>CM057452.1:130287500-130887500 GCA_016271365.2 Neoceratodus forsteri
GCCCTGCCCCGATGAATTGTATCACCTGCTTTGGCATGAGTTCCGACTTGGCCTCATTGATGAGGAGGCCAACCTGAGAGCAAACCTGGAGGGCCAGATCTCTGGACCGCTCCACCTCCACTCTGGAGGGGGCTACAATCAGCCAGTCATCCAGGTAGGGGTACACCCGGACCCTTCAGCGCCGCAGGAATGCTGTCACCACTGCCATGCATTTGGTGAAGACCCTGGGAGCTAGGGAAAGGCCGAAGGGCATGGCCCAGAACATGTAAAGGGATCCCTCTGCTCTGAAGCAGAGGAATCTCTGGTGGGACGGATGGATTGGGACGTGAAAGGACACGTCCTGAAGGTCCAGAGAACAGAACCACATGCCTCGTTCCAAGGATGGGATTATCTGAGCCAGAGTGACCATCCTGAAGGTCCGAGACCTTAGCAACCTGTTCAGGTCGTGCAGGTCGAGAATGGGGCACCAGCCCCCCGTATGTTTTGGGACCACGAAGTACTTGGACACAAACCCCGGGTCTGGAGGAGGATCCGCCACCTTCCTGATTACCTCTTTTTTGAGGAGCAGGGCAATATCGGCTCGGCGAACCGACAAAGAGGCTGCGGACCCTGGAGCCCCCGAGGGGCAACGGCTCGGAAGGGAGGGGCCTGCTCAACTCCAGGGGCAGGCCGTTCCACCACCTCCAAAACCCAATAGTCCATGGTGATAATGGACCAGCGGAAAGAAATTGGCGGAGCTGTTCCCCCACAGGGGGATCCCGGGGGGGAGTGACGAGGCTGGGGGCGACACCCCTCAACCAGTCACTGGGCAGGCTTAGAAGAGGGACCAGCCGAGGGACCTCCTGGGCCTTCACTTCCCTGCTTCCTGTTGGAGGAAGCCGTGGGCTTGGGTTTGGGATGCCAAGCGCGAGCTTGCTGGCCCTGGTGCTGTTGGGCCGGACATGCCGCAGGCACAGAAGGACGAAAGGACTTGTGCTGCTGCTGCTGTCGGCAGCCTTTGTCCTTCTGGGTGGAGGTGACAGAGTCCAGAGTGGCATTGGACTTTTCGATCCACTGGAGGTGACCTTCCACTCCAGGGCCAAAGAGGTCGGTCCCCAAGAAGGGGACATCAGCCAGTTTGTGCTGGGTATCCACCGTGAAGGTGGATATCCTCAGCCATGCTCTGTGGCGCATGGCCACTGCGGCCACAACCGATCTGGCACAGGAGTCTCCGATGTCCAGAGCCATTTGGAGCTGCTGCTTAGCCACTGCCCTACTATGGTCCTGTACCTGCCGGACCGTGGTCTGCAGGTCGGCCGGGAGATGAGGGATCACCTCATCCAGGGAGCCCATGAGGGTGTGGGAGAAGTGTGCCATCAGCACGACCGAGCTGACCTGGCGGAGGCCAAGGGAGGACGCAGCGTACACCTTGCGCCCGGCATAGTCCAGCTTTTTGGACTCCTTGTCGGGGGGCTTGTCCACATCCCTAGCGTTCCCAGAATGCCGGAAAACCACTGTCGGTGACCAACCCCTCGGCAGAGGGGTGTTCCATAAAACCAGGCAAAGAGCCGGTAGGGACCACATACTTCCTGGCCATCCTGGCCAAAGGCGCAGGACAGGAAGCAGGCCGCTGCCAGAGCTACAAGGCTGGGCCAACAATGGCTTCAGCCACCGGAAAGGCCTCCGTGGGTGAATCCCCTCGGTCCAGTATCTCCATCAGGGGATACTTGGCCCGCTTGGATACGGGCTAGAGCTGCATCCCGGTGGACTCCGAGATGAGCCAAAGCAAACCCATGCAGGATGATGGGCTTTCATCCATCGACTGGCTCCCGGAGGACTCCAGGTCAATGGGCCTGGAGAACAGGAAGGAGTCATCGTCGAACTCCGAGGAGTCCGCAAAGAGCTGCCTGGGGCCTGAGCCACCCTCCACCTGCTGAGGACAGTCGGGAGTGAGGGTGACCGACAACCTGTGGGGCAGGCTCTGACCCGACAGAGAGTCCTTGGTCGGCGCCCCCGATTTCAGTTGTGGAGGCGGAGGTTCCACCACAATCGGTGGGGCAGCTGGTTTCAACCGAACAACCGGCCAGGCAGGCACCTTGGCCCCAACGAGGAGGTTGTTTCAGCTGCTCGGGTTACAGCCACTTGATGGCTGGGGAAAGCAACGGCGTTGGCTTGTTCCCGGACATAAGTAGCTGCTGCCACATCAGGTCCTCGTAGCGTCGATGCAATTTGCACCGAAGCCTCTCCTCTTCCGAGGAGGAAGACGAGGATGAGCGGCGGCGCCGCTTACCTTGGTGTCAAGACCGAGGTCGGCGGGATCGGCTGGACCGGGACGATGTCCGAGACCAAGATCCTTGGCGTTTCCGAGGATGGGTCTGGGAAGGGGCGGGGACACCGCTCTTACCTCGGCTTCGGAAGCCTTAACGGGACTGTGGCACTGGAGGTGCAGGGAAGTCCTCGGTCTCCACCGGGGGAACCGGTGAAGAAGGGTTGTCGGCTTCACCAGTCAACAGCCCGTCCGACGGGGTCGAGAAAAATCTCGACCACGCTGACGGATGTCTCGGCCGGCTGGCCTAACAGGGACGCCGTGAAGCCAGCGGCCTTAGCTGCAACCTCGACCGAAGTCGAAAGTCGACTGTCCGGGGAAGGGGACCTCTCCTGCTCCCACGAACACCGACGATGGGACTTACCCTTTGAGTTCTTCTTTCTGGACTGAGAGGAATGTCCTGATGGCCCCTCTCCCTTCGTGGAAAGGGATTGGCAAAGCTCCTTGAAAGAAGCTGAATCCGAGGTACCCAGTGAGAGCGGGATAAATGCCGCGACTGAGGAAGAGGAAGATGCGGCCAGCGCCCCCTCCTCGAGGCGATCATCTGCTTGAGTTGCTCAGCCGAGCCAGCCGCCTTGATAACCGCCAAACAGGGCCTCCTTCGACTTAACCGGCGGGTAGCGCTTCTCAGGGTGCCCAAGCTGTAACCGGGCAGTGCGGTCTTCCAGGACGTTGCCGGAAAATGAACGGCATAACTCGCAGGCCTGCGGGTCATGTTCTAGGCTGAGGCAGTAGATGCACGTGGAGTGCGGGTCCATCCTAGACATCTTCTGCCCACAAGGGCACTGCCGAAATCTGGGAGTCGATTTGTCCATCACAGCCGCAAGGGAGAAAGTTGACCGGAAGTCTTGAAAATTTTAAAATAAGTTTCGGGCGAACTGAAGAATTAGGATCCAGTCTACATGCAGAGCGTTAAGGAGGGAACCTGAGCTTCCAAGCGGTAAGGAAGATCTGGGGTCATGGGGCGGAGCCGAGAGTTTTACCACCCGGGTGGGTGGAAGGAGCCAGCTTGAAGACCTTCCGGCAAGATTTAAAGTGGCAAGGAACCTTCCCAGACAGTGTGGATGAACAACATATCCATGTCCCTAGAACATAGGGGATTGAAGGACACTGGTGACTCCATCTCCATGGTGAGGCAGGATCTGATCCAGGCGGAGCAGATTCTGTCAGGGCAGTTTTCCAAGATTTGGAGACTCATGGGTTCAGTGCTCCCAGTGCCAATAGCTCAGGTTTTCCTGAACTGGGAGGGCAGCCATGGAGTAAGAGAGGTGGGAGTTGTACCTGAGCTCCCTGTGGATGTGATCTTGGTGAATGAATTTGACTACAGGGAAAACCTAGTATGTGTTACTACCTGTAGCCAGGCAAAAGGGCAAACTTCTGAGGATGAGGAGGGGGCAACACAGCCTGTGCTGACCCCTCCCTCAGCAACTGAGGAAGCAGCTAGTGTGGGTGGGAGCTAGCTAGGAGTAGTAGCCCTGAGCTCCAGCTGCAATCAGAGGAGGTCTCCGCCGAGGGCAGATTTCCTCCTGAAGGGGAGTTGGTGAGGGTCAGATGGGAGGAACTGGGCACAGCTCAGTTGGCTGATCCTACCCTCCAAAAACTGAGACCGATAGTGCTGAGGACTCTCAGGGGAGCAAAAAGTCAGTTTACTGGGAGAATGGGCTATTGTACAGGGAGTGTACACCCGTGGGGGCTAGAAGGAGAGGTACTCCAGCAGCTGATAGTCCACTGGGACTACCGCAAGCAGCTTTTGTCCCTGGCCCATAAAATCTCTTTTTCTGGCCACCTGTGTATTAATCGCACAAAAAGGCAGCTTGCCAACAACTTCTTTTGGCCCGGCACGTACACAGATGTGACAACTTACTGTAGGACTTGTCCACAGTGCCAGAGGGTGGGAAGGGTAGAGCACAAGGCTAAGGCAGCTTTGGTGCCCCTGCCTATTATTAATGAACCCTTTAAAAGGGTAGCTGTGGACATAGTGAAACCCTTGAGCACCCCAAGTTGCACGGGCAAAAGATACATACTAGCTGTCGTGGACTACGCAATTGAGTACCCCAAGGCAGTGGCCATGTACTCCACTGAGGAGGAGAAAATGGCTGATGAGCTCCTGGGCATCTTCAGCCGAGTGTGGGTTCCCCAGAAGATTTTGTCAGACCAGGGGACGAATTTAATGTCGTCCTTATTGACTAGTTTGTGGGAGAGGTGCGGGGTGAAACAGCTCCATGCCTCACCTTATCACCCCAAGACAAATGGGTGCTCAAATTTTCTCCCTTCCACATCCTCCATCACACTCAGGACAAGCTGCTTTTTGCCACTATCTTCCTCACCTTTGGAATCAACTGCCTAGGGACACCTGCCACGTTACAACCTTCTCTGCCCTCAAATCCCTGCTCCGCACCTCACCTGCACCCCTTTGCATCTGCCCCTCCCATCTCTATCCACCCTTCCACCACCCACACCCCTCCTCCATTCATCCCTCTGGCTTTGCATCCTCGATTACCTAATTTGGCTTCCATTCCTCCATGATTCCATCCTCCTTCCCACTGTATATTTTTCATTAATGCACCCTAACTTCCACTGGCCTCCTCACACTTGTGGTATTCCACTCCCCCCAAATGGCTCTGTATATAACTGATAAATGGTGTACTTTATGTATTTACTGTTTTATTCTGTACTACCCATGTTGCATTTGTAAATTGCTATAATTTACCCATGTTGCTATTGTAATTTTACCTGATATTCTTTGCCTCTGTGTATCTCATATATTTTGCCGTTTTTATTTGTACCATCTGTGTTCCTCCCCTGAATGTGTTTTCTTCACCGGGTTTCACCCTGAAACGAGCCTCAGCTCAGTGTACCTTTCCTGGTTACCAACTTTTAAATAAATAAATGGCCTGGCTGAGCGGTTCAATGGGCCATTAAAAACTATGCTCAGGATGTTTGCTGACCAGCACAAGAGGGATTAGGACAAATATTCCCCCCCATCCTGTTTGCATACCATGAAGTCCCACAGAAGTCCACAGGGTTCTCACCCTTTAAGCTCCTCTTTGGTCACAGGGCGAGGGGTCTCTAGATCTAGTCAGGGATGAATGGGAAGGTGATCGTGATTCCCCAGGGGAGTCTGTTGTAGAGTATGTCTTGAATTTCAGGATCCAGCTTAAGGAGCTCATGGGGCTCACCCAGAAGTACTTAGCCACTGCACAACAGCTGCAGAAAACCTCATACAACTGTGGGGCCAGAGCTCAGGAGTAAGAAGTCGGACAGTGAGACATGGTACTTGTCCCAGTCCAACCCAGTAAACTGCAGGCAGCATGGGAGGGCCCATTGTCGATAATCAGAAAGGCGAACAAAGTTAACTGTGTAGTAGGGAGGCCTGACAGAAGGTGCAGGCAGAGGGTATATCGCGTGAACATGATGAAGCCCTACCATGAAAGGGAGGAAATGGTCCTCACTGTGTGCAGTGTGCCAGAAGAGGGAAATGAGGCTGATCCCCTGGTGAACCTCCTTGAGGAGGCACGGAAGGGATCCTCAGTGGATAACCTCACCCTCTCAGGAGAGCTGACACCAGCCCAGGCAGAGGTGATGAAGGGGTGCTGTGAGAATCAGGGGGCATGTTCATGGGGAAACCAGAGTGCTGCGTAGAATGCCAATGCAGATGAACTGTTGAGGTGGGATAAGGGCATAGCGTGGTCCTTTAGGCACTGCCCAGTCCCTACATGAATGGCAGTCTCTTTTGGGGGTTGCCCAAAAGAGACACGCCTTCATTTCCGGGGGGGGGAGGGGGATGTGACAGACAAACGACCAGATTGATCTATTAATTTCTTTTGTTAGTGTAGTTATGTTTCTTTAATAAGTTCTGTTATTTGGAAGTGGATGCAAAACATGGCTTCCAGGTCACATGTCCAGGCAGGTCTTATGAGAAATACTGATCAGTGTAAAGTTCCTTCAGCTCATCTAGGTTGCAGACCCTGGCAGATGTAAGGGTACAGTTTCAAACACCTCAGCCATCCTGCACAACAAAGTTGTAAAGTTGGACTGAGGATGTTCTAGGTGTGAAGAAGGCCAGTTGGTCTGGATGATGTCATCCACACACACATATGTGGGGTGGGGAACCGTCACTCAAAGGGGTGAGACCACTCCCCACAAACAAAGGGTGGAAATTAGGGAGCTGAGGGTCAGCTCTCTCTCTGAAACACTCAACGGATGAAAGGGGAGCCCTACTGCAGGTAGAAGTATTGCTTAGGGAAAGTGTCTTCTATAGTTAGCAGTAGGTAAATAGGTTTTAGGCAAGGAAAGTTCAGATTTTTCTATACATCAACTGTCTGAGTAACTTGCTTTATTTTCCATTTTTAGTAAACTGGTAATCCTTTTGTCAGACTGTAAATATATTCTGTTTGTAAATACTTTTAGTTGTTCTAGTAAAGAATATATTTTTGATAGAACCAGTGACCGCTTGTTTATTAAAAAGGTAATTTTACTATTTCTGCTGGACTTCATTTGCAGTCCAGCTCCGAAGGGCACTCTACCAACAGTTATTGTGTTGACCTTCCTGACCTTGAGCAAGCAGGAAAAGGGTGGTTCCTGGCACCAGGTAAAAATCAGGTGGTGACAAAGGATTAGAAGTCCCTGACAGAGAACTGCCCTGTGAGTGAGGGGCCCAAGAGGCAGTTTTTGTCACAACTGGTAACAGTGGTGTGGGACCTTTGTCACACCAGATAAGAGGCATGCCTTCACAAGGACTAAAATTTTAGATCTGAGCCTAGGAGAGTGCTATGTTCGGGACCACAAGAGATGAAGCTGTATACAAAGTTTGAAAAACAAACTGAAAGCATTAACTGTTAGACCAAATAAACTGTAAGACAACGTTCTTTTTATTAACATCAGGATACATGGTAGATAGTATGACACTGATAAAATGATGTTTGATTTCCAAACAGTCCCTCTATTATGTACACAAGCAGAAACAACAGCAGTAGCAGCTCTCCAGTCCTTTTCATAGAACTTGAATTAATCACCCCATATAATGTCCCTTGAAACAGTTACCTACAAATAATTTTCAGCATAAAAAAGTATTTTTACAGTATTTGTCAAAGACCTTACATATATTCAGTCAGTATAATTTTTTTCAGATATTTAAAAATTTGTATCAGAAAAAATGTTTTGATACAACTTGAGCCACACACTGGTTTTTGGGATCTGGGAGCTGGTTCTGGATGGCGGGTCATGACGGTTTCAAGCAGGCTGAAACAGAATAACAGGGACCACCTCAGTAGTCTAGTGGCAACAGGATGTGCTGCTGTGCAGGTGAGCCAAGTCTGGAAGTGAGCTCAGGACGCCACATCAGGAAGCAGGCCAGATCACAGCATCTGCCGCTCGGCGGTGCACTATAGTCAGGGAGGGATGGTGCCACAGCAACTCATGTGGTGGGACAAGGGGGCTCATTTCCTCCACAGTATGTCGCTGCATGCAGTCAAGGCACCATGACGGGCTACACTTACACGGGGGAGCCAGGGAGAAAATGGGGTAAATACCCATGGCAGGCTATATTCATTCATTCATTTAATTCAGACATCCACCTTTGAGCCAGAGTAGCTTATTTACAAAGGTTCTATGTCATGAAATTAGATTACAGCAAAGTACACATAATACAGGGTATCTACAGTTACATATGATAATCACTTGTTGCACCTAAGACATTACAGTAGAAGGCAGCACAGTGTGTGGCATTGTTAGGGTAAGATAGGCAATTGGGTGATCATTAACAGCACGGAAACTAAAACTCCCAGAGCACTGTCAGGTGCAGGGGAGGATGCACATGTTAGATGAGGGTGTATCAGTGGCTGTTACAGTTGGCGCTTGGGGTAAGTACTTGTTATATAATGGCCTGAGCTCCAAGGGCCCCCCTGGATCCTAGTGCCAGATGATACCAGATCCTAATCCACAGAGTGGGCTGCCTCGGGGTGGGGGGAGAGGCTCTGCCCTGGAGCCCCTGCCCTAAAGAGAAGAAATGTGGGAGATGTAAAAGGGGGCAAGGGGCCTGGGCGGACAGGGGTTAATAGGCCTGAACAGGATATATTCCTGAAAACAGAGTATATTCCTGACCTACATGACCTGGGAGAGAAATGCTCTCTGGTGCAAAGAAAAATAATGGAAATGCGCACACAGCTGGCCTGGCAGCTGGGTAGAGTGCTGTAGTGATCCCACCCCATAGCAGGCCAGGGAGCTTTTTCCTCTGTTGGGTGGCAAGCTGCACACACTCATGACTGCCTCTGTGTTAGCGGCACATCACCAGAGAAGGAGTGAGGGTTAAGAGTCATAGGAACTAAAATAGGAAATCTGCAATATTCTCTATATTATGTTCACTGGCATTCTTTGGCGCTGTGGTGCAGTGCCCCCCCCCCCACTGGCGTGACAGCTGGAGTAGCAGCTGACAGGGCTGGGAGGTTGCGAGATGACCCTGTCCTGATGGCTGGGAGGACAGACACTGTAGGAGAAAAAACGAAATAAAGAAAAGTTCTGACTTCGTGTTTATGGATGAGGTCAGAGGGCATAAGTGTAGCATTACGGGATGTTGCGGTTTTATGAATGATCACACCTTTGGACTACTGCACAAATACGAGGTTTGCACAAGTAGTAGGTCTGAGCGGCCTTACAGGCAGAGTACTGTGTATTAGCAAGCAGGAGTGCTGGAATTACATTTCATGAGGTGTAGGTGCTATGGAAGCTTGTAAATGAAGCCCCCCACACCATCAACTATATGGCATTATGCCATGAGTGACTTGGGGCTCATTTCAGAGCCATGCTGGTTGAGCTCATGTGCAATACTCTCATGATTTCAATATGCATCTGCAACTTGAGCAGGCTGTTCAGAATCTTGGTAAGATGGGGTGGATATATGTGTTTGTGTGTGTATGTATATTTAAATGTCCCACTCTCCAACTATCACAAGGTATCATGGGGTTTGAAGACTTCCCCCGTTCTTTGTTAAAGACCAAAACCTATAAACCTACAACTTTTGACAGGGCTGTGACTTTTATAAGTTCATAAGTATCATCTTCATAAGGATTAAGCCATGAGAAAGGATGGGCCTACTGTGGAATTAATCCATTGTTGGGGGGGGTAGGGCACAAGGCCGACAACCCAACCATGGATTAATTCCACAGTAGACCCATCCTTTCGAGTGACTTAATCCGCTTATAACATGGCATTATATGTAGAAGTAATGCCTGTTACAATGTTTGAATAAATGAAAACAGAGACATGAAATTTCATTTGAATGCTTTATAAGTAGAAGTCAAACACCCTTCTAAAATAGTGCGAAAAAATTAGAACCCCTTGGTTACACATATCGCGGGTGTTTAACATATCCCACTCAAAAATATCTGCATTTTATAGTATGTAGTTCTGTAATGTTCACACAGGTTTTTTCCCACCCCCCAATATAGATTTAGAGTATTCTGTAGAAACTGTTCAGTACAGTGCAATCTCCAGTACTGTTCTTATGCATTGTGGGATCGAGGCACGTGACTGTAGCATTGAACTATGGGAGAAATCGGCATCCAATAACAGTTACCAGTGCAACACTATTTTTAACAATTCATTTAACATTTAAAAACTTTTGTTTTAAACATTTTTAAAAGGTTTACAGGATGTCAAAAATATGGCGAGTATAACGGGTGCACATAAATTTGACTATGGGTCAACTTTGTTATTCTTCTATGGGCTACTGTAGTAATTAAAGTTAACCAGGCCATTAATTGTGAATTTCGTTAAGTTGAAAGGACTCCATGGCTTGCAAGCTGAAGGATTTATGGATTGTTGTGCATTTGAATTTTGGGTCTGGGTCCATTCAGATTCATTATTTTTGGTGAATTTTTGTACAGATTATCAACATATCTGCTTATTCCCTCGACTCCATACAGGCAGAACGTGACTGTGTAGTTATCCATTTTTATTGCAAGATGAATGATGGACAGTTGGGCAGGTGGGTGGGAACCAGCAAATTGTTAAAATTTACATATGTACTTTTTAATACAGTGCTTTTCAATTTGGTGGATTATTTTGGTACTACATCAGTAACCATGGTCTACTGTGGAATTAGACCATGATTGCTGATGTACCACGTTATATTTTAATGAATGAAAATACTTTTCTTTCTTTTTTAATGCCATGTTACAAATAAAGTTTTATCATTTAAAAAAAACGCAAGAGAGATAAATCAAGAGTATGCACAAAACACATTTTTCAAACTCATGCATCACTATCAATCCCTTTCAGTGAGATGAGGATACCCCCACAGCAAACCCCCCAATGCACCTATATCAGTAACGACACGGGGTTTGCGTCGAGACACTTTAGGGTGATGGGGGATAAATATCTAACTCCACTGTCTGTGCAATGTGGAGTTAGATATCTACAGCAGTGAGGGGGTGGGGGGCACAGCTCCCCCCCGCATTGTGCGTCACGGTGGTGCCAGTCTGATTGGGGTCGCATTGCAGTTGGGGGTGTCGTTGGGTTCCTGGTGCAGTCAAGGACATCAATGTCTTTGCTGTCGCACTGGCACCGTAGATCCAGTGACATGCTTGTGTATCTCTTACTCAGTAACATCCAATGCCTCTATTACCACACTGAAAACATGCCCTAAAGACATTATGATGCCGCAAGATGACTTTTACAGAAATGCAAGATGACTTTTACAGAAACTTAAGAGAACATTTGCTTTGTCGCTAGGTTAAGGATGGTTGGTCTGGGCAGCAGGACACAGATGCCTTACTGACGGACATCTTCTGGCACTTCCATTTCATTTTGCAAGGGTTAATGCAGCTGCATACTGCCTGATGTTGTGGGCTGTGCTGTACACAACAGCCCTGAGAATTTAACCCCATTCCAGTAACCACCATCCTTTGCAGCAATCACAATTGTGTCCACTTTGGGTTCGGGTGAAATACCCACCACTTTCTGATTTCTGCCCCCATTGCACCGTTCCACCTACTTCTAAACATTTCCCTTCTGCACAGTCCACAGAAGTATCCCATAGGAAAGTTTACAGCAAGACAACTGATCTCTAGGTATGCAAGTACAAGCTGCTTGTGTATGTACAATAAGTGGAAATAAAACCTGTGGGATATTACTGAACACATAACAGCTGCTATGTCTGCCTGCAGTCACTCCAGTTACCAGTATCCATATCGGTGCGTTGCAAAATGCTTTTGAGCTACTTGATGAGTAAAAGGCATTATATAAAACCCAGTTCTACTCAGTTCAGTGGTATACTTCACACCCAAACACAGAACTGCAAATATGCTGCTTTTAAACAATCATATTTTTTTCAAAAGGGGACCACAGAGGAAACTGTACATAGTAAAATGTAACCATTTCTAACTTCCAATGTTTAGCATGAATTAGTGGTGGTTTGAAGATCTGGAAGGTAAATTTCCTGGACTTGTATTTTATGGAAGGTCCTATTTAGAAACATAATTTGTCAGCAGTCAAGAACTGATAGGCCTATCCAGTCTGCCCTATTTTTCCCTACCTGGTTCTTATACCTCGGACCCTATTTGGTCACTGGTGTCCCCTCCAACCTCCCTTTCCTCTACTTGTTATGCCTGTGTGCCTATCCCATGCATGATTTAAGTTCACCACTATCTCTGCCCCCACCACCTCTTCTGGCAGGCTGTTCCAGGCATTTGCCACCTTTTTTATCAAGAAGTAGTTCCCACTGCCTTCTTAAATCCCCCCTCCTCCCAGCTTCATTGCATGTCCCTGTGTTCGGGACTCCACACCTGCACCCTGCGAGGTACTTAAAGGTCTCGGTCATGTTCCCTCCCACTCTCCTCTCCTCCAGAGAGTACGTGTTGAGATCCCTCAGCCTCTCCTCATGTGTCTTCCCATGCAACCCCCGCACCATTTTGGTAGCCCTCCTCTGGACTGCTTTCACCCTGTCAATGGCCTTGCAGAGGTGAAGCCTCCATAACTGGACACAGTACTCTAGGTAGGATCTCACTAGTGAGTGATACAGTGGAAACATCACCTGCCTTCTCCATCTAGAAATCCCCCTCCTTATTTGTATGTTCTGTATCACCCATATGTACTGGAGTACTTTGTACCTACTGTACACTGCATTTATGTAAAAAAAAAAGGGGGGGGGGAGCGTAAGTGGTGGATAGCGGGAGGCTCCTTTTTGGGTCTGTTTACCCTGTTCAATCTTGTATGTTTTTGGACTCTGAGCACTGTATGCTAATGACATTTGGTGCCATTTACCAGTATCTCATGTCCTATTGTGTAGTCTGTGGCAGCCTTGTGATACAGGCGAAGTGCATCTACTTCTGAGATTCCTGTTTCTTCAGTTGGCTACCATGGTTGCACCGAAGTCCTCTCGCAAGCACAAGCATCCACCTGAACTGATACAAGAATTAAGAAACTTTCAAATCCCAATCAGACTCTGATTTAAATCCTGAAACGACCTCAAAATCGGAATCCGGTTCAGATTTGAGATCCTAAATTCCTATGTAAAACCAGGTTTTAGGGTGCAGTTTAGGGATTAGGATTGTCCAACTTTTCTGAAAATCCCCAAATCTGAATATCTGGTCGGAACCCGATGAACCAGATTCCATTTCATGGATTCTGAGCAACACTACTCTGAATACCCAGTACCGGAATACTAAGGGCCATATAAAGAGTTATTTTTGCTCTCAGTCAAACATCCCACTTTTCTAGTCTAGCATGGGAAGAAATTGCTTCTGGTGGGGTCACAACTAACCCTGATACTCCCCTCTAAATCCATGAGTGTGTTTCTTCCTGGTCACAGATTCACAGACAAGGCCTGCCAATTCAACTAGTAAGGTCTGTGCCAAATTTATATATACAATTCTGCACACTAAATTTTAAAATTCAGTGCAATATATATTCTACACCTGCAACATTTTTTTTTAATCTTTACAGCCTAATTTTACTTTTTTCACACCAGCTGTTTTGCTCTTAGTTCAGATATTTACATAGCAAAATAAATGAGTATTGTATCTATAAATAACATGAAAGCTTTCTGATCTTCTCACTACACTGCATTTCTGCACTTTTCCTAGCTCAAACAAATGGTCTGGTTGCAAAAATGTTGAAAATGTCTCCAAAATTGACAAAACAAAAGGAAAAGAAGACAAAACAACTTCATATGTGTAATGACTCAGGGCAATATGACATTTTCCTGTTATTTCCTGTTTGGGAGGCAGTATAGCGCAGTGGTTTAAGGCTCTGAGCTGCAAATCTGGTGACATACAGCAGACCAGACCTGGGTTTAAATCCCACAGCTTCCACCTGCATACTGTGTGACCTCAAGCAAGTCACTTAACTTCCCTGTGCTCCTGTAAAAAAAAAAAGCTTTCAGCTTAGTGTGCTACTCTTGGTTAAACTAAATAAAATTAAAAATCAATTTCTTCCTCATTACTTTGAAAACAAGCCCTCCACCACAGCATGACTAAAGAGCCTCCAAAGCATCTGAAACAATAAAGGTGTGGGTTAGAAGCTGTGCAGTATTGTCATGAAACATCAAAACTAGCTCTAGGATAGGATTATGATCCCCTTTTTTAAAGTCGAACATTCACGTACTGTGGCCCACGCAGTCCGAAAACTCATGAAAAGTTATTTTAAACAACCTATTGGGTTTACCAGTAGCTGGGAGAAATCAAGAGATACAGCAGACCAAGTCTGCCGCCAAAGTCCAGAGATACAGCTGACCATTGTCTACTGCCACATATTGCTATTTCATCCTTCACTGCCACTATGTTATGGTACCTTGTGATATCCTGGAGGAACCAGCTGTGCTTGACTACATGAAGTTTACGCAATTCTCCTTTGCCACTGCCAGGTGGTATACCAGATGCATCCCCCCCCCCAGCTCGGTGTTCCATTCCAACTGCGGGGAACTGTGAGACACACCTTAGCTTGAGTAACAAAATTGGGGGCAACAGGAACCCAGCAGAGAGAGACACACACTACTCTTCTGCAGGTCTTACATTGTTTAAAAACTAGAGGTCTCTGATAAGCCAAGGTGCCAATGTCACTATAACAAAAGGTTATAGCCCAGAAAATGCAAAGGAACCATCTGTATTCTTTTAAATATATTGAAAGAACACTGCTCAGATCCCCTCCCTCTGCTGCGGAGGAAAACACAAGACAACAGAGCTGACAGCCACGCTCCTACCAGTCTACAGAACCAGCATGCTATAGTAGAAACAATTGCGGCCAAAGAAAACAAGATCCGAGCTAGGAAAGCGCAGCCGCCATGTCCAGTACTTGAGAAAGTACTGATGCACACGCACTTGTGCAAGTGTACGTACATGACGTCACTACACTATATGTGACTTAACCACGCTGGGGTGCGCCCAAGCCAAGAGGCAGTAAACTGAAAGAGTTGAGGCTCGGGATGGCCACTTGGTAGAAAATAAGAGCAAGAGTCTAACAGACATGCTCTGTATATTGGAGAGAATCTGTGCAGTTCAGAAGAGCCATTAGAAAATACAGGTTAATAATAATAATATTTTTATTTATATTGCGCCTTTCAAATGCCAAGGCGCATTCCAATAAAATAAGATACAGTATAAATACAAAACAATAGTACAAAAGATATTATAAAACACACAATAAATTAATAAGCAGGTTACTCATCTGTAACAGGAGTTCTAGGAGTGGTATATGCTGTTCATCCACACTGTCTGGCAGGTTCCTTGCTGCTTTAATTCTTGCAGGAACGTCTTCAAGCTGGCTCCTCCCACCCACCCGGGTGGTAAAACCCTTGGCTCCACCCCATGACACCAGATCTAGCCCGCTGGAAGCCAAGTTGCGCATCGAAGCCAGGGAGGTCGGGTGGGTCGTGTGGATGAACAACATATGCTACTCCTAGAACTCCTGTTACAGGTGAGTAATCTGTATTTCTAGGGACGTGGATATGTTGTTCAATCCACACTGTGTGGCAGACTCCTAGCAGCTCTCCAGGAGGAGGGAGGCAAGGCGCACACCCCCTACTTAGGGAATAAGGGCTGGAGAACCGAGGTCCCAAAACCAGCATCCCGGCATGACTCTAGATCAATGTGGTAATGGGTAATGAAGGTGTGTGCTGACTTCCAGGTAGCAGCCCTGCAGATTTCCTGGATAGGGACGTCCCTAGAAGCAGCCACTGAAGCAGCAGTGTGGCGGGTAGAATGAGCTCTTATCCCTTTGGGAGGCTCCATGCCCGCCAACCTATAACAGAAGTCTATGCAGGAGGTGACCCACCTGCTTATCGTCCACTTGGCTGCAGGTCTGCCAGGTGCTGCTTCAGCGTAGGTGACAAACAGCTGGTGAACCTCTCCCCGAACTTCAGCTGTTCGCTCCTTATAATAAGTGAGCGCTCTTCTAGGGTCCAAAGTATGGAACCTATATTCGGCCTCCGAGGTGTGATTGGGGTAGAACACCGGCAGAGTCAACACCTGGTTAAGGTGAAACTCCGACACCACCTTCGGAAGGAATTTCAGGTGGGGGCGAAGGACAATCTTGTCCCTGTGGAAGACCAGATAAGGAGACTCAATGGAAAGTGCCTGGTGCTCTCCCATCCTTCTGGCTGACGTTATAGCCACCAAGAATGCGGTCTTCCATGACGGGGGGAGACATTGCACCTGTGCATTGGTTCAAATGGCTTGCCCATGAGCTTAGCCAGTACCAGCAGTAGATCCCACGGAGGTGGAGGTTCTCGCACCGGAAGGGATATGTGATAAAGGCCTTTGGAAAAGCACCTGACCACCTTCTCCTGCGCCACCGATCGTTGCTCGCCCGCCTGGTAAGCAGAGATGGCTGCCAGGTGCACCGAGGGTCAGTCGACCAAAGCCCTAGCTGAGAAAGGGACCACAGGTAGTCCAAAATACTAGCCAAGGGACAGGAAGAGGGGTCCAACCCCTTGTCCTGACATCAAATGGAGAATCTCTTCCATTTGAAGGTGTAGCATTTTCTGGTTGACTCCTTACGGGATGCCTCAACGATGTTGAGGACCTCGTTGGAAAGACCCAAGGCCTGGAACTCTAGCCACTCAGGAACCAGGCTGTCAGGTGCAGGGATTGAAGGTCCAGATGGAGAACTTTCACCTTGTCTACTGAGATCAGGTCCAGGCGGGCTGGAGGCTGCCTCGGGAGCCTGGAGCTGAGGCTGAGGAGATCTGGGTACCAGAACTGGTGAGGCCAGTCAGGGGCTACCAGAATCTTTATTGATTTATTTATTTGTGACATCAGTTTACAACCTTTGAGCCAAAGGCTCGTTTCCAAAGGTACCTCATCACATTAAAGACATACATAGAGTTTTAGGTTACAAAGCACAGGTTTGTTAAAAATAGGAGTTCATCAGAGGCGCCACGTCACACTGAGGTCAGACAAGATACATTTAGGTTACAGGGTACAAGTAATTGAGAACAGGTGTTACATAAGTTGGTAAAATTGGAGGCAATCTAATAGGCATACCATGAAACAGCTGGCACTGGCCAGGATAGACATAGAGTGCAGTGTGCCGAAGGGAGGATGGTGGGGAGGGCTGGGTGGAGAGCAGCCCGGTGGGCGTTGTCATGAGAAGTCGAGGTGGAGGCTGCCTTCAGAGACAGGAGCAGCTACGAGTGTTGAAGAGTTGGTTTCCAAGGGTGGTTTTGAACTTGGAGATGGTGGTGGCATTGGTGATGGGGGCAGGGAGAGAGTTAAACCAGGATGGGGCTCTGTAGCAGAAGGACCTCTGGCCATGGCTGGTTCTTGATCTGGGGACCATTAGAGTGGTCTTGTTGGATGACCATGTTGCAAAAGTGGGTGGGATCCGGTGGATGGATGCCGTCACCCCAGGAGGGGAGAGCCCGAGTAGGGTTTTTTGTGAGGAGGCAGGTTTGATATCGAAGCCGTTCATCCAGGGTAAGGAGTTTAGCCTCGTCATACAGCTGACAGGTGTGTGTGAGCCTGGGGGCACCAGTAATCAATCTGCAGGCTTTATTCAGGGTTAAGTGAATTTTTTTGAGTGCAGTCGTGTCGGCAGCACCATAGACTGGTAGACCATAGTCTACAAGGGACAATATAGAAGACGTAACAGCGAGCGGGAGCGCATTTGGGGGAAGGCAGGTTCTATGGCGGAAGAGGATGCCAAGCCGTGTGTTAGTGGCACAAGTGTGTTAGTGGTTAGAATCACCTGCGCCTTGTCCCTCTTCACCTTGAGAAGCACCTTGTGGATCAAGGGAAATGGAGGGAAGGTGTAGAAGAGGTCCGGGGTCCGCGGCCTCGAGAAGGCAACCCCTGCAGCGAGCCCTGCTGAGGGGGGTGGGCATGAAACAGCCTTAGCTTTGCATTCTCCCTGGAGGTGAACAGGTCCACCTGAGGGGTGCCCTAATGGGAGAACAGTTCCTGCACTACCTCCGGCAGGAGTGACCACTCGTGAGATGCACTGCCTATCCGGCTGAGGGCATCGGCCAGACTGTTGGAGGCTCCTGCCACATGGATGGCTAGGAGATCTGCCTCCAGGCTGATCACGAGAGACTAGATGCAGAGAGCCTCCTTGTACAGAGGCAAGGAATGCGTCCTGCCCCGACGGTTGAGGTACATGATTGCGGTGTTGTCAGTTTTTGAGTGCAGTCGTGTCGGCAGCACCATAGACTGGTAGACCATAGTCTACAAGGGACAATACGGAAGACATAACAGCGAGCCGGAGCGCAGTCTGGGCCTGACCCCGTACAAACGGAGTGAAGGCGGTGAGGGCTAGTCGAACTGCTCGAAACTCCAGCAGGTTGATGTGACATTGAGACTCATGAGGGGACCAAAGGCCGTGGGTCCAGAGATCCCCCAGATGGGCACCCCAACCCATCAGAGAGGCGTCGGTGGTTAGTGTGACCGTTGGCTCGGGATGGACAAACGGGATGCCCTCCTGTAGATGAGCTGGGACAAGCCACCACTGCAGGCCATCCCACAACTCCTGGGTCACTGTCACTGGCTGGTCCAGAGGACCGGACCACTGTGACCACTGGCCGGCCAGCCCCCACTGCAGGGGGCGCATATGCCAGCGGGCCCAGTGAACCACACTGGTGCAGGCAGCCATGAGGCCCAGAAGGCGAGGGAAGTCCCGGGCAGGCAGTGCCCAACCAGAAATGACTGGGCAAAGGAGGAAAGGACCTCGGCTGCGGGAGCCAAGCTGGCTCGAAGAGAGTCGAGCTCTGCCCGATGAACTGAATCACCTGTGATGGCACGAGTTCTGATTTGGCCTCGTTGATGAGGAGGCCAATCTGAGAGCAGACCTGGAGGGCCAGATCCCTGGACTGCTCCACCTCCAACCTGGAGGGGCTGCAATCAGCCAGTCGTCCAGGTAAGGTACACCGGACCCCTCGGTGCGGCAGGAATACTGTCACCACTGCCATGCATTTGGTGAAGACACTGGGAGCTAGAGAGAGGCCGAAGGGCATGACCCGGAACTCGTAGAGAGATCCCTCTGCTCTGAAGTGGAGTAATCGCTGATGAGACGGATGGATTGGGACGTGAAAGAACGCGTCCTGGAGATCCAGAGAGCAGAACCACACACCTAGTTCCAAGGATGGAATGATCTGAGCCAGAGTGACCATCCTGAAGGTGCGTGGCCTTAGGAACTTGTTCAGCTCATGCAGGTAGAAAATGGGGCGCCAGCCCCCTGTCCGCTTTATGACCAGGAAGTACCTGGACACAAACCCTAGGTCTGGAGGAGGGTCTGCCACCTCGTTGATCACCTCCTTCTGGAGGAGCAGGGCAATGTCAGCTCGATGAGCTGACAAGAGAGGCTGCGGAACCCGTTGCCCCCCTGGGCGATGGCTTGATAGGGAGGGGACTGCTCGAACTCCAGAGGCAGACCCCGGCCGACCACTTCTAGCACCCAGTGGTCCATGGTGACAGCGGACCAGGCAGAAAGGAAGTGGCGGAGCCGTCCCCCCATGGGGGGAACCCAGGAAGGAGTGACGAGGCTAGGGGTGACACCCCTCAACCCATCACTGGGCAGGCTTGGAGGAAGGGCCGGCCAAGGGGCCTCCTAGACCCTTCCCTCCAGGCTTCCTACTGGAGGAAGTGGCAGACTTGGCCTTAGGGTGCCAAGTGTGAACCTGCTGGCCCCACTGCTAGTGTTGCTGGTCCGGATGTTCCGCAGCAGTGGAAGGGCAATAGGGCTTACGCTGCTGCTGGCGGTCACCGTCCTTCTGAGCAGACGTGACAAGAGTCCAAGATGACACTTGACTTCTCAATCCTCTGGAGATGGCCTTCCACCCCGGCCCGAACAAGTCAGTTCCCAGGAAGGGAATGTCTGCCTGCTTGTGCTGGGTGTCCGCCGTGAAGGTGGAGATCCGCAGCCAAGCTCTGCGGCGCATGGCTACTGCGGCCGCTACTGACTAGGCACAAGAATCATCGATGTCTAAAGAAGTTTGGAGCTGCTGATTAGCCACCACTCTTCCCTGATCCCGCACCTGCTTGACCGTCATCTGAAGGTCAGCCGGGAGATAGGGAATCTCCTCATCCAGGGAACCCATAAGGGCGTGTGAGAAAAGTGCCATCAGTACAGCCGAGCTAGCCTGTTGAAGGCCTAGGGAGGAAGCAGCATAAACCTTCTGTCCCAAATAATCCAGCTTTTTGGATTCTTTATTGGGTGGTTTGTCCATGTCCCTAGCGTTCCCGGAATGCCGGAAAACACTGTCGGTCACCAGTCCCTCCGCAGAGGGGCCCTCCGAGAAACCAGACAGTGAACTGGTGGGGACCGCATACTTGCGAGCCATCCTGGCCGAAGGTGTGAGACAAGAGTCAGGCCGCTGCCACAACTCCAGGGCTGGGCCTACAATGGCTTTGGCCACCGGGAAGGCCTCCGTAGGGAAATCTCCTCGGTCCGGTATCTCCAAGAGGGGATACCTGGCCCATTTCTGAACGGATTCGAGCTGCATCCCGGTGGACTCTGAGATGAGTCAAAGTATACCCAAGAACGAAGATGGGCTCTCGTCCACCAACTGACCCCCTGCAGATTCCAGGTCAATGGGCCTGGAGTACAGGGAGCAGTCGTCATCAGACTCTGAGGAGCCTGCAAATAGCTGCCAAACGCCTGAGCCACCCTCCACCTGCCGAGGTCAATCAGGAGTGAGGGTGACCGACAACCTATGGGGCAAGCCCTGACCCGACCGAGAATCCTTGGTCGGGGCCCCAGTCTTCAGTTGAGGAGGCGGTGGTTTGACCACAATGGGCAGAGTGCCAGTTTCGGCCAAACAACCGGCGCCAAGGTCGGCTCCTCAACAACTACGAGGGGTTGCTTCGGTCCTTCCGGTGACAACCACTTAATGGCCGGAGAAGGCGACTGAGTCGGCTTGTTTCCGGTCAACAAAAGTTGCTGCCACATGATGTCCTCATAGCGCCAGCGTAACTTATGTCGGAGCCTATCCTCTGAAGAGGACGAGCGGCGACGCCACTTTCCATGGTGCCGAGACAGAGACCGCCGATGTCAGCGGGACCTATTCGACCTGGAAGAGGACCGAGACAGAGACCTTCGGGGTCGCCGAGGGTGGGTCAAAGAGGGGGCGGTGGAAACCTGCTCATCCCTTGGTTCAGGGTCCTTGACCAGGGACTTTGGCACAGGAGGCACGGGCAAGTCCTCGGTTACCACCGTGGGAACTGGTGAAGAAGGGTTGTCAGCTTCTCCAGCTGACAAACCGTCCGACGGGTCGAGAAAAATCTCAACCGCGTCGATGGATGTCTTGGCCAGCTGACCTGATGGGGACACCGTGAAGCCAGCAGCCTTAGCCGCAACCTTGACCGAAGTCGAGAGCTGACGGTCCAGTGAAGGGGATCTCTCCTGCTCCCACGAACGTCGACAGTGGAACTTACCTTTTGGTTATTTTTTTCTTGGACCTACTGGTATGTCCCGATGGCCCTTCTCCCTTGGTGGAGAGGGACTGGCAAAGTTCCTTAAAAGAAGCAGTGCAGGAGGAGCCCAAGGAGAGCGGGATAAACGCCGCAGCTGAGGAGGAAGATGAAGCGGCCTGGGCCACCTCCTCCTCGAGGTCGATCACCTGCTTCAGCTGCTCCTCGGAGCCCGCAGCTGTGGACACCGCCCAACGGGCCTCCTTTGACTTCACCGGCGGGTACCGTTTCTTGGGACTCCCAAGTTGTAGTCTGGCAGTGCGGTCCTCTAAAACCAAAGCTAAGAAGGACTTGCATAGATTGCAGGCCTGTGGATCGTGGGCAAGGCCCAGGCAATAAACGCATGTGGAGTGCAGATCAGTCCGGGACATCTTCTGCCCGCAAGGGCACCGACGGAAGCCGGGAGTGGATTTGTCTATCGCAGCCACAAGGGAAGATGAAGACTGTAGTCTAGTAAACTTTAAAATAATTTTGGAAAAACCCGAAGAGTTTGGATCCAGGCCTAAAACGCAGAGTGCTAAGGAGAGAACCCGAGCTTCCAAGTGGCAAGGAAGATCTGGCGTCATGGGGCAGAGCCGAGGGTTTTACCACCCAGGTGGGTGGGCGGAGCCAGCTTGAAGACCTTCCGGCAAGAATTAAAGTGGCAAGGAACCTGCCACACAGTGTGGATTGAACAACATATCCATGTCCCTAGAAAGACTATTAGTGCTCTACAAGGTCTGCCCCAAGTAAAAAGTCTGATTGAAAGGCTATAGTACTCTCTCTTTTTTGTTGTAGCAGGTCAGTCTCCCAGAAAAAACATTTCTGTTCACAGCCAAAGTCAGAAATATAGTCCCCAGAGCAAGAAAAATACCAATACCTCACCAGACAGTGTTAAGCATTCAGGGCACCCACTGCTAAAAGCAAAACCAATACCAGCCCTGTAACAGTCCCTTGGGGTGAGGAAAATACAGATGCTAGGAAGAGAAGGGAAAGGCTAAGTATGAGACCCTAACAATCACCTCCAAAAGAGAATGGTACTTACCCGAGGCATTATAAAAAGAGGGAATCGAAGACCTGATAAGAAATAAACACCCTTAGAACAGTGTGGCAGAATGTGCCCCCCAATCCAAGCAAGCACAGGCAATGGAAATGTTGAAAAAAGGCAAGTTAATCAACTTGAGAGCCACAGCTTAACATGAATGATTCTAAATTTAGGGGTGCTCCCTCTCACCAAGTAGCACCAACCTGCTCAGCAGAATTGCAACCCGAAGGATTAAACACTGAAAAGAAAGGTTTTCTTCAGGGAAATCTTCTATGCTGCTTCCCCTTTGATGGCACAGCAAAGATTGGGGGGTTGCTGCTGTCTAGAATGTTCATGTGCCCAAGATGCTATACTGGTTTGTAGCCTTGGGCTGTGCCATTTCCACTAGCAGGGGTGCACATTTCCTCTATGTTCCAACTACCCATTAACAATGTGGAGCATGGCAGAAATTTATTTTATTCACTGAAAATTGGTCAGTGGGAAATGCACACTGGGCTAAGGCTTGTTTCCAGGTGTGACCCAGGTGAAGGGGTTGGGGGAGTACAAGTACAAGCAAACAATACATCAGTCTGCATCTGTGAGCAATACTGTGACAGCTTAGACTGCAGGGCAAACTAAGAGGTAACATCAACTGGAGGAGGCAACAATTATCAGTTGGTCGTGACAACAGCATGGTAAGTACCATATAATTGTACAATTGTGGGGTAAAGTGCTCAGTGCCTGAGAAGGCAGTGGTAGTGTAGTAGTCTGACAGACGCTTGCCTCTGTCTCAGTCAGGTATAGGGAGGAGATTGCTAGAGGTGGTCAGAAGGAGAGAGGAAGAGTCAAGAGGGGGGTTGACAATGACAGGTGGGATCAGGATTGTGCCTTAGGTGGTATTTAAGGGCTATGATGACAGAAGGAAAAGTGGATGAAAGAGGGGAACAGATTCCAGAGGGAGGGGAAGCAGTAGGACAAGGCAACCTCCCCAGCAGAGGTGTGACGGTGAGAAATGAAGAAGGTACATGGATCCTTAGAGTGGAGAGGGTGAGAGGAGGAAGGGTGGTAGAGAGGAGTGGGGAGAGACTGAAAGGGAGGGATGCAAACCAGAATTTAGACATGAATGAGGCTCAGAAGGGTTGGCAACACGAGGAGAGAGGTTGGAAAGGGAAGAGTAGAGACAGCAGTGCCGTGATGTGTACAAGGGGGTGAATTTGTAGTGCAGCAGTAGAAACAGTCTGGCAAAGAAGCAGGAAAGAGCAGTGCCACAGACTGACCAGAAGAACCATTTTGGTGACCTTCTCCCAGCAGACCTGGGGAACAGGCAGTCCTTGCTGTGGTACAGGGCACCCAGTTTAGGGCAGAATTTAGCATGGATGGAATCAATGTGGGCAGAGAAGTCAAATTTACGTGGCGTGGTGGTTCCTGATAGGACAATCTCATTCCCGACAGGAAAATCTCATGGAACCTTTACTATCCTTCCTTGATTTCATGAAGTCTCTCCTGTAGCCTGTGTTACCACTCATTGTGAACAAATCACTACTGCCAAACTCGTTTTTCCTGAGGATGTACTTAAAGTCTCGATCACAGCTCCCTCTCTCCCTCCTGCGTGTAAATATTGAAATCTACCACGTGCTCCTCATTAGACCTTCCTTGTTGTCCCCTACCAGTTTAGTAACCTTTCTTTGCACCACCTCCAGGCTATCCCTGTCCTTCCTTGAATGTGGTCTTGAAAACTGCACACTCTACATGGTCCTCCCACCCGCGTAGTAAGTGACAATTATTGTACAGTGTCACCAAACTGTCTTTAAAGAGCTAGTGTACTGCCTAAAACTAATATTAGTTTTTAAAAGCAGTCAACTGTTACCATATCTGTGGTACTTTTTTCTTTTCCCTTTGGTTAATTAGAAGATTGTTTACCTGATGTTAGTAGGTGTGATATGTGGGACAGCACTCTGCCTGGCAGCTGACATATCTATTTTTAATCCCCCCACTACATCATCAGCATTGTGACATCACTGCTGCTTAGGAACAGCCAGTTAGTTGACTATCAGTGAAATCACAATGCTGATGATGTAGTTGAGGGGGGAAATAAAGATAGATACATCAGCTGCCAGGCTGAGAGCTGTTCCACACATACAGCACAATATTATCTCGTAGAAAACTTCAGAAATAAGTTACAACTGACTACTACTTAAAATTTGTATAACCTCCCTGTCTGTTTTGGTTCCACTCACTCTTTAAATGAATTGGAATATGTCATTAATGGCTACAAAGTTTCCTGTATATACTGTTTACTGGAAAATATACTTTTTATTTTGCAATGATTTACCCAGGATAGCCCAGCTAAGATGCTTCATCTGTTTTTTTTGTGTTTTTTTTTTGGGGGCTGCTTTAACCCAATATTACAGATAGAAACAACAAAGCACTGGGAGATCAAGTGACCCATTTGGGGTCAAGGAGTGGTTATGGTGGAAGCTGAACCCCCATATCCCCAAGTTTGTAGGCCTCGAGTCTAACCACATGACTTCAGAGTTGTCACAGTGCATGAGAATGTGCAGCCATGTAATGGTGTAGGAACTGTGAAAAGGGACCATGATTTTACCAGCAAATACAATAGACAGTGCTTTCATATAGGCGGTTCAATGTTCCATTAACATTTATTTCAGCTTAGCTCCCCTGCTATGAAACAGTAGCTGGCTTTCTGGTGCACTGCACATCCTAAATAAGAGCGGACTTTTGTAAAACCTGGTGAAGAAACTGTGTAAAGGCGGTGCAGGACATTGCATTGGCAGATACCTTAATACCACAGTAGTAGACAGGGACCACAGACAGGTCCCAACACGGAGCATCTCCTTCCAGAGACTAACTGGCAAAAATACTGGGCTCCACTATGTTACTCCTCTAATGGACAGCATGCAGATCGAAGTCCTGCTCCCCAAGAAACCAAGTTATGATAGGTTTCTTGGCTTCATGGCAAGTTTAGGAGGGAAAGGGAAAATTGTTTAACCAGGTAATGCACACTAAGCCAAAGCTAGTTTCCAGGTGTGACCTGGGAGCACAAGGAAGTTAAGTGACTTGCTCAGGGTCACACAGTAGGCAAGTGGGGGCCGTGGGATTCAAACTCAGATCTCCAAGTTTGCAGCTCAGAGCCCTTAATCACTGCACTATACAGCCTCCTTAAGTTTAGCAAGCCTCATGCTGCGGTACGTTACATCACTAGTCAGTTGATACCACTACTGCTCCACAGGATGACCAACCTTAAAAGGCTACTGGGCTTCTTCAGAAAGTAGGCTTTTTAGCTGTTCTCCCAGAACATTTGATTTCATCCTCATCTCTCAGTTTCCAGTCAGCACAGCGCAAAAGGAAATTATTTTTCCTGCAATCGTCTCAGAGGTGCACACAGACTTCAACCTCCTAATAATGCAGTAAAATGTGAGTCGCAAGAAAGTTAAGCCATCTGCAGATGGAATTTAATGTAACTGTATGCACAGGAATGGCAGATTTGCATAAAAGGCACTGTTTGAAATGAGAGGTTTGAAACAGTGTACAACTGGTTCTTTGGATTGCTCACAATTTCGTCTTCTTAAGGCACACTCTCAGTTCCAACAGCCCTGTTCCCACCTTTGTCTGAACTGGGCATGCTTCCAGACTGTCTAAATGGTATT
The DNA here is from genome assembly GCA_016271365.2 of Neoceratodus forsteri. Lineage (NCBI taxonomy): Eukaryota > Metazoa > Chordata > Ceratodontiformes > Ceratodontidae > Neoceratodus > Neoceratodus forsteri. The sequence goes on from CM057452.1 coordinate 130,313,373, forward strand.
CTGCTCAGTGGAAGTACAATCCTACTACACTGGCACTTTGCCATCGCAAGTACAGTGCTTTATCATTTACTTACACTTAATCGGCTCAATGGGAACTGGGCAACTCTTTATGGCTCTTACGAGGGAACGGCCAACTATGGACCATCTCCCTAGCAGCTATAAATAGCAGAACAGTAATAAATATAATTCTTCTTCTCTATAAAACACACATAAATTGAAGCTTTGTTTTCTTTCAAAAGCTACTTTTCCCTGAAAGTTTCCAGTGTTCTCCAGAGTGTTGGTTTTGCTTTATATTATTATTGCTAGTGCTATGAAAACAGTTAAGAAACAAAAAAGTCACATATACTGTCACTAAGAATGCTTTCACAGTTTAGAAATGGCAGCATTATGCTGCAAAACAAAAAATCTTTTTGCTGAATAGAAAACAGTTTTGGCATTCCATCTCTGAAGAAGAGCTGTTAAAGGATGGAGTGAAGAGTCAGGAAATATCCCCCAGAAAGAAATGATTCCAGTTGGTACTCCTTGCCGAATATGCCCATCACCAGACTTCGCACTTCCTGGCAGGATTCATGGGGGAGTCAGGTGGGCACTTAAAATGCTTGGAGAACTCTTTGAAGTTAGAGATGGATCCAATGACTCGGAAGCGGGAGGGGCTATGTGGGTCTGTGATCAGGCCTTCGTGGGAGCTCTCTGGCGTCCGTACTGAGCACCACACCTGAAAGGAAAAAGGAAACACAGCACAGTCTTTAGTCCTTTTTCCTGACCCACTTCACAAGATCTGTACTGTCTGGCCTATGGCTCACTCCTCCCCGTACTGCCCTGGATCTGATGCTCACACTGCATGGGCTGGGGGATGTACACATTGTCACAGACTCACTCAGCAGGTCAGGCCCTCTACTCCCAAAGTGCCAATCTCTGAGCGCAGTCTTGTGAACAGTGTAACAGACAAGGTAACCCTCTTGTCTGTTTTTGTGAGTTCGGATCAACCTTTGGTTTCAGTTCTGGAGGGATTCAAACTGTTAACCTCTTGCTAGCATGCCCAATGCACAGGCTCAGATATATCTGTCTTGGGGGGGCAGATATCTTTGCCTACGGGCACCTAACCAGGCGTGCAGAAATGAACCCTTTAAAACTTTAATAAAGACCTCAGATTTAAAACGCTTCTCTTTCCAGTTTGGTACCACCATACAAGCTTATGTCTGCTGTCTGCTATAACCATTAATATTTCTTAGCAAAAGAAAGCAATTCAAAGACAGACCAGGTTTGCTCTAAAATTAGAGTTTTTACTCAAATATATGATAATATGTCAAACATACAATACAGAACTCTTCTTCACACAAGACACACATACTTTAAACAAAACAAGGTTTAAAACAGTGCAATTCCTACAACTATATTTAGATTTTGTCTAGCTTTCTAAATACCTGTTTTCAGTGCTCAGATGTTTTCTTGGTCAGTGTCACATAAAAAGTGTCTCTCTAGTGAAAAAAGAATAATCTTTTCAAGCTGCATTTGCCAACCCCTTTTGGATGAGGTCATCCAGCTCCTCTTCTGTCAAAATATCTAAAAATATATATTTCTGTACAACCACAGGATGTAATTTCAAAGTATTAATTCTGCAACCTTAGCATAACTCAAGTTTCAAATGACACTTTCTTTGATCTCATGCTGTACCCTCCTCACACAGGCTTCATATGAGCATTTATAACCTCTCACCTCTGTGTAATATTCTAGCTTCCCCTTTCTAACGTCATAAACCTAGTTTATGATTTTCTCTCTTAACAAAATTAACTTAAACAAGTCTGTAATTAGCTCAGAGAAACAGGATCCTTAATAAAAGTCTTCCATGTAACACATTGTCTCTAAAAAACTGAATGTGTGTGAACTCACATACTATCAGCCATTTCCCATGGCTTTCATCTCTCAGCTGGAATCTGGGGGGGGGGGATGAGTGAGGTAATTCCTAGAGAATTTGAATTTTCAGCAGAGACATTAATACATTTTATATTAAAAAAAATATATAATACAGCACTCAGAATTGGCTGTCTACGTCACACTCCTTTCCACCTAGACTGAATTTGGGGACTCTATCCCCTATATTGGATGAGCTTCCCAAATCAGTTCACTCCTCGTAGACCCTAGACAGCCCATCTGAGTTCTTGTTCTTCACTCCAGCCCTATGTACGATTTTTAGATCATACCCTTGTAAAGCAAGACTCCATCTTAGTAGTCTGCCACTGCTTTTCCCCATCTGTGTCAGCCAAACCAGGGGGTTGTGGTCAGTCTGCACCACAAAATGCTGCCCATACAAGTATGGCTCTAATTTCTTCAGGGCCCACACTATGGCAAGACACTCCTTTTCCACTGTGGAGTACGCTTGCTCCCTGGGAATAAGCTTCCTGCTCAGGTACACAACTAGGTGGTCTGTCCCTTGGCTAGATGTCTGGCTTCATTGACCCCCCCCAAGCTGCCTGGTGCCACGCTGGGAGCCCACCCCAGCGTGGCAAATGCTTCATTTGCCAGCAGGGTGCCCAATCCCCGTCGGTTTAACTGCCCCAAATGTTTCTGTGCCATGCAAGGAGCCCACCCCAGCGTGGCAAACTTCCTTACAAGCAGGGGTGCCCAATCCCCGGCGCTTCATCGACCCCAGCTGCCTGGTGCCATGCTGGAAGCCCACCCCAGCGTGGCAAAAGTCCCTCCTTGTGTGAGAATTCAGAAGAACCCTGAAACAAAAAAACCTTCCATCAGTGATTCTTTTGCCCCTCCCAACCCACTCCCCCTGCTTACACACCTCCCCACACCCCCACCTCAACCCATACTTACCTCCGGAGCCCAGCGCAATGATCTTCTGTGGACCGGGAACATGTCTGCACTCTTCAAAGCTGACCGCGAACTGAAGAAATGCCGATAAGCTGTATAATGGCATAAATGGATTTTTTTCAACTTTAGTGCGCATATCAGCCATTTCTGTGAAATTTTTCACCAAATTTTCAACATGGGGTTTTGGGCCCCACCTCGCCGAACTATGACACTGTTATTTGTTAATCGGTCCCAAAGGTGGTTCCACAGTCACTGAGCAGAACCACCTTTCCAGAATGATTAACAAATGACGATAGTAGCAGTTCATGAGAAACTCTAAAACCCTATGTTGAGGCTAAATAATTCCCAAACGACTGTTTTATGACGTGCGTTGTGCAGTTCCTACACCGCCTTCGTAACTGAGCATTTTAATATTTTCACTCCAGATTTTCAGTATTGCCATTTTACCACACCTCCTTATGAACAGTACAACTGTCATTTTTCACATTTCACCCAAAATGTGTTTTCGCACATGTAGTGCACAATGGCGCAGTCGGTGTGCAAAATCAATGTTCCGGACAGATTAATAAAATCAGAGTGATACTGTTCATGAGCAGAGGTCTTAAACTGGCTATGTTGAAAATTTGGTGACAAACGCCCATAAAATGACTGTGTTACGAGCGTGCGTTGCGCAGTTTATACGCACGCTCGTAACTTCAAGCATTTTTAATATTTTCAGTATTGCCATTTTACCACACTCTTATGAACAGTACAACTGCCATTTTTCACATTTCAATTAAATGTCAGTATAATGTAGCGCATAATGGCGCTTTCAAAGCAAATCAATGTTCGGACAGATTAATATAATCACAGTGATACCTGTTCATGAGCAGAGGTCTTAAACTGGCTATGTTGAAAATTTGGTGACAAAACGCCATAAAATGACACAATATTCTGGCGTGCATTGTGTTAGATTTGGCAAAAAAACAAAAAGGAAAAAATTAAGGTAAAAATGTGCATAGAATTGCCATAGAGAATTGGTGCTGAGTACCGCAGAAGTTCTGTGGCAAATGAGAACCCTGCCAGAGAACTTTGCTCCGATGTGCCGCAGAAAAATCGGGGCCCTGCGTACTATTGCTTGCCCTTCTTGGACACTGTCTGACAATGTGCCCAGTTTCTTTACATAACCAACAAGCTTTTCTTACTTCAGAGAAATCTTTTCGTTGAAACCTGGGCCTAACTGGTTTCAGTGAAGGCAGTGAGGGTTTTAGTTGCCCTGAAGGTGCGCTTTTCACTTTCTGCACTGCCACACTTGCCTCATTCACTCTCAGAGCAGGTCTGCTCTTGGCATACCGATCCGAGAGTTCAGCAGCCTCTTGCACTGTTTTTGGATCTCGGTCCTTTAGCCATGTTTTTAACTCTGCTGGGCATGCCCAATAAAACTGTTCTAATAAAATCACATTTTAAATTTTATCAACAGTGTTTGCCTCGCTTTCTTCCCACCAATGTTTTAAAAACTGATGTTTCATGGCTAGCTCCTCATAGCTCATATCAGGGCTTCTCCTGAACCTACGGAATTTAGCTCTGTATGATTCAGTAGTTAATTCAAACTTTTTTAGTAGTGCAGCTTTTAACTTGCTGTAATCGTCACTGTCTTTATTGTCCATTTGACCCAATGCATCCAGCTTTTCCGGTGGGTGCAGCGGGATACAGGCTAAAGCTCCAGGACTCTAGGAATTTTAGCCTGAATACAAACTTTTTCAAAAGAATTTAAAAAGGCATCCATGTCCTCCCCGTCCTTAAACTCAGCTATTAATTTAGAGTTCAATTTGTAACCCAGTCCTGCAGTCCCAGTTAAACCCAAGCCACTTACCTGCCCTGGTGCCGCTGGTTGGAGTCGTAGCTTCTCCAGTTCATGTTGCCACTGGCGCTCTTCTCTCCTCTCCTCTGCAGCTCTGCATTCTCGCTCTCTCTTCTCCTCTGCCTCTCGCTGGCACTCACATTCCTCACGGTCTGCCTCCCTCTGTTGTCGCTCTGCCTCACGGTCTGACTCCCTCTGTTGTCGCTCTGCCTCATGGTCCGCCTCCCTCTGTTGTCGCTCTGCCTCCAGTTCTATCCTCTGCAACTCAATTTGCAGCTTGAGTACCTCTGGATTCAGGATACTGGTTACCGTCCCCTGCTGCTGTGGCCCCTCACTGACAGTGACCCTGCTGTCCACCTCATCGGCTCGGGACCCTCACTGGCCACTAGTTCTGCCACACTCGAGGTCTGGTCCCTTTCAGTCACGGTTGATTACTCACTGCTCTGGGTATCTGCTACTGTCAGGGCCTCTATGAGGTTCTGCTTTTTGGTTGTCACCTCGAACAGGACTCCTCTGTCCTCGCACAACTGTTTTACCTGTTCTACAGTGTGCCTGCTGTAGTTGGACGCCATCTTTCCTAACTACTGCTACTCTGACTTTGCAATTTAGAAAAAAAAATAAAATAGGTAGTAACTTGACTGTACACCAAGTGATATATAGTTCTGTTTCCTTTTTAAAATAAAACTGTCTTTTTCTTTCTTTGCAAGAGAGCCTACGGTCTCAGCTGACAGAACAATAAAGCTTGTGATACCAAAATTAATGCCACCGCTGCCAACTAATCTGTCACAGATTCACTCTGCAGGTCAGGCCCTCTACTCCCAAAGTGCCAATCTCTCTGAACGCAGTCTTGTGAACAGTATAACAGACAAGGTAACCCTCTTGTCTGTTTTTGTGAGTTCGGATCAACCTTTGTTCTCAGTTCTGGAGGGATTCAAACTGTTAACCTCTTGCTAGCATACCCAATGCACAGGTTCAGATATATCTGTCTTCGGGGGGTGGGCCAGATATCTTTGCCTACGGGCACCTAACTAGGAGTGCAGAAATGAACCCTTTAAAACTTTAACAAAGACCTCAGATTTAAAACGCTTCTCCTTCCAGTTTGGTACCACCATACAAGCTTATGTCTGCTGTCTGCTGTCTGCTATAACCATAACTATATCTTAGCAAAAGAAAGCAATTCAAAGACAGACCAGGTTTGCTCTAAAATTAGAGTTTTTACTAAAATATATGATAATATGTCAAACATAAAATACAGAACTCTTATAACACAAGACATACATATCTTTAAACAAAACAAGGTTTAAAACAGTGCAATTCCTACAACTATATTTAGATTTAGTCTAGCTTTCTAAATACCTGTTTTCAGTGCTCAGATGTTTTCTTGGTCAGTGTCACATAAAAAGTGTCTCTCTAGTGAAAAAAGAATAATCTTTTCAAGCTGTATCTGCCAACCCCTTTTGGGAGAGGTCATCCAGCTCCTCCTCTGTCAAAATATCTAAAAATACATATTTCTATACAACCACAGGATGTAATTTCAAAGTATTAATTCTGCAACCTTAGCATAACTCAAGTTTCAAATGACACTTTCTTTGATCTCATGCTGTACTCTCCTCACACAGGCTTCATATGAGCATTTATGACCTCTCACCTCTGTGTAATATCCTAGCTTCCCTTTCTAATGTCATAAACCTAGTTGATGATTTTCTCTCTTAACAAAATTAACCTAAACGAGTCTGTAATTAGCTCAGAGAAACAGGATCCTTAATAAAAGTCTTCCATGTAACACATTGTCTCTAAAAAAACTGAATGTGTGCGAACTCACATACTGTCAGCCGTTTCCCATGGCTTTCATCTCTCAGCTGGAATCTGGGTGGGGGGGTGAGTGAGGTCATTCCTAGGCATTTGAATTTTCAGCAGAGACATTAATACATTTTATATTAAAAAAAATATATAATACAGCATTCAGAACTGGCTGTCTACGTCACACACATCAGTTTGCCTGCGACGCTGGAAGTGTACGTTTTACCATGCGGGAGGGCAAAAATATTTACTTAAAGAACAGTATATCGACCACAGCAACTTCCAGAGACCACTCTTCACATCTGCTGAAGAGCCAAGTGATGACAAACCTGCTTTGGCTACTAGTCAGTTCAAAGAGCTAGTGAACTGCCTTAAAATAACACTACCTTTCAAAATTACTGAACAATTTCTTCTTATCGCTTAAGTATTTTTTTTCTTTTTCCTTTTGCTAATTAAAAGATTTCGAACTTGACAAACGTTGGTGTGACATGTGGGACAGTATTGTACCTGGAGGCTGACAGAGCTAGTTCTGTTCCTCTTAACACATCATTAGCCTTATGATCTCACTGTCTGTAACACCACAGCTGAACAAAAAGAGCCAATCACCTGCTGCAAGATCAGTCAGCTGTGATGTCACAAAAAGTGAGGTCACTACGCTGATGAGGTATGAAGAGGACTCTTCATACCTGGCCGCATCACACCTAGAACTGTTAGGTAGAAACCCTTATAATGAGTAAATGTTAAAAAGAAAATATATCAGAAAAAAAAAACAACTGAATACCTTTAAAACTGGTATGTCTAGATCTTTAAGGGCACACAAAGAAAGGACTGCTGGGATGTGTCGTTATGGGCTGCAAATGGAATAGAAGGGTTCTCTTGAATGCCACATGGAAATAAAAAATAAAATTGGAAACAGCATTTCTACCATGAGTACTGGAATGATCTGTCAAGGGCAAAGTCTGCACCACTTGTTTTCCCCCCATAGTGTCTTTTCCATCACTGTCTGTAGGCCTGGAGGAGTACCCTGTGGCAATCGCCCCAGCCCCGTCCTCTGCTAGCCCCCCACCTACCCAGTTTACAGTGGGGAATCCATGGCACACAGCCACAGACGGTCACTGGCCATAATCTTGATGGTGGCATTTTTTTTTTATTTCGCTTTTTGTGCCCCAGCTAACTGCATATCCACAGAGATAAACCTTGGTCATGCCAAACCCGGCCATTATGTAGACAACTGCCAGGTTTTTTCTCCCTTTGTTTCTTCCCTCCTTCCTCTCCTGATGGGGGCAATGCCTATAGCGGCCTCACCCAACTATAGTTTGCCCTATGGCAGGAGCAAGCTCCCTGCCACAGCCGCAGGGGTCACTGTGGGGGCATAACCCCTTGCCAACCCTCAGGGATGCACTGCTAAGCGGCGGCTGTCTCCGCTTTGGCCTGCCTCCTGTTGCGAATCCTGAACCTGGAGTGTGACAATGCAGTGGCCCAGTGTCGTGGTTTTTAAACCCCACCACCTCACCTGATATTGGTCCATGCCACTATTGACCTTACATGCCGTGTACAATTGTGTGCAAGCACCACCCCTCAGTTCCATGTCATAACAGCGATTGCAAAACAGTGATCACTATTATAGCGAGTACATCACATAAAAGCACAATGGCGATGTACACTTGTCTGTGACAGCATGTTAAATTGCTTTAAGTCCCTAGCCAAGAAAGCATTTGAAATGGTCTGCTGCCACTCTTCACACTAAGCTAATATATGAATCCTCACCGACCCTTCTGCTTGTCACCCTATCTCTGTCTCCCCACCAACCACCCAGCCTATCCTCTCACCCATCTGCCCCACCCACCCCTTTATTCCTAACCCAACCCCCTTACCCATTCTACCTCCTAGCACTTCTTCCCTTCCTCCACCTCCCTGTCTCCCTGCCCCCTCCTCCCTACCCCTATATTCTACCCCAACCCCCTTACCCATTCTGCTCCCTAGCACCACCTCTCTTCCTCCATCTCCATCTCCCTACCCCCTCCTCCCCAGTCACCTCCTCTCAGACTCCCTCCTGTACCCCCATCTCTGTGCACAATATTCCTGTCCTGCTGAACCTACCACCCTCCCTTTCCCACTTCCCTGTCTCCCTACCCCAGTCACCACCTTCCCCTAGACCCCCTTCCTGTACCCCATCTGGGTGCACAATATTCCTGTCCCTCTGAACCTACCACCCTCCTCTGCGATGTTATCCCCAAGCCCCATGTTTTCACTTTTTTTCCTTTTCCTCCAGCCCCCAGTGAAGATTTGTCTCACTCTATGTGTATCATCTACGTGCACATTAGTGCAGTTAGTTTTTTGTATGTAATGTATCAGTTATTTGCAACAATCGAAGTTGTACCTTATCATTGCCATTGCTGTTTACTCGTGCTATCCAAATCTGTTTTGTATAAGATCATGTACGTCACTGTATTGTTTGAAATCTCCAGAACCTCCTTGTGAATGAGCTTGCTCAATGGAGTAATTCCTGTAATAATAAACTTGAACTTGAACATCTGGCAACTGAAAAAAGGATTTATGGAGGGGGTCTGTGTGCCCCCCAACCATATACCCCTGATTTTAGATTACAAACTCCAGGGGTGTGCATGTCCGGGAGTGGGAGACAATCCACAAAAAAAAAGTTGTCTGGAGCAATAATATCTATTCAGATCCCCAGCCCCTAACCCAGAACCTGCTGCCCCGAAGCTAGCCACCATCACACTGCTAGCTCAGCAGCAGCATACCACAGTACCCCACACAAACGTCTCCCCTATCCCTCCCCTTCCAGTCGCCGTCGTAACCCTCCCTCACTCATAGCCACCCACACTGTCCCATTCCATCGCTACCCTTACAGGGCAGCTCACATGTGCAGCGCTGTAAATGAGTTACTCTTCTGACAGTCACTCATTTGTAGTCACTATTATCACTGGATATCCCACCACTCATGAGGGAGCGGTCTCCTCGGCTCACTGCAAAGCAAAAAAGGTTGTGCTAGGAGTCGAGGGACCCAGTGCAGCCACAAGGCAGTTGGTCCATAACAGCAGAAAAAGAGCAAATTAGGGATATACCTGAGAATGCAGGTACAGGGATAACTAACAGGCATCACCTTCATGAAATGACTGCTGGTGGCTGTTTTAATGAGCAGTCCCTTTCACCATGGCAGCAGCAGTTTCAGAGGGTGTGACGAGTGAACTTTTGATCAAACTAACAACAAAAAAAAGTTGAATTATTTGGAACCAAAACATAGTAACACTGTCCAAGCATGCCAGATGCCACAGTGACTACAGAACCCAGATGTTTCCTTCCCCAGGCTGTCTCTCATGGTGCCTGATGGCACTACCTAGCCTAAACTGCCACAAGCCTGGGCCCTTTATGATCGCCGCTGGTTGCCCACCACTGTCATATAACAACTAACCTTCCCCAACAGCCACTTACCTGACCTGTTGTCTTCCACAGTCTGCACTCAGTAAACAGGCCAGTGGAGTTGTCCCGCCACTAGAGCACAACTTAAGTAGGGGGGGATGATGCTGGGTCACAGTACTCCCAGGCCGCCAACCTTCATAGGCCCTGGGGATTTTCTTTCAACTTTCATCCCTCCCACAGGACATCCCCATTGTGGCTCCAAGTATATGTGGACATGCACTGGAATTCATACCCAGGGCACGGAAACATCCTTCCACCCTTCCAAGCAATTCTGTTTATGCTGCTCTCTGTGGAACACAAGGGGAGAATACCAGAGTGGGCTATGCTACCATCCACCTCTATAGACTATGAGTGCCTGTGTGGACACCACCCCAGTCTTCTACTGACCTGCAGCAGCATCCCAGTCTCGGGTGTGAACGTGAGTCGCTGGAATTACAAAAGCCTCAACAAATGCACTATCAAGCCCACCAGCCTTGTCCAGTTCTTTTTTTTTTTGGTACTGTTTTTTTTCTCCTAGCCAAGGTCACCAGGAATATATCCTCCTCAGACCTGTTAGACTCTGTCCTTCTGGGCTCATGTCCAGCCTGAGTCTCCTATGGTTTTGTCCTCTGGGACAAGGTTCCTTGGGGAAGGCCATCTTCCCCCTTGAGACAGTGCACTGTGAGAAGTAGAATCCAGTGCTGGCTGGCACCAGGATCCAGGGGAGGTATTGGTGCCTAGGTCATCATATAGAGGTTATGGGTTTTAGCTTTACTTTCTCCCAGGTGCCTCCCCACCTCCACTAGTGTGGGTGTAACCTGTCAAGTGACCTCAGCTGCAGATGACATCCTGTGGAGGCAGTAAGCTCCCCTGGCTCACCGCAAGAGTCACTGATGCACCCCTAACCCAACACCATTGCTCTATGACTGTAGCACACTGCTAAGTGGCAACTACTGTGGCCTGGACTGCTTCCCAACGTGGTGCCCAGAGCTTGCTCCCAAACTCAGGTCACCAGCACTGGGCCACTGGGGCAGCAACATGTCCAGTTTGTGTAGGAATGTATTTCAGGCCACTGCATCTCCTGGTCTCTTGGCTTCAACGTTACATTCTAAACCAAAGTGAGTGCAAGAACTAGCCATAAAGTTGATTAAACTGAATGGGGAAACTTGCGGAGGGCCACTTCATGGATGAGGATGTTTCTTGGGACTCTCCACTCTAGCTATTGGGTGCCATGAGAAGCTTTGCAGAAGACACCTTGGTCACCTAACCAAGCACTGGCCAGCGAGGTTGAATTCTTCCTGAAGATTTTCCAAATTTTTACCTGGGCAAATCCCACAAAGAAAAGCTGGCGATTGGTAAGACTCAGTGCCGGCATAACGTCCTCTTCTCCATTCTTCTTCACCCAACTTTCATAGGCCTGTGAAGAAGAGGAGGAGGATTTTACACTGGTTATTTCCTAGAACACGGAGATAACACCTACAAAGTATAGCGTAGGATTGGGTACATGCAGCATGGAGAACTCTATTTCTTGTTTTAGTAATCTCTCAAATCTGAATAAACTGTATCATATTATCAGACACATTTATGGCATTTTGAAATGTAATAAAATAACATTTTCAAAGTAAAAAACAGCCGGGCTGGCCTGTCAGTGCAGTAGTAGTACTACTGCTTGTGAAGCCAGTAACCTGGGTTGTCAGAGAACCAGCCAGGGGAGGAAGATTAAGTGTGCAAGAGGACGCTCTTCCTCCGTGGAGTGGAGTGAGGGGTAGTGGGTCGATCCTGCCATGTGACCACAACCTGGGTGACCACGGGTGGTGGTGGTGCAGGTAGGGATGTCTAGTGTGGGAGAGGGAGAAGCCATTGGCTTGACAGCATGCTGCCACACCTTGCAAGTGCATATCCATCAGTGACCCACCAGCCAGCATCTCCGAGAGGCCAGAGGTGCAAATATTCCACATCATTCCAGAGTGAGGCTCAGTGGCACTCATGGGGGCTGACTACCTGCACACCTATAGAGCTGAGTTGTCTGGGAGGAACCTGGCCAACTCCCACCCACCTGGATTTAGGTAATGGAGGCAAGGGGTAATTGACAGAGAAGGTGTGCACAGTGCTGGGAGGCTGACAACAAGGTGCAGATGTCAGCGGCCATGGACAGGGGTGGAGCACAAATAGAAAGTAAAAAGAAAAAAAAACAGCCAAAATATGTCAGAGATATTGGACATAACTGACCATAAGATACAAGAGGTGGTTGAAAGATATTGAAAGGGGGAACATTCTTTTATGCAGTCTAACATCTACTGTGTAGAGCTGCCCCCAATGTGTAAATTTATCCCATCACCAATGCTGCCCACATCTTCTCTGACTTCTAGCCCTGTCCTATCCTTTCTCTGGCACTTACTTCAACATGACAGTGCCATGCTGCAGTTTTGCCCTGTGGTGGTTTCTTCAGAGGATTATTTATCTGCCCCCTCGGGCATCCTAGTGTGGGAGGTGGATGGCCAGTTGGGAGGGCAGGGCTTCAGAGGATTTCCACTTGTTGTGCCCTTTCACTCTCGGATGCCGGCAAAGAGGGCACCATGTGTGCATGCTCATCCATATGGATGGCAGTACATGGTGCCAGATGGCATCCTCCCTCCCTGCAAACTGTTCCAACTCCACAGACGCTGGTGGCCACCCAGGTGGAAGTATAAGAGCGAGCCTGCAATATCTGCTCCCTGAAGGAGAAGAGCATCCTCTGGGATACTATGTCCTTCACTCTCAGCTTCCCCCGATATCCTGAACTCATTCCCAAGCTCAGGCTGCCAATACTGACAAGTAGTGGCCCTAATGCTGTGTCGGCAGACCGGCTGCACATTAAATGCAGCCCCCTCCATGTGTCATGTCACTGAAAAGAATCCAAGTAAAAATACCAAATCCAGGGCAAATCCTTTTGCACTTATATGACTGTAGGTCCCATGTTACCGGATGGTTTTTCATTTACTAAAAATAATTCGCCACGGGAGATGCAACTGCACCAAAGGCATCCCAGTGCTCCCAGATGCTCCAACATGTGGACTGTTAATCAGGAGCCCTACATTAGCCTGACAAACACTTGCCTGACAGGCAACTGCCCGCCATTGTTTGCTCAACATGCAGCTGCCTGACAGGTTTACAATCCTGACATGGGATTGACCCACATTGGGAAGGTCAGCAACCTGGAGTTTGTTATATTTAGCCTGGGGGTGTGGGGGGGGGTTATGCCCTCCGCAACAGTTGGCTTGTCGGGATATTGTGGTTGTCAGTGTACTGATTGTCGGGATTGTGAAGTCGGGCAGGTGTTTTTCGGGGATCCTACAGTAGATCCTCGTTGGTCCTGTGCTATATCTGAGGCAAACACTTATGAGTAGAGTGGGACCAGCTTGTTGGAGCATCTGAGAGTTCTCAAATGACTTTAGTGCGCTTGTACCTCCTGCTGTGGATTCGCATCCATGGGAGATTCAGGGATGTGATCCAAGTGACTTTTGCTTATGGTGTGGTATATTTGTTGTGTAGCATCAACCATCTGGAATGGAGCCAAATGTTTTTTGTCTTCCTGATGGACGCAAGAGTGTGTGTGTGTGTGTGTGTTCAAATCAAACAGCTATATGGGATTTTACACATATGTAACAAAGAAAATTGCACTTAATGTTCAACCTGTGGGGAGACTCACACAAGTTGTGGGACTGCATAAACAGACGTTCCCCTTTAAAAGTTTCTGTCACCATCATATACTGTCAAGATTAATTGAAGAACTCTAGTTATATAATAAATACCACTAATGACAGTTATCAACCTTCAGTATACAGTAAACTTAAATTGTTACAATCATGAGGCTATGAGGTGTAATAACTATCATTGCTACATGTTATCAAGCAGAGATTCAAAGCTTCTATATGAATTATACAATGGCAAGAAAGAATACTGGCTTCTGATTGGTCAGTTGACCATCACAGCAGGGATGTTATCCCGGCATAACATCCCTGCTGATTGTTTGTTGGATTTGTTGCAACATTTGTAGGATTTTTCTCTTAGGAAACAAAATTATTTTTACACACTAACAAACATTCTTCAAAATTATTTTTTTAATTCTGTATAAAACAACAAACCATTGTATAATAGGAATAATGCCCTCCAGGGTGGGTGTTATAACATCCCTTCTCAGGTGTTGGACGCCCTCGGCCAGTGGCCCCGGGCCCAACCACCCGAGGTGGGATGTTATCCCAGCATAACACCCACCGTGTCTGGCATTATTCCGTCAATATCAGATGTTATTGGCAGATGGGTTTTAAAAATGCAACTTGGCCAAATTTAATGTACTTCACATTGCATTTTCACAACTTGGTACAAAATTTTGGGGTCCATTTCTTCACCCGAGGTCCGAAACAGCAGAAACAGCCTGCGGTCCGTGGTGCCATTGATGGGTGAGCAGTCCCAGGCAGCTACATACAGGAACAGGAAACAGCACAGTCCTCGAGACATCCACAAAACTGCTCGCCGGCCACAACTGATGCAAAAATAGACGACGGTTGCAAATCATAAGCAGATAAAGGGCTGTGATGGCTCGACTGGGGACCTATGTAGATGTCTCAAGACTGCACTGTTTTCCTGTTTTTTTTTCACGGGGTAGGGGTGGTGATGCCCTGTTAGACCCCGGTGGTCAAATGTCAGACTGGAGTCCATGTTGTCAAAACTTTTGGTACTGTTTGAAAAGAACCACGATGACTTGTTAAATATTACGTTTATTAAAACACACTTCTATGCTATTGTCCTTGCTCTTGCACAGCACTGCTGGTTTCTAGTGGAACTGATTTATCCACAGCCCACTGTTGTTCTTGGGTGTGCGCAAGCAACGACCCCTTGGAACATTTAGTGTTCAGGTGTGTGTTTTATGCACCTTCCTAAGTGTCACTCTTGACTCCCCCAACCATCAGATCCGTTTTTCTTGAAAGCAAATTGTTCTTGGGTATTCTCTGTTTAAAAGCTGTTTTTTTTTCTAGTAACATGGATTCACCTATAGTCACACACTTGCTGAATTATGGCTGTCAACCAAAGTGAATGCAAATCTAATTGATGAGAAACCTAAATATTTATTTTTATTTATTTAAGTTCTAGGGTTACAAATACCTTTGAACCAGAGGTTCTTTTACAAAGGTTCTGCATTAGGTACAATTGTGGAACAAACAGCACAATAATCAATACAGGATGGGTTATCTACATTGCACAGCTAACCATTGAATAACAGGCATAGAAACTCTAGAAATTAAGAAATCTAAAACGGAAGCAATTGAAAATCAAAATAGTAAAAGTGTGGCAGTGTGAACAGGCTACACTGGTATAGAACAAACCTTGGAAAAGGGTAATTGAGAGCATAAGTAGAAGAGTGGTGAGGACCCAGAGTATGAGGCAGTCAAATTGTGACATTGTCAGTTAAGTGCTAGAAGCCATAGAAGTGCAAGGTCAGGCTTGTGGAGGGGGAGGAGGCAAGGAGTAGGGATTAAGGTAGCAACATTAGGAGTGTGGGAAGGGGTAGGGATAGAGTTAAGAAAGTGAGAGTGAGGGGAGCGGGAAATAGGGATGAATGAGGGCAAGGTAGGATTGAGGGGGAGAAGGGATTAAAGGGAAAGAGGAGAGGAGGGATAGAGGCGTGAGCTGTGCAGATTAAAGGGTGTAGGAGTAGGGAAGGGAGTAGTTAAGTAGTGAGGGTAGCTGGGGTGGAGAGATATAGGACAAGAGGTAGGTGGAACAGGAGGGAAGGAAGGTGGTGTGCACGCATAGGAGAAGGAGGAAAGTGGGATGGGAGTGAATGGAAAGAGGGAGGAAGGGGAGGGGAGTGGGAAGAGGGTGGGGAAGGGAGGGGATTAAGTTGCAGAGGGTGCATAGTAGGTGAAAGAGCTGTGGTAAAGCCTAGTGGGTGCAGTCGCACTTGCTAAGAGTAGTAAGGCGTTGGCATAATTTGTGTTTGTATGGGCCCAGCTTATTTTCAGCAGAGATTTCAGAAAGGAGCCCATTCACCATGGATGGGGGCCCTGACATAGGAGCATTGGGCTTGAGAGGTACGGAAGAAGGGGACAAGATAAGGGGATTTGTTAGCACTGCAGGTGCACCGTGTGTTAGGGGTGGGCAACATAAAGGTACATAGATGGATGGACGCAGTCCAGAGGAGGGCAACTAAAATGGTGCATGGTCTGCATCAGAAACCATATGAAGAGAGACTGAGAGAGCTTAATATGTATACCCTTGATGAAAGGAGGCACAGCGGAGACATGACAGAAACTTTCAAGTACCTCAAGGGAATCAACAAAGTCCAGGAGGGTAGCATCTTTCAGAAAAAGAGATGTGCAAGAACAAGGGCCAGAATTTAAAGATAGAGAGGGGACGGCTCAGGAGCAATGTGAGGAAAATTTTTTTCACAGAGAAAGTGGTGGACGCATGGAACCGCCTTCCTGGGGAGGTTGTGGGGTCAAAAACAGTGGGGGAGTTCAAACATGCATGGGATAGACATAAGGCAATTATAGTGGGGGGTGGGAGGAAGTAGGCTCTTGGTTAACTAGAATCTGCAGCTTATCCAATAGGTAGGGAAATGGGCAGACTGGGTGGGCCAAGCGGTCCTTATCTGTCGTCAAAGTCTATGTTTCTATGTTATACGGTATAATTTGCAGACAAAATCCTGGTAACTACTGTGCATTCTCTGCTAGCTTGCTTGTATAAATGCATTAATACTACCTTTTGTAAATATGCCTCTTGAGCTTTCGGAAGATGTTATAATTTAGTTGTATAACTTGCTGTAAGCTTGTTGCTACTGCTGTTTTACCCTATACCCTCTTGGAAATGACAGCAAAATGAGGCTATCCTAGTGTGGAAATGAACAGTTACATAAGAACTTACTGTAACAGTAGGTCTTCAAAGGGATCTCAGTCAACAGGTTACACCATAGGAATCTCTGCCGGTGAAGGGGAGTCCACATGGAAGATTTTCAGCAGCACAACTGAGGCCACCCACGCAGTCGGCGTCAGCCAACGTCATGAACCCTATATAGGCACAGGGAGCCCCACTCCCTCCTCAGTTCTTTCCCTCTGGAAATGCAGGGAGCAAGGCTCTCACCCTGGAGAACTGAGGAGAGAAAGAGGTACCCAGAACTAAGTAAAAAAGCTAGATACACCAGATAGCCAGTTCCAAGACAGAAGTCCAAAGAAGCGGGGTGGTGGGAGGGAAATCATACCTAATGATTGAGATCCCCTTGAAGATCTACTGTTACAGTAAGTTCTTATGTAACTGTTTTATCTTCTTCGAGGGTATTTCAGCCATCAGGTTACACTGTAGGAATGAGTACCAAGCAGTGGCAAGTGTAAACAGAAAGTCTGGGAGGTTAGATCTCCATAAACATAAGACAAGTTCTTGTAACACAGCCCTGTAGGAGAAGTAAGCTGTTGATTAACTAGAATCTGCAGCTTATCCATCAGGTAGGGAAATGGGCAGACTAGGTGGGCCAAGTGGTCCTTATCTGCCGTCAGATTCTATGTTTCTATCAAAACCTGCACGGGCTCTTGAGGCAATGTCCAGACTGTAATGCTTGGCGAAAGTATGGACTATACTCCAGGTGGCAGTTACACAAATGTCAGCTGTGGAGAACCCTTTGAAGCAAGCCACCAAGGTAGCCATGCCTCTGGTGGAATGAGCTTTGACAGCGCCAGGCAATTCTTTGCCATACTTGTAGCACAACACAATGCAATTTGCCAACCATTTGGTTAAATATTGCTTAAAAACTGAAGCGCCCTCTCTACCTGGGGCAAAGGAAATAAACAACTGCCTTGACTTTCTGGACTCTTTAGTTCGAAGCAGATCATACTTTAAAGTTCTGTGCATAGCTAACATGTGAAGCAATTTACCACAGCCCATCATTCCCTTCAGTACACTGTTGGAAGTATCCTCCTCTACACTACCTTTTCTGGATATCAAACTGTCAGTGCAGAACACTGGTCTGAAAACATCAGTTTATTACAATCCTACTGACTCACAGTTTCCTCCTCCACAGTTCCTTCCATTCAAAACATGTCAAGAATGGCCTGCCATATTCACAGTTTCTTAGACTTCACAAGTTACTGTATGCAGTGAAGATGATTATTTTGCTGAGTAGGCCCAAATAATGCATATTTTTTTTTTGTATTATCTATTTTTCCCCCTTCCCCGTCAGCCTCTCCTTCAGGCCATCTATGGTCTGTTCCTCCATCCGCATGCTCGTACCCCTGCCTACTGCCACCATCCACCACCACCTCAGATGGCAGCCATCCTTGGGGTAACCCAGTGTGACCTGTCAACGGATGGGCTCCCCCCTCCGAGGAGAAAGGCGCCAGTAGGGGCCGGCCAGTGCAACTACTTGGCCCCTCGGGTGCTGCTGAGGTGGTTTTTCTGGGGGCCTGACCAGGCACTCGTGGTGTTGGAGGGACTGGATGGCCGTCATCTGGTTGAGCCGGAGGATAAATTCTTCCCATTCTCCTGAGCGTTGCAATATGACGCCTAGGCATACGCCAACATCTGCCATGCCCCTAGTTAACTGGTCAACGCACTGCTATACCTCCGTCTCTCAGAAGACACCGACCACATCCCACCCTCCCCTGGAGAAGGCGAGCAGTCAGGATGCTCGGAGCCTTCTCCCTCCAGCCGGCCCTCCAGCAACCCAAGTCCACTCTCAAACCCGGTAGCAGCTGGTGTCACAAGCGGAAATCCAACCACTACATTGACTGGACAGCTATATGCATAGTTTTTTTATTAACAGGGGATACCCTAAAAGTACAGTGGACAGAGCACTCTCCTGGGTCAGTAACATGCCCTGTAACCCTGACCCCCTTAGGAACGATACTGTCACACAAGAACAACGCTGAATTCCACTAGTGCTTCCCTTACATCAGAGTGCATCTTCTCTTCACAGGATCATCACCAGTAATTCTCCTATTTTGCAAACTGCCCCCAACATTGGTGCTTCTTTTACAGAACCACCTATTGCCTCCTACCGCCGGCCACCCAACTTGCGGAATCTCCTGGTAAGAAGCAGCCTTCCTACTAACAGTTGCTCCCTACCAGGTACCAAACCTTGCAACAAAACTCACTGCTACACCTGCAAATATATTTCTAGAGTGACTGAAATTCAGGGTCCCACAGGTGTTTTTCACATCACCAAGGAGTTCTCATGCACCTCCACTAATGTGGTATATTGTATTCTTTGCAGGAAGTATGCAGCTATTTACATCGTAGAGACTGGTAGATGCCTTGCTGACCATTTCAGGGACCATTACAGGGTAGTCAGGAATGGAGACATTGATAAATCCATTGTATTCCACTTTAATGCCAGGGACCACAGTGCCAATGATTTTTCTGGTGGTGTCCTTCAGCAGGGCTTCTGGGATTCTGACCATAGAAAACACACGGAAACTAAGCTGATCATCTGCCTTGGCCCCCAGTAACCCTCTGGTTTAAATGACAGACTTATTTTCTACTAACATCTTTCAGCCACCCCTTGTTTTCCTTAAAATCTGTTTGTATCTGTAAACATCTATTTTCATTTTCACTAAATGCCTCCATCTGTGTCTTCTTCCGCCACATCTGTCACTTTTCAGCCTGCTTACTAGCCCCTGTTAATTAGCCCTCACCTGGGGACTTCTCTAGCTCATTCACTGCTATCATGCCTTGTCATTCCCATCATCACCTTTTTGTTTTCCAGATTCTCTCTCTATGCTTGCCATTTATCACTTCTTCTCCCAGGGCCTCCCCCTTTTTTCCTTCCCCACATATATAGCCCTTATTTTACCTCCCCTCTACACTAACTTTGCTTTTTTTTTTCTTTCAGATATTTCCTGAAGAAGACCTAAGGTCGAAATGTCGATTTTTAACTATTTTCTATTTTCAGCGATATTACCATTTTGTTTTGCTTCTCTTGGATTGGCACGCTCAGGAAAACAAACAGGAAAGTGGACAGACTAGTTTAGTGTAAACTCAGAAGCCACCTTGGGTAGAAACTTGGGATTTGTGCAAAAAATATACCCTGTTTTTGTGAAAAAATCAAATAAGGCTCCTCGCAGCAGAGGGCCTGAAGCTCTGCAATTCTTCAAGCAGAAGTAATTGCAACTAAAAATAGTGCTTTCCAAGACAGAAAGACAAACTACAAGTCATGATTGAGTCAAAAGGAGACAGGGTCAACTTCTCCAAAATAAAATTCAAGTCCCAAGCCGGGACAGGGGGAACTGACTGGATGTTTCCGATACAGGATGCCGCTGAGAAAAGTATGATAGACATCCAGCTGAGCAATTGTGCAGTTACCCACAGGCTCATTACAGGCAGAAATAGCTGAAAAGTGGACCTAAGTGAAGAATACTGGATACCCAAGTCGGACAAAGAGATCAGGTAGTCCAGGACATGATTCACCGAACAGGTGAAAGGGTCCAAGGCATGACTGGCAGCCCGGATGGCAAACCGCTTCCATTTCATGGCATACGTGGTGCAAGCGGGAGCCTTCCAGGTGGCCACCCGGATGCCCGCTACCCTGTTAGAGACCCCAAACCTGGCGATGGCTATGTTCTCAGGAACTAGGCATGCAGATGAAGGGACCTGTGGTTGGGATGGACCAGGGTCCCCTGATCCTGGGTCAGCAGATTCCTGCAAAGAGGCAGAAGGACTGGAGGTTCCTCTGCCAGTTGCTGAAGCAGAGGGAACCATATCTGGCGTGGCCAGAATGGAGCCACCAGAATCATGCTGGCCCCCTCCATATGCAGCTTGATCAGCACCCTCTGGATCAGAGAAAACAGAGAGAATGCATACAGAAACCTCCCATTCCAAGAGAGGGACAGTGCGTCTCACCAGAAAACTCCAGGCCTTGGATCTAGCAAGCAGAAATTGGGCATTTTTTGCGTTGAATGGGGACACAAAAGTGTCCAACTCTGGGTAATCCCATCTGTCAAACAGATCTTCTGTGATGGATGAGAGGAGCTCCCATTCATGCATACTGGACTGAGTCCTGCTGACACTGTCCGCCAGGGTGTTTAGGACGCCTGGCACGTGGAGTGCACCAGTGCCCAATACCACACTCTCATGGCCTCCCTGCAAAGCAGATATAAGTGAGTCCTGCCTTGTTTGTTGATGTAGTAGACTACACTCAAATTGTCTGACTGCACCAGCAGCTGACCCAAAGTGAGATGCTCCTGAAAGGCTTGCATGGCGTAGATCACTGCTGTCATCTCCAGGACACTGATATGCAGGGTGGCTTCTCACTGGGGCCAGGAGCCCTGGGTTTGGAAGGGGCCCAGGTGTGCTCCCCAGCCCAAAAGTGAAGCATCCATGTTTAAGATCTGATGCAGGGAAGACATCTGGAAGGGAACACCTTGAAGTAGATTCAAGGGGTCAGTCCACCACTGCAGTACCTTGCATACTGGAGAGGCGACCAGGACTGGTTGTTCCAAACCATTCATGCACTGGTCCCATTGTACCGGGATGATCCACTGCAAGGTGAACATATGAAGCCTGGCCAGTGGAACGGTGGGAATGGCTGCTGCCATTAGGCCCAACAATCTGAGGTACACCCTGGCAGGAATGTACCGATTGAGCGACTTCCTGAGCTTGGGCCACGAGGCATTCCCGCCCTGTTTTGGGGCAGGGTATGCTTCACGATTTGAGGCTCTTACTGAATAATAATAAGTTACTCCGGATGATTTTTCAAAAAAAGAACAGCAAAAAGATTTCCAATGGGAATATCCATACATTATCCGGTGTTGCGTTGGGACAGGTTACCGCTTATAAGTACCTAAGACTGATGCTTGACTGTCATTTGTCTTTTGATTTGCATATAATCAACATCTCAAATAAGTTAAAGTTTCTTGGATTTTTTACAGGAATAAAATTATGTTTACATATAAAATAAAGAAACTGATGGTCACTTCTTTATTTTTGCCAGTTTTGGATTACAGAGATTGCATGCATCAGTCCAGGTAGGGGTTTGTGGTATTTCTGGTAACAGAAGGAAAAGCAGTGCACTAACCATCTGGACAGTGTCCGTTTGGTCATAGAAACATAGAATTTGACGGCAGATAAGGACCGCTTGGCCCACCTAGTCTGCCCATTTCCCTACCTGATGTATAAGCAGCAGATTTTAGTTAATCAACAGCTTACTTCCTCCTACCCCCCACTAGAATTGCCTTATGCCTGTCCCATGCATTCTTGAATTCTCCCACTGTTCCTGACTCCACAACCTCCTCAGGAAAGCTGTTCCATGCATCCACAACCCTCTCTGTGAAAAAATACTTTCTAACATTACCTCTGAGCCGTCCCCCTCTATCTTCAAATTGTGCCCCCTTGTCCTTGCACATCTCTTCTTCTGAAAGATACTACCCTCTTGTACTTTAATTCTCTTGAGATACTTGAAAGTTTCTATCATGTCCCCCCTCCCTCCTTTCCTCAAGGGTATACATATTAAGCTGCTTTAGTCTTTCCTCATATGCCTTCTGGTGCAGACCCTGCATCATTTTGGTTGCCCTCCTCTGAACAGCCTCCACTCTGTCTATGTCTTTGCGGAGATGGGGTCTCCAGAATTACACGCAGTACTCCAGATGGGGTCTCACTAACTGTCTGTACAGAGAGATAACAACTTCCTGTTTTCTACTGTTGATGCCTCTCCCTATGCATTCCAGTATCCCCCAGCCCTCCTTACTGCCTTCTCACATTGCTTGCTCACCTTTAGGTCATCTGATATAATTACTCATAGGTCTCTTTTGATTTTTGTTGTTGTTATTAACTCACTCCCCTTTGTGTACTCTTCCTCTGAGTTTTTGTTTCCCAGATGCATTACCTTGCACTTCTTTGCATTGAATCTGAGCTGCCACATATTTGACCATTCCTCCAACCTTGCCAAGTCCCTTTTCTTTCTTTCCACCCCACCCTGTATATCAACCCTGTTGCAGATCTTTGTGTCATCTGCAAAGAGACATACCTTTTCTTCCAGGTGCTCTGCAATATCTCTTATAAAGACATTAAAGAGGACCGGTCCCAGTACCGAACCCTGCAGTACCCCGCTAGTTACCCTCCTTCCTTCACTGTGAACTCCATTTACTATTACCCTTTGCGTCCTGTTGTCCAGCCAGTGTTTTATCCAGGCTACCACCCTGGGACCCACTCCAAGGCTGGCTAACTTGTATAATAATCTTTTAACATAGAAACACAGACTTTGACAGCAGATAAGGACCACTTGGCCCACCCAGTCTTGTGTGAGACTGTCAAATGCCTTGCTAAAATCTTGGTAGGCCATATCCACAGCCCCTCCCTGGCCTACTACTTTGGTCACCCAGTCAAAGAAATCTATTAAGTTCGTCTGACATGACCTTCCTGCTGTGAAACCATGCTGCCTTGGGTCCTGTTCCCACTGGCCTCTAGGTACTCAACAATTCTTTCCTTCACAAGTGATTCCATCATTTTCCCTACCACTGACGTCAAATTAACTGGTCTGTAGTTTCCTGTCTCTGCCCTGCTCCCACTTTTGTGAAGTGGAATCACATTTGCCCTCCTCCAGTCCTCAGGTACCACTCCATCCTCCCATGATTTGTTAAACAGAGTTGTCAGTGGTGTTACTAGTCCTACCCTTAGTTCTTTTAGAATTCTTGGGTGAATCCCATCAGGCCCCATTGCTTTGTCCACCCTCAGTTTCAAGAGTTCTTTCAAAACCCTTTCTTCTGTGAATGGACTGGTATCGAACCCCCTGTTCAGAGTTTCTCCCTTGTTTGGTTTAGGTACCTCCCCCTTCTCTTCCATTGTGAATACTGAGCAGAAATATTTGTTCAGTATCCCTGCTTTTTCACCGTCACCCTCTGCCCACATTCCCTCCCCTTTATTAAGCCTCTGTATCCCTCCCTTGGTCTTTCTTCGCTCCCTAATGTACCTATAAAAGGTTTTATCCCACTTCTTAACAGAGTTGGCTATCTTTTCCTCAGTTTGTGCCTTTGCTATTCTGACTACCTTCCCTGCCTCCTTCTGCTTTAACTGATAAAGTTCTCTGTCCTGCCCCTTCTGTGTTTCCTTATATTTCCTGAATGCTATCCTTTTCTCCTTAACCATCCCTGCCACCCCTTTCGAGAACCATAATGTTTTTTTCCTTCGTTTTGTTTTGTTGATTTGCTTCACAAAAAGGCTTGCTGCCTCTGCAATGGTTGTTTTGATTATTCCCCATTGTCCCTCCACCCCTCCTTCTTGCCCATTTGCTAGTGCTTTTCTGAGGCACTCTCTCATTTTCCCAAAGTCAGCCTTCCTAAAGTACAATACTCTTGTTTTGTGGCCCTGACTCTATGGCTGTGTTTATTGTGAACCACTGTTTGGTGGTCACTTGTTCCCAGATGGCTACCACTTCTAAATCTGAGATCCTTTCTCCTTCCCCATTTGAGAGTACCAGGTCTAAGATTGCTCCCTCCTGAGTGGGTTCCAACACTAGCTGTCTGAGGCATGCCCCCTGTAGGGCATCAAGAATGACCTTGCTCTTGGATGTGCCTGCAGCAAAGGTACTCCAGTTAACGTCTGGCATATTCAGGTCCCCTATCAACAATATCTCCCCTTTTTCTGTCATTTTAAGGATGCCTTCTACCATTTCCTTGTCCATTACCTCCCCCAATGGAGGTCTGTATACAACCCCCATGAGGACTGTGGTGCCATTTCATGTCTCCAGGGTGACTCATAGTGACTCATCAACTTCCTGTTTACTCTTTAGTTCTGTTGCTTTAATCCCTTACGTTATATAGAGAGCTCCTCCTCCTCCTCTTTTACCCACCCTGTCCCTCCTGTAGACTGTGTATCTTCATATGCTGACATCCCAGTCATGGTTCTCTGTGTACCATGTTTCTGTGACTGCCACAATATCCAGGCATCCCTCTTCCATCAAGGCCACTAGTTCAGGGAGCTTGTTGCACAGACTGCGGGCAGTGGTACTCATCACCTTCCATTTATTTTGTATGGCCTTACCCCTTTTAGCCCTATCCCTGTCCTTACTGCCTTTTTCTGCATTTATCCCTGTCCTGCTCCCTACTGACTTCTCTACCTTGGTGTTTACCTCTCTAATTACTGTGTTTTGTGGGTGGAGGCTGGGATTTCCCTGCTCCTTTTCAATGCCTCCCCCCTTGGCTAGTTTAAATGCTTGCCAATGAAGCATTTAAACCTGTCACCAGGATCCTGGTTCCCCGGACAGATGCAGACCATCGCACCAGTATAAGCCTGCATCCCTCCAGGTGGCTCCCCAGTCTCCAATGAAGCCAAAACCCTGAGCTCCACACCAGTTTTTCAACCATTCATTGAATCCCATGGTGCGGAATACCCTAGCATCATCCTTGCCATAGATAGGCAGCACCTCCGAGAAGGTTACCGTACATGCTACTTGTCTAAGGCCCCTCCCCAACTTCACAAACTCTTCTTGCACTGCTCTGATCCCATTCACAGCCAGGTCATTTGTCCCTAGGTGGACAATGACA
The DNA here is from genome assembly GCA_016271365.2 of Neoceratodus forsteri. NCBI lineage: Eukaryota > Metazoa > Chordata > Ceratodontiformes > Ceratodontidae > Neoceratodus > Neoceratodus forsteri. The sequence goes on from CM057452.1 coordinate 130,338,756, forward strand.
TCCAGCTCCCTCCCTCGTGCAGCTGCTCCCTCGATCCTGAGGATCCCTAGGAGCCCTAGAAGCAAAATAAATAAATAACTGATCAGAATGCACGTTACCCTTGGTTCTGGACAAATATTATCACAAGTCGAGATGCATGTCCAAGGTATAGACAAGTGCCTCACCCCTGTTTGTGTGATTAGGGTAATAAATATGGAGTTGGATGTCCTGATTCAGTCTTTTCGGACATCACCTTGGGTAGAAACTTAGGACTGGCTCTCAAAGCTACCCTGTCTTTGTGGAACACCAAGTAAGGCTCTTTACACATTATGGCCTGAAGCTCAGAAATCCTTCAAGCAGAAGTAACAGCAACTAAAAATAAATTTTTTCAAGAGAAAACATAGTTCGCAGTCTATGGCAGGTTCAGAAGGTGGTACGGTCAACTTCTCCAAAACAAACAAAAGATCCCAAGGGGGAACAGGGTCCCTGATGGCAGGTTTAATGTGGCGCATACCCCTAAGGAAAGTGCGAGTTACCTCCAACTGAGCCACCGTTCTGCCCTGGACAGGGGTATGATAGGCAGAAAGGGCAGCCAAATGCACTTTTATTGAGGAGTAGCCCAAGCCTGACTCTGAAAGGGACAACAGGTATTCTAGTAGGATGTTTACTGGACAGGCCAAAGGGCCCAGGTGATGAGCCGTGGCCCATAGACAAAAACGCTTCCATTTCATGGCATACGTTGCTCTGGTGGAAGGCTTTCTGTCCACCACGAGGACTTCAGCGACCTTACTAGAGTCTCCGAAGCGGAGCCTGACTAGGTCCTCAGGAGCCATGCATGCAGATGAAGAGACCACAACTTTGGGTGAACCAAGGCCCCATTGTCCTGGGACAGCAAGAATGTGTTCAAAGGAAGGGTGATCGGAAATTCCACTGCTAACTGTTGCGACAGTGGAAACCAGATTTGTCGAGGCCATAGTGGTGCCACCAGGATCATTGTTGCACCTTCTGTTTGTGCCTTGAAGAGGACCCGCTGAAGGAGCGGAATAGGCAGGAAGGCATAGAGGAATCTCCCTTTCCAGAAGATGGACAAAACTTCATAGAAACACAGAAGTTGATGGCAGATAAGGACCGCAAGGCCCATCCAGTCTGCCCATTTCTTTTTCGACCTTATGAATGTGCCATCGGCCTTTGTTCTTTCAATGGCCTGTCTATTCATACTCAGCTGTATTGCTCCCTTATGCCTATCCCATGCCTGTTTGAAGCCCTGCACTGTATTCATATCCACCACTTCCTGAGGTAGGCCATTCCATGCATCCACCACCCTTTCTGTGAAAAAGAACTTCCTCACATTACCCCTTAATCAGCCTCCCTCTAGTCTCATGCTGTGTCCTCTTGTCCTGCTATTTTTCTTATACTGAAATATGTTAGACTCTTTCACCTTGTTAATGCCCTTAAGGTGTTTGAATGTTTCGATCATATCACCTCTCTCCCTCCTTTGCTCTAGGGTATACATATTGAGCTCTATTAATCTCTCCTCATATATTTTCTGATGCAATCCCTGCAACATTTTGGTTGCCCTTCTCTGGACTGCCTTAATTTGGTTAATGTCCTTTTGAAAGTGTTGCCTCCAGTACTGCATGCAGTACTCCAGATGGGGCCTAACCAGTGTCTTGTAAAGAGGGATTATCACCTCCCTCTTCCGACTTGTGATACCCCTACAAATATACCACAACATCTCCCTAGCCTTACCTACTGCTTTAGTGGTCTGCTTGGATGATTTCAGGTCATCGGTGATGATGATGCCCAAGTCTCTTTCTTCCCTTGTGACTGCCAGCAACTCCCCTCCCAGTCTATAGGTCTTGCCAGGAAACACCAGGCACATGATCTAGTGAGCAGAAACTGGGCAGTTTTGTGCTGGTAGGGGAGGCGAAGAGGTCCAACTCTGGTGTCCCCCATTTGACTAATAGGTCATCGGCTACCGATTGTAGAAGCGACCACTGTGTGCTTTCGATCTTATTCTGCTAAGAGCGTCTGCCAAGGTGTTCTGGACTCCGAGGACATGGACCGCTGAGATAGTCAGGTGCTGGGATATGGCCCAATCCCACACTCTCATCGCCTCTCTGCAGAGGATAGGAGTGAGTGCCTCCCTGTTTGTTGTAGAAACCACCAACATGTTGTCTAGCTGCACAAGGTGGTGTCCCAGTTGGAGAACTGTGTTCAAGGCCTGCAGTGCATAAAGAACGGCCCTCATTTCTACAACATTGATATGGAGAGATACCTCATTCATGGACCAGGATACCAGAGTCCTGTGAACACCTAGGTGAGCTCCCAACCCATATTTGAGGTGTCTGACGTTAGGACCTGATCTGATGCCTCCTTTTGGAGTGCCACTCCTTTCTGCAAGGAAGGAGATGTCATCCACCACTGGAGTTCTTGGCGAACTGGTCTTGTGATGGAGACCGGAAAGTAAAGATCGTCCCACCTCTGGTCCCGTTGGACTCGAAGGGTCCATTGAATTGTCCTCATCTGAAGTCTCACAAAGGGGACTGTGATTATGATGGATGCAGAAGCCAGTCAGAAAAGACTTGCCTGCTTCTGTTGGAGGTTGAGAAACTTGCTATACTGCAGAGAAAAAACTAGAACGCAGTTGAGGAACTGGGAACCTGGTAAAACATAATACTGTTGGGGACTTGTTAGGAAGGTAAGCTACGCTTTCTACAGAAAGTTTCATTTTTTTCTTATTGGCATTAAGAAGAGAATTGCAGGATTCCATTAAAGTGTAGTAATTTTATGAGGGTGGCTAACTTGATTATTCTTTTGTGCGCGGGACTGTGTCAAATGTCTTGCTAAAGTCTAGGTAGGCCATATCCATAGCCCTTCCCTGGTCTATTACTTTGGTCACCCAGTCAAAGAAATCTATTAGATTCGTCTGACATGATCTTCCTGCTGTGAATCCATGCTGCTTTGGGTCCTGTGCTCCGCTGGCCTCTAGGTACTGAACAAGGGGGGTTACTAGTGGTACCACAGGGTTCAGTATTAGGACCGGTCCTCTTCAATGTCTTTATAGGTGACATTGCAGAGGGTCTGGAAGGAAAGGTATGCCTCTCTGCAGATGACGAAGATCTGTAACAGAGTTAATACACAAGGGGTAGAAAGGATGAGAAGGGACCTGGCAAGGTTGGAGGAATGGTCAGACATACAGCAACTTAGATTCAATGCAAAGAAGTGCAAAGTAATGCACCTGGGAAATAAAAATCCAGGAGAAGAGTACACAATAGCAGGGGAGGTACTAACAACAATAATAATGGAAAGGGATCTGGGTGTAGTCATATCAGATGACCTAAAGGTGGGTAAGCAATGTGAGAAGTCAGTAAGGAGGGTCAGGGGATACTGGGATGCATAGGGAGGGGCACCACAAGTAGAAAAAAGGAAGTGGTTATCCCTCTGTACAGACAGGTGGTGAGACCCCACCTGGAGTACTACGTGCAGTTTTGGAGACCTCATCTACGCAAGCACATAGACAGGATGGAAGCAGTCCAGAGGAGGGCAACTAAAATGGTGCAGGGTCTACATCAGAAACCATATGAACAGAGACAGAGAGAGCTTAATATGTATACCCTTGATGAAAAGAGGGACGGGGACATGATAGAAACTTTTAAGTACCTCAAAGGAATCAACAAAGTCCAGGAGGGTAGCATCTTTCAGAAAAAGAGATGTGTAAGAACAAGGGGACACAATTTAAAGTTAGAGGAGGATGGCTCAGGGTAATGTAGAAATTCTTTTCACAGAGAGTGGGGACACATGGAACCGCCTTCCTGGAGAGGTTGTGGGATCTAAAACAGTGGGGAAATTCAAACATGCATGGGACAGACACAAGGCAATTATAGTGGGGGGTTGCAGGAAGTAGGCTGTTGGTTAACTAGAATCTGCAGCTTATTCAATAGGTAGGGAAATGGGCAGACTGGGTGGGCCAAGTGGTCCTTATCTGCAGTCAAAATCTATGTTTCTATGTTCAGTCATGTGGCCAAGTAGCTGCAGTAGGGTTCTGGTAGGCACCGCTGAGGTTGAAAAGATTTGTCTGGCTAGTATCTTCAGCTGAGTGGCCCTGTCCTGTGGTAGGAAGGCTCCGCCTCTCACCGTGTCAAGAAGAGCCCAGATAAAAGGAAAGTTCTGGAATGGAGTCAGAGATGATTTCAGGGCACTGATGGTGATACTTAGACTATGGAAAAGAGTACAGGTGTACCGAATGGACCTTTGAAGTTGTTCCTTGGACTGTGCCATAAGAAGCCAGTCATCCAAGTATGGGAACACGTAATGCCCCATCTCCGAAGTGCCACAGCTACTACTGCAAGGCACTTCATGAATACCCTTGGTGCTGAAGACATTCTGAAGGATAGTGCTCTGAACTGGAAATGCCTTCCTTGAAAGGAGAACCTGAGATATTTCCTGTGGTGCTTTGCCAGTAGGATGTGGAGGTATGCGTCCTGCATGTTCAGTGACGCTAGCCAGTCCCCTTGGCGAACCATAGGGAGCAGATTCTGCAGAGTGATCATCCTGAATCTCTTGTACTCCACCGACCAGGAAGAAGTGAGAGTAGAATCCTGTTCCCCTCTGGTTTGGATGAACTGGTTCTATGGCCTTTTTGGAAAGCAGGACTTGGATATCTTTGCAAATCAGACCTTCGTGTTCCGCAGAGTAATGGGGGCCTGTCCGGTGGTAAGCTGATGAACTCTACAGAGTGACTGTTCTCGATGAGTTCGTGGACCCATTGGTCAGAAGTCACTTTTCACCATGCCACTGCATAACGAGAAAAGCATCCTCCAACCACCTCTCCCAACAAAGTGTTGGGGGGGAGGCAGTCCCTTTAAGGAGTCAGGTGGTGGGAGGGGGTGAAAAGGCGGGTTGATCTAGTTTGGCCGGCGAAAGGCGGGTCCCGCATATCCTCTGTGAGTGCCTCTCTGACTGTAGCCTCCCAGTTGAGACTGTTGCTGCTGAAAACAGGGCTGCTGCTGTTGATGTCCCCCTTAGCCATGAAAACGAGACTTACAAAACTGTCTCTGTTTCAGTGGATACATGGATTGCACGGTTCTGATGGCTTTGCAGGAGTCCTGAAGTTTATTAATTATCTTTTCCTTATCCTCATCAAAGAAGACGGAGCCTCTAAAGGGTGCATCGAGGATGTTAGACTAGACATCCTGTGCAAAACCCAAAACTCTAAGCCAAGAATGACGATGAAGCCATATGCCAGTGGCTGCTGTCCTTGCTGCTGTGTCCGCCAAATCAGATCCAGTTTGCAGGAGCTTAGAAATTTCAGCTTTTTGAGGGCAGTCTAGCATCCCCTGCAGAGTGTCCAATCCCTGTTCCCAGAGGGCATTCTGGAATTGCATCATATGGGTCATGAAGTTCAGGCTTCTTATGCTGCATGTGGCAGAAGAATATACCTTGTGTCCCATGGAGTCTAACTGCTTCAACTCCCTGTCTGGAGGTTGGGTGCTAAGGTGCTTCAGCCTTTGTGAGCGGTCATGTGCCCCCAAAATTACCACTGAGTCAGTAGTGTGGTGTTCGGCTAAAAAAGGTCACTCCTTTGGGGCCCCTGTATAAGCAGTCAGCCTTCTTGGGGATAGCCGCAGAGGAATGAGGGTCTCCATGTTGCCTGGGTGACATCTTCAAAGGTGTCAACCATAGGTAGTATGACCACTGGTTTGGAGTCCTTCTGTCTGAGGTACTTAACAAGACGCATCCATTCCAGATCGGAGTCCTCAGTGTCCCAGCCCATATTTGTCTGTATGTGCCTCATGACCTCCATAAATGATGGGACAACAGGAGGCGATTTTGGTGTGTCCTCTGGATCCATAGGGGATAAATCCTCTATGGAAGACTGAGATGAATCAGAGGGCTGGTAAGAGTCTGAGGAGGAGATGGATGAGGGTCTGCGCTGCCTCTTCCTGTGTCTATGGCTGTCAGAGGAGCTGGACAACTGGGACTCTGTGATCTGGACCTACGGCCTTTTTGAAGACCTTCTGTTTGGGCCTCTCCGGTGGAGTAGGCTGTTTCCTTCAGTCCTCTTCCGAAGGTGGCTGAGGAGCCGCATCCAAGTCCGGAGATGGGGGGGATTTATGTGAGTCCCCCCATAAGGAGTTTGTGTCAAGTTTGGGGCCACTGGCATTGACGATTGTGGTTTAGGTGGGAGGATGTCTAGTCTAATAGTCTCCCATCAATGACTAAGCAAGTCCCTGACCTGTGATAGGTTAAGCTTTGGTAAGCCTGTCGCCGGGCACGGCATCGGTCCAGCATTTGTACCATCCACGGTGACGGGTTAACATCATTTGCGTCATCTGGAGCCAAGGGGTCCGTGTGGACCGGTGTCTGATCTGATCGCTCCAGGGGGTCATCGGTACGGTTGTCAGTTGGGGGTGGCGACGGTGTCCTTGCCAGTGGAGCTGGCGTATGGCAGACCTTGGAGGCGATGTTTGAGGTCCAACGTCGGTGCTGGTCTAACAAGGACTTAGAAGTTTTGTCAGATGAGTGTCTCACAGACAGCGGTTTGGAAATTCTTCCCACTGGTTTTTGAGCCTGTTTGGGTGAGAGAGAGGATAATCTCCCCAAAGAATGGCCAGAGGTCTTATGCCTCTCCAGCTGACCGGGAAGGCTGATGCCCCTTACCTGGTTCTGAAGAATGGCCTGTAGCTTGAACAGGAGGCAGAATCCTGATTGGCTGGAAAGCCGGGCCGGAAGATCCTGAAGGTTCTCTCTAGTGCCCAGGACGTGGGCTGCAGCCGGGCCCTTGACTATGGTAAGACGGGAGTCATGGCCAACTGATTCTGAGCTGCCCCTTGAGGCAGAGTGTGACTTGGAGGACCTGGATCATGAATGAGATCTCTCCCGCTCTTTTTCCCTCTCCTTACATTTGGAGGATTCTTTGTGTTTAGAAGATTCTCCATGTTTCCTCGACTTATTTGAGTGGTGGCAAGACTTCCTCACCGAGGAGGAATCCCGCTGCACGGCAGCCAATTGCTGTTGGGCGAGGTAGGCCTGTAACGTTTTCTGATGTCAGATCAGTGTCTGGCTGTTGAAGCTCTGGCAGTGCAGGCAGGACTGGGTGTCGTGGTCTGGGCCCAAGCACTGCAGGCAGGCCGAATGGCCATCTTTAGCTGGGATCTGCTTCCCACAGGCGCACTTATTAGTGTGCCTAGAAAAAGGCGGCGGGGGAGATGACATACAGGAAAGGAGGATGGTGGGAGTGGGTACTCATGAAGAAAACAAGAAAAAATGTCGAAGACAGATAAATGGTGATTGGACTGGCGCGAGTCAAGCCGTGGAGCCGATGAACGCACGTAGATGGCGGGAAAAGAACTGGGATGCACCGGGGACTGCCTCCCTTTATATCATGTGAGACATCAGGGGTGGTCCCCGCCTGGTACTACTGGCTAGAAGTTTGCCATGGGGTTCTGTCGCCTGCCAGCTACAGTCCTGTGTTACCTGCTGCAAAAGCTGACTCTTGAAGTAAGATCAGTTGTTCGCTGGACTGGGCCTTGAGGAGCAAGCTGTCCAGATAAGGGAAGACATACAGTCCCTCTCTTCCGAGAGCTGCTGAGACTGCTGCCAAGCACTTGGTAAAGACTTGTGGCACAGAGGATAAGCCAAGGGCAGCACTTTGAACTGATAATGCTCGCCCTGAAAGGCAAAACGAAGAAATCTCCTGTGAGGATGAAAGACCGAGATGTGCAGGTAAGCATCCTGCATGTCCAGTGAACAGAGCCAGTCCCCGGTCTTAAGAAGGGGCATTAGGCTTGGCAAAGTTACCACCCAGAACTTTTTGTACTGGATAAAGAGAGTGAGTTCCTTTAAATCAAAGATGGACCTCAGATCTCTGGTCTTTTTGTGGACCAGGAAAAACCTAGAATAAAACTCCTTGGAGGTAGAAGACTTGGTTTGCTGGCCAAGGCACCTAGCTTCACCTGAGCTCTTTCCTTCTAAGATTGCTTGAAAGGCAGAGTAGAGAACCTTACCAGAGCAAGGGAAAAGGATTAATACTTCTTTTGGCTAAGCAGATTTACTGTGTGTTGTTGTTTTTATTTTGTACTCACAGGGATTGCTGCTGTTTGTTGCTAACATTTCATTGCTTTATTTTCTCTGCTTCAAATTGTTGTTGCTGGTATACCTTCTTCTGCATTATTTCAAGGTGTGCCTACAGGTGTGTGCTAACAGATTACTGCTGTAATCTTCTGATTCCAATTTTTTTTGCAAGGTATATCTTCTGTTACTACTTTATTTTTCTCTGTAGCAAAGTGTTTCTTACAGGGTATATCTTATCTGAAATTATTACAAGTGGTGCTTTACAGGTTTTACAGTTTTATCTAACATTAGGATAAGCGTTCAGGGTTACTGCATTTGTTGTTGACTGATTGTTTCTGCTCTTACCTCCTTGTTCTTTTGTCCGTGGTTCTTCTTTATCGGCAGATGTGGTTTACCAGTAACCACACTTGGGAGACTTCAGTACCTGGCTATGTATTGTTCAGAAGAGACTGAGGTGCAAAAAGGGGGGGTGGAGTGGCCCTGTATGTCAATGAAAATATCAAAGATACAGAAATTCAGAATACACATAAGGAGCCAGAAGAACTGTGGGTCACGCTGGAAACAGGAAATGGGACAGCCATAAGAACCGGGGTTGTCTACAGGCCCCCAGACCAGGGGGAGGACACAGACACATTACTGTTAGAAGATATACAAAACATGACAGCTAAAGGGGAGGTTCTGATAATGGGAGACTTCAACATGCCGGATACAGATTGGTCAATACCAGCAGGAACATCTGCCAGAACTAGACACGTGGTGGATTCCCTGCAGGGGGAGGGCCTCAAACAACTGGTACAACAATCCACAAGAGACAGGGCTATCCTAGATCTAGTACTGACTAACAGGGAAGGGATCACAGATCTCCAGGTAGAAGGTCACCTGGGGGCCAGTGACCATCACATGGTATGGTTCAATTTGGCTACTACATCTAAATCATCCCATTCCAAGGCAAAGATATGGGACTTCAGAGGAGCTGACTTTGATAAGATGGCCAACAGAGTTAAGCTAGCCCTGGCAAAAAGAAACACAGGTGAGGGGATACAGGCAAAGTGGGTAAGCATTAAGGATGCAATACTTGAAGCAACATCCCATTGTATTAGACAGAAAAGGAAGTGCAAAAGAAGAAGGAAACCACTTTGGTTCTCAAATACAGTAGCAGAAAAGGTCAGAGCCAAAAGGCTGGCCTTCACGAAATATAAGGGAACACAGTGGGATGAAGATAGGGAGGCATACCAAACTGCCCTAAGGGAAGCAAGGAAGGCAGTAAGGCAGGCAAAGTCCCAAACTGAAGAAACACTATCACGAACAGTAAAAGAAGGTGACAAGACTTTCTATAGATACATTAGTGAAAGGAGAAAGTCCAGAGGGGGTATTGCTAAGCTCAATGGAGAAAAGGGAACATGTGAGGAGGAGGACCCTGTAAAAGCATCTATCCTAAATAGATACTTTTGCTCAGTATTTACTGAAGAGAAGGTAGGGCAGGGCCCACAGCTCAGCACCATGGACACAGGGGAGGAGGTGAGCACTACTCCCTTCACAAAAGAAAGGGTCCTACAAGAGCTCGCTAAGCTCAGGGTGGATAAGGCAATGGGACCTGATGGCATACATCCCAGGGTACTTAAGGAGCTAAGAGTGGAACTAGCAGAGCCATTAGCAGAACTGTTTAGTGAGTCTCTGAGCACAGGAGAAGTCCCAGAAGACTGGAGAAGGGTTCATGTGATCCCGCTCCACAAAAGTGGTAGCAGGGAGGAGGCAAGGAACTACAGACCAGTCAATCTTACCTCAGTAGTGGGCAAGATTATGGAGGCACTCCTTAAGGAAAGGATAGTGCAACACCTGGAATCCATGGGGCACAGGATCCAAGACAGCATGGGTTTACAAAGGAAGGTCCTGTCAAACTAATCTCATAGATTTCTTTGACTGGGTAACCAGAGTGGTGGATCAAGGGGGAGCAGCTGATGTCGCCTACCTTGACCTCAGCAAAGCTTTTGACACTGTTCCACATAGAAGATTGATAAATAAGCTGGGTAGGCTCGGGGGTCAGAAGTTAGTCAACTGGGTGGCAAACTGGTTGACGGGCAGAAAACAGAGAGTGGTGGTAAATGGTATACAGTCAGAAGAGATGCAAGTCACAAGTGGGGTACCTCAGGGATCAGTCCTGGGGCCAGTCCTCTTCAATCATCTTCATTAGTGACCTTACAGATGGACTAGAGGTAAAGGCTGTCTGTTTGCAGAATGACACCAAGATCTGCAACAGAGTAGATGATCCAGATGGGGTGAGCAGAATGAGAAGAGATCTGGATAAACTAGCAAAATGGTCAGAAGAGTGGCAACTGGGATTAATGCAAAGAAGTGCAAGATCATGCACATAGGGAAGAGAAACCCTGAAGCCTCCTATAGGCTGGGAGGAGTTGCTGGCAGTCACAAAGGAAGAAAGAGACTTGGGCATCATCATCACTGATGACCGAAATCATCCAAGCAGACCTCTAAAGCAGTAGGTAAGGCTGGGGGGATGTTAGGGTGTATAGGTAGGGGTATCACAAGTCGTAAGAGAGAGGTAATAATCCCTCTTTACAAGACACTGGTTAGGCCCCATCTGAAGTACTACGTGCAGTACTGGAGGCCACACCTTCACAAGGACATTAACCAGATTGAGGCAGTCCAGAGAAGGGCAACCAAAATGGTGCAGGGATTGCATCAGAAAACATGTAAGGACAGATTAACTGAACTCAATATGTATACCCTTGAGCAAAGGAGGGAGAGCGGTGATATGATCGTGACATTCAAACACCTTAAGGGCATTAACAAGGTGAAAGAGTCTAACATGTTTAAATATAAGAAAAATAGCAGGACAAGAGGACACAGCATGAGATTAGAGGGAGGCCGATTAAGGGGGAATGTGAGGAAATCCTTTTTCACAGAAAGGGTGGTGGATGCATGGAACGGCCTACCTCAGGAAGTGGTGGCTATGAATACAGTGCAGGGCTTCAAACAGGCATGGGATAAGCATAAGGGAGCAATACAGATGAGTATGAATAGATAGACCACTGACAGAGCAAAGGCCAATGGCACATTTATAAGGTAGAAAAAGAAATGGGCAGACTGGATGGGCCTTGCAGTCCTTATCTGCCGTCAACTATGTTTCTAATATGTTTCTATGTTTCTATTGTTTCTCTGGTGCCTGGGCACTAATTTGATTGCCTGCTTGTGCAGAAAAGACTGTACTTCCTCACGGAAAACAGACAAGTGAGCTAGGGGATAGTTAGAGGGTGGAGGAGGGGCGTCTGGAGGCTGCTGTATAAGTTCCAGGGTGTGACCCTCTTCTATGATCTGCAGAATCCATGCATCCAAAGTTATGGTCCTCCATTGATTCAGATGGAGGTAGAACCGATTTCCAATCATTGCCTCCCTGATCTGAACCAGAGGAGTGGGGGTCTGGCAAAGAGTCAAGCTAAGGTGAAGTCAGCCACAGAGGCTGGTCCATCATTTCTGGGTTGCTTGGCCACCGCTCAAGCACTGGATGGGGTAGGCAAGGGAGCCTGGGTTCTACGAATTCCCTGGGTATGGGGAGCCGATCCAGGCCTACTGGTCTGTCTATGAAAAGTAGGCCACCCTCTGCCCCTCAGCGGAGTGTGGTAGAGGGAATTAACTGATTTAATGCCTGTGTACAAGGCCTGCAGACCATTTATGAGATTCTGAACATCAGGGCAGAACAGTCTGGTGCCATTGAAACAGGCATTACACAACTTGTTCTCCACATCAGCTGAAAATCTAGAAACTCTAAGCCAGGAGTGCCTACGAAGGCATATGCCAGTGGCAGCTGCTCTGACAACTGTGTCAGCCATGTCGTACAGTGCCTGCCTTTAAACACTGAAGTAATTCCTGCTCCTGGGAGCCATCGGGGAGGGCCTGAGAGACAGCTTTGCCCTTTCTCGAGTTGGCATTTTGGTATTCAACCATGTGTGACAGAAAATTTGCAATCCTCAGACCTAAGGTGGAGGAGCCATACACCCATTTTCCCCAGAGGTCAATCCTGTGAGATTCCTTGTCTGGGGAAAGGGAACTAAGGTGTTTGGGCACCTTACATCTGTCATGAGCTGCCTTGATGATCACTGAATCAGTTTTGGCCTGGGCAGCAAAGTAAGGAAGACACTGAGGGGGCGTTACAAAATTTGTCTGTCTTGCATAGCATGGTTGGCACCATGTCTGGCTTGTGCCATGCTGCCGTGGTTGCAGTCTTCAATGCTGGAAGCACTGGAGGAATTCTCTTAGGGGGAAATTCAGGGATCGCCAGGAAATCCACCAGGTCTTTCCAGGTGACATCCTCTTCCTCAGTATGGAAGCCCATGGTGGAAGACAACTGCTTCATTACATTAAAGAATGTGGCATCCTCAGGAGGGGACTTTAACAGTATGTTTTACAGAGTCCTCATTGACCAAAGAGGCAATGGACCTGTCTGAGATCAGGATCTCTTCCTCTTCATCCTCCACATCATCAGTGAGAATGAGAACAGGGTGATACTCCTCCTCAACATTGACCTCTTCAACATCTGGGTCTGGTGTTGGATTCACCGGCGGTGGCCCATGGGGGATCTCCCATGGTCGACAAACAGGCACTGAAGACAAAGCTGCCATTGATGGCATTGATGAAATGGACCTATTCAAGGCACCTAACTGCTGAACGAGTACATTCGTGAACTTGGCCAGTACTTTGTTCAGCTCAATTGTGGACATCGAGAGAGAGGGGTTCGACAGCTCAGGCACTGATGACCCTCCGGCTGTGTCCTGAGAACCTGACGAACCTGTAGCCCTGGGTTCCATGTAATATTAGCGCCAAAAAAATAGCGACTGTAATTTTCGTGAGTATTAAATGGCGACATTCGGAATAGCAAATGCAATATGTAGCAACTACATGTATAGCGACCACGTAATAATTGCAATGCTAATAATGGTGTGTGGTGACTCACTAACACAGTGATGCTTGAATACAGTACAGTTTGAGCATTTAAAGACAGTACCAGCATAGTCCTGATTCAGTGATCCCTCAACAGGAAGAGGAGAAATGGGAACAGGATCCATAGAAGTGTCTTTTGCAGCCAGTGTTATTCCTCTCTGAAGGTGACTGTGTGTGCCCGGAATCCTGGGCTATCAGGGTTAACCAGGTCCCAATTTGGGCTGAGGGTCATCACTCAGCTGGCTATCAGCAAAGTGAAAAGTCGCTCTGGTTGTCATGGTTGTGCTCCGATTGCCATGGTTGTGCTGTGGCTGTCATGGTGGTCTGGTTGCCATGGTTGTGCTCGGGTGGTAGCGAGTGAAATACTGTGGTGTAAGGGGACTGTTTTGTTTCTTTCGTGTTCAACATCTGTTTGCAAGGATGTTTTCCTACAAAAAGGGAGAACACCTCTTGGGTTCACATGGTTCACATCCCCTAAAATGGTGCAACTTTTACACTCTATGTGACATTGAGGGTTGGGGTTCACTGAGGTCCCAGAGCTAAATGGGATTCTTCAAGGGAAGCTGCAACCGTTCTTTTGTGCTTTTCATTGTTTACAAATACAAATTTTTACAATTTTACAAATGTTTAATGCTGTTTACTGTTGGGTTGGGTGGGGTTTCAAGTTGGAGGTCTGACTGGTGCTGTTCTCCTGATCACTTATTTTTGCAGTTGCGATACTTGTAATGGGGATGGCAGTTTCTAACATACTAACATAACATACTATTTGCCAGCAGATTAGGCCTTACGGTCTATCGAGTCTGCTCGAACCTTAGATCCTTAGTTGGTTGCGGAGGCCCTCCCATCCCTTGTGCTCCAGAAACCCCTATCATCCATCCCCACCCCCCTGGGACAGGCCATCATCTGATACTTCCACTTTCTGTGTCTGTCCCACCCTCTCTTGAAGCCCTCCACTGTGGATCTCTGAACCAGCTCTCCAGGCAGTGCATTCCAAGGGTCCACCACCCTCTCAGTGAAAAACCTCCTCTTCTTTTTCCCCCTCACCCTTCCACCTTCCAACTTCAAACCATGCCCTCTGGTGATACCTCCCTGCTTTAGTCTAAAGATCTCCTCCATGTTTACCCTATTTATTCCCTTGAGGTATTTGAAGACCTCAATCATGTCCCTGTCTCTCCTCTCCTCTCCTCCAGTGAAAACAGGCAGAGCTCCTCAAGTCTGTCCTCATACGTCAAATCCCCTAGCCCTCGTATCATCTTAGTTGCCCTCCTCTGTACCCTCTCCAGGAGCTGTATGTCCCTCTTCAAGTGTGGTCTCCAGTACTGTACACAGTACTCAAGGTGTGGTCTAACCAGTCCATTGTACAGCGGCAGAATCACTTCCTTGCTTCTAGAGGTGATCCCCCTTACGATGCATCCCAACATCCTGTTTGCCTTGCTAGCCGCTCTCCTGCACTGCTCATTTGCTATAATGGCTTGTCCACTGTTACGTCTTGTCACCCTTCATGTGCTCGCTATTTTTTAGTCACAGTATTTTCAGTAGCAATTATCACGGGATACCTAGCCCTGGATGTAGAAGGGGCAGGCTTCGATGGGACAGTTGATGACGACGGGCCCCTACATCCACGACGGAGGGGCTGATGGCCTGGAGGTCGACGGCCAGGTGCCCTGTGTGTCAGCAAAACATAAATTAGTGTAGGAGAGTTGATTAGCAGCCTTTGCTAATCGAAATGAAAAATGATTAGCAATCAGCCAATTTTGATCAGCAGTTTTCTAAAATGGGTATTTTTTACTTTAAGCCATATAATTATTACGTATTATAGTATATATTAATAAAATAGATATTATATAAAGTTTTGAGACTGAATTTGCCATTTTGACCAAACTATCAGCATAGCCTTGTTCCATTACCTCACCTCATGTACCCAGTGCATAACATTTTCCAGTCCCTGCCAAAGCGTAATTCTGTGCAACTGAAATGCCATTCTGCATCACAGGAGCAGAAACACATTTTGGCCAGGATCTGAAAAATGACAGCTGTAACATACATGACATGGGGTAATAAAAAGGCTATGTTGAAAATCTGGTGTCAAAATATTTAAAAATTCCAAAGTTACGAGGGTGTGTAGCGAAACTGAAACAATTGGCCATAAGTCTGCCAGTTTTTCATATTTTGACCCCAAATTTTCAACATAGCCTTCTTATGATCCCACCTCATGAACAATATGACTGTCATTACAAAAATCCAGACCAAAAGGTGAATTTGCCAAGGAACTGCTAAATCACCTTTCAGGCAGGAGCTGCTTAATGACAGTTACAGTGTTCATGAGGTGGGGCCCCCAAAAGGTTATGTCGAAAATTTGGGGTCAGTATCTCAAAATATGACCAAGTTATGCTCTGCCAAAGTTGAAACACCCATTGAAATAGATAGGACTGCATTTACCTTAGTTCTCATACTGCAGTCACCGGTTCCAGCAGCAAGACGTGTCTTGGATCGGACAGTGGCTCTTGAAAACCTCAGGGGTGTGGGGTGGTAGCTGCTGAGTAGGAGGTGTGGGTGGGAAGGAGAAACGGTCAGTGAGGGACTGTTCTTTTTTTCTTGCATGTTTAAAAAAAACATCGCGGACTGTTTTCTTTTTTTTACAGAAACACAAGACAGATTGGGGATAGGGAGGGGGGGATGCCACTAGACACCAGGGAATTCTGAGTACAGCGATGGGTATGGTGCCACTAGACAACCATGAACTTTAATAAATCATATGGGGATCGCGATCGGAGGCTGGGGGTGCCACTAGAACAGCATATGGGGACAGCGATCAGCAGAGGGCTGGGGAGGGACCACTACACACCAGGGAAATAAAAATAAACAAAGGGCATGCAACTGGAGGGTGGGGGACGCCACTAGACACCAGAAAAAATTAGAATGATTAAGGGGACGGCCAATCTACAAGATTAGCAGTCACTGCTAATCATGCAGACAATTGACTTGCATTTCCAGATTCTTGGGTTGCAAATTGCGATGCGAACCCGCTTACTTTATTCCTTGTGTCAGGTGGAGGTGCTGTCGGTATGGGTCTGATAGGCACAGAGACCTGGACAGCTGGCCTCTTCAATGGATCAGCCACAGCCGAATAAGAGCACTCCAAAGAAGGAGAGGCCAATGGGGAGCGGGATCGTTGATGGGGGGGAGCGGTTGCAATCATTGTCTTTTTTTGTGAATTTTCCCGGAGGGCTTGTCTCAGGCCTTGGAGGCCTGGGAGCTTGTACAGCCAGTTGGCGACTGAGAGGCCAGGGCCCCGGAAGACCCCTGCCCGGAGCTGGCTACCTGCTGTTCCACAGATTTTTTGAGAGCCTTCTTGCGTTGCTTGAGGGTTGTTTGTTGAACTTCTGGCAGAGCTTACAGTCGAAAACTTTGTGGTCAGGCCCAAGACAGCAGACACAAACGGAGTGTTCACCTGTAGAGGTAATCTTCTTTCTGCAGCGGGGGATAAGAGAATAAGAAAGATTAACCCTCGACATAAACAAAAAGAAAAATCTCTTAAAAAGAGACTTAGGTAAATAGAGAAAAAAGGCTCTAGGCCAAAAAAGGCGTGAACACTGCGACGGGAGCTTCCGTGGAGACTCATGCAAGCAAGTCGACAGTGGGAAAGAATTGAAGAGTAAGTGGGGCCACCTATGCCTATATAGGGTTGATGATGTCGGCTGACATTGACGGCGTGGGTGGTCCCAGTTGTACTGTTGAAAATGTTTGGTGTGGATTCCCCTTCACCGATGGCGAAGGTTCCTATGGTGTAACCTAATGAATGAAATACCCCAGAAAAAGATCAAAATAAACATGACTAAACAAGAAACAAAATAAGTAAATATCAAGTCAATATACTTAGCTATGTCATAAGTATCATATAACTAGTGATCCTCTATAATAACTGGATTTCCACTCTTGATAAAACTCGGTAATAACCCACTGAATTCCGTAATAACTCGACAGCAGGTTATTACAGCATTTTCTTCCTTGCACTCTCACTTTATTCAATCCTGAAAGAAAGAGACTGTATTTGTGCGAGTATGGCAGCTCCTCAGAGACACATTTGCTCGCAAAAATACAGCTTACAGTTTTCTCTCTCTTGAAACCTTGCACCAGTTATTATAAAAAATAATGCCTGTACAAAGTTTGTTTTATGAGGATTTTTCACACATCTTCAGTGTGTGATAATCTCATAAACCTCTCAAGCTTTGCTCTCGGGGGTTATGAATTATCATACACCTCGGGTGTGTGAAAAATCCTCATAACACAACACTTGCACAGGCATTATTCACCATTTATCACAAATGCAAATGAATTGGGCATGGTTATGAATCACGGTATAGCCGAAATTCATCCGACCAGAGGTTTCCTACCAGGTATGCTGCTTTAAGGCCTCCGTTGTCTGCAATGTTCTCTCCTAATGTGTGTTTTCCATTCACTGGCTCCCCATGAACTGTGTAATTGCCGTACTGCTCCATCATGCATTTTGTCTGCTCTTTGAATGCCTCTATTGAGGAGTTCTTCCACCAGGGACGCAGGTTGCCCTCTTTGTCATACTCCCTGCCTGCAAAACGTAAATGACATTAGGAAGGAGGAACAAGGGTTGTGTAAGTAGGATCAATTAAGCTCGACTCACCTTTCACAAAAAGACAACGTTCTGCATGAAACAACTGACCATCATATTATGACACCTTCGGTCTCCCAGTATGACATTTCTTTTTACTGCTCAGAGCACTGAAGAGAACATCTCATACTGCTATATACATGCAATTTTATAGACGTGATCCTGCCACCAGCACAGATATGACAGTTGGTGTCAACAGAATTCAATTACCCAAGCTTCTCAACAAACACAAAAAAAAATTAACACAGTGCTGGGGGCTGCAGCTGCCTGCCTCAATGGATGGAGACCAACACATCAGATTTGTGGTCCCTTATCGTCTGCTATTTATACATTTGTTTGTTTTCTATTGTTCCCCAACCCCCAGCCATGCATCTGAAAATGAGCCATTACCAGCTCAATATGTCTTTCCATGAAGGAAGGAAGGAAACTCCATTTTGTATTGCAAGTGGCATTTATACATTTGTTCCTTTTTCATTTCATTTTATTAGGGTTATAACCATTGAGCAAAGCTCATTTGAGAAGGTGACCCTTCCTACACAAACATACATACAGTTACACACAATGTTTACAGTTACATAGTATGTACAATCATAAAATACAATAACCAACCAAATAGTCAATCATATGAATAACACAACAGCACTTTTCCTGAGCTATATACGAGTCCAAAAAACATTGTTTTACTGCCTTTATCAATAAAGGTTTAGAGCCAAGAAATCAGAATTAATGTGGCAGCTGGTTCCAGTAGATAGAGACCATCTGACTGTAAAAATGCATTGACCTTTGTGTTTTAGTTATGGGTGCTGTCAATTCCCATAAAGCAGAAATTCAGAATGTCCCTTGGAATGCATCTTCTCGTAATTATAAGTTAAGGTAAAAATCCCCTGCTTCCGCTGTCACACTGATTTCCGCAGCAACAGACTGTTATGTCAGAGGCCAGGGGCCATGGCCTCACCTGGGGAATAATCATCAGTTGCAGATGACTTCTGAGGTACAACATTCCTGCTGTCATGCAATGCCCTCTCGACCTCCATATCAGGGGTCGAGAGGGCTTCCCTTTACAGCCTTCCCCCGCAATGCCAGGAGCGCTTTTTAGCTGGATTGACCCACCCGAAGCAGCAGCTCCTCCACACCGGGGGTCAAGAGGACTTCCCCTTATAACTCTCCCCCACAATGCCAGGAGCTCTCGTCAGCCCGACAGACCCACCCGAAGCAGCAGCTCCTCCACATGAGGGGGTTGAGAGGACTTCCCTTTATAGCCCTCTGCCACAATGCTAGGAGCTCTTGTCAGCCCGACTGCCCCAACCGAAGCAGCAGCTCCTCCACACTGGGTCAAGAGAGCTTCCTTTTACAGCCCTCCCCCGCAATGCCAGGAGCTCTCGTCAGCCCAACTGATCTACCCAAAGCAGCAGCTCCTCCACACCGGGGTTGAGAGGGCTTCCCTTTACAGCCCTCCCCTGCAATGTCAAGAGCTCTCTTTAGCCTGACTGACCCACCCAAAGCAGCAGGCACAAATACCCGGCCGTGGACAACGGCTTGCTTGCTGTAGTTTGATTTTGGCGCTAATTCAAAATTCAAATATAACAGGGACTTAAAAGTTGGCGCAGCATTACAGATAGGTTGTCTGCTAAAGAAAATGTTAAAAATACCACTTTTTAACCTGTCGGAAAGTAGTACTTTAAGGAGCCAGCAGTTTTTTTCCCCCCATTCTTTTTCAGGCTCCGCTTGGCCCCAGAGAACTCTCGTGGGCATCTGCACTCCTTCGGCTCCATCTCCGAGCCTGAAACCCTCCAGCTTCCTGGCACCAGCCTGGCTATCCCCTTGGCTCTGAGCCTTCCCGAGGTGGGGCTACCCTATCTGCCCAGGATGCTCTATCTTGTAATTCAGGCTGGGCTGGGCTTGGCCCAGGAGCTGGATGGGTCTGGCTAGTGGAGTGTGGTCGAGGGGGCAGTGCCGTCACCCATCTCCAGGGTGGGGTTTTCTTGGCTGCATTGCTTCCCTCCCCTCCATCCCTCCCCCTGCGGAGCACGGTCATGCAATGGCACCAGACACGCCAGCCGCAGCTCCACCTCCCCTCTAGCTAAGCCCTGCGCATTGCAGTGCCTCTGGTTGCCACCGGGGACCGCTGCAGTGCCGGGCTGGAGCCTGGATCCCCCCTCCGAGAGAGGAGAGGACAGCAGTCCTCTGGATGCTCGATCCTCTCTCTCTCTCTCCCCCCTGCCGACCCCCGGCAGCCCAGGCTCGTTCCCGAACCCAGGTCGCTGGTGTGGCATCCAGCGCCTCAACCCTCCGCACCACTGGGCCAGCTAAGGAGCAGCAGTTGTATATTTTAGGATTTCAAGGAGCTGCAGTTTGGTTTATTTTAGTACTTTGAAGGAGCAGCAGTTTGTTTATTTTTACTTTATTCACTGCCTCCCATTGTCGGAGTTTGTTATAGTTAAAGGCAATGTAACAACTAGAAGTGCGGAAATTAACTCGCAGCTCAGCATCTATTTACTTATTTCACTTACTGCTTTGCGTTGTGTATTTTATTTTTTTTTATATTTTTTATTTTTGTTTTTCAGCATATCAGCAAGGATACAATATACACAATGACATATGATAAAGACATTCATCAGTACTTTTACATAAATACAGCAGCTTGGAAATGACAAATCTTGAGACTGCAATAAATACATTTCATAAATCAAAATGTGCTTTCAAGTTAATTATCTATCCTTCTATAGTACTCAGGGAACAAAGGATACACCTATATGGGTAATATAGAACACCCAAGGCCTCCAAGCCCGTTCAAAATGCTTAGTTCTAGCAGTTCTTTTGGCAATCACCCATTCTAAATAGTAAATTTCAGACATCACCTTATGCCACATGTCCAGTGTAGGGGTAGTACTGGTACTCCAAAGGCGAGTTATTACTTTTTTTTGCTGCAGCCAGATATAAATATAATTTACTTTTACTAGGAGGAACAGAATCATCGTCACTTACATATAACAGTACCAGCTGTGAAGAGTGTAAAGTCAATTCCCATTAATTGTCATCAACTAGATTGAATTTCTCACCAGTACTGGGCTATCATTGGACAGGTATAAAATATATGAGACATATTAGTAAAGACTCCCTATATTCTCGCCAACATATGCCATAGCTGGCTGGCAGACACTTAACTGATTTGTAAGGGGTATTAAAGAATCAAAGCCTGCATTTCCATATGAATTCAACCCAGTATGGGGCTTAAGAAACTTTCACAGAGGGTAAAATTGGCTCCAACCACTTCTCATAAGTCAGATGTGTTTGTAGCTCTATGTTCCAAACCTGTAATACATCTCTTGTGGATTCCCTGAGGGCCTTATAAATAAAACCTATCCAGTGTTTGTTTCCCCGGCCTTGAATGGCCTCTATCAAAAGGCCCATCAGAGGGGGTACAGAGTTTGGAAGAGCATTCAGGGTTGGTTATTTCTGACCTAGAAATGTTCTCATCTGTAAATATCTATAATGATGGGAGTTGGGGAGATGGAAAGCTGTTTGCAAAGAGGCAAAGGGTAGCACTCCCTGCATGTCCAGAAATTGGTATATCATTGGCAGCACGCTAGTATGCCATTCATTAAAAGCATGATCCATCTGTGTGGGAATAAAGTCTCTCTCATGAACCAGTAACTGAAAATAATAAAATGTTTCCTCTAACTGTGGAAGGGCCCTTATCTCATACCAGGTTTTTAATGTTCCAAAGGTAAAATTCCTGAGCTGTGGGGGAGAAGCAAGAGGGGCAAACACTATAGGAAGGATATTAAATAAGTCATTTAACACAAATTCAGTATGTTTGCAGGTTGGATTCAACCGCCCACTAGCATTGTGTATTTTATCTTATTTAATTCAGCTAAAGGGACTGTTAAAGTATTGTGGCCCATACAATAGATTGCAGCCCTGTACTGTTGTTCCCTCCTTCCCCCATTAGGCCAACCCCCCCCCCCACCTGCATTAAATTCTGTTCCCCTTCTCTTTTTCTCCCCACAGGGGTCGAGAGGGGTTCCCTTTACAGCCCTCCCCGCAACACCAGGAGCTCTTGTCATCCCGACTGACCCACCCGAAGCAGCAGGTACGAATACTCTGCCATGGATGATGGCTTGCTTGCTGCAGTTGGATTTACCCTGCTGACGCTGTGTGTCGGCTACCCCACTGCCCCCACCACCACCTTGGTGATGCACTACCTTTATAAAGGTGGTCATGTGACAGTCTACTTCTCCATCTGCAGGTTATCTGAACTTGCCACTAGTGACCGCTAACACCTTCAACCAAACCAATTCACTACATCTAAACTGCTTAAACCGGTGTCTCTCCTTAGCTCTCTTTACCATGCTACTACCTCTTCTAATCCTCTCCCTTTGGGGCCCCACTGCTGTCCCTTCCACCCTCCTCTCAGCCAGCTGCGCAGGAGTGCCTACCTGTACCTCACTCCCCTCCTGCATCCCCCTTACACCTGGCACCCCCCCAACCATTAGATTCTCTGCAGCGCTTCTACAAACACTGTTCATGGGTGTGGGCCCCAACATCCTCCCGCCCTCCTTTTTCCCGGGACAAATAGCCCTTCACTCCTCTACTGATGTCTCCTTCGTGCCCATCAAGCTTTCAACTACACCGCCACGTAAGCCCCTGTGGGCATGGCTCCTAACCAAGTTGGTGATCTCTCTCCTCCTCCTGCTATCTGGAAACGTTGAGCCACACCCCTGGACCTTCCTCCACCTTCAATCCAACCTCTGACCAACCCACCAAGCTCCCCAGAGTTCTGAAACTGATGCACCTGAACATATGCAGCCTATTACTCAAACTGCCCCTGTTACAACCAATGGTGCTCTCACTTCGCCCCGACATCCTGGTCATATCCAAATCCTGGTTAAAACTACACAACAAGGACTCTGAAATTGTGATCTCTGGCTACTCAGTCATCCGCTACAATCGTCCAGGTTGCAAAAGAAGAGGCAGAGTTGCCATGTATATTGCATTCGGGATTCAGATCTCAAGCATTGCCCTGCCCCACGCAACAAAATCCATCGACACGCTCTTAATAAAACTAGTCCTCCCTCATAGTGCTCCAATATATATTGCAGGTTCGTACTGCGCACCTTATGCCACTCTGCCTACCATAATGAACCACTTGGCAGGTTCGTACTGCGCACCTTATGCCACTCTGCCTACCATAATGGACCACTTTGTAAGCCTAAAAGCACTAGCCGCAGGGGGAGAGCTCCACATCCTTGGGGATGTCAATCAAAATTCTCTCTCCCGGACCAACTCCATAAACTGGAACAAAGTCTGCCCTAAACCTCGCCCAAATGATCTCCGAGCCCACCCACCTGAATCACAAATCACTGAACCTCTCCCTTCTTGACTGGTCCCTCACCTCCTACCCTCACCGGATTCTGGAAGCAGGCCTGCTCTCTGACTCCCTAGCAACCACCACATGATTTACATGATCAGAAGATCTTTAGGCCTAAGGCACCACCACCACACATCCTCCTCACCAGATCCTACAAAGCCTTAAACATTGTCTCTCTTCTACAAGACCTGGCCAACGCTGACTGGTCCTTCATCAACCAAGCAAAATCCTCAGACAATGCTCTAGAGGGTTTCAAAACTAGGTTACTTGCTATCTGGAACCACCATGCCCTTATCAGATGAGCCAGGGTGCGTGGCGCACACCTCCCCTGGGTCTCAGCTGACATCATCACCAGCCTCAAAGACCATGACCTGGCATGGAAAGCTTTTAAGGAAACTGGTTTGCCTCAAGACCACCTAAAATACCACACTCTGAGCAACGCTTGTACAAGGCTAATCCAACAGGCAAAGGCTAAGTACTTCAACACTACATTCCACGCAAACATAAACATCCTACTAGATTCTGGAAGGTCCTCAAATCACTATTTGACCCTCCTTTCCAGCCACCAGTGTCATCTCTAAATATAGGCTTATTCATGGTAAAACACCCCCTGCTGTAGCCACAGCCTTCAACTCCTATTTCGTGAACTGCCCTGCTTCCTTGCTATCCTCTCCCCCACCCCCACCATCATCCCCTCTCCCTCAAGCCCTGTTAGACCCCCCACCTACCCACTCCTCCTCCCTCCACCCAATTACTCCACTTGAGGTGTACAATGCCCTCATTACTCTCAACCCGACCAAGGGTAGATGCCCCACAGGCCTCGATGCTAAAACATTGTACCTATCGGCACCTGCCATTGCCGCTCCCTTGGCTGCGATTTTCAACTTGTGCTTCTCACAAGCCTCGATACCAGCAGAATGGAAACACGCCATGGTCATCCCCCTACCAAAGGGTGGTGACCCATCTACTCCCAGAAACTACAGACCCATTTCCCTCTTACCTATCCTAGCTAAGCTCCAAGAAAAACTTGCACACTCTCAACTCTCTGCCTTCCTCAACTCCTCTTCCTTCTACACCCCTTTCCAGTCTGGTTTCAGAAAATCACACTCCACCACCACCTGCTTTCTGCGGCTCATGGATTCCATCCTCTTGGCTATGGATAAAGGGCACATCACCTCAGCTATCTTTGTCGATCTAGCGAAGGCGTTCAATACAGTATCCCACTCCGTCCTCCTAGCTAAGCTTGTCAGCGCAGGTCTCTCATATTCGGCCACCACCTGGTTCAACTCTTACCTGGTTGGCCAGATGCAATCAGTCAGGATTGGTAACTCCATCTCTGACCCCTTCCCCGTCACCTCAGGCATACCCTGCGGGGCTCTGTTCTGAGGCATCTCCTGTTCTCTATCTTTCTAAACGACCTACCCTCCACCTGCAGTGACAGGGTGGAATAGGACCCGGTCCCAATTGTTATAGAAAGAGTTTGAATGCAGGGATCTGTTCTGTTCTATTCCTTTCCTGTCTCTTGTCTGTCTGGTTGCACAACCAAATTTTCCTGTAAGACCTAGGACTTGATCACCCCGACAGTCTTATAATTCTTTGCCTCTCACTGTCCCTCAGTCTCCCCTTGCTGTTTGTCTTTCTCCCTTACATATCTGCTGATATAAAAATATATGCAAATCACTGTATGGAAATGCAACTGATATTGGGATCCCTTCTGTTTAGAAATTATATAGTGTTAATTTTTGAAATTTATGTAATTGTGGTTTGAGATGATTGCAAACACTATTGGACACTCAAGGGATTATCTGAGTACAAGTTTTAAGCATTTTGCAGAAGAGCTGTGGAAAAGGGACATCAGCTCAGGCACACTCTGTTCCTGCCAGCACCTGCCTGAAATATACTAGGATACTTTGGAAGAAACAGGATGCTTGTTAAGAATGGGGGTTGGAAGGACTTATAAGAGAGCTGAGCTGCAATTGCTGAAAGAGAAAAGGGGCACAGAGACTGAAGAAAAACTCAGATGGATCTTCTGTTTATTTGGCCTCTGTAAATAGTTATACTGAACAAGTTTATTTTTTTTATGTTACATAGAACCATAGAATTTAATGGCAGATAAGGGCAACTTGGCCCACCGAGTCTGCCCAATTCCCTACCTAATGGATAAGCTGCAGATCCTAGTTAACCAACAGCCTACTTCCTCCTACCCCCCACTAGAATTGCCTTCTGTATGTCCCATGCATTCTTGAATTCCCCCACTGTTTTTGACTCTACAACCTCCTCAGGAAGGCCATTCCATGCATCTACAACTCTCTCTGTGAAGAAATACTTCCTCACATTACCTCTGAGCGTTCCCCCTCTATCTTCAAATAGTGCCCCTTGTTCTTGCACATTTCTTTTTCTGAAAGATGCTACCCTCTTGGACTTTGTTGATCCCTTGAGGTATTTGAAAATTTCCATCATGCCCCCCTTTCCTTGAGGCTATACATCTTAAGCGCCTTTAGTCTTTCTTCACATGTCTTCTGGTGCAGACCCTGCACCATTTTGGTTGCCCTCCTCTGGACAGCCTCCACCCTATGTATTTGTGGAGATAGGGTCTCCAGAACTGCACACAGTACTCCAGATGTGGTCTTACCAACTGTCTGTACAGAGGGCCAACAACTTCCTGTTTTCTACTGGTGATGCCTCTCCCTATGCATCCCAGGATCCCCCCAGCCCTCCTTACTGCCTTCTCACATTGCTGGTTACTGCTAACGTAAATAAATATTTTTGGTGAATTCTACAACTGCTCGTGCTCCTGGTTTTCCTATGCTTCCTGACCTGTGTCTTGATGACACCAGCCCCTACACTTCCATTCATATGTATGCAGACGACACTGTGCTGTACATATTCGGCACATCTGCTGGGGATGTGGTGACCAGACTTCAGCAGGACTTCAACAGTGTCCAGCTCTGGTTTCACTCAAACCAGCTTCACCTCAATACCAAAAAGACTGTCTCCATGACCTTCGGCACAAGGCAGAGACTCTCGCGGCTCCCCTCCCCCCTGACTTTCCACACCGTGGATGGGACTTTTCTGGAGGCCTGCCCTTCCTTCAGATACCTTGGGGTCTGGCTAAACCAGCACCTTGATTTTGTCTGTACACATCGATGACATCCATGAAAAACTCCACCCAAGACTGGGTGCCCTCTATTGCAATCAAGGCTGCATCCTGTTGCTGTCTCATCAAGCCATAGTACAGAAAATGATACTGCCAATTTTTGACTACGGTGATGTAGTCTACAGTGCCACCCTCAAGTTCTCCCTGACCAGACTGGACCCCCTTTTCCACTCCTTTTGTCGCTTCGCTCTTGACTGTCCCCACTCAACCCATCACTGTACCCTCTACCAAACACTAGGTCTACCCTCCTTTCAGGACAATAGATTTTCACACTTTGCATGCTTCACTGACAAGTACTGGACCAAAACTTTGTCTCCCTCCCTACCTCTCCTCAGCCCTGTCCACTCACCCATCCGCAGTTTACGAGCTCAGGACAAATGACTCTAGACTCCTTTATATTCCACATTGGTCCTCTTCGTCGGGGCAGGCAGTTTTCAGCTACCGCATACCCAAGCTATGGAACTCCCTTCCTCTGCACATTCGACACTCCTCACCCTCCCAGCACCTAAATGGTCTATCTGCACATTTCGCCACCACCTGCTCATGTGCCTAACACATTCTCAGTGCTATGACAGCTACCCCCGGTTTACTCTGTACCACTTCTGAACCTTCCTTACTCAGTTATGTGATCCCCACGCCTCCTTTCCCTGTGTGGACTCACAGTCATGGGTATTGGTTGCACTATCACACCCTGTATCATTATTTTACCTGGCTCTGCCCTTCAGCTGTTGTAACTCTCATAGTAAACGCACCTGTATCCTGTACCATGTTATACCCTGTATCGCATTGTAACCTTGCTGTTATATTGCCTGTACCTAATATCTCATCTTGTTATACTGTATGCCTCACATTGTTATATTGTATTGTCCCCAGGACGCATCTGGAATAGAGTGGTACTCCGCTCAGTATACCTTCCTGGTAAAACTCTTAAATAAATAAATGGCTTAAAAGTCAGCTTGTTCGAAGGCCTGACTATCAGCATAATCAGGGCTGCAGCTATGAAGTTTGGGGCCCCGGACAAGTCTCTTGAAATGGGCCCCTGTTTCCCAAACCAGCTAATGCCAAGGGTAATACCAACTCCTCAGGTGGGCCCCTTCTGAGCTTGGGGCCCCGGACAACATCTCCACTTTCCCCCCCATTACTGCGGCCCTGAGCATAATGATAGATTTACCACTTGTGAGGTCACTGACCCATTTGGGAATAAGCCGTTCGGGGTCAGCAGGGAGAGGGACAGTAAAGGTCCCAGAGGATACTCTTCCTCCACAGGAGAGAGGGCCACTGCATATGCAGCACTGCTACCACTTAGGGGACCATGAGTTAAATGTGACTGAGGCAGCATGGCAGTGTGGACATCAGTTGGTCTTTGGGATGAGACGTTAAACTGAAGTCCTGTCTGCCTGTTCTGGTGGTTGTTCAGGTGAACGTTAAAGATCCCATGGCACTTCTCAATAAGAGTAGGCAAATTTCCCCAGTGTCCTGGCTAACTATCCCCCCATTCAGTAAAATACCACCAACAGCTTAATCTGGTTCTGTAAGTCAGTTTACATCTGTACACATATTCCCCTTCCCTTGCCCCTGGGTCACACCTGGAAACAAGCTGCAGCTCAGTGTGCCTCTCCCAGGCACAAACTTTCAAATAAAAAAATAAATAAATAAATAACGGTCCTTTCTGCAGTCCCATCCTCACGAGCTTCATGTGCACCTACATCCAACATGGAATGGGTATAACCAAGAGATGCACCCTGACCTGGCAGTATAACAAAAGGCTCCCTTCTGCAGGACTCGCACCATCGACTATGGTGCCCACCCCTCTTGACACTTGCTGAATAAATGCCTTGAGGAGCTCTGGGGCAGGCCCTGATGACCAAGAGTCCCCCATGGGGATAAGGAGTCAGAAGCAAGTCCCAGAAAAGTTAGTGATGGGGCTGAAAGGTAATCTGTTAGAAGGGACTGATCAGAGAAGGAGGCATCATTAGCAAGTAAAAATCTGTTTGTTTTAATCTTGTGCACTTGAGTTCTGCTGATCCCAGATATGATTTTACTGCCAATTACCAGATCACCAATTTAATACGTCAGGGGTATGAGACAGCTTGGTTCTGCGAAACACTGAATTTCTCAGTCTTGTTTTTCTATTCCCTTAAGAATGCTTGAGACTCAGATTTACTGTTATGCCAACCCCCAGCAGCACAAAATGTTTCAAACTGAGTTTGTCAGTGATCTACCAGTTTATGCCAGGAAGGTGAGTGAAGCTGCCAGTGTTACTGATGCTGCTAGACAGACTGTCCAATCAGTCTGACACCTACTGTTATCAATGACACAGACAGCTGTGAGCGTGTGTGGGAAGTGATAAGCCAGACACACTGTTTCTTTAAGGAACATACAGAACTTGTGTGAAATTTAATTATAAATTTCAAAATAAATCACTTCAAAAAGAAATAAAATAAATCAAATAAAGCACCATCTGACTTTTTCTCAACCTGAGAAACTTCAGTACTTCTTAACAGTGAATCACTACCACAGAGTAGATGTCCTTCCCTCCATCACTTCTACTATCCTCTGTGCTCAAAGACCATCTGATTCCTTCAATTGGACAGTCACCTTATATAGGTGTATGCTGTGACACCATAGGTCAGCTGATCCACCCTCTATTCTAATGCATCGAATTTCTACACTAATACATCATGTAGGGGGATCTGTATGACCACAAATTATTTTATTCAGTAATAACATTTATCTACTGTTATGTCCATCTCCTAAACCTATTCTGAAAGCAAGAAAAGGCTTAATTGACAATTAGTGATCTTAGTCCCCTCTCACAAGGTGTTGTCCTCATTCCTCTGCTCATTATAAATAAGCTTCACATGTGGGCTACTGGCCCTTAGAGATGCACTGCTGTTCATGACATGACCAACATGAGAGAGGTAAGAATACAACTATAATATACACAAACGATATAACAAGAGAATGTGTTAGTACCAAAGAAAAAGGACGTTTTAACCCCAAAAGAGCATGTTTCCCTTGCAAAAGTTCTATTTATTAAATAATAATGTTTTACAGGTAATTATTCTCATTTGGAGCTTTGCTAGCTGGTTCTTAGAACTACTCCGTATTATGAGTTACAGACCGAGTAGTTCATCCGGGTGTTCTGGATATTATGGGTTGCTTTTAAACTATTATGGTCTAGCCCAACTAAAACCTAATGGAGCCCCTTTTTCTTTCAATCACTTGAAAGCCTAGTGATTTCCTTTTATTTCTGTCTGTACAGGCATCCCTGTACTTATTACTTTAATGCCTGTTTCAAATATGCAGATAGGACTTTCTAGCTGCCTTTCAGGCATTACACAACTTGTGCACTTTACTGTTGAATGCAGTATGGCTTGCATGCTTCTGAGCCTTCTTACAGCTGCATTACCCAAACTAGAATAAAAACAAAAAAAAAATCACATCACTGAGACAGGGGAAGGAATATAAAGCGGGGCAGTTAGATTAAGATATCATAATGGGAGGCCACCCCATCATGATAGAAAGGTGAAAGTAGAAAAAAGACAAGAAATAAGCACTACTGCAGTAGGTTTTTCAGAATAAAGGGGCAGAGAAAGAAATGCCTCGTGATGTCACTAAATATAATTAAAAAAAAAGGTTGGGGGGGGGGTCCCAACTCTGACAACAGCCCAATCAGTCTGCGGGCTATCATCGAAGACAGAGACAGCCCAATCAGTCCACCTACTATCATCAATGAAACTTACTGCCCAATCAGTCTGCATATTATCTTCAATGTAGACAGCCCAATCAGTTTGCCTACTACCATCAATGCCACACTGCCCAATCTGCTTACTATTATCAATGACGCAGACTGCCCAATCAGTCTGCTTACTATCATCAGTGACATAGATGGCCCAGTCTGTCTGCCTACTATCATAGTAACATAGAATTTACTGGCAGAAAAGGACCACTTGGCCCAGCCAGTCTTCCCAGATGATTCCTCCCTAGTCTGTCTCCACAGACCTTAACTGGTATCTGGCGACCCTCCTTCATCCCTGCCTATTTACTAATATTCCTCTATGTCTATTCCATGCATGCTTGAAGCCTCCTATTGTTTTCACCTAAACCACGTCTGTTGGCAGGCTGTTCCAGGTGTCTACAACTCTTTCAGTGCAGCAGCTCCTCCTTATACCCCCCTTAAGCTCACACCGCCACCTACTTCATCGCCTGCCCTCTGGTCTTAGTGCTCTTTTTAATGTAAAAGAGACTCCCCACCTGCACCCTGAATATCCCTGTGAGGTACTTGTAGGGCTCTATCATGTCCCCTCTTGCTCTCCACTTTTCCAGGGTGTACATGTTGAGATCCTGCAGTCTCTCTTCATACGGCTTTTGGTGCAACCTCAACCACACTAAGTGGAAGAAGAAGCAGTAAAAAGGTTTTCTGTCTCAGCAGAGTATCCCAACTATTGTGCACAGTTAAAAGATACCATAACTAGGCTGGCATGGTGGTGTAGGGGACAGAGGCATTGGACGCCTTACATCGTGCCACGCTGGCAACCTGGGTTTGGGAATGGACTCTGGTCGTCAGGGAGATGGTACAGAGGAGGAGGGTGGGAGCAGGATTGAGCAGCAGGAAGGCTGCTCTCCTCCTCCTGGGGGTGGTTGACACCTCCCCATAGTCCTGCTGCCACCGGGTGGAGGTCCGACTGGTTAGCATAGGCACAGGAAGCGACACATAGTGGGAGGACACCTCGAGGCATGCGCGTGCCTCCACATGCGCACGCACATTCGAGGTACGGGGATGGGTACTGGGGAGAAAATACATGAAAAACTACAAAAAAT
Organism: Neoceratodus forsteri; assembly: GCA_016271365.2. Classification (NCBI taxonomy): domain Eukaryota; kingdom Metazoa; phylum Chordata; order Ceratodontiformes; family Ceratodontidae; genus Neoceratodus; species Neoceratodus forsteri. The sequence continues at coordinate 130,369,761 of CM057452.1, forward strand.
ACATATAGGAAAAAATACCATTGACTAATTACGATGAAGAAATATTCGCTGTTAAAAGATAGAAGTGTGAGAGAGATGAGAGATGTTAAGGAGGGTAACATACTAAACTGGAGTAAAAATAAAAATCAAAAATCCATTTTGAAAAGAAATGCACTTGTAAATGATAATCTGAGTACTACTAGATCAGAAACTGATACATGGTCAGCAACCTCAGGTGCTACCACTTCTTACAATTCATTTTTAGAGGAGTGCATGATTCAACAAAGGAGACTAGTCAGAAGGAGTCATTCTAATTCGGTTCAATCAAGCTTCAAGTGGACAATACTAGGAGGTAACACATGGTGGAAAAGAAAAGAGAAACTACTCATCCAAGAATCAGCAAAGATACAGATACTAGAAACTGACATACACAAGGCAAGTAGTGACATTGCTAACATCTCAAAATACCAGCCCACGAATGCACTGATTTCAGTTTCAGAAAAGGGCTTAAATTACATCCCGACTACAAAACTGAGTGACTGACACTTTAGTTGACTTTCAAAAACACCGTTAAGGTATACAAATCGTACCTCAGAAAAAATAAAGGCACTACATAGTCTTGGAAAAAACAAGAACATTATGATTAAAAGAGCAGACAATGGCGACTCTACTGTCATTACGAACAATACTGATTATAATAACAAGGTAATGAGACAACTGAATGACCCCCTTATTTTACAGAAACTACTGAGTGACCCAACAGAAGATTTAGATAAAAACTAACCTCTACCTGGCAGCAACTTTTGAAGGTTTTGTGATCACAAAATATGAAGTGGATGCCCTAGAAGTGGAGCACCCCATAACAACTACACTTTATATGCTTCCCCAAAATTCAAAAAAATCTTAAATTAGTCACCAGGCAGACCAGCAGTGAATAGTGTAGGTTCCCTGACAGAACCTCTTAGTAAATACATCAACTCGTATATCAAACAAGTAGCAGTGAGCTGCCCATCTTATACCAGAGACACAGGGAACATGCTCCAAATTCTGAAAGATGTATATGTTGAAAAAGGCTGGCTTCTCGTCACCATGTATATAGTGTCTCTTTATACTAATATTTCATATGACAAAGACCTAACAGCACTGGACAAAGGGTAAAGGGAACATACGACACTAAGTGCACCCAAGGTAGAATTTGTACTAAATCTATCAAAAAGGGTATAAAATGTAATAGTTTTTTGTAACTGGCAACTTCTACTTCAGATCAAAGAGAATGCAGTGGGTGCCTCACTGGCACCCAGTTACTATATGCTAATATCTATCTTGGTTAATGGTAGGAGCGTTTTGTGAAGGACTTTATGGAGAACAAATATCGTGGCTATATCGACCTCTATAGGCAACATAATGACATTTTTGATATCAAAAGGTGGACCTGGAGCATTGAACAATTTTGTGCAAACAGAGGAAAGTAATGATAACTTACATTTCATGGTGAAACATTATTTACAAACAACTGTCTAGATATACAAATAAGTAGAGATGGCAGAACTGGTCTTAAGTTTGACATTCAGGAAAGAGATGGATCGAAAACTCTTTCATTATGAGTTGCCATCCGTATCATACCTGTGTAAATATTACAGGAAGTCGGTTTACACAAGTAAAAAGGATATGCACTGCCCAAGAAGATTATCAGAAACATATTAATGAACTGTTGGCGCGTTTCTCTGAAAGAGGTTACCACGGTGTAGTAACTGAGAAGGGAAAGAGACTAGCAGACCTGAAATGCAATGAGAACGAGGATGTAGTAAATCGTGTTACTCCTTTTTAACCTCCTGGGTCGTGCCTGAAAATAGTCACCTCTGTGGCTAGTGCACCTAACCTGGTAAACAAAAACTAAAGAATGTGCAAATGTGGTGAACTCCCCGATTAACATGTCATGCCTCCTATTCCTCTCCTTTCCTCCACTCCCACCTCCTGTTTCCTGCTGATATAGTTAAGCCTCAGATTAATTTTATAACCACTCTCTCTGTCTATTCTAGAGATGTTGAAGCTACTATGGAAAAACACTGGGGTCTTTTGCATACAAACCCATTATTAGCTGAATATACGGAACAAAAAACACAAATGGTATGTAAGAGAGGTATTACTGTGGGCAACAGATTAACACGCAGTCTGTAGAGAGCAGAAGGAAGCACATTTAGAATCTGGCTCCTTCTGCTACTGCATGGGAAATCATACATGTGGTAGATATCTGGCATTTAAAATTCTGAAAAGGTCTGGCAGTTAAAATTCAATGCCAAAAAGTGTAAGGTAATGCACTTAGGGAATGGGAACCCCAGAACAGAGTACTAGATGGGTGGGGCGAGACTTAGCACTACAGAAGAGGAACAGGAGCTAGGAGTTATCAACAGCAACTTCCTTAAACAAATGAGCCAGTGTAACAAGGCCTATAGCAAGGATGATGGGATATATAGGGAGGTTAACAGGAGGGAGGTTCAGGAGGGACATGAGGAAGTACTTCTTTACGGAAAGGGTGGTGGACCTTGGAACAGTCTGCTGGCCGAGGTGGTGGGTGCAAACACAGGAGATTCAAGCAAGATTGGGATAGAATGGAGAGAACAGTGGTCGCCTGGGGCGACAAGACCAGGGAGAAGAATGGGATAGGACGGGGAGAGTTAGTACCCTGGAGGAACAATAGGTTGCATGGATTATGGGGAATATGAGCAGACTGGGTGGATCTCTGGTCTTTTTCTGCTATCATGGTCTATGTTTCTATGTAAATTTTGTAATGTTATAATGAAATAGAACATGTTTAATAATCCATACACAAATAGTGTTCACCGAGAGACATTTTTTAACTGTGAAACTTAGAATGTGATATATTTAGTAGAATATACCTGTGCTGTGATAAATGTGGGGAAAACAGTAGGTTCTGAAACATAAAACCGATTTTATCTATTTCTGTCCTCAACTGTAAATATCTCTGTTACACTGGACATTTGTGAAAATGGGCATTTTTGCACACACTCTCCAGTATAAAATAAAAACTGATTTATTGATTGAAAACCTGTAGAAGAGTTAAATTAAGAATTGTGGAACATAAAAGGGATGCAAAGAGAAATGTTGACGAGAACACCTGCTGAGACATGTAGTTAAATATGGGAGGGACACAGTTTTATGTTCATGTGTATAGACTCGATTTTTCAATGAAAGCGGTCGGGGGGGGCAATATAAATAATACAGTGTGAATTTTTAAGGCAGATGCGAACATATGAAGAAACCTGCAGAATAAGGTCATTTGGTCTATGTAGTATGCTTGTATTGCAGGGTCCACAGCTTAAGCTAGTGACCTTGAAAATGTCCTAAAGCTAATCTGTGATTCCCTGGCCATCCTGCTAATGAATATTCTCAACCACTCACTTTGCAGAGGGTCCTTCCCTCTTATCTGGAAATGTGCTATCATAAAACCCCTGCATAAATAAGCCCCAAAAATTTAGTTTCCAATTACCGTCCCATCTCACTCCTTGTTCCTCTATCCAAAATCCTAGAAAAAGTTGTTCTTAGGCAAACCACGGATTTCCTCACTCAATATAACCTCCTCTCTGATGCACAGCATGGTTTCCGGGCTGGCCACAATACAGAGACAGCCCTCATAAAGTTCACCCACTACTTAGACAGAGCCACTGATTAAGGCCTTCTCTCTGGCTCTGTCTTTATAGACTTCATGAAAATCTTTGATCTTGTCGACCATGATGTCCTCTCCATACACTTGCTAGCCTCCATTTCTCCCCTGATGTTACCTGCTGGTTCCTCGACTACCTCACGAACAGATCTCATCGGACCTCATTTGATGGAACACTCTCAGACACCTGCCAAATTAAGTACGGCGTACCTCAAGGGTCCATCCTTGGCCCTTTCCTTCTCCCTAGTTGTTAACTCACTTCCAGACATCTGCACCAACTCTGAGCTCATCCTCTACGCAGACGAAAATGCTCTTTTCTGTAAGGACAAAGACCCCCACACTTTTCTACAAACTCCAGGCCGATTTCACCCAGTTCCACACCTGGTTCACCACAAAAGGTCTTGTTCTCAAGTCCAAAAAAACTAAGTTAATGATTTTCTCTAGCCCGCGCAGTTCCATTGACTTCGACCCCACCCTTCTCAACAACCTTGGGAACTCAAATGAGAGTCTATGAATTTAGGTACCTCGGCCTACTCCTTGACTACCACCTCAGTTTCGATGCCCACACCAGTCTCGCCATTAAGAAAGCCCACCAACAACTCTGCATGCTCCACAGATCTAAGCAACACCTCAATAATGAATCCAAGTCCCTCCTTATCTCAAGTTTCCTCCTCCTGGTCTTTGACTACGGTTCTCTTGTCTACTTCACCCGCCTCTCGCTTAAGAATGTTTCTAGACTTTGTAGCTCTTATCATAATGCTATCTGTTTTGCCTCTGGCCTCCCTAAGCTCACACACCATTGTGACTGGTACAGAGTCTCCCACCAGTCTTCCCTCGAGACTCGTACTAACTGCAAAATGGCAACCTTCTTCTACAAACATTCTTGCGGACTCCTCCCTGACAGTCTTACATAGAAACATAGAAGTTGACTGCAGATAAGGACCGCAAGGCCCATCCAGTCTGCCCATTTCTTTTTCTACCTTATAAATGTGCCATCGGCCTTTGCTCTGTCAGTGGCCTATCTATTCATAGTCATTTGTATTGCTCCCTTATGCCTATCCCATGCCTGTTTGAAGCCCTGCACTGTATTCATAGCCACCACTTCTTGTGGTAAGCCATTCCATGCATCCACCACCCTTTCTGTGAAAATAATTTCCTCACATTCCCCTTAATCGCCTCCTCTAATCTCATGCTGTGTCCTCTTGTTCTGCTATTTTTCTTATATTTAAACATGTTAGACTCTTTCACCTTGTTTCGTCCTTAAGGTGTTTGAATGCCTCGATCATATCACCTCTCTCCTCCTTTGCTCAAGGGTATACATATTGAGCTCCGTTAATCTGTCCTCATATCTTCTGATGCAGTCCCTGCACCATTTTGGCTGCCTTCTCTGGACTGCCTCAATTTGGTTAATGTCCTTGTGAAGGTGTGGCCTCCAATCCACCGCATGGTACTCAGATGGGGCCTAACCAGTGTCTTGTACAGAGGATTATTACCTCCCTCTTACGACTTGTGATACCCTACTAATACACCCTAACAGCCCCTAGCCTTACCTACTGCTTTAGAGGTCTGCTTGGATGATTTTAGGTCATCAGTGATGATGATGCCCAAGTCTCTTTCTTCCTTTGTGACTGCTAGCAACTCCTCCCAGCCTATAGGTGGCTTCATGGTTTCTCTTCCCTATGTGCATGATTTTGCACTTCTTTGCATTAAATCCCAGTTGCCACTCTTCTGACCATTCTGCTAGTTTATCAGATCTCTTCTCATTCTAGCACCCCATCTGGATCACCTACTCTGTTGCAGATCTTGGTGTCATCTGCAAACAGACAAGCCTTACCCTCTAGTCCATCTGCAAGGTCACTAATGAAGATGTTGAAGAGGACTGGCCCCAGGACTGATCCCTGAGGTACCCCACTTGTGACTTGCATCTCTTCTGACTGTATACCATTTACCACCACCTCTGTTTTCTTCCCATCAACCAGTTTGCCACCCAGTTGACCAACTTCTGACCCACCCGAGCCTACCCAGCTTATTTATCAATCTTCTATGTGGAACAGTGTCAAAGCTTTGCTGAAGTCAAGGTAGGCGACATCAACTGCTCCCCTTGGTCCCACCACTCTGGTTACCCAGTCAAAGAAATCTATGAGATTAGTTTGACAGGACCTTCCTTTTGTAAACCCAGGCTGTCTTGGATCCTGTGCCCTATGGATTCCAGGTGTTGCACTATCCCTTTCCTTAAGGGATGCCTCCATAATCTTGCCCACTACTGAGGTAAGATTGACCGGTCTGTAGTTCCCTCCTCCTCCCTGCTACCACTCTTGTGAGCGGGATCACATGAGCCCCTTCTCCAGTCTTCTGGGGACTCTGCTCTCAGAGACTCACTTAAACAATTCTGCTAATGGCTCTGCTAGTTCCTCCTTTAGCTCCTTAAGTACCCTGGGATGTATGCCATCAGGTCCCATTGCCTTATCCACCCTGAGCTTAGCAAGCTCTTGTAGGACCCTTTCTTTTGTGAAGGGAGTAGTGCTCACCTCCCTCCCCCCTGTGTCCATGATGCTGAGCTGTGGGCCCTGCCCTACCTTCTCTTCAGTAAATACTGAGCAAAAGTATCTATTTAGGATAGATGCCTTTACAGGGTCCTCCTCCTCCTCACATGCTCCCTTTTCTCCATTAAGCTTAGCAATACCCCCTCTGGACTTTCTCCTTTCACTAATGTATCTATAGAAAGTCTTGTCACCTTCTTTTACTGTTCGTGCCTAGTGTTTCCTCAGTTTGGGACTTTGCCTGCCTTACTGCCTTACCTGCTTCCCTTAGGGAAGAGGTCTTATCTCCCTCTTCCTCACAGCTTACAACCCAGGGCCATGAGACATTCCTCCTCCTCTTTTTCCTTCATAGTCACTTCCTTTTTTCTTTTTTTTTTTTTTTATTAAGCTTTATTCAAGTTTTTCAACATACTATAGTTCAACACATTACAGACAAACATTGACCCTGCTTATATATATCAAGTGTGTTACATCACAATTCTCTCGGGTCAATTTTAAATCTAAAAAAGGATTTTGTACACACTTAATATCTGCCTTAAATTATAATGCATGAAATAGTAACTAAAATGAGACAAATAATAACTAGACAACATTACAACCAGGGAAGGGAAAAACCAGGTAAAGTAAATAAAGGGGAAAGAAAAAGGTAAAAGAACAAAGAGAAAGGAGGGGAGGGTAACTGACCCATCTTGTGCCATCTTGTGAGTAAGGCAAGAGGTAAACTGACATTTAAATTGATTCTTAATATCCTCAGGGAAAAACCCCATCACCATGACTTTTATAGAATATTTCACCCAGATGGTCCTGTCCCTGAAACCCAAACCAATAGCTGTGAGGGTTTTTTTGGGGGGATCCTGCCCCGTTCAGCCAGGATTTCCAGAATATCCTTCCCATCCACCCGGGCCATATAATGGAAGAAGGGGAGCCGCCTGCCTTTGAACTTTCATAATTTAGCCTCAGTTTAGCAGTAAGATGCTCCATTACCATAATTCTCAGACAGATGGAATACCAGTCCTCCACTGTGGGTATTCGCGGGGACATGCATCTGCAGGTGACCGCGTTTAAGGCAGCTGCCACCAGAATATAAAACAGGTGTTTTTGAGCAGGTGAGCTCAGGGAAGGTGGTGGTAGGCCAAAGGGCCAAATCAAGTGCGTAGAGGGAAAGGTAACTTCAAAAATACGTCCCATCAACTCACCCATCTCAGTCCAGAATGAAGACAAGAGAGGACAATTCCAGAGGACATGTGCGAGTGTGCTAAACCCATACATCCCCTTCAACAAAGGTCAGAGGGGTGCTTCCTTAGATGTTTAGTGATCGCCGGGGGCCGGAAGAATCTGATAGACACCCGCCATCTGAACTCCCTCCAAAAAGGGGAAGCCGAAGTATGGTGCACCCCCCCACCAGATCTGCCTCCACTGGGCATCCGACAGGGAGGCCCCCAATTCCTCAGCCCATCATTCTTTTTACATGGCCAACATCTTCCGTTTTGGTGGGGACAGATGCTATCACAATTCTAGAAATAAGTCTGTTAGGGTTCCCTGACCGGGCCAGATTGTACAGGCAAGACTGCAGGGGATTAAGTGGTTTACCTTATTGGGCCGACACTCCTTCCCAGATGAGAAAATTTCTCAGTTGTAAATATCGAAAGAAACCTTGTTGCACTAACCCAAAATCCGATTTAAGTTGCTGAAAAGATTTAAGAACTCCTTCCCTGTAAAACTGACCCAAAGCGGTCAGGCCCAGTCTGCCCCACTGCTTAAAGGCTCTATCCCATTTATAAGGGAGAAAAGGTCATGCAAGGCGGGGGGGCCTTAATTGCCTGACAGACGTCCCACCAGATATGCTTTAGTGTAGAGGTCCAAGGATTGCCAAAAGTCACCTTAGACAATCCCTTTGTGTCTAGAACCAGGAGGTCTCCTACACTTGCCAGATCTATGTTGGAGGACTCAAGATCAGCTCAGACTCGCGAGTCATCCCTCTGCATTCGGGGAATCAGCACCTGAAGTTGGGCAGCCCAATAATAACTCTGAATGTCTGGGAGGCCCATTCCACCCTGCTCCTTGGGGGCAGTTAATACCCTCCCATTTAACCCTGGGGGCGTTTCCTCTCCAAATGAATTTAAATAGTGTGTTCTTCAATTCCACCCAAAATTTCCTAGGGGTCTAATTTGTAATTTAATGAAGATGAAAAGACATCCGGGGAGGATATTCATTGTCACATTGTCATCCGCACAGGTGTGGTCTATAGACCACCAGCCCAGGAGGAAGAAACAGATAGGGAGCTGATGCTAGCCATCCAAAGGATGGCAGACAAGGGTGAGGTAGTACTGGTTGGAGACTTCAATATTCCAGACGTGGACTGGAGCATCCCAGCAGCAGCATCAACTAGGAGCAGATTTATCCTGGACTCCCTTCAGGGTGCCTTCCTCAAGCAACTGGTCATGGAACCAACTCGGCAGAAGGCAATACTGGACCTTGTGTCACAAACAGGGACAGTGTGATGGGGGTAACAGTGGGGAGCACCTGGGAAACAGTGACCACCAGTCATTGTGGTTTGAAATCACAGAAGAGCAGAACCAAACCACACAAAACACGATCCTGGATTTTAGGGGGCAGACTTTGGGAAAATGGGAGATACTTGAAAGAGGCATTAAAGGAATGGGACAGGAATCAGGGGTTGAGGAACAGTGGGCAGTATTTAAAATGGGGATTACAAGAACAGAATTATGTATTAAGCAGGTTAACAAGAGGAAAGGAAGAGGAGACCATTATGGTTTTCCAAAGAGGTAGCAAAGAAAGTGAAAGCCAAAAGATTGCATTCAGGCAATACAAAAGACACAGGCAGAAGGGGATAGGAGAAGTACCAGAGAAGCAAAGGGAGGCAGGAGGTCAGTAAGGGAAGCCAAAGCTCAGACAGAAGACACATTGCAAAATCAGTGGGTAGAGGGGCAAAACCTTTTACAGGTACATAAGTGAAAAAAGAAAGACAAAGGGAGGGATAGTGAGACTGAAGGGGGAGGATGGGGGGCCACGTGGAGGATGACAACAGTAAAGCTGACATACTGAACAGGTATTTCTGCTCAGTCTTTACTGAGGAAGAGGAGGGTAATGGGTCTGAAGGGAGTACAAGGGGTGAGAATGGTGCAGAAATGGACACAAGTCCCTTTACACGAGAAAGGGTCCTGAAGGAACTGGAAGTAATAAGAGTTGATAAAGCAATGGGGCCAGATGGGGTGCACCCCAGGGTCCTTAAAGAACTAAGAGAGGTGGTGGCTGAACCTCTGGCTATCCTGTTTAGCCGATCACTGGAAACAGGGGAGGTACCCAAAGACTGGAGGACAGCAGATGTAGTCCCCTTATACAAAAGTGGGAACAAAGAGGAAGCGAGGAACTACAGACTAGTCAGCCTCACCTCGGTAGTGGGGAAGATCATGGAAGCACTACTGAAGGAGAGATTGGTGGAACATCTGGTTGTCAATGGACTACAGGACCCAAGGCAGCATGGTTTCACCAGGGGGAGGTCATGTCAGACCAACCTCATTGAATTTTTTGACTGGGTGACTAGGGAGGTGGATCAGGGAGGGCAGTGGACATGGCCTATCTGGACTTCAGCAAGGCCTTTGACACTGTGCCACATAGAAGACATTACACAAACTGGGGAATATGGGTGTGGGCAGGACAGTAGTGTGGTGGGTAGGTAACTGGCTGGGTGGCAGGACACAGAGGATGGTGGTAAATGGCTGTCACTCCACAGAGGGAAGAGTGACCAGTGGGGTACCACAGGGATCGTGCTGGGACGGTCCTATTCAACATCTTTATCAGTGACATGGCGAGGACCTAGAAGGCAGAATTTCACTGTTCACTGATGACACAAAGCTCTGTAACAGAGTAGACACACCAGAGGGTGTAGACAGAATGAGAAGCGACCTGCAGAAACTTGAAGAATGGTCAGGGGTTTGGCAGTTGAAATTCAATGCAAAGAAGTGCAAGATAATGCATATGGGGCACAAAACCCTGGCACAATATATCAGTTGGGGGGTGAGGATATAGCATGCACCAAGCAGGAAAGGGATCTTGGGGTTATCATCTCTGATGACCTCAAGGTAGGGAAACAGTGTGACAAGGCAGCAGGTAAAGCAAATAGGATGCTGGGATGTATAGGCAGGGCATTACCAGCAGGAGAAAAGGAGGTCATAATTCACGCTATACAAGACACTAGTGAGGCTCCCACCTGGAGTACAGTGTACAGTTCTGGGAGACCATACCTACGTGAAGGACATAGACAGGGTAGAGAAGGTTCAGAGGAGGGCAACAAAGATGGTGCATGGATTGCATCACAAGTCCTATGAAGTCAGGTTGAAGGAACTGAACATGTACTCCCTGGAGGAGAGGAGGAGAGAGGATGATAGAGACATACAAGTATCTTACAGGGAGGAACAGGGTGCAGGAAAACACTATTTTTAAGCGAAAAAAATGTTCCAGGACTAGAGGGCATGGGATGAAGTTGGAGGGAGGACGATTCAGAGGAAACATGAGGAAGAATTTCTTCACAGAGCGGGTGGTGGACAAGTGGAACACCCTGCCAGAGGAAGTGGTGGAGCTGAAACAATCACGGATTTAAGAATGCATGGGATAGACATAAAGGAATTCTGGAGGTCAGGGTAGGGTGGGTGCAACACACTTCTGGAGAAACAAACTGAACTTACAAGCTCAAATGGGCAGACTGGGTGGGCCATAGGCCCTTATCTGCCGACACTGTCTATGTATCTATGTCACCGTCCGATTCTGCCGGAAAGAGAGAGGGAGTCCCCAATCGCATTGCAGTCTGACTGAACCTCCTGGAGAAGATGCTGGTGGATCACAGGAAACAGGTTCTTCAAGTCTCTTGGTATCCATACTCCCAGGTATCTGAACCCAACCTTAGCCCATTTAACTATCCCGAGGTTCGACAGGGACTCTGTTTTTGAGATACTTACTTTCTAGCCTGAGATCACCCCGAACTCTCTTAAAAAATCAAATATTCAGGGCAAAGAATTAACCGGGTCGGTGATATACAGCAGGGTATCATCTGCATATAGGGAGGCTTTTAACTCGGTATCACCCACCTTAATACCACTAAATACACTGGTCTGATGGAGAGTGGCAGTCAAGGGTTCCATACTCGGGGCAAACAGTGGGAGAGAGAGCAGGCAACCCTGCCTAGTCCCCCGACCTATTTTAAAGACCAAGGACGTAACTCCATTAATTCTAACTTGTGCTCTGGGGTCATGGTAAAGATTTTTCACCCAACCTCAAAACTTTACTCCTAAGCCAAATTTGTGCAGAGTGTGAACTAAATAAGACCAATCCAAACAATCAAAGGCCTTTTTGGCATCGAGGGTGACCACAGCCTATAAAGATCTAATCAGGGGAGCAGGGGGGGACAGAAAGGGAGTTCAAAAGCAATCGTATATTGTTTTGAATATGCCTTCTGGGGATGAACCCAGTTTGGTCTGGGTGGACTAGTATATGAATGATATTTTGGAGGCGGGACCCAATCGTTTTGGCTAAGATTTTAGCATCTTGATTTAATAAGGAGATGGGTCTGAAATTGGCACAGCTGGAGGGATCTTTACCAGGTTTGGGAATAACTGAGACCAAAACCTCTCCCCAGGAGTCCAGGGTTGTGCCCAATTCATGTGCCTCATTAAAAACCTTAGTAAGTAAGGGGGACAGTTCACCTGGAAAACACTTGTAGAATTCAGCCGTGAACCCATCAAGGCCCGGGGCCTTGCCAGATTTCAAAGTTTTAATAATTCTGCAAACCTCCCCCTCTGTAAAACCACTTTCTAGTCTCTTATTCTGGTATGAGGAAAACTTGGGTAACTCAACCACATCTAAAAATTCCTGATTTTTTTTTTTTGTGAGTGTCCCGGACTCCTCTCCTCAGTATATAATTCACTATAAAACTTTTGAAACTCCTCCGCTATCTCTTTGGGGTGCAAAACTGGGGACAAGACTGGGTCAGAAGGTTTAAGAAATGACACGTACATATCGGCCTGTTGCTTCCGCAGGTGGAGGGCCAGGAGTTTGTCCACTCTCCCCCCACTCATAATGCTTCTGTCCAGTGTATCTCATTAAATTCTCGGTATGTCTTTGCATTAACTCATTGTATTTCGCTCTAGGCTCGCTGAGTTGGGGTAGCAGGGACGCTCTCCTATTTCTCTTATGTTCTGCCTCCAATTCCGCTACCCTTTCCCTTGCCTCCTTCAGTGCGGTCTGGTGCGTTTTATTTTTGTAGGATGCATGGGAGATTGTTTGCCCACAGACCACCGCCTTGAGACCATCCTAGACATACTTCAGTACTGTTTCACCTACCAGATTTTCCCATAGATAATTCTTAAGTGTTTTAGTCGACTCAACAAATAGTTTGTCATTGACCAACCCGGGATCAAATCTCCACAGCCCCGATTTCCTTAATTCACCCCAACTAAGAGTCGCGGAAATCATGGCATGGTCGGAAAAGGTCACAGGATGGATCTTCATATCTGAGAAGGTGTGGGATAACCCCTTTTGGGTATATGAACGGTCTAACCTGGAATATGATCCTGCTGTGGCTGAGAAAAAGGTAAAATCAACTTTTTTTGGGTGTTGAAGTTGCCAGGGATCCACCAATCCCCCTCAGTACAAAGAGTTCTCAACAGTCGGGAGAAGACCCTCGACCCCTTGGCATTTGGAGGACTTGTCCAAACCAGGGTCCTCTACACAGTTCCAGTCTCTGGCACAAATCACCTGACCTTCCGGGAGGCCAGCTACTAAGTTAAACAGAGACCTAAAAGATTCCCCTGTGGGGGCATATACTGATAGATATTTGTTTTCATTTTATTTTATTTTAGTCTTTGGTAACTGGGTAAGGCCCACTAGGCACAAGTGCCTGTTTTCAGGGGCGACCTGGGAGCACTGGGTGGTTAAGTGACTTGCTCAGTCACATAGTATGCAAGTGGAGGTTGTGAGAATCAAACTCAGGCCTGGTCTGCTGGATGTAGCAAGCTCGTTCACACCTCGTTCCTCTAACCTCTAGGCTATACTGCCAGTCAGATATGAAGAGGGTGACCACTGAAAAAAACAGAGAGCATTACTGTCCTCCCTGGGCCATCTGTGGCTACTTTTTGGACCTGAAATGGAATCCCCCGATGAATTAAAATGACTGAACTGGCTTTTTTTTTCCCCCTGGGGATGGGAATCTGTATGAACTGATCCGACCCACAACCTCCTCAGCTTCAGATGTTCTGTAGCGGAGAGTCATGTCTCTTTGAGACAGGCAATATCACACTTGACATTTCTTAATTCTAACAAAATCCTCGTTCTCTTAATGGGGCTATTAATGCCCTTAACATTTACTGAACAAATCCTTAGGGTGGCCATTTATATCTGCACAAGATAAAGCCTCCTATTTTTCTTGTATACTTTTATTTCCTCTGCGGCTGGGAGGGTGTTACCTATGGTTCCCCCCCAGTATGGCCTGACCTCTCAGCCCTGCTCTGCCCCCACATCCCAAGCTCTACCCCTTACCTCTGGTCCTGCACAGCGATCTGCCATGGTGAGTATGTAACCACCGCCACACGATCTGGGGGGGGGGGTGTCCAGATCAGGGGGAGCATCCAGGGTTGAGGCAGGAAGGCTGCTTGGCCGCCATCAGGCAGCACCGAGGTTTTCTTCCCTTTCTCCTCCGACGCCTGTGGCATGCAATGACGCCAAGGGACAGGACCATGCAAGCTACTGCACGCGCCCCATCCCAGCGCCTGCCACAGTACGTCTCTCTGTCAGCCCATAGCCTGCCATCACCCCCAACCACCGCTAGAGGCCACCAAGTCGTCCCGCTGGCTCCCCTCCCCGGAGGAGAGCAGTCCTACGGACGCTCGGTCCTTCTCCACCCCTGCCGACACCCGACAACTCAGGCTCGTTCCCAAACCTGGGTCACCGGCGTAGCGAGAGGTGTGGTGTCCAGCGCCACCGGGCCGGCGATAAAGCCTCCTATTTTCTCTCCTCGCCCATATCTCAAAGACTTCAACCCCCCTCCAACACCTCTTACCCCCATAATCAACATGAAATAGGGTCATACAGATACGTAAAGGAAGAAAATAAAAGTAAACACAAAAACCCAGCTGCCTAAACATAAGCTGGGATACCTAAGATGAACAAACACTCAGCACAGCACCCCCAAGTTCAAAGCCTGGGAGGGCTAAGCAAAGTCCTAAGCAAACAGCGCAGATCAAAAAGTAGAGTCCTGATGAATCAAATGTGCCCAACTAGGGAGGCAAACAGAACCGGTACCTGTCAAAAACTAAGTACTAAACAAACAGAGTGCCTAAATTAGGCAATGCCGTGTGGGGCTAATGACCAAAAGAGCCCCCAGAGAAGTATGGTGTTGAAATCGCCAAGGGTTGCCTTCCCAGGTAGCTACGAATACAGACCCTCTCCTCTTGTTAGACTTCCAAAGGTGCAGACGGTCAGGCCAGCCAGCACTGGGGATGTGCCTGTGTCAGGAGGATAGGAGATCCATGCCAACTAACTCCCGAGCCCCAACCTCTTCATGGTTGGAGTACAAAATGTTCAACCTCCAATCCTCCTGTACATACAAAAATTTGAAGGATCTGTCTTGATCATTAAATGTCTAACCTAAAGCCGTCCTTTTAGTGGCAGATCGTCTGCATTATCCTGACCCCAAAATATTAAAACCCCATACACCAGCATATTCCTCAGGATCTAGGCATCCCCTGCTGCCGCCACCCTCCCCCAAGGACACCGTCCCATGTTACCAGGATGGGGGGAGAGAGAGAGCACAAAGACCCAGCCGTAACAAATCAAACCTGTGAATTGCCATGAAAAGCTGGATATTTCCCCATTCCACCAAACTGAGGCCGTACTCCCTAGGAGAGCCTCTCCACTCCTAAACAAACAGAATCCCTGGATGAGGCCTCAGCCCACCCCTTCCCTTCAACAATCAACAAGCGCCATTACCCAAGTGTTTCGGGGCAAAGATTAGACAGTTCAATGCAGTACTTTATAGTTGTATCCCGTAAAGAAACCCTAGGGGTACATGAAAAGTTCAGGTATTTCTTATGTGCCCTCCATTCAGGATTGCTGTGTAGTCTGCTCCAGTCATTTTCATGCAGCTTGGCTGGTCAAGGGGAGTGAAAATAAGGACAGACTACAAACCCTGAGCCTACACCAAAGGGATCCACTGGAAACAGCACCAACCCCAGATGGATCCTCCCTAGGAGAACCCAAGAAACAAACCTCCGTTCCCCAAATTTCATCCCACCACTCAGTGCTGGTAAGGCTATACTTTAAATAGTCAAAATATTTAAGATGAGTAGACTGAACGAAAGTACCATGTCTTGAGGATTCACATGTGACCTGAGGCAGTGCCATAGCCGGTAAGGGGGGCTTCGGTTCCCAGCTGGGTCAAAAACATTTTTTTTTTTTTTTTTTTTAAAGCCTGCGGACTGATTTATATCTTTCAAGTGCCTTTCTTCCCACCAAGCCATCTCACCATATTTGCATGAAGGGGCAAAAGCGCTTCTCTTCTTCTCCCTGGACGCTTCCGATGCCCTGGCGCTATCGACCATAGCAACTCTTCAATCTCTTGTTCTGCTAGCTCCTCCTTCATATCAGGTATAGGGATCTCCACCTCAGCAAGGAATGCAGAGTTCGCCAGCAGTGAATCGAATATTTTCATGCCCTCCTTACTCTGGACCCACAGCCTGGCAAGGTACCGCAGATATGCCTTATACCCCTTCTCCCTCAGTGACTTTACCACTAGCAGCACTTTTTTTCTTTTTGCTAACATTTGAGGTGGATAGTCCTGATCGACGTAGAGCTTCTGGCCTTCCAGATTAAGATCTTTCTTCGCCCAGGCAAGTTTCAAAATTTTATCTTTGGTGGTGTATTTCAAGAATTTTACAATAATAGATCTGGGAGTGGACCCCTGCTTGGGCCTTTGGGCCATGACCAGTGAGCGCATTTGATATCCAGCCCCCAGTCTTCAGGCAAATCCAGTTCTTTGTGAAACAAAGTCTCGATAAAGTCCTCCACACTTGGGGGCTCAACTCCTTCCGGAACCCTGAAAATTCTAATATTATTTCAGCGAGCTCTCACTTCTGAATCTTTGGCTTGGAACATTAGTTCACTCTCCTTTTGTGGAGGAATGCGAGTGACCTGCCATAAGCCATATGCTTGGCTTGCAGACTCTCCATGTGGGTTTCCACTGCGGCAGTTCTGCTCTCCCAATTTTTTAAAAATCTTTCTGGATCCCCAATATTTTGGCA
The DNA here is from genome assembly GCA_016271365.2 of Neoceratodus forsteri. Taxonomy (NCBI): domain Eukaryota; kingdom Metazoa; phylum Chordata; order Ceratodontiformes; family Ceratodontidae; genus Neoceratodus; species Neoceratodus forsteri. Next base: position 130,386,272 of record CM057452.1, read on the forward strand.
TCAATTCTATGGAGGATTTTCAGCATTCTCTGCCCATCTGCTTTGGTGAAATTGGAGGCAGTTTCAGATCCTGACCCATCCAACTAGTCACCCGAGCTGGTGTTAATCGAGGGGCAGGAGGGTGTAGGACCATTAGGCCGGAGCTCACCAAGACCACCAGATTTCTCTTTGCTGTCAACAGGGGCCCTTTTTTTGTATGACCCATTTCAACAAGGTATGGCAAGCCACTATTTCAAGAAATTACGTAGGATAGCACTTGCGGTGACAACCGATCGTGATTTTAGATCCACCGAGGCCAGGAGTAACTCTCTAGACCACCATCTCTATGCGTGACGCAACTGGTAGTCCCCCACAGTCCCTTTCTGCCACACCACCCATTGCCAAAAATCTCTTTTCTACCAGGGACCCAAACTCTTCAACCCCCTTACCCTTTAACTTGAGCTTAGTCCCTCCACCTATTCCTTTAATCACATCAGGATTCTCCTCTTCCTCTCCTCCGCCTGCAACCGCTCCATGGCCTGACTCTTCCCTCCACCTTTCCCACTGCTTCCTACCTCTTCTACCATTCCTCCTGACCAGTGGCACTTCTCCTTAAGTCCTTTTTTATATTCCCTTACCTCTTTGTCTTCTATGTCAGTTATGTAAACATTTTTGTATTTTGCAATGTTAGTGATGTAACCAGTTTGTATTTTACGCCAACATGTTATCCTCCATATTGTCTTTTTTTTTTTTTAATGCTGTTTCTGCTCCTGTCTCAGAACTCTCTCCAGCTACCTCAGCTCTACCTCCCATCTGAAGCCTTCACCAGGTCCGCTCCAGCCCGGCGAATCCCCCGGCTCTGAGCCCCACAAGGTGGGGCCGCCATCACCCCGGCATTCTAGCTACAATCTAATGCACTGGGCCAGAGTCAGAGGGGGAGCCCTGGTTGAAAGGCCAGACTGGGGAAGTGTGGTCATGGCACTGGAGGAGCCCTCGCCTATCCCTGAGATAGGGGATTTTCCTCTTTTCTGCTTGTTGTTGCCCCCATAGCTCGGGCATGCACTGACATCCATAGCACAACATACCGACACCCACTGCAGCTCGGCCCCCCCGCATTAGCTTGCACCGCATGTTCCAATGCACTACTCCCGACTGCCATCAGAGGCCACCCAGAAGCAGCATAGTCCCTGGAACCTTCCCCGGGAAGGGACAGCAGTCATCCGGATGCTCGATCCCTTCCCTCCCCTGCCGACCCAACAGCCAGAGTCTGTTCCCAAACCCAGATCACTGGCATGGTGCGAGATGTGGCATCCAGCACCTTAACCCTCAGCACCACCAGGCCGACTATATTGTCCATATTGTCACCTATGTGTTTCCTGTAACTGGATACTTCTATAAACAGGCAATGATGCTCGCATGCCTTTCCAGGATAATCAATAAAATGAAATGAAATGACCCTGACCCCCTCCTTCCCAATCCTCCCATCCTTTACATCTGCCCCACCCATGACCCTCATTTTACCCTTATGTCTATCCCAGCCTCTCTTGAAGCTTCCCATCTTCTTCAATGAAACCACTCCTTCTGATAGCGCATTCCAACTAGCCACCACCCTCTCTGTGAAGAAGTGCATCCTAGCCTCCATCCTAAACCTCCCCCCCCAACTTAAGGCTGTGCCCTCTCATGCTTCGGTCACCACTTAGCTTAAAGAGACCCTCCTTTTCCACCCTATTTATCCCCTTCAAGTACTTAAAGGTCTCAATCATGTCCTCTTTCTCCTCCTGGGAGTATATGTTCAGGGCCCCAACCTCTCCTCATATGCTTTACCCTGCTGACCCACAATTATTTTCATATGAACATATGAAGAAGCCAGCAGAAGACCATTTGGTCTATCAAGTCTGCTCGTATTGCAGTGTCCACAGCCTGGGCCAATGTCCCTGCCCTCCCTCCCCACTCCTTCCATCCTCTCTACCCACAGAAACATAGAATTTTACGGCAGATAAGGACAGCTTGGCCCACCCAGTCTGCCCCGTTTTCTACCTAACAGATAAGCTGCAGATCCTAGTTAACCAACAGCTTACTTCCTCCTACACCCCACTAGGACTTCCTTATGCCTGTCCCATGCATTCTTGAAGTCCCCCACTGTTCTTGAATCCACAACCTCTTCAGGGAGGCTGTTCCATGCATCCACAACCCTCTCAGTGAAAAAATACTTCCTCACATTACCTCTGAGCCATCCCCCCTCTATCTTCAAATTGTGCCCCCTTGTTCTTGCACATCTCTTTTTCTGGAAGATGCTACCCTCTTGGACTTTGTTAATTCCCTTGAGGTACTTGAAAGTCTCTATCATGTCCCCTCTCTCCCTTCTTTCCTCAAGGGTATACATATTAAGCTCCTTTAGTCTTGATCCTTACCTTCCCCCATGCCTATCCCAGCCTCTCTTAAAGCTGCCTACTGTCTTCAATGAGGTTATCTCTTCTCGCAGCATATTCCAAGTGTCCACCACCCTCTCTGTGAAGTGCTTCCTGACCTCTCTCCTAAACCTCCCACCCTCCAGCTTAAGATCGTGCCACCTCATGTTATGGTTGTCACTCAGCTTAAAGAGACTCTTATCAACCTTATTTAGCCCTTTCAAGTACTTGAAGGTCTCAATCATTCCCCCCCCCCGTTCTGTCTTCCAAGTAGTACATGTTCAGTGCCCTCAATCTCCTCATATAGCTTATCCTGCTGACCTGCTATCATCTTTGCAGCCCTCCTCTGCACTTTCTCCAGCAGGTTAATGTCCTTTTTGAGGTGTGGGCACCAGTACTGAACTCCATACTCTACATGCGGCCTTACCAGTGACCGGTACAAGGGCAGTATAACCTCCTCTGTCTTACTATTGATCCCCCTAGATATGCATCCCAGCATCTTGTTTGCCTTTGCTGCTTTCTTGCACTGCATGAAGTGATTTAGGTTGCTAATGATCATCACTCCCAGGTCCTTTTCCTCCTCTGATGCAGATACTCTGACTCCACCCAGGTAGTACTCTGTCCTGGGATTCTTGGCTCCAATATGCATAACTTTGCATTTATTGGCATTGAAGCCAAGCTGCCAGATCCTGGACCATTTCCCCAGCTTTTCCAGATCTTTCTGTAGGTCCCATTTCCATTCAACTGTGTCCACTCTTCAACAGAGCTTGGTGTCATTTGTGAATAGGCACATTTTGCCCTTAATGCCATCTCCAATGTCACTGATGAAGACACTGAACAACACCGTCCCCAGCACCGAGCCCTGCGGGACCCCACTGGTTACCTCCCTAGTGCCAGATAACTCAACCCCCACAACCACCCTCTGGGTTCTCTCCCTCAGCCAGTTTTCCACCCATCTGGTCATCTTTTCCCCAATCCAGAGATCCACCAACTTCCTGATCAACCTTTTGTGGTGCACAGAGTCAAAGGCCTTGCTGAAATCAAGATAGAGGATGTCTATGGCTTGGCCCCTGTCTACCGTCCTAGTGACACAGTCAAAGAAGTCAAACAGATTCATTTGACACGATCCCCCCATGAACCCATGCTGCCTCACATCCTGAAGACCATGCTTCTTTAGATATTCCACCAACCTTTCCTTTAGTAGGGTCTCCATGAGCTTGCCCACAATGGAGGTCAGACTGACTGGTCTGTAATTCCCTGGGTCATCCTTGGGACCGCTTTTGTGGAGGGGCACTACATGTGCTGTTCTCCAGTCCTGTGGTACCACTCCTGACTCCAGTGAACTATTAAATAGGTCTCCCAGTGGCCCTGCCAGCTCCTCAGCCCATTCTTTTAGTACCCTTGGATGTACTCTGTCCGGGCCTGGTGATTTGTCCACTTTCAATGCCAGCAGCCTCTCCCTCATTCTGTCCTCCTCTATCATTACAGTACATCTGTGTTCCCCTCCCCCCCCGCTCCTCTTTTCCCTCCTGAAGGCACCGGTCCATCCTTCTCCCAGGTGAAGACGGAACAGAAGTATTCATTTAGTATGTCTGCTCCCCCATTATCCTCCACCCACTCCACCCCTTTCATAAGCCTAACAATCCCTTCATTCTTGTCCCTTTTCTCACTTATATAGCAAAAGAAAGCTTTCTCCTCCTTCTTAATTCCTTCAGCTATCTGCAGCTCCTTCTGTGCCTTTGCTGTGTTGGTTAAATAGGATCTGCAACAGACTAGGTTGCCCAAGCGGTCCTTATCTGCAGTCAGTCTATGTTTCTGTTTGCTAGCTGGACTTCCTTACTTGACTTGCTAGCCAACCTTAGGTAATTTTCCCTATTCACCTCTCTCTCTTAGGCATCCTGAATTTTCTATAGGCCAACCTATTTTCCCATACTGCCTGGGCAACCCCAGAACTGAACCAGCTGGGCACTTTGACCCTTGTGTTCTTCCCCCCGAGCCTACTGCACTCATCTGTGGCAACCAGTATTCCTTCCTTAATGATGGACCACCTTTGGTCCACCCCCATAACTTTGTTGCCCTCCTCTGCAGGTTAATGTCCTTTTCACAGTGTGGGCACCAGTAATGTACTCTATACTCTAGAAGAGGTCTCACCAATGACCTGTACAAGGGTACTATAACCTCCTCTCACCTACACCTGTTCCCCCTGGTTAGGCATCCCAACTTCTTATTTGCCATTGCTGCTGCTTTCCTGCACTGGGTGGAATGCTTGGTCACTAGAGAGCATCACTTCCAGATCCTCCTCTTCTGTTGCAAATACCCGGACCCCTCCCAGGTAGTACTCCATCCTGAAATTCCTTGCTCCAATGTGCATAACTCTGTATTTCTTGCCACTGAAACTAAGCTGCCAAATCCCAGACCACCTCTCAAGTTTTTCTAGATCTTTCTTTAGGTCCTGTATTCTTTGGCTGTGTCCGTCAGCTTGGTGTCATCTATGAAAAGGCACATTTTGCCCTTAATGCCATCCCCAATGTCATTAATGAAGACAATGAACACTAGCCCTAGCACTGAGCCCTGTGGGACACCACTGGTGACCTCCCTAGTGTTGGAGAACTCTTCCCCCACCACCTCCTGGGTCCTGTTCCCCAGCCAATTTTCCATCCATCTGGTCATCTTTTCCCCAACCCCATGATCTGCCAACTTCTTGGATCAACCTCTTGTGGGACACGAAGTCAAAGGCCTTGCTGAAATCCAGGAAGAGGACATCAACTGCTTGGCCCCGTCTACTGTTTTGGTGACCCAGTCAAAGAAGACAATCAGGGCCTGGTGGTACTGAAGGTTGAGGCACTGGATGCCACACCGGCTACCCAGGTTTGGGAACAGACTCGGGCCGCTGGGGGTTGGCAGGGGAGAGGAAGGATCAAGCGTCCCATGACTGCTCTCCTTCCTCTGAGGAGGGTTGGGGCACTGCAGCGCACTGTAGCAGCAACTGGTGGAGGCCAGCAGCACTACAGCAGTGAGCAGCAGAATGAGGGGGATTGGTGGCTGGTGTCAGCACGTATGTGTCTGGACACTACTGCACGTCCAGCTCTCCTGGGCAGGAAAAAACAGGCAGAAAATGGCGGAGCGCAATCTTGGCAGCTGATGGCTGTGCCTGGCACCCCCAGTACCTGAGAGGATCCTGCATACAGAGCAGCATGAGCGATTAAAGGCCAGCTCTGTGGGGTGCCAGACTGGGCCTGGGTGCTGTGTCAGCGCCAGGGTTCATAGGATTTCGGCCTCGCGGAGGAGGATAAACAGAAAGAGTTTAAAAAAAAAAATGACAATCAGATTTGTTTGACATAACCTCCCTTCTGTAAACCTGTGCTGCCTTGCATCCTGAAGACCATGCTCCTCTAGATACTCTACCAGCCTTTGCTTAAGTATGGTCTCCATGCATCTAAAGAGTCCAAAGGTTTTAAAGAGCTAGTGTATCGAAAGTGGCTAATCATGGTACTGCTGTCCTCCCCAGCTGTTTTCTGTCAACTACAGTATATGGTGGTTTAATGCTTATTTGGTGGTTTGGCAAATTGTTTAACTTATTTATTATTCTACACTGCTTCCGTGCTTTATGTTGTCAGGTGCCATTTTTTGCTACGAGCCCTGGTTGTGACGTGGGGGGAGCAGAGACGATGTCACACTCAATCACCTATGATGCCCAGACAGATCTGCAGGCCACACTGAAACAAACTGGTTCCTCGCCAGTCATCCCTGTTCATATAAAAGCATGCTTCCTTCATTTGTTTTTAAAACTGTACTCCCCAAGCCCCACCACCCTATAGGAGCAGCTCTTCTTTTTAAGCGGAAACAGTGACTGCTGGCCTCCACTGACCCCCGCTCCCCATCCCAGCGAGTATGCACATGATGCATCACAGCTGGACTTTTCAAAACTGAATTATGGTATGAAAGAGCCCTCATTTTTGGTAGTGAGATACTTCCTTCAGCTCACTGAGCTGTTTTATCATTTCTGCTAGTTTGTGGTCAACATTCGCTACATTTGGGCCAGCCCGATGGTGCTGGGGGCTGAGATGCTGGACTCCTTACCTCATGCTATGTCGGCGACCCAGGTTTGGGAACAACCTTGGGTCATCGGGGAGCCGGTGTGGGGGGGGAGTGGGATTGAGCAGCCGTTAGGCAGCTCCCCCCCCATAGTTCTGCTCCCACTGGGTGGAGGTCCGGTGGGAAGCATAGGTGGGAGGGGGTGCCTGCGATAGCCTGGGGTGGGGCTGAGCCAGTACCCAGCGTGCACCTACATGAACGCATACGTACACGCCGGGGTCCCGGGTCTGGGGAGAAAACGGGGACAAAAAACGAAAAACTACTAATTAAAAAAAAAATTGCTACACTAATCTTCAGTGGGCAGGAATATGAGCCGGTCTTCTGTAAAAGTAGGTAAGACTATAAGAAAAAAATTACTCACCTTAGAAATGTTGTTTCTTCTAATGGAGTCTTGCTATATTCTGACATATGCAGTGATGTCCAACCTTTGAACTGCCCCGGAGAGGAAAGCGTTAACTTTCCATGCCAGGCATGGGAACGCTGAGCTCGAGCTCGGTTGAAATTCCGTCTGTTGTTCTTCAAACTCAAACCATCAGATCTTTATGAACTAAACTCACTGAGGTTCTATGTGGAAGCTGTAAACCTACACTAGCCAACTGGCTACTAAACATAAGAACACATTTTTTTGGTCCCAAAACAGACTCAAGTCAGGAGACCCCAAAAAACGAAAAACACAACACCAAGTCACCCCAAGAAAGGAGGGGTGAAAAACAACAAGGTGGGCACCTACTAAGTACCAACACTGCACTGCCCACCCACATCCCAAAAACAGAGGTTCTGAGAGGGGCAGGCGGGGGGAGGTCAGAATATAGCAAGACTCCATTAGAAGAAACAACATTACTAAGGTAATTTTTTCTTCAAACAACATGAAGTCTTGCTATATTCTGACATATGCAGACTACAAAGCAGTACCTCCATGGAGGAGGGACAGAACCTACTTAGGAAACAGGCTCTGAAGCACAGCTGTGCCAAACCGAGCATCACTCCTAGCTTAGATGTCCCACGAGTAATGCTTGGTAAAAGTGTGAACTGTTTTCCAGGTAGCTGCTTGACATATCTCTAGAATAGGGATGTCCCTGGTAGCAGCCAGGGAAGCAGCTGTACCTCTGGTAGAGTGAGCCCTCAGGCCTGAGGGAGGAACCTTACCAGTTTTTCATAACAAAATTGGATACAAGAGACAATCCACCTGGCAATGGATCTTTTAGTGGCAGGTTTCCCTTTACCAACCTCCCCATAAGTAAGGAACAATTGGAGGGAGTCAAACCTGTGACCCTTGGTACGCTCTATGTGGTAACTAAGGGCTCTCTTCACATCTAAGCTGTACAGCCTCTTCTCGCCAGAGGAGGAATGGTCAGTGAAGTAAACTGGAAGAGATATAGATTGATTAAGGTGGAAATCTGAAACCACCTTAGGCAAAGAACTTCCTGTTAGTCCTGAGGACCACCTTATCTCTATGAAAGGAGATAAAATTAGGCTCCACTGACAAAGCTTGTAATTCACTTATGCGTATAGCAGAAGTGATGGCTACTAGAAACACAGTCTTCCAAGTCAAGTACTTAAGCTCTACTGAAGACAAGGGCTCAAAGGGGGGTTGCATAAGCTGAGCAATGCAAACATTAAGATCCCAGGCGGGGGCAGGGTCCCTGAATGGAGGGTTGGTGTGAAGCAATCCCTTGAAAAACTTGGAGAATACAGGGTGAGCTGAAAGAGAAGAGGGCTTACTTGCTGAAATAAAAGCAGACACAGCTGCCAGATGCACTTTTAAGGTAGCTGGCTTTAGCCCCAAGGTATTTAAGTGGACCATATAATCCAGGACTGTGGGCAAATCAGTAGATTCTGGGGAAATATGCTTTCCAGAGCACCATATGGAAAACCTTTTCCATTTGGAATTATAGGTAGCCCTGGCGGAAGGTTTTCTAGAAGCCTTCAAGATATCCATTACACCTTGGGAGAGGTGTAAGCAAATTCTAACTCTTCAAGAGCCAGGCCTTGAGATTCGGGTACCAAACCCTCCCCTGAGCACAGGTTAACAAGTTGTAATTCCTGGGGAGACACAGGGGAAGATGGACTGCTAAGGACAGTAGGAGTGGATACCAGGGTTGCCTGGCCCAGTCTGGAGCAATCAGGATCATCTTGCAGGGTTGAGATCTGATTTTGACTAGCACTTTGAACAGGAGAGGGAAGGGGGAAAACAGAGAGAAACTTCCTTCCCAATTGAGAACTAAAGCATCCAGAGGAACTGAGCCCAACACTGGGGCCTGCAGCAAAAGGGAAGTTGGTGATTGTCTGGGGCTGCAAAAGATCTATCCTGCGGGTGCGCCATCTGGAAAATATTACTTCCAATACCAGGGGGTCCAGTGACCACTCGTGATCGCCCTGGGAAATCCTGCTGAGAGCATCTGCCAGGACATTGTCCTTGCCTGGGAGGTGAACTGCCATCAGGGAGGTGTTCAGGGAGTAAGCCAGAGACCACAACTTCATTGCTTCGGTGCACAAGGCCGTAGACCGAGCGCCCCCTTGCTTGTTGCTGTACCACATTGTGGTGGTGTTGTCTGTTCTGACCTGAACAACCTTGTTCTGAACAGATTTGGAAAAAGCTTGAAGTGCTAGAAAAACTGCTCTGAGTTCTAACAGGTTGATGTGGAGCAGAGATTCCTGAGGGAACCACAACCCCTGGGTGGTGAGGTCACCCATGTAAGCTCCCCACCCCAAGAGGGATGCATCTGTAGTAAGGATTAGGAGTGAGACTGAGTGACAAAAGGAACTCCTTGTCTCAGATTGCTCTGATCCTGCCACCACTGTAGGGCCTGGATCAGGGTTCGAGTAACTGGGATCAATTTGGTTAGAGGGTCTTTCCTTTGAGACCAAAAGGCTCTCAAATAGAACTGAATGTCCCTCATCTGAAACCTTGCTCCCTGCACTACTGCTGTAGAAGCAGCCATGTACCCCAGGAGCTGTAGAAAATGCCTTGCTGGCCGAGACACCTGCAGGGTGAATGAGGAAGCCAGAGAGACCGGGGTCCTTGCCCTGTCCAAAGGAAGGAAGGCTCTGGCTTTTTCTGTGTTCAGCTCTGCGACTATGAAGGTGAGGAGCTAGACAGGCTCTAGAACTGACTTTGAAAGATTCAGAAGGAAACCTAGAGAGGTGAGCAGTTGCTGGGTTTTCTGTAGGTGTAACTTGACTTGGTCTGGGGACTGGCCTACTATGAGCCAGTCGTCCAGGTAAGGGAAAATGGCAATTTTCTGCCTTCTTAGAGAAGCAACTACTACTGCCAGGCATTTTGTGAATACCCTTGGAGCAGAGGTGAGGCCAAAGGGCATTGCTCTGAACTGTAATGGCCTGAGGGCAGCTCGAACCTGAGGTACTTCGATGGGCCTTCTGATGAGAATATGAAGTAGGCATCCTTGAGGTCCAGGGACACTAGCCAGTCCCCTGGCCTTAGAGAGGGTAGAATAATTCCCAGAGTCACCATTTTGAATTTTGGTTTTAAAAGGTGCTTGTTTAAGTATCTGAGATCCAGGATTAGCCGCCATTCTCCTGTCTTTTTTGGGGTAAGGAAGTACCTGGAGTACAATCCTTTGCCCTGGTGTAGGGGTGGAACCCTTTCCACAGCTCTGAGAGCTAGGAGGGAAGAGACCTCTGCCTCTAGGGCAAGTGCCTCTGAGGGATTTGCAGGTGGAAAGGATCCGATTCTCAGCTTTGGAAACTTTTTGAAGCTGAGAACCAGTCCCTGGCTTACTACTTCCAGGACCCACTTGTCTGATGTTAGAGACTTCCAGTCCTGGACAAAGTAAGCCAGCCTGCCCCCTACAGGTAGTTGAGAATTGGCCCTGGCAATCCCATCAGGGTGCCTGCTTGGCAGGGGCTTTAGGCTGAGGGGTGGAAGCAGGCCTGCTTGTACCCCGTCTGGCTCTCCCTCTAAAGAACCCCTTCCGGGCAAAAGCAGAAGAGGAGGCCTGGGCTTGGTAAAAAGGCCTATGAAAAGGTCTGCCCCTGCCAAGCTGCCTTTGAGGAGTGGCCTGCCGTTCCTTGGCCTGTGCACTCCTATAGGTGGTCCTATACTCATCCATTTTCTTCATGTAATTCTCTGTCTGCTCCCCAAACAGAGAATTACCCACAACAGGAAAATCCATGGCTTTAGTCTGGGTATCCTGTGACAGGCTAGTACATCTGAGCCAAGCCATTCTGCAGTGCCACAGATGTAGCCATGACTCTTGATGACACATCATTTGAGTCCACTGCAGCATGGAATTGCATCTTGGATGCCTCAATACCATCAGCAGCCACCTGCTCCAGCTCCTGGCAAGCTGGCCAGGGACCTGTTTTGCTAGAGCCATAACAGTGTCCCATCTAGATTTCTGATATCTAGCAACATAAGCCATATAATTTGCCTGTCTGAGTCCCAAGGATGCTGCCATGTACTGTTTCTTTGCCATAGCATCAATCCTCCTGGAGTCCTTGTCCAGGGGGTGTGAAGCCAAGAGAATATTTGCCTTGTCACAGGCTGCAGCCTGCACTACCCCAACATGGCTGCATTGTTGTGTAAGGAACTCTGTATCAGAGCCTGACAATGTGTTCCTCTTGTCCATTCTCTTATCCACAGGAGGTATAGTGTGAGAAGTTTTTAGAATTTTAAATGTCTGTTTCCCAAAAGATTTATGCAGGGGAATAGACAGTCTCCTAGACTCTGGGATATCCATCATTTCCACATAGTCAGGCTCCTCTTGATCATCCACAGCTTCCTCCATAGGGAGCTGGAGGGTTTCAGCCACTTTTTTATAGAACATAAAATGAGAAGGGGACTCAGAAAGCCTAGGAGGAAACACTCCTGAAGGTCTGTCTGGGGAGATGTCCGGGTCAATGGGCACATCCAGACTTTCAAATCCACACTCACTCTCCTCAAACTCCTCTTCCCCCTCCTCCGGTTCATAATATTCCTCTAAATCATACTCTTGAACCGGTGGAACCGGCCGAACCAGGCGCTTACCTGATGGTGCCGGTTTGGTCGGAACCGGAGAAAGCGACTGGACAATTTTAATCGCTTTGGCTATTTCTTCAGTGGTTGGAGAGGGAAGTTTTGGCTCCACACCAGCTGATTTCCTAGTCCTTTTTGCTGGAACCGACCCCTCAGAGTCGGATCTCCTTTCACTCAAGGAAGTCTCGCCCTGGTCAGAGGGCACTCCCTCTGGTTCGGTTGGAACTGAACCGGGCTGGCCATCCGGTTCAGCGGACTTTTTGGCCTCCCTTTCCCTGAGCCTACTGACACTTTTTTCCAGGGTAGCTGCAGGAAAATGTTTACAAATCTGACAGTCTGCATTGAGGTGGTCAAACCCCAGACAATGAACACAGGTGCTGTGGGGATCAGCCTTGGCAAAGGCTTCCCCACACACACTTCAGTGTTGAAACCAGTGGGCGGTTTTTCTTTTGGGTTTCTTAGACATAGTGCCAGTCCTATCCAAACTTACCTGTTTATAGCAATCAGCCAGGCAAGACCCTCTTATCGGTTCCCAACTGTTTCACGGGTCGTGGAAAAAATCGTAATAAAATCCGTTTTTTTTTAGAACCGATAAGAACTGGTAACCACACTCTAAATCACAGATTAAGATATTTTAAATAACCTGATCGGTTCAAACCGAACCGATAAGCCGTTTACAAGTTCCACACAGAACAATTAATGTAAAACCTATCTAGTACTCACAATACCACAGACAGAGCTTGAACCGACAGGTTGCGGTTCAAATTCGGTCGAAAGCTGAGAAAAACAATACTTTAACCGACAAAATGAACTGAGCAGAAGGAGAAATCAACGGAGCGACTGTTCAGTGAGGCGGAGCAAAGAATCTGATGGTTTGAGTTTGAAGAACAGACAGAGTTTCAACCGAGCTCGAGCTCAGCGTTCCATGCCTGGCATGGAAAGTTAACTCTTTCCTCTCTGGGGCAGTTCAAAGGTTGGACATCGCTGCATATGTCAGAATATAGCAAGACTTCATGTTGTTTGAAACAAACAACACAGACAGTTCCACTCAGTGGCACTTGGGTCAGTCCTTTCAGTATAGCAGAACAGGAGTCTTTTTGCTTTTATCAAAATACCATAGATATTTATTAAATTCTGAATTCATCCATACAATGAAATTGCAATACACATGAAACACTTACAAAGCTACCACAAATTTGCCTGAGCATAGACGACACAGGGAGGCACCACTCACCTATACAATCCTAGCTAAGCAACAAACATTCACTTGAGTAAAGTAGAACAGGGAGACCTCGATCATCTGTGTATATCCTGGCGGCTAGGTAAGCATGCAGTTTGAATCCCTATCACTGCCACTAAGCCATCGTTCAAAAATGAACTATGAAACCTCATCAGAGTGAGTGTATTAGCGGCCATAAAGTGGTTACGGTTTGTTTCAAATACATACTGCAGAAAGAGCCAGGAAAAGGAAATTTTCTTTTTACCTTACTTGGTGTGGGAAATGTACCTGCAAAGACAGAGGTCACGAGCTTACGTTTCAACGTAATGTCATCATCAGAGCGTGAACCAGGTACTCAGAGGTGTGCTTAAGAAGGTTCTACTTAAAGAAACACACGGGAAACAAAAGGGTACCAAATGGAGATAGGGAAGTGAAAAAAAAAAGGGGAGGCAATTCCCAATAATCTATCACCATAACAATATCTAAAACATTTCAGTAAACAGACAGTCCCCCCCCCCCCATCAGGGGAAAACAACGAAGAAAACATGCTCTTGTATGAACAGGGATGACTGACGAAGAACTAGTTTCAGTCTGGCGTGCAGGTCTGTCTGGGCATCACAGGTAACTGGTTGTGACATTGTTTCCTCTCACTAGGTCACCTTCACCTGGGAAGTGTGCACAAACTACCCATAACTAAACTGAGCTTGACCAAGGACCCCCCCTCTGGCGCATTTTGATACACAAAGACCAGCTTACTAAAAGCATTTAAATACCAGCATTCTAGGCAAAATCGCACGGACACAATACTCCAGTTTCAATGCCTGAGCTGTAATGTCTCAGTACACTAGCTTTTTAATGAGATCTGATTTATATTGGTTTCTGGCATATTCTCTCTTTTTATGCTCCCCACTACCTGGATGGAATTGAACCACTGCACCCTTTTTCAACTCTCACTAAGTACTGAATAATGTGCATGGCAGCATGGATCTTTGTAGAAATCCTAATGAAACCTGCTGATGAAATGCCAGGAATACTGAACTCCTGATGTACTGATTGTTCTGATATGTGATGCTTTCCATCAATGTAAAATGAAAAAATAGCAATATTCTGACTTCAAAATTAATATGCCACAGCACCCTACTGCATACATATTTGCTGGTAGTTTTTCATGTTTTGAGAGTTCTCTCCATTGTGTGACTGTTTCTAAATTTTGTAGCGTTCTAAGATGTAATGAATATGATTGTGAATACCGCTACTCAATGAAACTTACAAATTGTGCACTACAAGATTAGTCACCATTGCACTGTCACTTTAAGTATTGGTGGATTGACAATTGGTATGCTTAATTTTGTAAATATTATGGATTATGTATGTAAATGATCAGGGAGTACCCATCATGCCTTGAGAAAGTGCTTACACACAAAATGTTGCCTATTTATTTCTGTTTGCTGCTGCCTGTACTAACAATTTTGTATGTCTGAACAAGACTATGAAATGTTTATGCACTTTATTGGAAATGTTGTGATACTTTGTGGTATGGTACTGTGAGCCCACACTATTTTGCCTACGGACTTTCGGTGCAACTGCTGCACCATTTTATCTGCCTCCCCCCCGTCTGGGCTGCTTCCAACCTGTCTATGTCAATTCTGAGGTGCGGCCTTCATTACTGGACACAATACTCTAGGTAGGGTCTCACCAGCGAGCAGTATAGTGACAACACCATCACCACCTCCCTCCCGCTGGAGATATCACTCCCTACGCATCCCAGCATCCCACTGACCCTACCCACTGCTTTGTCACACTGCACTGCCATTTCGAGGACATCATAACCTCACGCTCCCTTTCCTACTTTGTGACCGTCAGTACCTCCCCCCATCCTATACTCAGCTTCTGGGTTCCTATGCCTTATGTGCATTGTTTTGCACTTTTTGGCATTGAACTCCAACTGCACCTCGAGTTTCCCAAAGTCCACACACATTTTCTCCACCCACTCCTGAATGTTCACTCTATTACAGATTTTGGTGTCATCTGCAAAAAGGCATACCTTCCCTGCCAGTTCTTATGCAATGGCACTTATGAAGACACTGAAGAGAACCTGTCCCAGTAGTAAACCCTGTGGTACCTCAATGGTCACTCTCCCATCATTAGAGTGAGTGCCATTAACAACCACCCTCTGTCTCCTATCCATTACAGCCCCATCCACACTCTGGATCCCACCCTTAGGCTGCTAAATTTCGTTATCAGTCTCCTGTGCTGTACAGTATCTAAGACCCTGCTAAAGTCAAGAAAGACTGCACACCCTGCTCTGCCCTCCCCTGATCTGGTTGTGTAAGATGACGCCCACGCTGGGCTGACTGTCGACGGGGGAGAGAGAGAGCAGAGAGATTTTGCTTTATTGTTCATCTACTCATTTTATTTTGTGTATCTGTGAATTAGGTTAGCATCAGGTCTGAGCAGCACTAGTCAGGGATTTTTAAGTGAGTCAGCGATAGTAGTGTAGGTTTTATTTTAGAAAGGAAACTGGTTTTTATGTTTGCTTGCACACATGTGCAAGAAACATAGTGCCATCATCGGAGATTTGGGGTGTGTCACCTCCTCCTCCAATTCAGTCAGTGTGTTGGCAGGCGCGGCCCCTGTAAGCCAATGCATGCTAGAGCTGTCTATGACAAGCTCCAAAATGCAGTGGCATACAGTTCAAAGGGGGAGCTACGCTTGGTGAGCAGCAATAAGATATCACCTGCTCATGCACAGCTCCCCACACACTACTTACGCGGTATCTCGTGCCCCCCTACGCACACAATGTATAACAAGCAGAATTGCCCAATCCCAGTCGGCTGTGCTCACGCCCTTCCCCATAAAGCCTTCCAAAATGCCATACTGGGTGCCCACCCAGCGTGGCAACTAATGATATAGCCAGCAGGGGTGTCCAATCCCTGTCGGCTCCACTGCCTCGCCCCAGTAGTAGTGCCACGCTGAAGCCCACCCAGCGTGGCAATCAATCATAAGCCAACAGGGTGCCCAATCCCCGTCGGCTGAAACGCCCCCCAACCATCCTTGTGCCATGCTGAGAGCCCACCCAAGCGTAGCAAACGTCCATCGTCTTTTTTTTTTTCACCTGTAAAAGAAAAAGCGGTCCCACGTAGTCTCCTGGCCCCCCTCCAACAACCGCACCCACCCACTGCGCACCCTGCCTCCCCACACCCCCCTCACCCCATACTTACCTCCGGACCTCGGCGCAACAATCTTCGGTGGACCGGGAACACATCTGCACTCTTCAAAGCCGACCACGAACTGAGGAAATGCCGGTAAGCTGTATAATGGACTAGATAGGGGGTTTTCAACTTTGTTGCATATCTCAGTCATTTTTTGGAATTTTTGCACCAAATTTTCAACATGGGGTTTTGGGACCCCTTCTCGCGAATGATGTCACTGTCATGGCGTTATTCGGGCCCCAAAGGGTGATTTCGCAGTCACTCTTGAAATCACCGCCGAGCCTGAATAACGCCGTAACGGCAGTACATCATGTGAAGAATCCCCTGTATTAATTAATGATCAAAAATGATGACTGTTCTGACGTCGTTGCGCGGTTCCTCGCCGGCTCGAAAGTTCGCGAATTTTCAATATTTTCCTCCAGATTTTCAACATTGCCATTTTACCACACCTTCTTAGGAGTAGTACAGCTGCCATTTTTCATATCTCACCCAAAACGTGTTTCCGCCCATGTTGCGCACAATGGCGTAGTCAGTGTGCGAGATCAATTCACGGGATAAATTAAGAAAATCACAGTGACACTGTTCATTAGCAAAGGTCTTAAAATGGCTATGTTGAAAATTTGGTGAAATAAATTCCAAAAAATGACCGTTTCACGAGGTGCGTTGTACAGTTCCTAAACGCTCGTAAGTTCGCGAATTTTCAATATTTTCACTCCAGATTTTCAACATTGCCATTTTACCACACCTTCTTATGAGAAGTACAGCTATCATTTTTCACATCTCACCCAAAACGTGTTTCCACCCATGTAGTGCACAATGGCACAGTCGGTGTGCGAAATCAATGTATGGGACAAATTAAGAAAATCACAGTGACACTGTTCATGAGCAGAGGTCTTAAAATGGCTATGTTGAAAATTTGGTGAAAAAATTCTAAAATGACTGTTTCACGACGTCGTTGTACAGTTCCTACATGCGGCTCGTGAAGTTCACAAATTTTCATTTCACTCCAGATTTTCAGCATTGCCATTTTATCACACCTTCTTATGAGCAGTATAGCTGTCATTTTTCACATCTCACCTAAAACGTGTTTCCTTCATGAAGCTAGCCAATGGCTATAATAGTGTGCGAAATAAATGTATGGGACAATTAAGAAAATCACAGTGACACTGTTCATGAGCAGAGGTCTTAAAATGGCTATGTTGAAAATTTGGTGAAAAAATTCCTAAAAATGACTTTTTCTGACGTCGTTGCACAGTCCCTATGCATGTGCTACGTAAGTTTAAATTTAATATTTTCCTAGATTTTCAACATTGCCATTTTATTACACTTCCTTATGAACAGTACAGCTGCAATTTTTCATATGTTGCCCAAAATGTGTTTTCGCACATGTAGCACACAATGGTGCTGTTGGTGTGCGAAGCAATGTTTAGGACAGATTAAGAAAATCACAGTTACACTGTTCATGAGCAGAGGTCTTAAAATGGCTATGTTGAAAATTTGGTGACAAAGTCCATAAAATGACTGTATTACAGTGAGAATTGCGCAGTTCCACGCACCCTCATTAGTTCATGACTTTGTAATATTTTCAGTCAGATTTTCACCCGTGACATTTTCCACACTTCCTTATGAACAGTACAGCTGACATTTTCACAACATGGCTGAAGTGTGTTTTCACACTTTCAGCGCAGAGATGCGTGGTCGCTGTGGGAAATCATTGTTCGGCACAGATAAAGAAAATCACAGTGACACTGTTCATGATCGGAGGCACCAAAATGCCTGAGTTGACAATCTGCTGTAAAAATCCCAACCCTAATTATATTACGGTGTGCGTGTACAGTTTCTATGTACGCATGACTTCACCATTTTTTAAATATTTTACTACAGATTTGCAAATTGACATTTTTTATACCTCCCCATGAACAGTACAGCTGTCATTTTTTATATCTTGTTTGGAATGTTTTTGCATCTGTGGTGCTAAATGCCGTAGTCACTGTGCATAAGCAGCTTTTGGCTAACAAACTGATATTCCCCTGTTCATGAGGTGGGGTCACAAAACAAACATGTTGAAAATTTGGAGTGAAAATACCAACGAATGCCTGAGGTATTAGGGTTTCAACTATAACCCAACCCTGTAGAGAATGACAGGCATCAGGGGTGTGACTTGGGATTCTTGCCTGTGATGCTCATACCATTCCATACCCTGCAGTCAGTGAGGGGCACTGAGGTATGCCTTGGACTCTTCGGTCCCAAACTTCACCCCATTCTCCTATATCGCACCCAGCTCACCATATTTCCTAATGGAATGGGGTGCGCATAAGGGCCAAAGACCCCAAGGAACACTATGACACTTGTCAGTGTCTGCAGGGTGGGGTGTGGTGGAATGGCGTGGCCGTTATGCCTGACGACCCAAACGCACACCCCAATGCCTGTCACTCTCTGCAGGGTGGTGGTGGGGTTGGCTTCAGTTCAATACTTCACTGCCATTCCTATTACGCAGCTCTGTAACTTCTACACTACCACTGCCGATGCCAGCAAGCAAACATTCGGCATTGACAAATGCATGTTATGTTTTGTTACCGTCAGTTTTCAGGATCTAAACCCAGTGAATTTGGAGCTGAAACTAAAGCGTTAGTGCCACAAGCTGCCTGATCATCAGTTCTCTGTTTTAGCTACCAGTCCCATTTGCCAGTGAAGTCCACGCTGATATTGGTGAAACGGATGCTTTGCTTACAATGGAGAGAACCGAGGAGGATTCCATTATGGGAAAGTGCCAAGCTGAAACTTGTGATGCCGAGGGTCTGTCGTCTGGGACCCAAGTGCTTTAATCTTGCCGATGGAGCACTGCAGGGATTGCCCTTCTGGGCCTGGCTCGTGACCCAGGTGTGCTCCGTTACGTTGTGGCTGGAGGGCAACTGCAGTAGCAGCTGGGACCCAGGGAGCGAGCTGGGCTCTGGAGGGGTCTCCCTCAGGAAACTTGGAGTCTGTGCATAGGAGTTGTTGGCCGCTGATTCTTTCAGTTCTGCTCACGTCCTTCGAGGGAGCTATCTCGGTGACTTCTGCCTTGGCCGGAACTGTCGTGGATTCGGCTTTACCCGTTTTGCTGAGGGGGACTGGGGAAGAGGATTAGACCCTGGATTATTTGGAGGAGCATTTTCCAAGAAGCCAAGGTTTTCTGTGAGGGGACACTATCCATCTGCCTAACGAAGTTTAAAGATCTGTAAGTGACTGCGATTGGTGTCTGAGGCAGGCTGGCCTTGTATTAAGGAAGAGACAATCCTATTTAATTTCTGTTTGGGGCAGTGAGAGTGCCACTAACTGTTTCCTCATCTAAAGATAACTGAAGTCCAGGACATACTGGAGTGAGAGACCTTGGGAACTGGAGTGATATATTTTAGTCTTAGGAGGTGACAGCATCTAGGGGTGCTTTTCCAAAGACTACATTGGACTGGTTTTAAATTGAATTCAAAGACATACAAAGTCTGACTGCTCTAAATAATCTTGCTTACATACTGTGGCATCAGAAGTTGCACAGTATCTCCTCTTTAGAAGAAAGGCGGTTGTTTTGTGTTAAATTGTTTTTTAGGCTGTGGGTGGGGGGAATTTTATTGGGACTGTTAAGAGTATTGTGTTACAGATTGTGTGTGTGTGTGTGTGTGTGTGTGGTGTGCTTGAGTTGTGATTGGTGTGTTCATTTTATTATTTGACAGGATGTGCTGGCTAGCAAGGTCGGTGGTCAGGCACTACTCTCCCACCAGGCTCTGTGATCTGTGTCCTTTTGATGACTCCCCTCTGGCATCAGAAGTGTACAATCGCTGTAGAGCACTGAAGATAGCCAGAGGAGGGAGAGGGCATAGGTCCATGAGGCCTGGTGTGGTGGAGGGGGTGGATGGATTGGAGTGGTGAAGACAAGGTGCCCTGGGGCGAAATGGGTCCAGGAGAGGGGCCCTCCCTGCCTGGTTCCCATACCCAAGGGTTCCACAGTTTGTGGGCAGGATGCTGGATCTGCCTCATCCATCTATCCCTCTTGAGCAGTGTTGTGCAATGTCAGATCTTTTAAAAACAAGACAGCAATTATTGCTGCTCTTGAGGCAACAACTGATCTGACTTGCATTATCAAGACCTGGCTGGATAGTAATGCTGGTCTGGTACTGGAATCAGCTGTTCCAGACTGGTGCTTAATGGTACACTGCCAGAGAGTGGATCGTAGGGTTGGGGGAGTAGCCATTTGTTTTAAAACAAACCTGGGCCTCATAGCCATCCCAGTAGGAATGACTAGATCATTTGAATGCATCATAGTTGCAGGTGCAGGTTGCAGGATTCTCCTCCTCTACCATCCACCTGGAGATGGGAGGAAATTCCTACAGGAACTCGAGGACTTCATTATTGACCTGGTGCTGGAACTACCCAGATGGATTATTCTGGGTGATTTCAATGCCTCGGTCTCCGATGAATTTCCCGTAATTTGGTCAAGAGTTCCTCCAACTGATGAGTTTGTTGGGCCTGGCACAGGTTATTACCTCTGCAACTCATATTCATGGTCATTCATAGGACCTGGTCTTCCTGCTAGGGATGGAGGTCTTCGACCTGGTGGTGGAGCCGGTGAGTTGGTCGGACCACCACACTGTCAGTTTCAGGTTTGAGGCACCTCCTAATAGGCCTGCCCCTACGGAGATGGTAGAGTACCACACCCTTTAAGGGGATTGACCCCACATGGCCTAATGGAGATGCTGAACCTATCAGGCATGATGAGTGCATGCGAGGAGCTGGGGAGCTCATGCTGGCCTATAACAGGCCATCATTGGTGCCCTTGATTCTGTAGCACCTGTTCATGTTCGCCCCTTCACGTCTCGTCAGAAGTCTCTGTGGTTTGATGCGACTCTGAAGGAGGTGAGGAGGAGGGGTTGAAGGTTGGAGTGGCACTGGAGGAATTCCGGTCTGGCAGATGACAAACTTAGATTGATAGTACATTATAGAAACTATCAATCAGCAATCTCCTGTAAGAAGTCAGAGCTTCTGTCCAAGGAGATTGCTGCAGCAACTAACAGACCAGCTCAGCTCTTCCGTATTGTCGATGGGTTGTGCAATCCAACCTGTCTTCTGATGCGGGGAGTTTTTTCACAAGCAAGATGTGATGTGTTTGCTCAGTTTTTTTGCCAATAAAATTGGCACTATCAGATCGGAGATACAGTCAACAGCCTCAAATGGATGTTGCAGTAACAGGCTTGAGGTCTCATGTACTTGGCCTGTCTAGTCTGACTTTGGCCAGTTGGCTTTCATGGATGTTTTGCAGATCATTAAGGAGTTATGGTCAACTTACTGTACTTTGGACCCAGGACCAACATGCCTCCTGTTGGGGTGTGTTGAAGAAATCAGCCCGGCCCTTACCAGGATAGTCCGCTGTTCTCTAGTGACAGGGGTCTTTCCAGAGCCCCAGAAGAAGGTGGTTGTTAAGCCACTCCTAAAAAAATCTTCGCTGTATCCGGACTGCCTGGCTAACTACAGGACTCTCTCTAATCTGCCCTTTATGGGCAAGGTTATTGAGAAGGTGATGGCTGTGCAACTGGATGATCACCTAACTCATGACATCTATGACCCTCTCCAGTCTGTGTTCAGGAAGAGGCACAGTTCTGAGACTGTTCTTGTCAGCATGTTGAATGATCTCCTTAATGGTGAGGGATCGAGGAAGTCATGTTCTCCTTGATCTCTCAGCGGCACTTGACACTATAGATCATGGGGAGTTGATGGAGCACCTGCAGGTTTGCTGTGGACTGGCTGGTACAGTCCTCAGCTGGTTTAAATCTTTTCTCACGGGCAGGATGCAGAGAATTGTCGGGAATTTTCTCCTCTACTTCTCTACCCCTGTCCTGTGGGGTCCCACAGGGCTCAATCTTATCCCCCATGTTTGCAGTGTACATGCTGCCGTTGGGGGATATCATTAGGTGGTATGGGCTGAGTTTTCACTGCTATGCAAGTGACACTCAGCTCTACATGTCCTTCACTCCCAGGCAGGAAGATATGGTCTCGTGCTTTAACAACTGTCTCTCGGAGATCCAAGACTGGATGAAGGCCAGAAACCAGACTGAAGTATTGGTGTTAGAACCAGAGAGTAGCTTGATATGGCCATGTCCCAGTCATGGCTGTCAGTGCACCATCTCTCCATTATTTAGGTAACTGGTTAAGGCCCACTAGGCACAAGTGCCTGTTTTCAGGGATGACCTGGGAGCACTGTGAGGTTAAGTGACTTGCTCAGAATCACACAGTATGCAAGTGGATTGTGAGAATCAGACTCAGGTCTGGTCTGCTGGATGTATCAAGTTTGTTCACACCTCGTTCCTCTAACTTCTAGGCTATACTGCCAGCCTAATTATGGCTACCAACTCCAGGCTAACCTCTGCCATAATGACCTCCACGTCTGGAATGTTACTTCCCAGACTCCTTGCATTGGCGCACATGGCTCTCCACAGCAGAACAGAATATGTCAGCAGGAAAACAGCGGCAGGCCCAACTAGTCTGTTCTATTTTCCCTGCCCAACACTAAACTTCAGACTCTCTTTAGTCCCAGGTGTTCTTCCCTCCTCCCTTATCTGTTTATTATACCCACGTACCTATTCCACAGATGCTTGAAGCTCCCCACTGTCTTCACCCCCACCTCCTCTTCTGGAAAGCTATTCCAGGCGTCCACAACCCATTCTGTGAAGATCTATTTCCTCATATCCCCGTGTTTTGTTGCTCCTCCTCCTATCTGAGACACTCCCCTCCTGCACCATGTTCACCCCCATGAAGTACTAACAGATCTCAATCATGTCCCATCTTGCTCCTCTCTCTCCTAGGGACTGCATGTCGAGCTCCCACAGCTTCTCATATGTTTTCTCATGCAATGCCAGCACCATTTTAGCAGTCCTCCTCCTCTGGACTGCTTCCACCCTGTTGATGTGCTTGCAAAGGTGTGAACTCCAGAACTGGACATAGTACTCCAGGTGGGGTCTCACAAGTGAGTGATACAGGAGTAACACCACCTCCCTTCTCCTGCTAGAGATCCCCTCTCTATGCATCCTGCTCACCTTGCCTGCTGCCCTGTTGCACTGCCCTGCCACCTTTAGATCAGCAGATATGATCACCCAAGGTCCCTTTCTTGCTTGGCAAGTGTAAATACCCCCCCCCAAATCTTATACACAGCCCTGAGACACAGCTGCCACTCCCTAGACCACTCTTCTAGCTTCCCCAGATCTCTTTGCATTCTCACAACTGGCTCTAGAACGCCGGTTTGAAAAACATTTTGTTCATCGACGTTACAGCGACAGATTTATGTTGACCGCAACTGCGGTCAGCATAAATCCAACAGACACTTTGTTTCTTTTGGGGGGCTCTGCCCATTGTACCCCCCGTAATTAATATAATCAACTCCAAGTTGATTCAAAGAGGGGGTGCAAGACCCTGAGAAAGCAGTGCCGTGGTCATGCGGTGACATTACAGCGGCCCGGCGCTGTACTGTCATTTGCGGAAGAGGTATCGGTGTTTGATCGGCATATGCTCATAACCCCCCTCCTGGGTGTCCACCATGTTGCAGATTTTTGTGTCATCCACAGAGAGAGACATTTCTCTCCAGTTTCTCCATAATATCACTTATAAAGACAGTGAAGAGGACAGGGCCCAGTACTGATCCCTGTGTTACTCCACTGGTCACTCTTCTGTGCTCCGAGTGACTGCTGTTTACCACCATCCTCCGCCTCCTATCTTGCAACTGCAACTAATCTGATACCCAGAACTGCACTTTCTCCACCACCCTCATGTTACTAAGTTGATCAACCTACCGTGTTAAACAGTGTCAATGGCCTTAATGAAGTCCAGATAAGCCACATCCATTGCCCTCTTCTGATCCACCTCCCTTGTTACCCAGTCAAAGAAAGCTTTGAGATTTGCTTGACGTGACCTCCCCCAGTGAAGCTGTGCTGCTGTTGGGCCTGCAGCCCATGTGTCTCTAGGTATTCCATCAGTTTCTGCTTCAGCAGGAACTCCATTAATTTCCCCACCACCCATGTGAGTCTGACTGGTGTTTTAGTTATCGGCCTCCTCCCTGTTGATGCTCTTGTGTACACGAACCACACTGGTCTTCCTCCATTCATCTGGAATCATCCCCATCTCCACTGAGGTGCTGAATAGCATTGCCAGAGGGACAGCTAGTGCCATGCTCAGTTCCTTAAGTACCCTTGGGTGAATCTCATCCAACCCACTCCCCTTGTTTTTCTTAAGGCGTCCGACCCCTGGCAGACTTTCTTTCATAAATGGACTTGTGTCTACTCCCCTTCCCCTGGTATCTGTTAATGCATGATGGCCTATCTCTCCCCACTGTGAAGAATAAGCAGAAGCATTTCTTTAAAATATTAGCTTTTTCTTGGTCTTCCCTGCACATTCCCTCCCTCATCTCCTGATTTTTCATTATACCACCCCTTACCTTCCTCTTTTCACTCACGTACCTCAAGAAAGTCTTGTCCCCAACTTTGACCTCCTAGGCAAGCCTTTCCTCAGTTTGAACCTTTGCTGTCTTTACCTGCCTTCCTGCCTCCCTTTGTTTCACTAGATATACCTCCTTGTCTGCCTCCATTTGGATCTCATTTCTTAAAAGTTGTTTTCTTCTCCTTTACTGCCTTAGCCACCTCCTCTGAGTCACAGTGGCCTCTTTCTCCTCTTACCCTTGCTTGTTACATTAGAACAGCTTGCCACTGTCCTAGTTATTCCCTCCTTTATTCTATTCCATTGTGCATCCACCCCCTCCGCAAGGTTATTTCCTGAGGCATTCTCCCATCAATCTGCTTTCCTGAAGCCAGAACCCCTCGTCCTAATGAGGTTTTTATTCTTGACCAATTTGTATATCAAGCCACACTGTACGATAATCGCTTGAACCCAGAGGGCTACACACTGTGACATCTGCCATGCTGCCCCTGTTTATAAGTACCAGATCCGGCACTGCTCTATCCCTCTAACCAGCTGCCTGAAAAATGCCCCTTGCAGGGAGTCTACGATGACCCTGCTCCTAGTTGTAGATGTAGCCTGGATGTTCCAGTCAACATCCACAGTAGATTAAAGTCACCCATAATTATTACTTCCCCTTTGTCTGCCATTTTGCCTATGGCCTCCCCCAAAACCCTGTCCATATCCCCCACATGCTGGTGGCCTATACATCGCCCCTACACATATTAAGCCCCTGGCCATGTCTCCAAGCCAACCCAAAGAACCTCCAGCCCCCGCCTTCTCCCCCGTTGTGTCTTCCTCTATTTATGTGGCCTTATTACCTTAATTTACATATAAAACCACCTGCCTTTTTCTCCCTGCCCTATCCTTTCTAAACATGTTTTACCCGTTATGGCCACTTCCTATGTGGTTTTTGGTGCACCATGACTCTGTTATGGCCATCAGATCCAGGTCCACCTCTGTAATGGTAGCCTCAGGTCAGGAATTTTGTTTCCTAGGCTCCTTGCCTTGGCACACATGGCTCCACTCCCTTTGTCACCCCCGCTTTGCCCTCCCTTCTCAAGCCAATCCTTCGACCTTTTTTCCCTGGTACTGTTCTTTTTATCCTTCCTCTGCCCTTTTATGCTTCTACTGCTCCCCCATCCCTGGTAGTTTCCTCTGCTCTACAGTATTTACACCTCATGACTCTCCCATCCCTTACTCCCCCCCTTGCTCCTAATTCCCACTACCACTGGGGAATTACAGTATTTTCTCAGTGCTATCTATCACTGATGCTCTATCATCTAGGAGTGCATTTCTTCTGCCATCCCCTTTGGCTACTTTAACTGTCCACTGAAATAACATTTAAATCTTGCATACATGCTCCATATCTTACTCCCTCCCTGCTTCTCTACTTTCCCCCCTCCTGACTCTGACTGCTCACTGCTCACTCTTACCCACCTCTTCCCTTGTTACCTTCTCTATTACCTACCTTGTTTACTTCTTCCTTCTTGCTTCTCTGATTTATACCCCCGTCCTCTGTCATGTTCTCAACCTGCCTTCCTGCGTCCCTGCCCTGGGGGAGTTTACTCCCCTCAGGCCCTCCCTCCCTGATGCTTCATCATCTGGGGGGCAACTGCTGCCTCCCTTAGTTCTACAGCCTCCCCCTGGCTATTTCAAATGCTCATCCAAGTCACATGTAAACCTCCCACTAAGGATTGTGGTCCCCTTCCTAGAAGGATACAGGCAGTTTCCCCTATTGAGGCCCATAATCTTCCCAGGTTGGCCCAGTCCTCAATGTCACCAAAGCCCTCAACCATGCACCATGCCTTCAACCAACTGTTAAAAGCTGTTGAGCGGAGTGTCCTTTTCTCTACCCAGTCTTATAGAGGTAACACCTTGGCAACAGCCACACTGCATGCCACTTGCTTGAGGCCCCTCCCCAGCTTCCTAAAATTTCCCTGCTCTACCCTTTTTGTATCCTTCTTGTTCATCTATTCCCCTCACAGTACTTGAGTCTCAAATTTACTGTTATGCCAGGTCCCAGCAGCACAGAACGTTTCAGACCGTGTTAGTCAGTGATCTAACGTTATGTGCCAGGGATGGAGGTGAACGGAGCTGTCTTTGTTATTGTTGAGTCTATGCAGTCTGTCTAATCAACAAAAGGGCTTAGTGCCTTTTTGATCATGTCCAAATGCACAGCCGATCTGTATGCTAAGTTATCTGTCCTCTGCTTTATGCAATGTTCTACCATCTTGTCTGTTACACATTCAATTTATGCACTTTTATACCATCGTCTCTGTAATCCACATCATCTGATTGGTTGTATTTCAATGTAATTGTGTTCTTCCCTTCCTTTAGACTCCAGCTGTACCTGGAAATGAGCTTCAGCTCAGTGTGCCTGTCCAATCAATCTGCCTACTATCATCAATGAGACAGACTGCCAATGGCCCATCGTCACAGCAGTAGCACTACTACTAATGAGTGTCTCACATGTAACTGAAGGAAGCGATGTGGTTGGTCAGAAGCATGTCACATGACACTCCCACAATCTATGATCTCTTTAAGAGTGTTGCCCCACACATCCTTTGGTTGACTGGACCATGAACTAAAAGGTGAGCCGCTGTAGTACCTTAAGGACACAAGAAACAACACTCACAGACTGCAAAGACATCTCAACATCTATATTTTATATACCCAGATGGTAATAAAATATTAATACTGTACTTGTAAAAACAATTTAAAAATATCACATGAAAATCCCCTCTTTAAAATATGGAACAATCCACTCTTTCAAAATGTGCACATGAGGTCCTCATATGGTTTGAAAGAGCTACTACACTGCCTGAATTTAAAAGGAAAAATAAGTCAACATTTACAAAAAATATGTTGTGTAGAGTATTTCGATTTGTAGGTGTACTCCTAGTAAATTTTTTCTAAATTTGCTTGCTGGTTGTATGGCCTTTGGGGATTTCCATATTAGAATTATTTATGGCTTTTCTTGTTCTTACAACATCTCCTGTCCCATGTGATAGTGATAATACCCAAGACCATTAATCCAACCACAGCTGTTTTTTTTTCCCCCTCAAGTTTACCATAGTAGAGCTGTGATGTTAATTAACTCTCCTTGTCCAGGGAGCTCTAATAAAGGCTACATTCACAGATGGCAAATGCTTGAGTGGGCTATTCCAAAAGGAAACAGCTAGAGTCTTCACTAGTTATAGCATTTGTGACCTTGAAAGATGTGCGTACTCTTTTTATGGTTGCATGTAGTTTGATGAAATGAAATGCTTAAAAAACAAAACATTCACTTCTGCTGACTACACCTAGACACATACCTAGAAAACAGAAAGTTTGGATTAGAGTTATTTAATTGAATCCAGAGTATCAGGCTCCTAAAAATACAGTAGAATCAATAGTCCTGGATGCATCACTCACACATGGGACAAGAGGCATTATGGGAACAAGAACAGCCGTAAATAAAATGCTAATATGGAGATCGCCAGAGGCCAAAAAAACAGCAAACAAATTTAGAAAAAATTCCTTTCAGCAAATAAGGGGAAGAATTTATTAGCAGTACACCTACAATTCAAACAACTCTATGCAACATATTCCCCCTTTAATATTAGCCATGAAAAATAAACTGTTAACAGCTATAATTCAAGAATTTCTTTTCTATTTTGCTAAATATATTTTCTTTTTGGCAGTACTATGTGTGATGTGTATGAAACAGCACTCTGGAGACTTTCATATCTAGTTCTATTCCCCTTCATGTCTTATCAGCATTATGACCTCACTGTAACATTATAGCTGACCAGGAAGAGCCAATCGCCTACTGCAAGATGGGTCAGTTGTCATGTCACAGTAAGTGAGGTCATAATGCTGATGAGGCATGAAGGAGAGCAGAACTAGATATAGCAGCCTTCAGGTAAAGTAATGACCTACATATCACAGCTAATGCTATGAGGCAGAAAACATAATAAAGAGCAAAAAGTAAAAGAATACTTATGATACAAAATTAACAGCCTGGTACGTTTAAAAATTAAAGCAATTTCCTGTCTATTTTTAGTGTTACTAGTTTTTTAGTCCTCTTTACAGGCAAGTAAATGTCAATGCTGTGGATGAAACTGCATTGGAGATTCATACGGGAGCCACGATAAGCAGGAGTGGGATATGGAAAATATTCTCACTCCTGCAAAGCGAGACTGCATCTTTCAAAAAAAGAGGTGTGCAAGAACAAGGGGGCACAATTTGAAGATGGGGGGGGGGGGCGGCTCAGAGGTAATTTAAGGAAGTATTTTTTCACAGAGGGTTGTGGATGCATGGAACAGCCTTCCAGAGGAGGTTGTGGAGTCAAAAACAGTGGTGGAATTCAAGCATGCATGGGACAGTCATAAGGCAATTCTAGGGGGTGGGGGTAGGAAGAAGTAGGCTGATGGTTAACTAGGATCTGCAGCTTATCCAGTAGGCAGGGAAATGGGCAGACTGGGTGGGCCAAGCGGTCCTTATCTGCCGTCAAATTCTCTGTTTCTATAGCTCACTCTGCAGGACTGAGAATATTTTTCATATCCCACGATCTGCCCATCATATGTGCGATGTATACCACAGGGGTGAGAGCTTTAGGAAATTTTTTCTGTTCCTGTGCGTTTCCTGCTCATTCTGTGTGTGTGGTGTCAGAGTGTGCGTGTGTTGTGAACGGACTGGGAGTCAGAAACACAGGCCAGTGTGTTTTGCAAAGCTAAGTGAGTAAGTTAGAGGCTCAGTGAGAAAGACAAACTGCTGCAGGTAGCACTGAGAAAGAGAAACTGCTTTGTAACAGAGTTTCATTTAGAATTCAGGTTGTTTTGAAGCTGAGATCAGCACAATAATAGTCTAGGAGTGTTAGAAACACAATGGGACACAGCTGAGAATGTTTTGCAAAGCTAATTGAGTAAGTTACAGCTTCAGTGAGAAAGAGAAACTTATCTGAAGCAGTTTCCTTTAGAATGCAAGCTGCAGTGCAGATATTCTCACTCTGGTGACATCAGCAGAGTGTGGATAAATGTCAATATCCTCACTCTGCTGATGTCATCATGATTTATCCTTGCTCTAGTGGAAATAACAGTATATCCTACTGAGAAAGCTCTCATCCCCATGGTATAAATAAGGAATGTCGTGGGCGCCTGTGGATAGTTATTTGTACAGGTGCACCAGACTCTGAGTAACCTCACGAGTGGCGAAGCCACGAGTGAGGTTTATGAGGTCACAGGCTACTGTACAAATAACTTTATCCCACAGGCGCTCCACGCATATTTAATTTATGCAACAGGATTTTTTGGGTTCAGTTTTGTTATATATTTTTTTCTTAAGTTTCTGTCCATATTTTTTTCTCTCAGTGCCAGGTTGTTGTGTTTGGGTTGCAGGGTT
Organism: Neoceratodus forsteri; assembly: GCA_016271365.2. Lineage (NCBI taxonomy): Eukaryota > Metazoa > Chordata > Ceratodontiformes > Ceratodontidae > Neoceratodus > Neoceratodus forsteri. The sequence continues at coordinate 130,416,014 of CM057452.1, forward strand.
GCTGTGCTGAGAAAGAGGAAAACATGGCTTTTTTTTTTGTTGTGTTTTCATTTAAAATTTGGTTCTGTTTTTTTTTTGGGGGGGGGATTTGGTTAGGGTGTGCATTTTGTGAGTCTTTGGGACTGTGACAGAAACATAGAATTTGACGGCAGATAAGGACCGCTTGACCCACCTAGTCTGCCCATTTCCCTACCTAACGGATAAGCTGCAGACCCTAGTTAACCAACAACCTACTTCCTCCTACCCCCCACTAGAATTGCCTTATGTCTGTCCCATGCATTCTTGAATTCCCCCACTGTTTTTGACTCTATGACCTCCTCAGGAAGGCTATTCCATGTATCCACCACCCTCTATGTGAAGAACAACTTCCTCACATTACCTCTGAGGCATCCCCCCTCTATCTTCAAATTGTGCCCCCTTGTTTTTGCACATCTCTTTTTCTGAAAGATGCTATCCTCTTGGACTTTGTTGATTCACTTGAACTATTTGAAAGTTTCTATCATGTCCCCCCTCTCCCTCCTTTCCTCAAGGCTATACATCTTTAGTTCCTTTAGTCTTTCTTCATATGTCTTCTGATGCAGACCCTGTATCATTTTGGTTGTCCTCCTCTGGACAGCCTCCACCCTGTCTATGTATTTGCAGAGATGGGGTCTCCAGAACTGTACACAGTACTCCAGATGTGGTCTTACCAACTGTCTGTACAGAGGGCCAACGACTTCCTGTTTTCTACTGGTGATGCCTCTCCCTATGCATCCCAGTATCCCCCCAGCCCTCCCTACTGCCTTCTCACATTGCTGGCCCACCTTTAGGTCGTCTGATATGACTACCCCCAGGTCCCTTTCCATTTTTGTTAAGAGCACTGTGAGAAGGTGAAAGTGAAACTGGGAGGCAGTACTGCTGAGCAGGCAGCACAGGTGGTGGTGGTTAGTGATGCAGTCACTGTGTGAATACATGGGTGATGATGTAATCACTATGTGGATAACTTGAAATTATCCACATAGTGATTACATCACCACCCATTAATCCACACAGTGACTCACATAACTGAAGTTATGTGTCAGTTTTTATCCTGACACCTGTTGCATAAACATATCCTTACTCTAACAAATGCAGTACTGACACACACAAGGATAATAAAAAAACATACACACCCACGCACTGTACAAACCTTGATCATCGAATGCGTGAGTGAGTTCATGGCCCATGACGACACCGATTCCTCCAAAGTTCAAAGCTCTGGTTAAAAAACAGAAATGTTTCAGTAAGTGAATTGTTTTCTGTTTTATCTCTGAGTAGTAAGGACTTATTTATTTTTTATTTACTAGGTAGGTGTGCTGGACAAATCGGTTGCCTATTTTCAGGCTGGTCATGAGTAAGGAACAGTCATGACAAATGTTCAGCACAGAGTTCAGTACACAATGGACAACATATAGGATAGTGCATGGGGAACAGTTGACAACAGGGCTATTCTTTCACCGAGTCGGCACTATGACGACGGTTTACCTCGAGTGCAGCTCGAGGGTAATCCCGTCGTCATAGTGCCAGACGAAAGATGTATAGTCAACTGTTCCCATGCACTCTTCTGATTGTATGGTGGGCACGCGTTTTTTGGGGAAAAATCATCACTACTGCATGTTTCTACTTCAAAACATTTTTACTGGGTTACTAGAAGGAAAAAAGAACTTTACATTTGAATGTTTTCATGCTTGACATTTTAACTGTTTAAGAACTTTACATTTTGAACATTTTAACGCTAAACATTAGTACTGCCGCCGACATTGCTGCTTTCGCTATGTGTCCTGTCTATGGAGTGAGCCCTACCTATCAAATGCTGCTCGAGGACACAGTGTGTGTGACGTGCGCAGTGCAGTAGAACAAAAAATCGTTCTGCTGCACTGCGAACGTCACTAGTGCAGGAGAACAACATTTCGACAGTGATGGATTTCGTTGGAGAACGACGTTCCACCATACACTATAATAAAGTGTTAGGAGCCCACCTTGGGAAGACTGCTGTTGCCCATGACAGCAAACTCCTATGTCAACACTGAATTTCAAGCTTAGCTATCAACAAATTATTTTCCAAACCTACTATTGGGTTATTGGTTGTTTTATTTTAATTTAAAAATTATTTACCCATAAAGGCCCATTGGGTTAGATAAAAAAAAAATCTTGTTCAGAAGGACACCCCAAATAAATACACAATAACAATGAAAATATATATACACAGCAAACACATACAACTAAAAGCACAACACACAAGGTAGCAGTATGTTGCTTACAGTGACTAACTGTGGCGAATGAACATTGTAATTTATGCACCAACATTTTTATTTTGCCATTTTTGGCCAGGAAAGACGCACTAAGCTGAGTCTCGTTTCCAGGTGCATCCTGTGAGCACAGAGAAGTTAAGTGACTTGTTCATGGTCACACAGTATGCAAGTGGTGGCTGTGAGATTCAAACACAGTTCTCTAGGTTTGCAGCTCAGAGCTATTAACCACTATGCTATACCCCCCCACCCCGATAAAATAAGACAGTCACACTTTTTCGAATTCAGGGGATAAGGAGTTCCAAGACAGGTGAGCGGTATTTTGAATTATACTTTACCACAGGATGTGTTCGTCTTTGGTAAAGTAAAACACCTATTACCACATCTCTCGGATCTTATGCAGAATTACAAAAATGTAGTTTATTCACCAGATAAGGGCAGTCAGATTATTCACTGATCCAAAAGCCATTTTTTTGTTTACAAATTATTTTTTTTCTACAATCTGGATTGTATCCCCATGACCAGCTACCATCTAGAGATGTAACGTTCAGGCCAGAGCAGTTATGGAGACAGCAGCAGTGTGTTTTTCTTTCCAGATTTCGCATGCATTCCTCCCTCCTCCCCATGGCATGAGCTATGACTTAATTGACCTTGTCCAAGCACAGCGTGCCCCTGTGGAAGCAGCAAGCTTTCAGGTCTGACTGCAGAGGTTGCTGTGGTGCTGGAATCTGCCGCCAGCTCTCTCTCTCTCTCACTGAAGCATGCTGCCTCTCAGCAGTTGCCTGCAGTCCGCTCCCAAAACTGCATCACCTGCACAGCAGTGCAACACACTGAGCCTGGGCCATTGGGTGGTACTTATAATTTATTATTGCACCTCTGCAACCACGACCACACATCCTGCTCTTGGTCAGGTTGCTAGCTGGTCACCTGTGCCCCAAGACACTCCTACGCCAGACTATGATGCTGCTTCAGACCATATCCCTCCTTTGCCACCAGAAATGCTCCATGATTTGCCTCCATACTGCAGGGCCTCAATGGCCATCATGTGATAACAAACTGCCACGGTGTCTCCATTCCTAAGGTTCTGCCCCAGATGAAGGAGGGCAGAGTCATCTGGGGTGGAGTTCCAAGCAGCTGCCATTCTGTCAGAGGCCGGCAGTATTTTTTCTTTTGACAATGCACTCCCTCCTCCTCTAACATCAGCCAAAGGCCTTGGCTACAGCACCATCTTGTGAGCATGGATAGCCGACAACAATGTGTGGTCACCCATGCTGGCAATGCTATCCTAGCACCCACAATAGGAAGTGCTCATTGGATGGACTGTCCACCCTGCACCAAGTCTGAAAAAATCATGGCCTAAATATTTGAATCTAAAGGTCTAATATTCATACATTTTGCAAAGCACTAAGAGGATTTTGGGTACCCAAATACTGGTTTAAGTGTACCTGTTTATTGTTCTGATATTGTTTCCCATCTCTATGATTACTGTAATGTATACCTCTGTTTAGTTATTATTCTGATATTGTTCCCCATCTCTGATTACTGTATGTATACCTCTGTTCATTTATTCTGATATTGTTTCCAATATCTATGATTACTGTTATGTATACCTCTGTTTAGTTACTGTTCTGATATTGTTCCCCATCTCTACGATTACTGTTATGTATACCTCTGTTTAGTTATTATTCTGATACTATTCCCCATCTCTATGAATACTATAATGTATACCTCTGTTCATTTATTGTTCTGATATTATTCCCCATCTCCTATGATTACTGTAATGTTTACCTCTGTTTAGTTATTATTCTGATATTGTTCCCCATCTCTATTATTACTATAATGTATACCTCTGTTCATTTGTTGTTCTGATATTGTTCCCCATCTCTATGATTACTGTAATGTATACCTCTGTTTAGTTATTGTTCTGATATTGTTCCCCATCTATATGATTACTGTTATGCATACCTCTGTTCATTTATTGTTCTGGTATTGTTCCCCATCTCTATGATTACTGTAATGTATACTTCAGTTTAGTTATTATCCTGATATTGTTCCCCATCTCCTATGATTAATATCATGAATAACTCTGTTTATATGTACATTGGAGTACTTGCTATTGCCTGTGTTTTTTATATGTGTACATTGACGTTATCGCATTGCCTTACCTACTTTAACCTCCCAGGTCATGCCTGAAAACAGGCATTTGTTTGCATAGCGCACTTACCTGATAAATGAAAACTATTGTATATACTCACGTACAAGTCTAGTTTTTGATGCTAAAAATAGGCCCCCAAGAAGAAGGACTCAACTTATCTGCGAGGCTGACCTATCTGCAGGATTTACAATGGTAAACCATTTTTTTACAACTGTGCTACCTAATTGTGTGTGCCATTCTGGCTGCAAAGGCAGATTTTGGCCAGATGCTCTCAAAACAGATTTTTGCATCCAATTTGGGCAGCAAAATGTCTGTAATTTTGCTACAAGGAAAAGGGGTCTACATATAGGCGAGTATATACGATAAATTAATATTCCTATACTTAGCTTTCTGTCAGTTTAGAACTTTTCATTAAATCAGGATCTCTTGTCAGTTGGTCTTCATCTGTTCTTGCTGCTGGTCTACAACTGATGCTATACTCTGCTTGTGACAGCCTAACTGGCTGCTGCAGAAGTGATTATGGTGTTACAAGCAAAGGACTATGATGTCATTTGCAGACAAGCAGCTACGGCAGATGATGTTTAAGTGACAGAGATGCCTGTTTTCTTACACATATCCTGAGTGAAGAAGAACAGAGGCAGGTAAATGCAGGAAATACCTGAACTATAAGTTGAAATCTGTCAGAAGATTATGGGATGGATTTTGAAAGACTTACGCCACAATTCCAACGCAACTGCACTAACTGCATCATGACTGTTATACCACCAAAAAGGTGATCTAACTTCTGGATGCAATTTCCAAAAATGTGCACCAAAAATGATGCACATGCCAAAATAATGATGCATGTGTCATTTTTGGGAGCGAAGTGGGTAAAGTGTTGGAAACGCATCATAATGTTTTAAAATAAAGCAAAAGTATTCATATGCATTTATCCATTTATTGTGATGCAGTTGAGTCAAAATAAATTAAGTGCTGCAGCCACACTTTTGAAAACCAAGTCTTAGGACTTTCAAAGTTTTTCTTGTGATGTCAAAGGTTCTTTATGTATTCCATTAGGATGGGGCTACTGTGGAAATAAATCAATGGCTACAGTGGGTCGACTATGGAAATTAAGGAGTTATTTCCACAGTAGGCCTGACACCAAAAAATACGTGATTTATTTTTTGCAAGACGCATCATTCCTGAAGTTTTATAATGTCATGTGTGTATGTACAGGTTAAGCTTGCTTTGTGCTGGCCCCTCGGTAGCCCAGCAGCTGCATGCTGCACTGCTGAGCTCGTGATCAGAGTTCAGGAATAGACTCAGGAAGCTGTCAGGGCGAGGTCAGGCCTGAGCAGCTGCCGAGAGGCAGTGCACTCTTCCAGGCAAGGGCTGACCAGTTGGTTTGGTTCCAGTGCCACAGTGTCACATGTGTGAGGGCCATAGAAGCTTGCTCCTCCCCACACTGCACTGTGCCTGCATGGTGCTAACATGGCAGTTTGCCCATGTCATGGAGAGGAAGAAGGCAGGGAATAAAAAAGCAAGCTACCATCTATATGATTGTCAGCATGCTTGGATTCCTGCTACACAACTGGCCTCCAATATGGATTCGAACTGCTCAAGGGAAGAGGATGGCCCTCTCCTGGATCACTGCCATGGAGACATAAGGTGGGAAGTAGCTGAGGCAGGTTAATAGCCAAGACCCGAACAGGGTAACTTCCTGAAGACTGAGAGTGGCTACCCAGTCAGTGGGGAGCAGTTGCACTCCCCACCCACCACCCACACACTAACCCAGAACTTTGGGAATGGACCAGGGTCAGTCGGTGGGCTGGCTGCGTGCATAAGAATTTAGCACCCAACACCAGCTCTCCTTCCTCAGGGAGAGGGGACAACAGGTTAAGCTGTAGAGACTGACACCTGGTGGAGGTCGTGCAGCAGTGCAGCGGGAGGGAAAGAGGTCCAGGGCTGTAGCGTGATGTGCTTGGCGCACGTGACCCAATGCTATAACCAAGAGGGAGAAAATGGAGGAAAAAGATGCCAGGCTGACCACGCTCAACACTCCCCACAGGCTCTTGCATGACCATAACGGCGGGCCACCCACCCATCGTAGTTCTGAGCAAGTGGTGGATAACCGGTGAGTTTGTGAGAAGATTGGTGTTTGGGTTGGAGGGGTGCCACTGGACAGACTGGAGGAAAGAAAAACTACTGACTAAAAACAAAATACTGAGGGTGGCTAAGATGGGAGAAAAAATCAACATGGAAAAAGGTGCTTTGTGCTGTCCCAAGTAGAACATCTGAAATTGTGAGCTAAGAGCTCAGAGCAACATTTCACCAGAGCTCTCAATATCTGCATGATATACTGATGATGATCTAGGTTTTACCCTGAATCACACCTAACCAGAGTCACTTAAGGCTACCAGCAAGACATGCACCATAAAACAGCAATGTCAGATTTTGTACAATACAGCTGCCTGTCTGACAAGCACACAGTGTTAGCTACTACCAGACCTGGAGCTGGCAGTATAGCCTAGAGGTTATAGTAACGAGCTGTGAATGAGCTTGGTGCATCCAACAGACCTGGGTTTGATTCCCACAGCCTCCACGTGCATTCTGTGTGACTCTGAGCAAGTCACTTAACCATCCCAGTGCTCCCGGGCTGCCCCTGAAAACAGGCACTTGTGCCTAGTGGGCCTTACCTAGTTACCAAAAGAATAATATAATATAATATAGACCTTCCATATATCCCTATTTTCTGGGCATCTCCCTGATTTTGCCCACATTTTGATTTTCCCTAGCTTCTTATACCCAATTTCAGTTCCCCAAAAATCACTATAAATAACATAATTTTTAGCCAATTTGGACTTTTTCTTCCTGAACCTTCCCAACACTGTCATGTGTACTGATGCATCTTCTGAGATCATTCTTATGGCTGTAAAAGTGGTCTCTCGTACATTCTTAGGGTATGAGAACCGTGAACCAAAGGAGAATGGTTTTGATACCTTAAGAATGTGAGACAACTTGTACAACCATAAGAGGATGTATTAATATATTATTGCTCAAGCTGGACGAATAATATATTAAACATTTTACAATCCAGCCCAGTGGCACTGAGGGTTGAGGCTCTGGACACCACACCTCGCACTATGCCGGCAACCCTGGTTCGGGAATGACCTCGGGTCACCGGGGAGCCAGCATGGGGGAGAGAGATCAGCGCTGGCCTCTCTCCTGCAAGGGGTGGCACCGCTGCTCAGAGTCCTGCTGTCACCAAATGCAGGTTTGGTGCCAGCAGGCAATCAACAACGACTGGAAGGAGGACATCTGAATGGCGATGCGCATGCCTCCACATGCACGCGCTATGTCGAGGACGCGTGGGTGTAGCAGTTGCGAAAACATAAAACCCCAGAAATTACATATGAAAAAAAAACATTTTTTTACAATCCACTCCCAAACTTACCCATTTCTAGGGCACCTGCACAGGAGACACACTTTACGTGTGACACTGTTTATCGTATATGAGTGTCTCACCAGCATGGAAAAGGAGTGCTCCGATTTGTTGAGAATGTTCCTTAGGTCTATAACAATCATGTTTAGAAATAATCCTGATTGGCTAAAAATGATGTAATGATTTATAATAACCATAAGAGATGCCATAACTGTACACATAAGCATATATTGGAACACACACTGCTTTCCTGTCTTTCAATAGGTCTAGCTTAGTATTTCGACCATCATATACTCGCACTCATAAATTGAGGGGGGGGGGGGGAGGTAAGCCAAGATCAGAGACAGACATTGTGTGAAGTGTAAGTCAGGACCGGAGCATTGACTGAAATGGTGACAGTAGGAACAGGGAGGGAGAAGTTACCTCTCTGGTGAGCAGGTATTGTAGTCAAGGGAAGGAGTTTCCAGTACTGGCCACTCCACAAAAGTGGAAATAGGGAGGAGGTGGGAAATTACAGGCCGGGCAGCCCGACTTCGGTAGTGGGCAAAGTAATGGAATCATTACTGAAGGAAAGGCTTGGAGAATACCTTCTTACCAGAGGTCTACAAAATCCGAGGCAACATGGATACGGATTCACCGGGGGGTGTCCTGCCAGACAAACCTGATCGAGTTCTTCGACAGGATAACCAAGGAAGTGGACCAGGGAGGGGCAGTTGACATGGCCTATCTGGATTTCAGCTTAGCCTTCTACATCGTTCCACATAGAAGGTTGGTTAACAAACTGAGTAGCCTAGGAGTAGGTCCTAAAATAGTAAAATGGGTGGAAAGTTGGCTTCGTGATAGGAACCAAAGAGTGGTGGTAAACTGGCTACACTCTGGGGAGGGCAAGGTGACTAGCAGGGTGCCACAGGGGTCAGTACTAGGCCCGGTCCTCTAAAATATTCAATGTCTTTATTAATAATAATGCAGAAGGACTGAAGGGGAAGGTGTGCCTATTTGAGAATGACACATAAATCTGCAGGGGGCTGAAAGAATTAGGGAGGATCTAAAGAAGTTAGAAGAATGGTCACGAGTCTGGCACCTAAGATTCAACGCAAAAAATTGCAAAATCATGCACTTAGGGCACAAAAACCCAGGGGCAATGTACCAACTGGGGGGGAGGAGTATTAGCAGTCATAAAACAGGAAAGAGACATGGGGGTTATCATTTCTGATGACCTGAAGGTAGCTAAACAGTGTGACAAGGCAGTGGGAAAGGCTAGCGGAATGCTCAGATGCACAGAGAGGGGTATCACCAGCAGAAAGAGGAAGGTGATACCACTGTATAGATCGCTGCTGAGACCCCACCTTGAGTACTGTGTACAATTCTGGAAGCCCCATCTCCTAAAGGACATAGATTGGGTGGAGACAGTGCAAAGAAGGGTAGTCAAAATGGTGCAGGGCCTGCTTCAGAAGCCCAACAAAGAAAGGCTTAAGAATTTAAATATGTACTCCCTAGAAGACAGGAGGGAACGGAAGGATAGGTCAGAGACATTCAAACACATCACAGTAACAAAAAAAAAGGTACAGGAAGGGAGCATTTTCCAAAGGAAATATGCTCAAGGACAAGGGGTCACAATATGAAGCTGGAGGGGAGGCTCAAAGGAACTGTGAAGAGCACTTCTTCATGGAGAGGGTAGTGGATGCTTGGAACAGCCTCCCAGAGGAAGTGGTGGGGGCAAAAATGGTCACAGGATTTAAGAATGCAGGGGACAGACACAAGAGAATCTTAGAAGCAAGAGGGGGTGGAAGCCGGAGTCCAAGTACGACCATAGGTGGCACTACAGGTAGGGAATTTAGGGTGGACTAGGTGGGCCAAGTGGTCTTTATCTGCTGACAACTTGTATGTATGTATGTATGTTATGTATGGGCCAGGTGGTAAAATAATAATAAATGCAATAGAAAAAACTGACCTACTTGCATAATGATGCAGAAGTAAAGAAATACACCACTGTTAGGAAAGGACCATTTTATGATAAAAACAGTATATGTGAGGATTCTTTGTAAAAACTTGTGTTTCTTTTGCATGAAGAAACTTTCCTGTGTCACTCTCTCTTGGTCCCCCTGTCTGTCTATCCTTTCACATCTGTCTATGCTCTGCTGTTCTCTCCATGTGTCCGCCCTGTCTCAACTCTCTTCTGCCCGTCGTCTTCTTGTTGCCACCGTCTGTCTGTGCCTCTTCCCCACTGTCTGTGCACTTCACTGAATGTCTGTTTACCCCAATCTAATCAGATGTCTCCATGCACTCTGTGAGTCTCTCTCTATGTCTTGGTCTGCTTCCTCTTCAATATCTAACTCCCAGTACCCATGTCTCTCACAAGCCAACCTATTCATGCCAGATGGCATCACTGGTCTCTCATTTCATGTTCAAATGCAAACAAAGAATATAAACATATGCCCCCGAGACTGGGAAAGAAAGAATTAATGATGGGACGCGGTGAAATGCACTTCTTATCCCAGAAGTGAGGAACTGGTTTTTTTTTCTCATGAAATCTTTGTTGCTGTAGTCAAACTGCCCTGTCCCCACACCTGGCGCACTGGAACTTGGCAGATCTGCAAACGTTTGTTTCAGTTGGAAGCAATCAGACAAAGGCATTTACTTTATCCTTCACGAGTTGACAATCTCCAATTATCTAAATTTGACAAAAACAAACAGTGACAGAGGAGGACACACAGAACTGCTGTCAGAGCAGCTGAAAGCCATACTTGGGGAAGGTGCTGGTGTAAAACGGAGCTTGGAGGATTCCTGCGGGGAAAACAATCTCGTTCTTGGTGGGCGAGTAGTAGGCATTCACTGTTGGAGGGGTCATGCTCCACCTGTAGAGGGAGACAGAGCAGAACAGAGTTAATTCTATGAACACCCAAGCAAAAGCAGTGACTGCAGCATACTGTAAATTTTCCTGACTAGTTGCCTAAAGTCACCAGAATGACAGCAGTGTCACAAAGAATACATAGAAGTTACTCACCTTTAATCACAGTTTTTATTTATTTTTTTATTTTAGTGTTTGGTAACCAGGTAAGGCCAACTAGGCACAAGTGCCTGTTTTCAGGGGTGAGCTGGAAGCACTGGGGAGGTTAAATGACTTGCTCAGAGTCAGACAGTATGTAAGTGGAGGTTGTGGGAGTCAAACCCACGTCTGCTGGATGTACCAAGCTCATTCAGAGTTTGGTACTCTAACTTCTAGGCCATACTGCCAGCCCCAGTTCTTCTACTAGTATTCAGTTCACATCCACACTTAGGCAGAATGCTAGACTATACTCAGACACAGGTACAGCCTTCAAGCTTGGCTCCTCTCACAACCTGTGGTCTCGTCCTGCAGCTCCACCCCATCTGACATCAGATCTGCATGCTGAAAGCAGGAATCCAAGCAAGTCTTGCCAGGGGAGGGTATCTGGGTCAATCAGATGTGAACTCAATATTAGCAGTAGAACTACAGTCACAGGTGAGTAAACTATTTATAACTACCTGGCAGTATAGCTTAGAGATAACAGTAATGAGCTGTGAATGAGTTTGGTACCTCCAGCAGACCTGGGCTTGATTCCCACAACCTCCGCTTGCATACTGTGCAACTCTGAGCAAGTCACTTAACCACCCTAGCCTAGTGGGCCTAAACCAGTTACCAAAGAACGAATGAACTACCTAGATTCAGTTCACTTTTCACACTTAGGCAGACTTCTAGCACTTATCCAGGAGGAGGGGGCAAGGCCCGCACCCAAAATTCAGGCAACCAGAGACTGGGGGACTGAGGTTTGAAACATAGCATCATAATGATTTAGCAAGTCGATGCTAAACAGAATAAAGTATGGGGTGGTGTATGTAACAAAAGGTTTACACCCCTTCCCTCAAGGCGTTAGATGCTACATAAACCCCGAGAGCGAAGCTTGAAAGGCTTACTACTGCATCTAACACTGGGGTGTGTGAAAACCGAGTTTTACACACTGCCCCTTATTTTATATAATTGCTGGGTTTTGCTTTTTGTCCACAGCAATTATATAAAATAAAAGACATTGCGGTACGGCCGCGGGTCCACTTGGTTGTTAGCGTGTTTCACAGTCTGGTCGCTCACTGACTGTTTATTTTTCTTCATCTGGTTTGGGAAAGGGTAGCTGTTTAAAACAAACAAAAAAAAAAACGTAACGCTCAGAGTGGCAGTGCAGTTTAGAGAGATAAGGCAGGGCAGTGAGTGCCGGGAGTTCCACAGAAGGCAAAAAACTTACATGAGTTGAATTCATGGAAGAACTGCGGGGGTGCATACGCAGAGTGAGGGAAACCTGGCGCGTGTTTGCCGTTATAAACTATGGTAGAAAGTGAAACCCATTAATTATATAGTGGCATATAAACAAACGCACACTTAACACAAATGTACACTTAACCAGATACCAGCCCTGCAGAACTGCTCAAATGGGACATACAGTACCTGGCAGCAAGTCTGATGGAATGAGCCTTCAGCCTCTTGGGCGACTCCCTACCACTTAACCTGTAACACATATCGATGCAGGAGATTATCCAGTGGTCAAACATCTACTCAGCTACTGGTCTGTCCAGAGTGGCTTCAACATAGGTAAGAAACAGCTGGTGAACCTCGCCACAAACCCCTGCCATGTGATACTTGTAATAAGGCAGCACCCTGTGCACGTCCAGAGTATGGAGTGGATGCTCAGCATCCGAAGCATGCAGCTTCAGAAAGAAGATGGAGAGGGAATCACCTGGTTAAGGAGAAACTCCAAAACCATCTTTGACAGGAACTTCACATGGTGGCAAAGGACAACCTTATTCGTGTGGAAAACAAGATAGGGAGACTACACTGAGAGCCCGTGGGAGCTCATTCACATGTCTTGTCATGGCGATTGTGGTTTTCTACAACAGATGTGACATCTCACACTTGTCCACAAACTTGAATAGTTCTCCCATCAGCTTTGCAAGAACCAGCATTAGATCCAGCGGTGGTGTAGGCTCTCGCATCAGACAGGACAGGTGATCTGTGCCTTTGAAAAAGTGCCTAATCACTTTTTACTGGGCTTCCGTCAGTATACCAGCCAAAGTCTAGTATACAGAGATGCCAGCCAGGTGCATCATGAGGGATGTGGCTCGTAACACTGACCGAGACAGGGATCAAAGGTAGTTGAGGATGCACAACACAGGACAGGTGAGGGGATCTACCTACTGTCCTGTACACAGTGCAAAAGCCTTGTCCACTTAAAGGAGTAAGTCTTACAAGTTGACGTTTTATGGGATGCCTCCAGAACACTGAGAATGTCTTTTGAAAGGCCCAAACCCTGGAACACTAGCCTCTCAGGAATTAGGTGGAGAGGTGCCGGAACTGCAGGTCCAGATGCTGGACAGTCTCCCTGATCTCATCAACAGGTCCAGATGCAGTGGTGGTTGCCAAGGGGACCTGCTGTTGAGGAGATCCTGGTATTAGACTTGAGGTGACCTCTCCGGAGCTAGCTGGACCATGTCTGTCCTGTCCCTGTGTACCTTGAGAACTACCTTGTGGATTACCAGAAATGGAGGGACAACATACAGAAGGCCTAGAGTCCAAGGCCTGGAAAGGGCATCCCCAATCAGCATTCCCATCTGAGGGGAGGTTGGCACAGAACAGCCTGTTTTCTGTTCTTCCAGAAGGAAACACATGTCCACCAGAGGTGTACCCCTCTGCACAAACAGCTGATTCACCACATGCTCGTGTAAAGACCACTCGTGCAATGTCTCTCCCACTCTGCTGAGTGGTCCGCCAACTGAAAGTTCTGCCCTGCCACGTGCAATGCTGGAGCTAGCTGGACCATGTCTGTCCTGTCCCTGTGTACCTTGAGAACTACCTTGTGGATTACCAGAAATGGAGGGACAACATACAGAAGGCCTAGAGTCCAAGGCCTGGAAAGGGCATCCCCAATCAGCATTCCCATCTGAGGGGAGGTTGGCACAGAACAGCCTGTTTTCTGTTCTTCCAGAAGGAAACATATGTCCACCAGAGGTGTACCCCTCTGCACAAACAGCTGATTCACCACATTCTCGTGTAAAGACCACTCGTGCAATGTCTCTCCCACTCTGCTGAGTGGTCCGCCAACTGAAAGTTCTGCCCTGCCACGTGCAATGCTGGAGCTAGCTGGACCATGTCTGTCCTGTCCCTGTGTACCTTGAGAACTACCTTGTGGATTACCAGAAATGGAGGGACAACATACAGAAGGCCTAGAGTCCAAGGCCTGGAAAGGGCATCCCCAATCAGCATTCCCATCTGAGGGGAGGTTGGCACAGAACAGCCTGTTTTCTGTTCTTCCAGAAGGAAACATATGTCCACCAGAGGTGTACCCCTCTGCAAAAACAGCTGATTCACCACATTCTCGTGTAAAGACCACTCGTGCAATGTCTCTCCCACTCTGCTGAGTGGTCCGCCAACTAAAAGTTCTGCCCTGCCACGTGCAATGCAGGGAGATCCGCCTGCGAGCTGCGTACTGGGGTCAGGTGCAGAGCATCTCCTGACACAAGGGAAAGGAGTGCGTTCTGCCTTGCTTGTTCAGGTAGAATATGGTGGTCACGTTGTCAATGTTGGTCTGCACTGCCTGACCCCTTACCAGTGGAGCAAACTCCATCAGTGCCAAGCGCACTGACCACAGCTCCAGCAAACTCTTAGCTCGGACAAAGGGAATCCCCTCTGAAACATACTGAGGGCACAGCCACCACTCAGACTTCCTGAACTGGCTGCGTCCCATAAACCAGCTGGTTCAGGTAATCACAGTACTGGGACCACTGGCACCATACTTCCAACTGAAGAGGGTGCATTTGCTTCCAGGCCAAATGGACCATGGTTGTCAGGCACCATGAACCACAGCAGCCAGATGAATTCCAGGGCCAGGTGTGATCTCCCAACCCAAAATGAATGGGCAAAGATAGAGAAGATCCTCTGCACAATCAGATGGTAAGCAAGACCTGGCTTGGAGGGACTCCAGTTCTGCTCTAATGAATAGGATTACCTGTGTGGGAACCAGGTCTGATCTGACCAGACTGACCAGCAGGCCAGGTCCTGAGAGGTCTAGATGGCCAAATCCCTGGACCATTCCATGACCTCCCAGGAACTGCCCATAATAAACTACTCGTTCAGGTATAGGAAGACCCTGGTGCCGCTAAGTCGGAGGTGGGCTACCGCGACCAATAGTCAAGTACTGAACATCCTGGCTGCTGAGAACAGGCTGCCTGAGTGCCGAGGACAGGTTGAATGACATTACCTTGAACTGATGCTGAACACCACCCACTCAGAATAGCCTCTTCTGTGGGATAGATAGACTGGAATGCAAAATACATGCCCCAGAAGATTAGAGAGCAAAACCAAAAATCAGTCACAGTGGAATGCACACAGTTATCAGGCCAACTCAGTAATCTCTGGTTTCACTAGAACAATTTTAGAGGCATAAGCAGTAAAGAAAAAATGCAAGTGCAATAAGCCAAGCGCAATAGTACAAAAGCAATGGGCGCAGAAAATGCAAGTGCAGGCACAATGCGACTCACACTGGAGGAGACCCCAATGCCCAAGTGCTTCGCCTGAAAACAGCTTCCTCAGGCCCCCTGATGAAGCTCTTTTGCCATTTATTGCTTTTATACTATTGCATTTGGCTTACTGGAATTTAATCTTTGCTGCTTATGCCAATAAAATAAATTGTCCTAGTGATGCCAGAGATTACCGAGTTGACATGATTACTGTGTGCATTCCATTGTGACTGATTTTTTTATGGAGCCTGGGGCTAGCCGCTCTCTCAGTCTGCACCACTCTGCAAAACTTAGCATGACTGTCTGTTGTTTTGATGTAATAAAACCATGCTTCTATCATCTGGTTGAAAGTGATCATAGAGAATGTTCGTCTGTGGATGAACTTGTTCATTATGTGCAGGTCAAGAATGGGGTGCCACAAAAAAAGACACAAATTCCTGCAAGGCTAAGGTGTCCTTTACAATCTTGATAGCACTACACTCTACGAGCTGAGCAGTGTTACTCTGCAGTGTGGCCAGAGTGTCTACGGCTCCATAGACTGCCTTGGCACTCGAGATCAACGAGTAAGAAGAGTCTCGAACACCAGAGACAGACCCGATCCCAGAACCTCCAGAACCCAGTTGTCTGGCATTATGGCAGACCACTGTGGAAGGAAGCATGATAATGACCCCTGACCAGAAATTGCTGCAGGGACTGCGTGGGAGGAAAAATGGCTCCCTCCAATCCACTACTTTTTACCCTTGAAGGGGGCTCCAGAGGAATGACCACCAACGCACTGCTGCCTTCCCATTTTCTGACCCCAGCATGCCAGAATTCAGTTAAGCTGGATGGTAGTGCTGGTACTGCTGCCTCTCCCGCCTGTGATGCTGATGCTAGTATCTGAAGCAACGAAAGGCACTCTGAAAGGAGCCCTGCTTGGGCTTAGGCAGCTGCTTAGCCTGCTGGGATGATGCCATGGAAGGTAGCTTGACACTGGATTTTTCAATGCGAATAAGAGGTTTCTCCACCTCAGGGCCAAAAAGGTCAGTACCCAAGAAGTGCAAATCCACTAACTTCTGCTGTATTTCTGGTGTGAAAGTAGAGAGAAGAAGCCAGGCCCTCCTCCACAGAGATGCCACAACTGCCACTGTGCAGGAGGACAAATCACCAGGGTTCAGAGCTGTCTGCAACTAGTGCTTGGACAGCAAATGCCCCTCAAATCCCTATGTGCCTGTGCCTCAGGCTGGCTATCCACTGAGAGCAGAGGGATCATATCCAAGAGCTTGTCAAAGAGTTTGTGTCTGAAATGGGCCAGCTTGGCACTGCCAAATACTTAGCACTGGGCCCAGGACGACATTAATGACCATGAATGCCCACCGGGTGAGGAAACCTGCTCCAGAATGGTGGTCAAAGAGTAAAATTCCCCACTTCCTCCAAGGAAACATCCAGGGATGAGGGCATGTGCTGCAGGAGAGCAGCGAAGGATGTTGAGTCACTGGGGGCGAACTGTCTGGCAGTCGATTCATTATTCATCAGTCAATAGGAGTAAGCCATGGAAGAATCTTCCAAGTCGGAGTCAGGGTCCTGGAACACAGGCTGGAGGCCAAAATTTAGGGGTGTGGACCACTTGCTTGGTCAGAGTGATGACCAGTGACAGAAACATGGGTAGCACAGAGTCAAGCCTAGAATTCTTAGTAGAAGTCCCCTCACACAGCTGCAGAGGGTGTGGCTCCATGAGGATCCACTGAGGTATCATCATAACCACTGAGGGGGAAAATGCTGGATGCTGCCCCACAGACTGTTTTGGTACAGGCAACCTGGAGGGGAGTCTAGGTGGCCGGCAACATTGGTATACACCATCCTTGGCCCACAGACCTCTGGTTTCATTGTTGTCACAGAAATCCTTGCATTTGTAGTACAGTCAACACCTTTTATGTCCGCCAAAGAAGAGGATGAGCTGGATGACTGCCTATAGCTATGCCATTCACCTGAGTGAGACCGAGATCAAGACCTTGGCCAGTACCTTGACCTCAACCACTGATCATTAGGTTGATGGGAGCCCAACGGTGGTCCAGCAGAGTACACTACCTTCTGGGGCACCTTCACCACTGTGGATGGTACCAATGTGAATTGGTGGAGAAACTACTGGTGGAGGCTACACGGGGGTAGGTTTGACCAGGGGCACGGTCTAACTCATCTCCTCCACCGCAGAAGGCCCTTGCAGCATCAGGGTCCAAGAGATCGTGAAACCTCATCCTCCTCCTCCCACTCCTGATCCACTGAGACGAGAACGTTCTCGACTGGACTGTCAACCAAGCTAAGCGATTCCAATGGGGGTACTACTGGAATGTTAACTGCTCCCTCAAATGGAACCAACTCAATCAAGGTTAAGAGATCAGTGGAGCCCATGGATCATTAACAGCAGGAACGTTCCCTTCCCATAATCGATGGCTAAGGCGCTTCTTGTGCTTCTTCTGATATGGAGGGCTCTCAGTAGAAGTCTGCATCAACACAAACAGCTCTCAAAAATGTGGGTGCTCTTAGAATGGTAGAGTTGTGGCCAAAAATATTGGGCCCTTGCACTTTTTCAAATAACTCACAATTTCCTCTAAACATAAGTTGAAATTAACAACAGTACAGTATTTGGTCTCCACAATTCTTCATTTCTCTGTTAATATTACAGAACCTTTGTTTTTGATTCAGAATTTAATATATCCTTTTAAATCAGAAAATGAAAAGAAATGGCATTGACAAAATTATTGACACCCTGGACTTAATATTTGGTCGCACAGCCTTTGGTCAAAATAACTGCAATCAACCGCTTCCTATAGCCATGAGTGAGCTTCCTGCACCTCTCTACTGGCAGTTTGGCCCATTCTTCTTGTGCAAACTGCTCCAGTTCTCCCAGATTTGAAGGGTGCCTTCTCCCAACTGCTGTTTTCAGATCTCTCCACAGGTTTTCAATGGGATTTAGATCTGGACTCATTGCTGACCACTTCAGAACAGTCCAGCGTCTTGTCTTGAACCATTCCTGGGTGCTTTTGAAGTGTGTTTGGGGTCATTGTCCTGCTGGAAGACCCATGACCTTCGACGGAGACCCAGCTTTCTGACACTGGGTTCAACACTGCACTCCAAAATGGCCTGGTAATCTCCAGATTTCATGATGCCATGCACACGTTCAAGGCACCCAGTGCCAGAGGCAGCACAGCAACCCCAAAACATCAGTGAACCTCCTCCATGTTTGACTGTAGGGAAGGTGTTCTTTTCTTTGAAGATGTCATTTTGTTTTCTGTAAACAGAGAGATGATGTGCTTTACCAAAAAGCTTTAATTTGGTCTCATCTGTCCACAGGACATTCTCCCAGAAGGATTTTGGCAAACCCTAGTCGGGCTTTCTTATGCCTCTCTCTCAGCAGTGGGGTCCTCCTGGGCCTCCTACCATATAATCCCCTTTCATTGAGTTGGCGACGGATGGTGCGAGTTGAAACTGTTGTACTTTGTGTCTGAAGGTCAGCTTGAATCTGTTTAGCAGTTGATCGAGGTGCTTTCTCCACTATTCGAACAATCCTGCACTGCAATCTTCGATCAAGTTTTCTCTTGCGGCCACGTCCAGGGAGGTTGGCTACAGTGCCATGGGCCTTAAACATCCTGATAACATTATGTACGGTGGAAACAGGAACATCAAGGTCTCTGGAGATTGATTTGTAGCCTTGAGATTGTCCATGCTTGGCTACAATCTTCTGTCTGACCTCCTCAGACAATTCTCTGTCTGTCTTTCTTTTCTCCATGCTCATTGCGGTATACAGTGTGACACAAAACAGAAGAATGAGTCCTTTTCTCTATTCATACTGGTTGAATGAGTGATTTTTATATCGCAGGCACCTGCAACTCACCACAGGTGAGTTCAATTCCAAAGTGAAGGAGAATCACCTGCTTGAAATCTAATTATTTCTAACTACTTCTACAAGGTGCCAATAATTTTGTCCGGGCCATTTAAGGATTTCTGTGTGGAATAAGCTAAGACTTACTAACCTTTTCTGCTTTTTGTGTTTTATTCCACCTCAAACCAAAGAAATACATATGTGGATACCAAAATATTTTTTAATTTCAACAATTTTCTGGAAGGAATGGTGCATTATTAGAAAAAACTGCAAGGGCGCCAATATTTTTGGCCACGACTGTATGTGTTCCACTGCCGGCCCCACCGCTGCTGAACCCATTTCCACTGAGGCCTTCCTTCAAGGAAGCACTTCTTGTGCTCATCGATGGACAAGGAATGCATCACCTGGCAGCATGAATAATTTCCCACACTGTGGTCAGCCCCAGGCAGCATACACATGTATTACACCCATCTGTGACAGATACTCTCTGCCTGCACCAATTCACCACTTAAATATCATTTTTTTTTTATATTCCATGCTTGCAAACCTAGATGAACTATGCTGGAAGCATACAGACTCAGTCGAAAACTGAAAGTTTTAATTGAGAAAAAGCAAACTTAGATGCTTCAAAACTTTAGTATCCTCTCACGCAGCAGGAGCCATAACAGAGACCTGTCCCTTCCAAAGGAAAGAAATATCTGATGTCAGAGGGGGCGGAGCCAGAGGATGACACCACGGTGGTGGGAAAAGCCAAGCTTGAAGACTATTCCAGTGACTGAGCATAGCCTAGCATTCTACTGAAGTGTGCATAGTGAGCTGAATCTAGGTAATTAGAATTCTGACCTTTTGAAAGACCAACCAGCATTTGGTGTTTTTACTGTGCTTCACCCTGGAGACCTAGAATCAAATCTTGTGTTTTATTGATGTTTCACCCCGGAGACTTAGAATCATGTCATGTTTTACTTATTTGTATTGGCTAACAGTTCTGAGTGGCAAGTTCCGTTATATCTCTGGTACATACCAAATACTACTGAATAGGGTGCAAACAAGTACCCTGAATGCTGTAAAGGAAAGATGGGAAACCAAGGGACAGATACAAACAGACCCCAAGGCCTGTGAAAAGAGACTAAACAGAGGCTGGAAGGTTACAGCCTCTCCTACACAGAGGAGTGTTCTACTGGAAAATGTTAGTAAGGATTTTAAGAAAACCAAATGTCACAAAACATTATAGTATTAGCCGGCCTGGTGCACCGGAAGGCTGAGGCGCTGGACACCTCTCCTCCACCTATGCTGGCGACCTGGATTTGGAAACAGACCAGGGTCGCTCAGAGGCTGGCCAGGAGGATTGAGCATCCCAAGGACAACCCCCCCCTCCCTTGGGGGGGGGGGGTCTGACTCCCAGCACTTGACTGCCATCTGGCAGAGGCTGGGTGGCAGTCAAGGGCGGGGTCACTGAAGCAGTGCTCAGGTGCATTAATGTGCAAATGCGTAACCGCTTTGCACACCCACTCCCTAGGGGAAGAAAAACCAGGAGGAAAAGCCTCCAGCTCACTCCGCATCTCCTGCAGGCATTGCATGACATTACATTGCAGGCCATCTGCCAACCATGGGCTCAATGTCAGTGGTGGGTAACTTCTAAGTCCATGAGACGGGTCGGTGACAGGGTCGGAGGGGTGTTGCCAAGACTGGGTATGGAAGGTAGATAAAACAGTAATAATAAGAAAAACATGATGGCACTGTGAATTCTGACAGGTGTTGGACAGCATGTTGAGAACATATGAACATACGAAATTTGCCAGCAGATAAAGGCCTAGAGGTCTATCAAGTCTGCTCGAATGTGCAGCTAGCACCCCTTTTTCTGCAGCTGCCCCTCCCTTCCACCCTTCCCCTTCATTAACCCTCCCCCTTGTCCTGTCCCATCCTCGTCTGAAGCAGTCCACTGTTCTACTGCATACCACTTCAGCAGGTAACGCATTCCACCCAGCCACCACCCTCTCTGTAAAAAAGTGTCTCCTCATCTCCCTCCTGAACCTTCCTCGCTCCAGTCTCATATCATGGCCCCTGGTGGCCCTCCCTTCCCTTACTTTGAACAGCCCCTCTGTACCAGTCTTGTTTATTCCTTTCATGTATTTAAAGGTTTCAATCATGTCACCCCTGTCTCTCCTCTCCTCCACTGAGTACATGTTCAACTCCTTCAACCTCCTCTCACATGATAAGTCCCCCAGCCCCTTGATCATCTTTGTCGCTTTGCGCTGCACCCCCTCCAGTAACTTAATGTCCCTCTTCAGATACGGACGCCAGTACTGCACGCAGTACTCCAGGTGCAGGGTTTTAAATAATTGATTAGCAGTTTTTTTCTTGGGACAATGCTAACTGTATAGAAAGTATTTATATATGTTTCCTAGAAGTGTTACGTTTGTTAAACACATTGAAGCAAGTGCTATGCATTTTCACAATGTTTTAGCACTTTTATGAGCAAAACGCTAATCAACTTTTGGAGTTAAATAAATCCCTGAGGTGTGGTCTAACTAATGACCTATACAGTGGCAGAATCACCTCCTCCTTCCTCGAGGATATACCCCTTGCAATACAACCCAGCATTTTGTTGGCCTTTGCAGCCGCCTTCCTACATTGTGCAGTTGTTCATTGACCCTGTAATGAAACACCCAGATCCTTCTTCTCCTCTGTCTGGGCTAGCTGCACTCCCCTAGCTGGTAACTCCTCCTGGGTTCTTTATCCCAAATGCAGCACCTTGCACTTTTGGCATTAAAGCCCAGATGCCAGGTGTCTGACCAGGTTTCAAGCTTTGCCAGATCATCCTGCAACCCCTGCCATCCCCTAGGTCATCCACCACCGTGCCTACCTTGGTATCATCAGCAAACAGACTGATCTTGCTCTTGATGTCCCATGATATGTCTGCAAAGAATATCCCAAACAACACTGGTCCCAACATTGACCCCTGTGGAACACCGCTCGTCACTGCCCTTGGGTGTGAGAGCTCCCCACCCACCACCACCCTCTGTTGCCTTCCCTTCAGCCAGTTTCCTACCCATCTCACCAGCTTTGCACCGGCCCCTGTGCCTATTAACTTCCTTCCCAGTCTTCCATGTGGCACTGGGTGAATGCCTTACTGAAGTCCAGATACAGGACATCCACTGCATGGCCCCTGTCCAATTGCCTAGTTACCCAGTCATAGAACCCGACCAGGTTGGTTTGGCAGGATCTACCACGATGAAGCCATGCTGTCTGCTGTCCTGTAGTCCTCTGGCCTCTAGGAGGGCCACCAGCCTCTCCTTCAGGATAGTCTCCATTAGCTTACCCACGATGGATGTGAGGCTCACTGGTCTGTAGTTTCGGTTCATCCTTGGGGCCACTCTTGTGAGAGGCACCACATGAGCCACATCTCAGTCCTGAGGTACACACCCCGAATGTAGTGAGGCATTAAATAGGTCTGCCAAAGGTCCTGCAAGGACCTCTGCCTTCTCCTTCAGTACCCTGGGGTGGATGCCATCTGGGCCTGGCGCCTTGTCCACCCTCAGTGCCTTCAAACCCTCTTGAACTCTGCTCTCCATGATTTCCCCACCTGTCACCACTTCCCACCCTGCTTCTGCCATTTCCCTCACCTTGGGTGTCACCCCCTTTCTTTTAGTAAATACTGGTGAAGTACTCATTTAGTGCTTCCGCCCTTTATCGCACCCCTGTCTTCCACCAACCCCTCCTTCCTAATCCTTACTATGTGGTCCTTACAGCTCCTTTTCTCCCTGATGTACTTAAAGAAGTCCTTCTCCCCTTCTTAATGCCTTGTGCCAGCCTGAGTTCCGTAGATGCTTTGGCTCCCCTTACTGCCCTTGTCACCTCCTTTGATTCTGTCAAGTACCCCTCCCTGTCCTCCCCCCTCCCTGTTTTCTTGTATTTCCCAAAGGCAGCTCTTTTCCCCCTTACCTTTTCCATGACCACGTTGCTCAACCAGATCGGTTTCTTAGCCCTAGCCTTCTTGCTCTGGGCTTTGCAGCAGGTTTTGGTTGCCTCCACTATCCCCAGCTTTTTGAGCTCCCACCTCTGGTTCGTGTCCATACTAGATTGAATTCTGGCCAGGTACCCTTTTACCACTTCCCCCATCCTCCCAAAGTTGGCCCTCCTGAAGTCCAGCACTATTGTGCCAGATTCCACTCCTTTCTTGCCCATATCCTGTGAGCCATACTGAGGGTGGTCACCCTGACAGTGGTTCCTCCACTGTAAGTTCTCTCACAAAGTCCCCATTTGCCAGCACAAGGTCAAGGGTATTCCCTAACCTGGTTGGTTCACTGACCATTTGCAGCAAAGCTGTCCTGGAGGCATCCAGCAGTACCTGCTCCCTTCTGTTCCTGGTTGTTGGGGTGCTCCAGTCCACTCCTGGCATGTTGAAGTCCCCACAATCACCACACTACCCTTCTCACAGGTCCTCCTGATCTGTCCGCTAGTTCCTGTCTAACTCCTCCGTCCTGAGATGGTGGCCTGTACACCACTCCCATTCTAAGAATGCTATTCTTGGAATCCTGGATTTGCATCCAAAGTGACTCCATACTACCCTCCTCCCTTCCTCCCCACACACTTCAGTCCTTCTTCACATATAGTGCCACCCCTCCTTTCCCAATCACCCTGTCCCTACTGAAATAACCTGTACCCTGGTACAGACAGGTCCCAATCATTGTATTGGGTGGCCCATGTTTCGTGATGGCTGCAATGTCCACCTCTCCTCTGCCATGAGAACCTGTAACTCTGCAGTTTTCCTCCCAAGGCTCCTAGCATTAAGGTAACCACCTTCCACCCTTCCCCCCATCCTGCCCTCCTTTACTAGCATCACCAACAGTACTTCATTTGTCCTTTGTCACTGTTATGGGGTAAGCATATGGTTTCCAACCTGTGGTCTCTGCATATCTCTTCCCAACTGCCACCCCACTCCTAGTTTTAATTCCCAACTTCCTCTATCTACTCCTCCATCCTCTGTTTCAACACTTTCTCCCTCCTCACTCAAGTGTAGTCTGTCCTTGGCAGAGACTACTGTCCTCCCAGGTCCCTCCCACCCCCAACAGCCCATACCCTTTAGCACAACACAGGTTCTTAGCCATCCGTTAAATTCCTCTATTCTCAGCTTTCTTGTACGACTTGCCTTTGGCACGGAAGTATCTCTGAAAAAGTTACTGATCTTCCTGCCCCTCACATAATTGTGCTAGTTCCTCAAACCTCCTCTGGACTGTCTCTACTGTCTTGTCAGCCAGGTCGTTTGTCCCAAGATGTATAATTAAATGAGGCTTGTCCTCACCCTTCTAGCATATTTCAGAACAGACTGTCCACCCTTTCGCTGTCATTCCTGGCATGGCCTCCACCCAATGCAAGACTATGCCTCTCCCCTGCTACCCCCACCTAACTCCTCTTAGTATTGAGTCCCCAGCACTAAGATTCCACCCTCTACTCCCTGCTTGCTTCCATTCATCTCCCTCTCATTTCCAGCTCCTCTTCTTCCTCCTGCACATTATTTCCCCTTTACCCCTGTTGCAATTCTCCCAGCAGAACTTCCCCGCTCCAGTTTGGTCCAGGCATTTATCAATTACTCCTCTAATTTCATCATTTCCTCCTCCACCTTCTTCTTCTCTTGCAGTGCACAACTATTTTCTGAAGGCCCTTCACAAATGCCCGCCTCCTCTCTCTTCATAGTAACCTGTCTCTCCTTTTCTACTCCATGACTTTTGCCACTTCTTCGCCTCCCTCACAAGTCCCTATCTCCTCCTTCCATTTGTCTTTTGTCTCCTGACCTGGTTTCCGCAATTGTTCTTCCTGGCCTGGGCCCCTTTGTCTCTGCTTCCTTCTTCTGACCCTCTCCTCACCACTGTTGGCTTAAATCACCCTCCCTCATCTCCCTTCTTCCTCCCTCCAGTATTGGCTAAACCCACCCCAATCTGCCTTGTCTTTTTTTTCTATATTCTGTTTTGCCCTACTGCCCCGTCGACTACTCGGCTCTGTCCACGGACCCTGCTGCCCCCACCTCGGATATAGTCAGTATCCCCGGTCATCCCTGGCTTACCCCCCAGAGAGTGGGGCCGCGGCTCCAACCCCCGATATCGGGCCGCGGAACTTTGACTAGTTGGGGGATCGGCTTCCAGAGGCTGATCAGGGCTACCAGGGGCGGAGCGCCATTGGGACGGCAAGGCACGGGATTTTTATCCCCCCTGTCCCTTTAAGCAGGATGGGGACGTGCAATAACGACCTGCGTCCGCCCCATCCTGACGTTCTGTTGAGTGCCGACATGGTGCGACCACCCAGCCTCCGCTAGGTGCTGCTCCAGTGCCGATTGCTGCCCTACCCTCCCCCCAGGGAAGGAGAGCTGTCCAAGGGACGCTCAAGCCTTCCCGCCCCGGCCGGTCCTCCAACGACCCGGGTCTGTTCCCGAACCCGGATCGCCGGCGTCGCAAGCGGAAATCCAACCACTGCACCGATGGACCGGCTCAATCTGCCTTGTCTGTCTTAGTTCCTCCTGCAGACCCTCAATCTCCTTTCTAAATTTTTCTATGTGGTTGCACACTAAACATCCTCCCACACTCCAGGCCATTTTTAGAAAGATTGGTGCACCGCAGTTGTTGCAGCCTACCACCTACCCATTGCTGTCGTTGTCCCAAGCCCCCCACCTCCTCAGATGCAGAATACCAAACACTCCCCAAGTCTCCTCTCCTCCTCTATCAGTACAAAACATTTTCTTTATTTCCTTGCCTCCTTTATTGCTGACGTTTAGATATATTGAGCAACTGCTTTTTATATTCATATCCTTCCTATCCACCTCAAAAACAGACTTTAAGTAGCCATTGCACAACCTTCTTCAAACTCCTACTCCTCCTTTCCCCAATGCAATAGGAATAAGTAATAATAAAACTCCTAGATTTGCATTTACTTCCTTCCACTGAGAGAGCAGTCACCTCTTCACTTGCTGCTGTTCCTTTCCTGGTATGCCCTCCTACTCCACGCCCCTTACTATACCCAGTGTTTAGCTCCTGTCAATCAGATTTAACAGGGCATATAATCAAGAGTTGGGGGGGCGAAAATTTGCAGCAACCAAAGACAGCAAAGAAATACACCACCACTACGTTTTAAATCCTCAACAGCCCAAAAACAATTCTAAGTAAAGACAACAAATAAAGTACAGTGTCACCAAAAGCCCACAATCCAAGTCTGAAAGAAAAACAGCAATTACCAGTTACTGTAAAGCATTGAATTGAATATGCTTCCTGCCCCTTCTGGCTTCTATAACATTCAAAAATACATACATTCCTATCTCAGCTCTTTACCCTTACCATCAAAAGAGAACAAGGTACACCCACCAGAAGTGCACAGTAATGGACACCATTTGGGGAGAAGTTAAGAGGAGAAATCAACACAGTCCTGAGCCTTAAATAAAAATTAAAAAATATATATGACAACTGCACTAAGTAAACCACAAAGAATGAAGCAACTGTGATAATGAAGTCCTGATTGAGCAGACTGTTTATGTTTTGCAGTTTTTTTTTTTTTTTTTATTTTAACGACCAATGTATAACAAAGAGCTGTTGACATTGCTGGGAACATTTTAGACACAGTTCTGTTGTATTTCATATATCTTCTATTGATTTATCCTCTGTTATATATTACTGAACAAATGTACTCAGAATGTAGATGTTTATCACTTAGAGTTCATCTGTCCCAGCAGCTCATTCCCCACTTGAAATCCTAATCTTCAGTTGTGACATCACAATAGGTTGTCATGACAATGGCTGTGATGTCACAAGCAGAATAGAGAATGAGAAATGAGCAACTGGAATATAAAAACTTTGAAGCAGTCAAGATCTTGTCTTCATGTAAATTACCTCAGTAATAAGTAATGGGAAGGAGAAATAAAGAACTAAAGTGAAACAGAAGCAGGATTGTGCCTAAAGATTGTTTTCCAAAGTACTCCTGGAGTCATTGGCTGTTTAACTTATGCACAGTATCATACATTAATGCACATAAATTCAGCTGCAAGTTCAAATTATGATGAAATCTAAAGCGGAGTTTAAACAATGCCATGTTTAAACAGTGTTTTACTTTGGAGATCTCAGTTTAAATTTCATGTTTTACTAGTGTTTCACCCCAGAGACCTAGATTCAAATTGCATGTTTGTGCTGGTGTTTCATCTCAGAGACCTGGATTCATATCTTGTGTTTTGTTGTTTTTTCATCTAAGAGACCTGGGGCAGGATTTTCAAAGGTCAAGGAATGACACACAGTACTTGCTTCAGACAGAAATGATTCAAGGGACACACTGCGACGGACCGTGTGCCATTCCCGACAGTATAAGGCTGCCTGCGTCTAAAGCGGGGCCACCTGTGCCAGACCAGCATGCACTGGGCTTGCAGCACACAACAGACAGCACCATGGCGGAGAGGGGACTTGCAACACAAAACTGCTGCACCATTCCACTATGTGGGATACTCGAAACCAGCAAGTCCCATCCGTGCTTAGATCAGCCAAAGCTGGTCTAAGGACCGTAGTGCCAACACCAATGCCCACAGCAGGCAGGCAGGCACACTGGACTACGTGATCCCGCACACAATGCTGCTGCATGTGGGTACTGCTGTGTGCAACATCATGCTGTCATCTGTCCCAGGCATGGCATTGGGTCCGCCAGGGTCACGCATGTACATTACACAGCAGTATTGTCCTGTGCCTGCAGTACCTAGGCTGGAGGGGGCTACAGGTAGCAGCGGGGTGGTTCTTGAGCCACCCATCCCCTGCAGGACCAGTTTCAGGCATTCTGGGAGTGTACATGCCAGTAGCCACGGCATGTCATCCTCCACGGCCCTTGTTGCAGCTTCCGCCAAACCTGTCTGGTGCATCTCATGACTGACAGAGGACTACCTACACTGGCTGTGGGGACTTTGCCACTGGGACTGGTGGTGTTACAAAATCTGGTGCAGGGTCCATGGCACACCATGCTGCGCTGCACACTGGCTGTTGGACACATCTTGCATTGCTCTAAGGGCCCTTTAAAAATTCCAGCCCCTGGAACCTAACTGTATGTTTGTATGGGTGTTCCATCCTGGAGACCTGGATCACATCTTGCGTTTTACTGTTTTTTCAGCCCAGAGACCCGGACCCAAATTGTCTGTTTGTAGTGGTGTTCCACCCTTTAGACCTAGATTCACATCTTGTGTTTCACTTTTTTTTTTATAACCCCAGAGACCTGGACCCAAATTGCAGGTTTATACTGGTGTTCCACCCTGAAGCCCAGGATTCATTTTTTGTATTTATAGGTGTGTCTGCTCAAAAATCTGGACTCAGACAGGATGTTTGTACAGTACTGGTGTTTCACCCTGGAGACCTGGATTCATATCCTGTGTTTTATTGGTGTTTCTCCTCAAACACGTGGATTCATGTTGCCTGCTCATACTGGTGTTTCATCCAAAAGGCCTGTATTTCACTCTTGTGCTTTACAGACCCCCCCCCCCCCAAGAGATCTAGATTCAACTATTTGTATTTTACTGACACTTCCATCCAGATCTGGTTCAAATTCACAAGCTTTATAAGTGTTTCTCACAGAAAACCTGGATTCAAGTCACCTGTTTGTACTACAGTACTATTTTACCCTAGAGACTTGAATTCAAAATGCAGGCTTTATTGGTGTTCCAGCCCAGAGATCTGGATTCAAAGTGTGCGCTTTACCAGTGTCTCACCCCAAAGACATGGATTCAAAGTGCAAGTTAGCTAGCACCAGAGACATAACTCATTTGGCTATCAGCAATGCTAGTCTTTTTTTAATTAATTAAAAAAAAATGTTTACAAATTTTGTTGAGAAGGATACCAGGTGTGACCTAGGGTGGGGTGATGGGGAAGGAACACTGTACACTGTTTGGGCATTCTGGAAGTGTACATGCCAGTATTTTGGAGGGTGGTCCTGATTAACACCAGGAGCATGGGAAACAAGATGCCAGAGTTTCAGGCAGTGCTATTGGAGGGTGGAGTGGGTGTGCCAGCTGTCACTGAAACTTGGACCACTCCTGGGCACGACTGGGACCCAAACCTAACAGGGTACACCACGTTCAGAAAGGACAGGGCGCTGGGCAGGGAAGGGGGAGTGGTATTTATCATTAAGGATGACATAGGGATAAGCAGAGTTGAGGAAGCAGAGGGGCACGTGGCGGCTTTATGGGTCACCCTGCAGGCTCCTGGGGGCAAGCGGGTGAAGCTGGGGTGGTATACAGATCACCCGTGTAGTCAAGAGACCTGGAGAAAGGGCTAGTGGTGGACCTTACGGACCACTGTGGTTGGGAAGAGGGCAGAACTGTGGTGCTGGAGGACCTAAATATGCAAGGAACTGACTGGGGAACTATGGCGTCCTCATTGGCCAGGGAGCAGCGTCTGCAGGATGTGTTTCTAGACCAGCTGGTAACTGACCCAATGAGAGTGGACTGTGTCCTGGATGTGGTCCTGTCAGACAGCGAGCTCATCAGGGATCTAGTAGTTGGAGACCCACTGGCAGGAAGTGATCATGCCACGGTCTGGTTATCCCTGGACCGGGGGCAGATCACATAAAAACAATGGTAGTTGACTTCAGGGGTGCAGCCTTCCAAGGGTATGGAGCGGATCCTTAGGGGCTACCTAGATGGGATCAGGCCGGGTATGGACACTGAGAGATGGTGGAAAATTATTAAAAAGTGGCTTCTGGAAGCTACCAAGGCCTGCACGAAGGAGTGACGCAAGTGGGGTAGAGCCAGAAGACCAAGCTAGTGGACAAGGGAGGTCCAGGATGCGGTAAGGAAAAAAAAAGGCTGCTTATAGCTGATACAGCACTCACGTGGGGCTATAGACAAGGGGGAGTATGCTGTGATAGCCAGGAAGTTCACTAGGGTGGTGAGGTCAGCTAAGGTGGAGACAGACTGGAGGTTGGCTCGGGGGATTAGAAGGGGTGAAAAAGGGTTCTTCAAGTATATCAGAGAAAGGAGGGAAGGGAAGGGACAGATTAGTAGGCTGAGGTCAGGGAGTGGATGGGCGGAGGAAGCAGGGGAGCAGGCGGAGGTACTAAATGACTATTTTGCCTCAGTCTTCACTAGGGAGGACAGCAGGGCAGCACTGCACGGGGAGGGGAAGGGTGGATTTGCAGATGCGGAGCCATAGATGTTGAAATCCCCATTGGTAGGGTGTGGGAAGCCCTCAAGGCTCTAAGAGCAGAGAAGGCACTGGACTAATACGGGCTTCATCCCAGGGTGCTTAAGGAATTGGCTGACATCCTGGCCGCACCTCTGGCAGACCTTTAACTCCTCCCTTCAGTCGGGATGGGTGCCTCAAGACTGCAGAATGTCCCATATCGTGTCCATCAACAAGGGCGACTCATGAGCTGGGAAATTACACACGGTTAAGCCTGATGTCAGTGGTGGGCAAAGTGATGGAGGTCATCTTAAAAGAGAGACTAGAGGGATTTCTGAAGGCACAGGGCCACCTGGATGATCACCAACATGGCTTTGTTCAGGGCAGGTCGTCTCAGACCAACCTGGAGGAGTTCTACAATCATATCTGTTTAATCCTGCTTTCCCTGATATTGTGTGAGTTTAATACTGATGCTCAATAATGATGGATGGCGTTTTTAGCTGTGATTTTATTATTTATTGTACTAGTGCTGTGGTCCTTCAGGTGAATAGCGCTATTTTATAAATAAAGTTGCTTTGTTTTGCTTGCTTTACGATTGGGTGATGAGAGCGCTGAATCACGGCAGGCCAGTGGATTTCCTCTTTCTAGACTTTAACAAGGCGTTTGACTCGGTGCCGCATCCCGGGCTACTGGGGAAACTGCGGGAAATGGGGTTGGGAGTACGGATGGACAGGTAAATAGGAAACTGACTAGCAGGGCATTTTCAGAAGGCGATGGTCAGGGGGACGGGGAGGTTTCATCTCCCAGGAGGGTCATTAGCAGGGTCCCACAGGGATTGGTGCTGGGTCCACTCCTGTTTAACGCTTATATCTCAGACATCTGAAGCGGTATCAGGAGAGAGACATGCCTCTTTATTTATTTTATTTATTTGAAATAATCAGAATTACAATCCTTTGAGTCAGACTCTTTTGCAAAGACTCTACGTCAGGTAAAATAAAAGAACAAAGCAAGACACAATACAGATACATGTGCAGTAGTACTATAAAAATGCAGGTTAGACAATCTTGGTCTCCATTAACATAGCAGAATACATTAACTGGGAGCGTGGGGGAACAAAGTTAAGACAGGAAACATTTTCGTAGGGTCATGAGGTACCCAGAGTCATAATACCTGCTTAACGGGATATGTAAAGATTGGGAGCCTTTGGAGGGAGGCTTGCACCAATCAACTGAATGAGAAAGGGGGTAACTGCGACCGAGTAGGTTCCTAGGTAAACTGACTCAGGAGTTGGTGAGAGGGGGGATATGGATGGGGAGGTGGGGGTTTAATTACAGACACGAGTTGAAGAGTAGGGTTTTGAAACCTGACTTAAACTGGTCGAGACTATGGGTCAAAGAGATGGAGGACGGGAGGCTGTTTAGCCAGAGAGGGGTCCGGTAACAGAAGGATCTTTGTCCAAGATATGTTCTACAGTGAGGGATTAGCAGGCTGGAGTTAGCTGCGTGCCGTTGTGTCGGCCTATGGTGGGCTGTGCGTAAAATCGGGTGGAGACCGACAGGAGCTAGTTTTAGTTGCTTCTTTTTGCCCATAAGGCAGGTGAAGTATTTAAGTCTGCCTTGGAAGTTTAGCCATCCAGTATGTTCATAGAGCTCACAGGTATGGGTTAACTTGTCACAGCCAGAGACTAACCAGCAGGCTTTATTAAGGGAGAGGTTGATGCTGCGCAGGGCACTTTGATCTGCTGACCCATAAATTACTATCCCGTAGTCTACCAAGAATAGGATAGAGGAGGATACAGCTAGGTGCATGGCTTGGGGGGTAGGCAGTGCTTGTGTCTAAAAAGGATCCCGAGTCTCATGTTGATAGAGGAAGAGACCTGTTGTATATGGGTGTGGAAGGAGAGTGGGGTGTCTAAGGTGACTCAGAGATATTTAAAACAAGAGACCTGCTCCACAGTAGAGCCATGGGTGTTTGTTATGACTAGGGGCGCGTGACAGTGGGGAGCTTTGGTGGTGTGCAAAGATCACATGAACTTGGTTTGCTGTGAAAGTTGATAATAAAGGCGGTGATCAGAAAACCAGGTTTCAGCTCCTAAAGTAACCCTGCAGGGCTAGTTGAAGAGAATTGGGATGTGGGTGTTTCCAGTAAACTACTGCATCACCAGCATAGAGCAGTAAGTGACCACTGCAGGATTTAGGGAGGGAGTTAAGGAAGACGGTGAATAGCAGGGGGCCTAGTATTGATCCCTGCGGTACTCCAGCATGAACCGGCTTGTGTGTGGAGATAGTTGTGTTAATTTTGACTTGCTGCAACCGATCTGAGAGGTAATCCTTGAACCAGGTGGTGACCTCTGGGGTAATGTTAAGGAAGGGGAGGGTATGGAGTATAGTTCGTGACTGACCGTATCAAATGCTCTGGTCAGATCAACGTAGACAGCCCCCTCAACAGATCCTTGTTCTAGGGCCTCATGAATAAAGGTAGTGAATTCAATGAGGGCGGTGGAGGTGCTGTTGACCCTAAGGAAACCATGTTGTTTGTGGCAGAGTAGGTCATATTTGGATAGGTGACCGGTAAGCTGATCAGAAACTATGTTTTCAAGAGCCTTAGAGAGGGGTGGTAGGATTGAAATTGGTCTATAGTTGGCAGCTGCCATGGGGTCTCCGCCCTTTAGAATAGGTGTTATTACTGCTCTCTTCCAAGCTGAGGGGAACTGGCTGAGGCATAAGGACAGGTTGAGGATTTTGGTGAGATGAGGTAGTCACATCCAGGGACAACCTTATGAGTTTGAGGTCCAGCATGTCCAAGCTGTAGCGAGAATTCACCAGAGCTTTGGTGAGGTAGCGAATTGCCTCATTACAGGAGATTACTCTTAGCCTAAAGGGTGTAGGGGTGTTGCTAGCCGGGGTGATGGGAGGTAGGGTCAAAGCTAGGTGGGGGGATATGTGAGAGGTCATAGAAGGAGGTGTTGAGGGCTTCAGAGATAGCTGTGGGGGTCCTGGACAGTAACCCTATTTACTGTAAGCTGGGTAGGGGCAGGGGAGACCGGTTTCCCACAGAGCTCCTTGATGTTACTCCAGAAATGTTTCCCGGAGCCCCAGGTCGCGGTGAGGGTGTGTTTATAGTATGCAGCTTTGGTTTGCTTGATGGCCCAAGTGCATTTGTTACGAGCCTCTCTGTACAGTTGCCTGTAATGCAAGAGCTGAGAAGCAAGGGCCTTATGCCATAGGTTATTCCTGTGCTGCATTAGATCAAGCAGTGATTGGGAGATCCACAGGGTGTTTCTTTTTCTGACTAATTGTTTAGCAAAGGGTGCGAATATATCACAGGCTGCACTGAAGGTAGCAATGAAGTAGGTGAGAGCTGCGTCCACAGATTGCGCAGTATGTATAGGGGACCAGTCGCAGGAGGCTAGGTAGGACTTGAAACGAGGTAGGGCACCTTTTTTTAGGCATCTGTGTTCAGTGACACTTGAGGGGGGGTGATTTTGACGGACCATAGGCAGGTAACAGGTGAGTTGTCACTAACTGAGTCAGGGAGCACAGTGACTTGGGAGATGTTATTAGGTCTGCTAGTAAAGATGAGGTCTATTAGGGTTGAGGTCCCAGTTCTAGTATCATCTGGTCGGGGAGTTGACAACCTGGGTGAGGTCTCAGGCAAGGGCAGCATCCTTGCTGGAGGATGAAGTAGATGCCAGCCAGTTGACATTTTACATCTCCTAGCAAGATGACTTCACTCCTAGAAGGGAGGTGGGAGACAGTGTCCAGAACTGACTCAAAAGCGAGTTTTTGGTTGCTAGGGGGAATGTACACCGCCATAATGTAAAGGGTTTTACCTGGGTTGCCCAGACTGAGCTTGACTGTCAGGGTCTGGGTTCCATGCATAGGTGGTGGTGTGTGGACCTCAAGGGATCGAAAGGAGGATTTTACGTAGATGGCATAGCTGCCTCCCCTCTTGCTAACCCTGTCTGCTTAGTAGAGGGTGTAGTCACAGACCGCCCCATTAGGTATCTTATCTGAAAGCCAGGTCTCAGATAGAGCTAAGACATCGGGTGAGTGTTGGGCTATCCAGCCTTGGAGAGGGATGAGTTTTCTTGGGAGGCTGCAGGTATTAAGAGTTGCCAGGAGGAGGCTGCCATGGTGGTTGTTTGGTGAGACAGTAGAGTGAGGTGGTACAGGTTTGGGGGTGTATATTACCTGAAAGCAATAGGAGGAGGAGAGTGTGACGTAGAAGGGCTAGCCTGAGCATTTTTGGAGTGGCCTGGTTAGTCTGGGAAATAGTGGGTTTTCTAATGTGTGTGTGGTAAGGATTGGGAGGTACATATGAAGTGGGTTATCAAGGTGACAGGATGGAGGGTACCTGGATGAATGCTATCCGGAGGGTGGGGGGCTGAAGTTTGAGGGTATCAGAGTAGTTGTGCAGCATGAGTTGTGTGTGTGGGGACAGGTTATAAGGGCTGGGATGGAGTAGATGCACGAGGGGCATGTAACTTGGGGTGGGGGCATGTGTGTAGGCAAATTGAGCAAGATAAGGTCAAATGGGGTAATTATGGTGTGGTTGGTAGTGTAACAGCCGTGTTGCGGCCATACCACGCGGGGGGGGGTAGGAGAGCTAGGTGGGGGATCATAGAGGCAAAGAGGACAGGCATCACTAATAGTGGGAACATGATGTTATAGGGGAGGTTTGAATAAAGGGGATGCCACTAGTGGTCAGCTGGTATAAGCTGCTGCTAGAGAAGTGGTCTGTTAGGAAAATTTTGTCACGTGATCAGATGATCCTATATATATTTGCGAGCCGACCAAGGGTGGTGGTGGGGAGCCGAACGCTTAGCGTTCGGTGGGGTGATCCTCACTGATTTAGTGTGAGGGCACATGAGCATCCAGCATTCAGGAGCAGTGCAGACCGTAGGATCACTGTACCTAGGGAGAGTTTTTGGCTGCTGCTGGGCTGTGGGGGAGAGCTTGCAGAGCCCTCATGACCTCAGACATCTTTGGGGACAGCTGTGGAGGAAGGGAGAGGGTGAGACCAGGTTAAATAGGTAAGTGGTTGGGGAGCAGCAGGGTGGCTGAGCTAACTCGCGCTACAGGCAGCAGGGGGCGGGATTAAATTGAGAAATGTTTGCTTAAGGCTTAAAAAGGATTAAATTGAAACACTTTTAGCTGAATGTTAGGTACAAAAGTGGTAACTTGCAAAAATGGTGACTGCATAAGGTAACTTTCTGATTCAAAACAGCAGGGTACATAAACCTGATAAATGCAGTTTAACTGGGAGCAGTATTAAATAGCATGCAGTAAAGAGTATATTTAGGCTGCAAAAGTCTGAAACCTGATAAAAAAACGGAAAACAAAACCTATCTCCACATGTACGCCTAACAGTAATGTCTTTAAGAGAAAAAGGCACCAGGATGCTGTTTTCCCGAAATCCTCACTGCGTCAGTGTGAGCGCGTGTAGCAACAGTCGCAGCGTTCAAGAGCAGTGCAGACCGTAGGATCACCGTACCTGATGAGAGTTTTCAGCTCCTGCTGGGCTGTGGGGGACAGCTTGCAGAGCCCTCATGACCTCTGTCATCTTCAGCGACAGCTGGGGAGAGTTTTCGGCTCCTGCTGGGCTGTGGGGGACAGCTCGCAGAGCCCTCACGACCTCCAATGTCTTTGGGGACAGCTGGGGAGTTTTCGGCTCCTGCTGAGCTGTGGGGGAGAGCTTGCAGAGCCCTCATGATCTCAGACGTCTTCCGGGACAGATAGAGTTTTCGGGCCAATGACTCAAAGCTGGTGGTGGTGGATGGGGAGGAGAGTAGGTTAGCCCTTCAGGGTGACCTGCAGACTCTGGAGAGGTGGTCACACACCTGGAAACTGAGGTTTAACACTGGGAAATGCAGGGTTCTACACCTGGGGGCCAGGAACTCAGCTCATGTGTACACCCTGGGAGGGGAGGCACTGCAGGTTTCGAGGGGGAGGAAGGACCTCGGGGTGGGGGTGGATGCCAAAGTGACTAACTCAGAGCAGTGTAGAAGGGCTGCAGCCCAAGCAAATAAAATGCTGGGGTGCACAGCCAAGGGGATAACCTCGAGAAGCCGGGAGGTGCTCCTTCCACTGTATAACTGCCTGGTTAGACCACACCTTAAAAACTGCAAGAAGTTTTGGCGTTCTTACATAGAAACAGAGAATTTGACGGCAGATAAGAACCGCTTGGCCCACCCAGTCTGCCCATTTCCCTACCTATTGGATAAGCTGCAGATCCTAGTTAACCAGAAGCCTACTTCTTCCTACCCCCACCCCCTAGAATGATTTTATGACTGTCCCATGCATGCTTGAATTCCACCACTGTTTTTTACTCCACAACCTCCTCCGGAAGGCCGTTCCATGCATCCACAACCCTCTCTGTGAAAAATACTCCTTAAATTATCTCTGAGCCACCCCCCATCTTCAAATTGTGCCCCTTATTCTTGCACACCTCTTTTTTGAAAGATGCTACCTCTTGGACTTTGTTGATTCCTTGAGGTATTTGAAAGTTTCTATCATGTCCCCTCTCCCTCCTTTCCTCGAGGCTATACATATTAAGCTCCTTAAGTCTCTCTTCATATGTCTTCTGGTGCAGACCCTGCACCATTTTAGTGCCCTCCTCTGGACAGCTTCCATCCTGTCTACGTCTTTGCGGATTTGGTCTCCAGAACTGCACGCAGTACTCCAGATGGGGTCTCATCAGCTGTCTGTACAGAGGGATAATAACTTCCTGTTTTCTACTGGTGATGCCTCTCCCTATGCATCCCAGTATCCCCCAGCCCTCCTTGCTGCCCTCTCACATTGCTTGCCCACCTTTAGGTCATCTGATACGACTACCCCCAGGTCCCTTTCCATTTTTGTTGTTGTTAGTATCTCACCCCCCATTGTGTACTCTTCCCCTGGGTTTTTGTTTCCCAGGTGCATTATTTTGCACTTCTTAGCACTGAATCTAAGCTGCCATACATTCGACCATTCCTCTAACCTTGCCAAGTCCCTTCTCATCCTTTCCACCCCACCCTGTGCAGCAACTCTGTTGCAGATCTTTGTGTCATCTGCAAAGACACATACTTTTCCTTCCAGTCCCTTTGCAATGTTGCTTATAAAGACACTGAAGAGGACCAGTACTAATACTGAACCCTGCAGTACCCCACTAGTAACCCCCCTTTCTTCAGAGTGGACTCAGTTTACTGTTACCCTCTGTGTCCTATTCTCCAGCCAGTTCTTTACCCAGGCTGTCATCTTGGGACCCACTCCCAGGCTGGCTAACTTGTATATTAATCTTTTGTGTGGGACTGTGTCAAATGCCTTGCTAAATTTTAGTCTAGGTAGGCCATGTCGACAGCCCCTCCCTGATCTACTACTTTGGTCACCCAGTCAAAGAAATCTATCAGATTTGTCTGGCATGACCTTCCCGCTGTGAATCCATGCTGCCTTGGGTCCTGTGCCCTCTGGCCTCTAGATACTGACAATCTTTCCTTCAGAAGTGATTCCATCATTTTCCCTATCACTGAGGTTAAACTAACAGGTCTGTAGTTTCCTGCTTCTGCCTTGCTCCCACTTTTGTGAAGGAGAATCACATCTGCCCTCCTCCAGTCCTCGGGTACTACCCCATCCTCCCATGATTTGTTAGAGGGTAGTCAGTGGTGTCACTAGTTCTATCCTTAGCTCTTTTAGAATTCTGGGATGAATCCCATCAGGCCCCATTGTTTTGTCCACCTTCAGTTTTAAGAGTTCTTTCAGAACCCTTTCTTCTGTAAATGAGCTGGTATCAACTTCTATATCCAGAGTGCTTCTACTGTTTGTTTTAGGTACCTCCCCCTCTTCATTTGTAAATATTGAGCAAAAATATTTGTTTAGTATCTCTGCCTTTTCACAGTCTCCTCTGCCCACCCTCCTCCCTTTATTAAACCTCACTATCCCTCCCTTGGTCTTCCTTCGCTTCCTGATGTACCTATAAAAGGTTTTATCCCCCTTCTTAACTGAGTTGGCTATCTTTTCCTCAGTTTGGGCCTTTGCTGTTCTGACTGCCTTCCCAGCTTCCTTTTGCTTTAACTGACACAGTTCTCTGTCCTGCTCCTTCTGTGATTCCTTGTACTTCCTGAATGCTTTCTTTTTCTCTTGAACCTTCACTGCCACTTCCTTTGAAAACCATAGTGGTTTCTTACATCGTTTTGTTTTGTTTATTTGCTTCACACAAAGGCTCGTTACCTCTGTGATGGCAGTTTTTATTATTCCCCACTGTTCTTCCAGCCCTCCTTCCTGCCCATTTGCTAGTGCATTCCTTAGGCACTCATCCATTTTGGCAAAGTCAGCCCTCCTAAAGTCCAGTACTTTTGCCTTTGTATGGCTTGACTCTATTGCTGTGTTTGTTGTGAATCATACTGTTCGATGGTCACTAGTTCCCAGATGGCTACCCACTTCTACATCTGTGATCCTCTATCCATCTCCATTTGAGAGAACCAGGTCTAAGACTGCTCCCTCTCGAGTGAGCTCCAATACTAGTTGTCTAAGGCATGCCCCCTGTAGGGCATCTAGAATAACCCCACACTTGGAAGTGGCTACTCGAAAAAGGATATTGCTCTTCTGGAGAAGTTCCAGAGGAGGGTGACCAGGATAATACAGGATCTGGGGAGAAGTCCTATGGGGAGAGACTCGAGGAGCTAAACCTCTACTCCCTGGAGGAGAGAAGGGACAGAGGGGATATGATTGAGATCTTCAAATATCTTAAGGGAATAAACAGAATAAGCCAGGATAGGGTGTTTCAGCTGAGAGGTGGAGACCACCAGGGGGCACCCAATGAGGCTGGCTGGCAGGAGAGTAAAGGGGGAGACAAGCAGACGCTACTTCA
This sequence comes from Neoceratodus forsteri, assembly GCA_016271365.2. NCBI lineage: Eukaryota > Metazoa > Chordata > Ceratodontiformes > Ceratodontidae > Neoceratodus > Neoceratodus forsteri. Next base: position 130,455,210 of record CM057452.1, read on the forward strand.
CTGAGATTGTGGTGGAATCCTGGAATGCTCTGCCTGCGGAGCTGTTGGCTGTTGCAACTGTGGAGGGATTCAAGAGAGGCCAGGATAGGTACAAGGAGAGGGTGCATCTCAGAACCCTGTCAGGGATGGGATTGGGTGATCTTGTGGGGAGGGTGGGAGTGGCTGTAACAGTGCCCTGACCAGGCACTGATCCCAGAGCAGACTCGATACACCATAGGGCCTACTCCCCTGGCTCCTTAGTATGTCAGTATGTAAATTACAACAAAAAATTAAAAAATACGGAGTAGCTGAATATGCAGAAGCAAAATATGTGCAGCACATGAGATTACAAAATTTACATAGCAAAGAAATATATAATGACAATAAAATGCAAGGTACAGGGCTAATAGAATACAGTTGCTCAAGAACTTACCATAACAGCATATCTTCGAGAGAAGCTCTTGCAGCAGGCCACACTGGTAGGACTATGCTGCCAGGCACTAGGACCACGCAGAAAACTTCTAGCTAGCAGTCTACCATGGGGGACTGCCCCCCACCGACGTCAGCCATCAGATGTCAGCGCAGGCTATATAGGAGGATGGTCACCCACACCACCTGAGTTCTCCCACCGGAGACTCTGCATGGACAGCTAATGGTGAACCGAGGAGGTTATCCCAAGAGCCTATAAAAGAAGGCAGAAGCAGATGTGATAGGAAGAGAGAAGCATGGAGAAGGAGGGAGGGAGGGAAAGCAGGACCTGCTACAAGAGCTTCTCTTGAAGATCTACTGCTACGGTAAGTTCTTACATAACTGTACTATCTTACTTCGAGGAAGGCTCTTGCAGCAGGCCACACCGGTAGGATCGAGTTCCAAACAGGAACCAGGATAACACCACCAGGAGGAGGAGGACAAGTCAGCAGACAGGAGCTCAAGAAAGAAGGTCCTGAAGGACTGCCAGGCTGAATTTGGCTCTTCGCCTAGAAGCAATATCTAGACTGCAATGCCTGGTGAAGGTGTGTGTGACAGAAATGGTAAGGAAAGAGTTAATGGTTTGGATTCTCTAGCTGGTGTTTTTTTTAGCAATTTGGAAAAAAAAAACGCACAGGCTAAAATCCAGATTCCAGCAGCATCCACAAGCTGGGATTTGCAGTCCTCCCTAGCTGCTAGATAAGAGCTGGGTCATAAATCTTGAGTGGACATCTCCACACACACACACACACACAGAGACCTGCAGACACACACAGGGCAGTCTGAATGGATTGGGTCATTCAAATATAAACTGAAGATTAAAATGGAATATAACTGGCCACTGATAGGTGTTCAGTCCGACTGGGACAATTAAATACATACATGTTAGATGGTTGGTGCATTCAAAGGGGGAATAGGCATTACCTATTCCTAGGAGAATATATAAGAGGCTGAAAGACAATGAAGGGCTCTCTTTTGCTTTGGAAACTGGGAGGGGAAACTTAAGTTTGGAGCCTACCCTTGTAGCTATGTTCGTGGGAGCTGGCAGTTAGAATAGGGTCCAGTGTCTCTTAGGACAGGAAAGGGTAAGCTTAATGCTGGCATATTTCAGTAATAGCCTTCTTCTTTTGCCATCTGTTATTTAAAAACATTTGTTTACTTTTCCTGTATGAGTGTTACTCTCTTGTGTTGTAAATATATATCCTGTAAATGCTCAGTACACTTTCTGCTAAGTAAAAAGCTATTTATTTGCTCAACAGTTGTGACTGTGATGTCATTTTTCTAAGGTAATATTTGGGTTCAACTGGCTGAGGTAAACTCTGTGTAGCATCCGCCACCCGAGAGAGAGAGAGAGACACTACCAGACTTTAACTTGTGCAACTGCATGCTTGATTATTCAAGTTTGTAAGCTTGAAGGTTGGCACTGGAGACAGTCCAGCTGGTGGTAGTGAATACCCGAGGACAGACACCTCTCTAAAAGCTGTTTCAGCACAGAGGGAGAGGAGGGTTGTCACAGTGCGGACAGAACTCCAGGTGGCAGCTACATAGATGTTTGCAGTGGACACATTTCTGAAACTAGCTGTGGAGGCAGCCCAACTCTTGGTAGAATGGCCCTTAACCACCCCCATAAGAAACTTGTTGTACTTGCGGTAGCAGTAAACAGTGCAATTTGCTAACCTCTTAGAAAAACACTGTTTGGAAACAGGAGCACCCTCTTTTGGGGGCGAATGAAATGAACAACTGGTCAGTTTTCGTTCATGTAATACTTCAATGTTCTATGACCATCCAAAGTATGGAGCAATGCTTCCCCCTGACTGGAGTACTCAGGAAAATAAACTGGAATGTGGATGGACTGATTTAAAGTAAACTCCGACACCACCTTAGGAAAAAATGTAGGATTAGTACACAAAGACACCCTGACTTTGTGAAAAAACAAATAAGGCTCTTTACACATTCTACGAGCAGAAGTAACAGGAACTAAAAACAGTGCTTTCCACGACAGAAAGTGCGGCTCACAACTCATGGCCAGTTCAAAGGGAGGGAGAGTTTCTCCAAGATAAAGTTGAGGTCCCATGGAAGGACCAGGTCCCAGATGGGAGGTTTCAGGTGAAAAAGCCCTGCAGGAATATGCAGGACACCTCAAGCTGTATGACAGCTTTGCCCTTAATAGGTGTATGGTACGCAGAGATGGCAGAAAGGTGCAACTTAAGGGAAGAGTACCCCAGGCCTGAATCCAAAAGGGAAAGGAGGTACTCCTACACCTGATTTACCAGACAGGTGAAAGGATCCAACTGGGGAGCAGCAGCCCAAATGGAGAAGCACTTCCATTTTGTAGCATAAGAGGCCCTGGTGGAGGGTTTCCTGGCCGCTATCAGGATGTCAGCGACCCTAGAGGATACCCCAAAGAGGGCAACAGCTAGTTTCACATGAGCCACGCATGGAGATGCAGGCACTTGGGGTCTGGATGGACCAGGGTGCCCCAGTCCTGGGACAGCAAGCCTGTGCACAGTGGTAGAGGCAGCGCCGGTTCCACAGCTAGCTGTTGCAGCAAGCAAAACCAAATCTGGAGAGACCAGAAGGGAGCTATGAGGATCATGTCTGCCTCCTGTATCTGGAGCTTCAGCAGAACCCTCTGCAGGAGCAGGAAGGGTGGAAAAGGCATACAGAAACCTCCCCTTCCAGGAGAGGGACAATGTGTCTCACCAGAAAACTCCAGGCCCAGGATCGATCAATCAGAAAAGCGGCAGTTTTGTGTTGAAAGGGGACGCAAAGAGGTCCAACTCTGGATGACCCCACCTGTCGAAGAGATATTCGACCACCGAGGTAAGAAGCTCCCACTCGTGAGCCCATGACCTAGGGTGGTTGAGACAGTCTGCCAGGACATTTTGTATGCAAGAAACATGAACGGCTGAGAGCTCCAGGCCATGCTCAATGGCCCAATACCACACTCTCATCACCTCCCGACACAGGGGGTAAGAGTGGGTCCCCCCATTTGTTGATGAAGTACAGTATACACATATTGTCCGTCTGTACTAGCAGCAGACCTGAGAGGAGACGAGTCTGGAAGGCCTGCAAGACAAAGTACAGCCCACATCTCCAGGACATTAATATGTAGATTCTGTTCTACATCTGTACAAGTACCCTGGGTCTGGTGATCGGATAGATGAGCACCCCATCCCTGACCGGAAAAGAGTGTCATGAGAATTTGACTGGGGGAGTGTTGGGTGCTGAACAGATCCCCTGGAGGAGGTTGGCCAGATCGAGCCACCACGACAGAACCCTCTGGACCCAACTGGTCAAGGTCATCTGTGCACTGGTCCCACTGGACTCTCAAGGTACATTGAGGAACCCGCATATGCAGATGGGCCAGGGGAACCACGTGACCTAGAAGCCACAAGAAAATCCTGGCTGGGACATGCTGGCTGGAGGAAACCTGACAAGCTTGCTCCATCAGTTGCTCTGCCCTGTCCTGTCCTTGGGCAAGAACGCTTTGCCCTGGTTGGTGTCCAGGACCACCTCTATGTACTGAATGTGTTAGCAAGGGGAGAGACAGGACTTTGGCAGATTAACTGTGATCCCCAATTCCTGAAAAAGGCCCAAGGTGCAGTCCAGGGTCTGAACCAGGTGTTCCCTGGAGGGGGCTGCTAGCAGCCAGTCATCCAGGTAAGGAAACACATAGAAGAGACAGCTAACAGACCAAAACAGTGCTGCACTCAGTGAAAATGGAGTGGATACTAGAGAGGGGTAGCTGCCCCAACATTCACAAAACACACCAAATAGGCACGTAACTTGTCTAGTGTACCTACCCGGACAACAAAAGCTAAATAAATAAATAAGACTCCAGCACTCCTCAAAGCATGTTATCATAGTAACTCTTCCAGAAAAAAAAGTTGTGCAAGTAATAAAGTTTTTAGAGGTTTTAATTAGCAAAGTGTCACAACAGATAGATGCCACTTATAAAAGGTAATACCGGCAGTAAGCCACACACTTGCTACTCACTCCTGCACTTCACTCCTTTGAGCTTCCTCAGGGAGTGGCTATATCATTGCATTGTGGTCTTTTTATACATCAGAGGTTATTAAGTCATCACTGACATCATAAATTCAAGAATCCAATAATGTAACGTGTAAATATTTTTTTGCATTTATACAGACAACCAAATGCTAATACAAGAAAAATAAGAATAATTGACAAGAGGGTTGTTTTTATTAAAGTCCCTCATAACACATCTAAACCATCATAAATGGAATAACCTATAAATTCAATACAGTATTAACTTTCTGTATCGCAATTCATTACCTTTGTGAGCTTTTACTTTTTTGTAATATATGAATAGGCCTTAATAAAACCATCTTGATCCATCGGAAAATGTTCTTGTAATACACGACTGCTGATGCTATAATACTGTTGTTCAGCACTGATAATACATGGTTTCAGACTGATAATATATTGAATAATGCATGGGGTGGTGTGTTTAATGAGATTTTACACCCCCTGAGGTGTTGGATGCAAAAAGCCGAGCGAAGCGATGGGTTTGATTTAGCGTCTAACACAGAGGGGTGTGTAAATCTCAGTTAAATATACCATTCATATTTTATTTTATGTAATTGCTGGGGATCGTTTTTTCATCACAGCAACTATATAAAATAAAAAAAAATTTTACGGTGGGATTCAGTCAGGTTTTGGTGCATTCCATGTGGTTGAAAAGGAAAACAGTCGAATGGAATGGTGTCCCTTACTTTTTTATATTTTTTTTAAATGGTTAATTTTCTTGCTTGAAGTGCCATTTCATTTTTTTTTTTAAACAAACTCACTGCAGACTGGCAGATCCGGTGCTGAAGGACTGATGGCTGCCGTGGAGCACAGGAAGAGCTGCTTTTGGGACATTCACACAAGGGAAACCGGGCATGTGTTCACTGTTATAACCCGAGGTTATAACGGCAAATTATAACCCGGTATCCCGTAGGGAAAAAAAGGACCCCCAGTTTCTATACATGGTTTCAGACTTGAGAACACATGGAATATACAAGAAAATTTTCTGAAGGGCCAGGTGATACGGTAATTACGGCTTATCCATATATTACAAAAATAATAATATAGGAGATATATCAGTAATCCCATTCAGGTTTTGGGGACTTTGAGACACCTCTCGAGCTTACGCTCTTGAGGTTTCAAGTCCCCAAAACCTCTCAATGTATTACTGCCTTGTAATGCACACTTATCTATTATTTATTCTGTTTATATTTTTATTTTATTATCTTAACTGATTACTTAATCCGTATGCTCACAAAAGCCTTAAACCTAAAAATAAAAAAACAAAACAGAAGAATGGGAGCCACTGTGATTATATGCTTTGAGGAGTGCTGAAGTCTTGGAGAAAAACTCATAAGCCCTGCCTCCGTGATGCCGCTGCCACAACTGCCAGGCATTTGATAAGTACCTGGGAGGGCAAGGAAAGGACAAATGGAAGAGCCCAGAATTGGAAATGCGCACCCTGAAACTGGAAACGAAGGAAGCGGCGATGGGCAGGAAAGACTTGAATATGCAGGCAAGCAACCTGCATGTCCCGCAAGCAAAGCCAATCCCCCTGGTGGAGCAGGGGTAGGACTTCCTGAAGGGTCACCATTCTGAAGCATTTGTACTCAATGTACAGGTTCAGACTGCTAAGGTCCAGGATGGGCCGGAGGTCCCCGGCCTTCTTGGGGACAAGGAAGAAGTGGGAGTACAACCTCCTTCCCAACTGAGCCTGAGGAACTGGCTCTATTGCTTTTTTTTTGCAGCACAGCGTGAATTTCCTCCCAAATCAGGGGCAGGTGTGTGGGAGGGTAGGTAGAGTGTACCGGGGGATTTTCTGGTGACCACTCCAGAAATTCCAGGGTGTGACCTTGAGCTATTAGCTGGACTACGCAATTGTCTGTGGTCACTGCTCACTACCCTGGCACGTGAAGAGAGAACCAACCCCCAACCACCTCCCTTCGACCTACAGTCGGAGAAGGGGAGTTGGCTAAGGAGTTACAAGGTAGGGATTGCAGTGGGCAGGGGGGGCTGCAGGGGCTCTGGGGGCCTGAGCGGCAGTGCCCATAGGGGTGCTGGTGGCATTACATCTGTGTTGGCCCTTGGTAGACTGTCCTCAGGACTGCTTGCAGAAGGACCGATGAAATGATTGATGCTGGTTCGTACTAGGCTAGGTATGGTACAGCGAATGAACTGGCCTAAAGGATCTGCAAGACTCCTGCAGCTTAGAAATTAGGTCCTGGACATCACCCCCAAAAAGGACTGCACCCCAGAAGGGAGCATCTAAAATGTTTGCTTGGACATCTGGAGCAAACCCAAAGACCTGGAGACAAGAGCGGCGCTGGAGGCAAAGGTCGCTGGCAGACCCATGCCCAGAAGGGTTGACGGCATCATAGGATGCTCAGAGGACATGAATGCCCACATCTGAACCAGACTTCATAAGCTGAGCAAGCTGAGTTTTAGTGGAATCTTCTGGCAGCATCTGGATCAGGTCCCTGGTCTGGTCCCAGAGGGCATTCTGATATTGAAACCTATGGGTCAGATAGTTGATGGCCCTAATGGCCAACGTAGCAGAGGCAAAGACCCGTTTGCCAATTTGGTCCAGCTGCCTGGACTCCCGGTCTGGCGGGAGAGGGCTGAGGTGCTTGGGCTTCCTGGTGAGACTGTGGGCAGCATTAATGAATACGGAGTCCGCCTTGAGGTTACCCTCCAAGAAGGGCTTACCAGCTGGGGCAAGAATGGAGGAAGAGGAAGAGGCAGAATTGAGGAGGGTGAGTTTTGCCATGGAGATTTTCTCGTATACAGTAATAACCAATTCCTTTATGGCAAGTACAGTTCTTAAAGGGGAATGTCAGTCTAAAAAGCTGCACACTTACTGCATGGGGCTGCCCCGATTAGCACTTTCATTGCTAAAAATAAATTTTTACTTTGTGCAACCCCACAATTAGTATCAAGAGAGAAGTGGGACTGGCAAGAAACAAATCAGAGCTATTCATAGCTCAAAGGCTAGTAACAGGTATAGTGCATCTCTGCGGCTGCTCTTCGGCCATGGCATCAGCTACGGGGGATTTGTAGGATACAACTTCGCAATTTAGTTTGCATTCATGACTGGAAGGTGCATGGCAGTATCAAACAGACTACTTACAAACACTGCAAGTAAAGAAAATATATATTTTTAGGCCTGAAGGTACTAATCTAAGTATGTGAGGGGCTTTCTGGGTGGATAGTCCCCTTTAATGTTCCTGCAGAAACACCAGATGACAACTCCCTCCAAGGAAGGCAGCAACTCACAAAATTCAACAAGGCTCTCTCTGAGCTCACCCTGGTTAAATCTGGAGTACCTCAAGGGTCAGTCCTAAGACCCATTCTTTTCTCCCTATTTGCAAATAATCTCCCCACTCATAGCAGTGCCACATTATATGCAGATAACCTAGCGATCCTTACCCATTCCCAAGACATTAGTGTCATAAACAGTCAACTAAATGTTGATTTTAGCAATGTACAATCCTGGCTTAGGGCAAATAGACTTGTCCTCAATCTCAAAAAAAAAAAAAACAGGCCATGATTTTTGGATCCCAGGCAAAAATAAGTGTCCCCTGCTCCCTTGAGTATCACAAGAGCAGATGGATACTCTGTGAGGGTTGCAGACTCCATCAGACATCTAGAGTTACCCTTGACCCCCAGCTCAACTTTGTCCAGCATATTCACAACATATACTGGGCAGTAAATAGTATGATGGGCTTGGCACACTGAACAAAAAAACAATCGCACACCTGCTGCTCATCTAGCCCTGGCAAGAGGTGTGGTCTTCCCCTCAGTCTGGTATGGACTCATCACATTTGCACAAGCTGCTAAATCTCACATCTCCAAATGGGACGTGGCTTACAATAACACATGCCGTTTTGCCCCCTCAGCCCCTCGAATCACCCATCATTGTGATCTTTACAACAAACTAACCTGGCTCCCCCCAGGTAACCATCAGAACTTTGTCTTAGGATATTTCACTAACAGTGACATCAGGACTGCCATGCCACCTGTCTTAGCAGAGCTCCTTAAGCCTGCCCACTCCTCATATCCCTCAAGGTCAAATGGTTCGGCAGTACTTCAGGTACCAAAATCCCTCATGCAAATTGGGGACAGAGCATTTGCTATATGTGCATCTAGGCTATGGAATGTCCTTCCCACCCATGTTCACCCCCCCCCCCTCCACACACACACACCTGTTTCCAAAACTCCCTTTGGGATCACATGATGCTCTCCTTGGCCTGCAAGTGTACTCAAGACACTAGCGGCCTTTTTCCCCACAAGTATCGCACTTGTTTTTGGTTTCCATCCTGGTCACCTTCCTGAGCTCTGCTTGGCTGCCCTTTTAACCGACCTGCCAAAGTGTTTCTTGGTTATGTATTTTATGCATTTGAGTGCCCCTATGTTCATCTTGCAATGTCTGTATATCGTTAACCTGAAACTTTGTACATCTTTACCCTGCCTGCAACTGCCTCTATATTTCCTTGTAACCTCCCAGGTTGCACCTCAAAATAGGAATCTGCTTTGTCTAGTACGCTTACCTGGTAAACAAAAGCTAAATAAACAAATAACATGTTTCCTATTAATTACTCCCAGGGGTTAAACTACGCAGGAACTCAGTTCCTCCCCTCCTCCTTCAAAATTGTTTCTGCATCTTTCCATATGGGCAGACTAGATGGGGTATGTTTATTTATGTATTGTTAACCGGGTGAGTGCGCAGGTCCCAGGGACCATTTTCAGGCACGACCCGAGCCATAGAGATGGCACGATTACAAAGATACAGAAGTCATAGATACATACAGAGAAAGTACTAGGATTTCACAGTTTTAGTTACATACAAAGTTGATAGAGGACTTAACATTTTACATCTTACAATTTAAAATGTATAGTAAGTACAGCAACAATGTGATAGAGCAGTATGGTGATATAGCAAGTATGGAGGAGAGTTACAGGTGTCAGGATGTTCTGGGGTACACTTGCAGGTAGATGTGGAAAGGAGGGCTGAAAGTAAGTTTGATTTGAAGGTCTGTGTAGGGTCTATGTTACGGGCAGAGGTAGAAAGGCTATTCCAGTGGTCCTTTTCGGCCATCAGATTCAGTGTTTCTATGCATCTTTCTCCACCGAATACAATAGGAGATTTCCACCCCCTAGAGATGACAGGTCCACTATCTACCAACCTAAAGATGAGAGTTACCCCACCTAAACATCTACAATTAAACCACTGATTGCTTCATCGTCCTGCAAAATACAGAAGCTCCTGTACATCTGGGAGTCTTGCACACAATTCACCTGATGTTGGAAAGGTTAATATAAATTAAAAGCATGTACTGCAAGACATATAAACACTAACAAGAAAACTTTAAACCAGGGTCTCTTTAAACATGCACTGCTTGTATGCCCAAGGAAGAACCATATTGAAATACTCTAAGTACTTGATCCTTTCTGATCACAGAGATATATTTGCAGATTTTTAAATGGGCCACCAGGGGGCACCATATGATTTGTAATCAAAAGATTGTTACTTACTGGTCCCGGTTTGGTGGCTTGCGGAGCTGGTCAGCAGTTACCTTTGCTGAGAAGTTGTAGAACTGTAGAACATTCTGGAAGTAGAGATCTGGTACCACTGTATACTGGGGTGGCAGACAAAAACAGTGGCAACTGGTGATAAATCAGGTCATGTCATTGCTTCACATTAGTGAGGGCAGTTCCTCTTTGTTCCACCCTCAGTTTCCTTATCCCAAATACAGAAGACAGTATCCTAGCATTGTGTAGTGCGAGGCAATGGTAAGAGACTACGCTGTGCAATGGATTAGTGCAGCAGCTGTTTTTTTAATTTTTCAAATGTTTTATTTTTTTTGTCCCCATTTCCCACTGATTCCCCTAGGGGTGATTGGATAATGGCTATTTGATTTGGATAATCATTATCTAATCATCCCTAGCAGACTCAATCAAATCAAAAGTTATGATTTAGGATTTTCAGATATAGTTGCTGAAAATCCCGCATCCTAATCAACAGAAATGTGATCGGACTCACAGTCTAGCCCCACGGTGTGGGGCTGCACTCTGGAGGTGCCATCTTTCGAATAAGATGTTAACTCACTGGCTCCAATAGTGCATTTTGAAGTCTGAGGATTCCATTGCTTAACCTTAATTCAAAATTGCATCTCAGTGCTGATGAGTTAAAATAAGGTCCTGCCTGCCTGTTCTGGTGGTTGTTCAGGTGGACATTAAAGGTCCCATGGCACTTCTCAATAAGAGTAGGGTAATACCCTGGTGTACAGGCTAAATGTCCCCCATTCTCTTAAAGTACCACTAAAAGCTACACCTGATTCAAGGAGTCAGTTTACATTTATATCTCCACCCCACCCGGGACAAGGCTGAAAACAGGCAATATTGCCTAGCCCCCACACTCCCCTTTCCCAGTCAATACAAATAAAAATAAGATTCTGGAATCCAATTCCCAAATCCAGAATTTGCTATTTATATCAGAATCTGAAGTACTTGGGTCAGAAATCAGATTTTGGATACCGAAAACAGACCAATGGATCGGATTCCAAGATATCCGATTACACCTATCCCACACCTAAAAGCGGGGTCGTCACGGCAGCTGCCTTCATAGGGCATATTAATATGGTTCCTTAGTTGGTTGGCAGGCAGGAAGGGTGGGTGGGTGGTGAATCCTGGGCGGCATGCACCCCTCTTCCCTGAAAGCTAAGGCCTCACTTTCATTGCAAGCCCCAGATCCAGTGTTGGATTCTGAGGCTCATACAGCACTCCCAATCTCCCTGCTGGCTTCACAGTATTCTGTGCGGTGCCTCCAGCTGGCCCTGTGCAGTGCCTTTTTAGCACTAGAGTGTGGTTTTTAGCTGCACTTGTACTGAGATTTGACAAGGATGGAACAGACTGGGCAAAACCACAGTAACATAATCTGTTCTACAGTTCTGCCAAGGGGTGCCACCTAGAATCATACTAGTGTAACTCAAGATACATGGGCTCTGCATCAGGCAGACTTGATATATCACAAGGACTTCTGCTGGCCAACTTCTGCATTTTGTTCATATGGGAAGCAAGTTCTGTAAGTTCTGCTGTTTCTAGGCCGGAGAGTGATCTTTCTCACCTTGTTAGGGACTTCAACATTCTCTCATAATGATCGCTGCTTGGATAGCTCCAATTCCAATCTGACCAGAATTTGACGGATTACCATGTCAGGGGTCGAAACTAGCACCTGCCCACAAGCTAAATTTAGCCACTAGATTTTGTTCTGGGCTGGAAAAATGTTCCTTTCACTATCCCATCTAGCATGTTTCGTAGGAGAAAACCTTTCAATAAGTTCATCAGTTGGGTCAGTAAAATGGCCACTGGACCAGTGGATTCTCCCAATCACTAGCCCCACAAGCTAGTATTCCAAGATATGTCCTTAAAGGGTTGTGCAATATCAAAACTGACTCTGTATGATGTGTGCGTTTTTCTTTTATCTTACTTTGTTGTACAACCATGTTTTATCTGAATGTTGTATGTCCAGCCAGTATGGCCGTGTGTGTATATATATATATATATATATATATATATATATATATATATATATATATATATATATATGTATATTTTTTTTAATAAAATAAATGATTCTGAATCGGTAGTTAGTGGTTGCAAAAGTTAATTTTGACCTGCCTCATGTAACCTTTTACCACTTTAATTCTGATCCAGTCGGAATCTGAATAATTTATTAGACTGGAATTTAGTCTACAATCCAATGCACAAACTATTAAATCAAAGTTCATGCCCTCCTCTTCTGGTCTAAAGAAGACCCCCCCACACAGACACACCCTCCCACCACCCAAGGTTTGTTAAAGATTTTTTGGCCCTTTGGGTTCTTACTGAATAATTCTTCAACCCTTCCCCCCACCCAAGTTGTAGCCTAAGCCCACCCTAAACCCCCCAGCCAGTCCCCAAGTCCCACCTTTCTGATATCTGGAGCTCCCGACTGGTTTCTGCAAGGATGTGTGTGTGTGTGTGGGGGGGGGGGGGGTTCCCTTGTGCCAGCCAGTTGGATGAGAGGACTTGGGCAGAAATTGGCTGAGGAGAGAGTGCCATGCCATGCCATCTTCAGTTTCACAATACACTTAGCCGAAGTTGCACTCTTTGCTGTGGCGCTGCCGCCTAGTCTGAAACTTACTGAACCCGTGTTAAGTGGGACAACAGCTTGCACAATGCCTGATGACATCACAATGGGTTCTGCTGCACTCAAAACAGAGCAGTGAAATCAAACAGAAACAGCTGAATCTTCATTAGAAACAGAAGATTGACTATGGGGAGTCATTCACAAGGATATTCTCATTCGAGAGGTCTCCTTGTCAACGTTAGACCTCCAGAGCGAAGCTCGAGAGGTCATCCGTTGCCAAGGAGAACTCGAGATCAGAGAAGATCCTTGTTTGTGAATGACTCCCCACAGACAATCTTTTATAATGTATGGGGAGTCTATTCATGACAAAACAGCAAATGGACGCAGAAACAGACATTCACATTTTTTTTTTTAAATCAAGCCTTACTTGGCTTCAATGTTGTGGCTTGCTCCAGTGCTACTCACTTCCTTGCCAATGCGGCTGCTAAACAGAGCATGTACGAATGCATTCCATCTTGTTGTGCTGCACCAGTGAGGTACTCAGTGCAGCACAACAAGATCGTGATGCACTGAGGCAAGCACAACAACGCTGTTGTGAGCATGGATTTCCATGCTCAACAGCGTCCTACCATACACTATATTGAGACATGGATAATGACGGCAGAAGATGACCAAAGGTTGATTTAGTCTGCCTGGAGTTCCCTACTTGCCCTGGGACCTGCTGTCTATATGGGCTTTTATCCTTACTGGTCCACCCCCCTGCTCCCCTCCCTACTGCCACCAATCTGAGCAACCAACAAACCCTTCACGCAGTCCCAGACATACTTAAAACCATTCATGGTCTTGGTGCCCACCACCTCCGCTGGCAGACTGCTCCACAGCTCCAACACCATTTCCACAAAACAGAATGTTCTCACATCTCTTTTCAACCCTCCCCCCCCACCAGTTTCCACTTGTTACCCCATTCTTGACTCTGTACTGCTAAACAATTCCCCTGCAGTTCATCTTGTATATTCCCTTCAGCAGCCTGACGGCCTCGATCACCCCCCCAATCTGGTCTCCTGAGAGTACATATTCAGTGCCTTGAGAGAATCTTCATAAGATCTTCCCTATTGGCCCTGAATCATCTTAGTCATCCTGCATTGCACCCTCTGTAGCCTGTCCCTGTCTGTCCTTGGGTGAAGACTCTAGAAATGAGCACAGTATTTCAGGTGCAGCCTCACCAGTGACCTACACTGAGGTAGTTGTACCTCCTTTTTCCTGCTTTCAGTACCCCTTTGGATACACCCCAGCATCCTATCAGACTTACTGTAGGCCTTGTTACAAATGCTTGATTGCTTGAGGGAGTCACTATTGATAACTCCCAGGTCCTTTTCCTTTGCCATGGTGCTCAGTTTAACCTCTCCCATCTAGTACTCTCTCCTGTTTTATTTTTTCCCCTTGATGCATAGCCTTGCATTTTTTGGCAATGAATTTCAACTGCCAAACCTCAGGCCACCTCTCTAGATCCCTCTGAATCTTCCCGATACGTTCGTCGCTATCCACCCTACCACAGAGCTTTGTGTCATCCGTGAAGAGGCATTAAAAGAACTGAATGGAAACTCTGCAATTTAAAATACATTGTACAAATTGGACACACAATGGCCTCACTCAGAATATGAAATTTATTGTAACTTGTGAGGGAGCACGACTTTCATACCTTACTTCTGGCTCAGTCACTCATGAGTTAAGGTCCTCCCCTCTCACAAGTGATGATAATTGCCATATTCTAAGTCAGGCCATTATGTATCCCATATAGAGCAGTTATGCAAGAACTTACAGTAACAGCAGATCTTCGAGGGGATCTCACTCATCAGACCACACTGCAGAAACTTCACCGCTGGTGAAGCAGGATCCACACAGATTTTCCAGCAGTACCACTGGGGCCTCCCATGCCAACATCGCTAGTCGACGTCATCAACCCTATAAAGGTGTGAGTGGCCCTGCTCCCTCCTCAGTCCTTTCCCCCAGAGACTAAGAGAGTAAACCCATGCCATGGGGAACCAAGTAGAGAGAGAGTGGTACCCAGGCCAGAATAAAAGGCTGGATACACTAGTTGGTCAGGTCTGAGAAGAAAGCACCATAAGAGGAGGATAGTGGGAGGGAAGGCAGACCTGATGACTGAGATCCCTTCAAAGATCTACTGTTATGGTAAGTTCTTACGCAACTGTTCTATCTTCTTCGGGGGTATCTCAGTCATCAGGTCACAACAGAGGAGCGAGTCCCAAGCAGTTACAGGTGTAGCAAAATAGCCTGGGAGGAAGGCCAACCAAAGTCTAGGACAGGAGAACCTGCAAAATAGCCCGACCAAAGCTCGCTGGGCTCTAGAAGCAACATCCAGACTGCAGGGCTTGTCAGGGCACTGACGAGGGAGACAGCTGGGGCAACTGTCCTGGGCCGGTGGGTCAGGGAGGCCCGGCGTCTGCCTGCAGTCAGCTATGCCCTATGCTCTCATGACCTTGCCCACTCTGCTGCCTGCCCCTCCACTCTTCTGCTCCAGTGCTGGCGTCAATCCGTACTTCCCTGACCAGTTCTGAATCCTGCTTCTGATCTCCAGACTGGAAGGGAGTCAAGACGAGACGAGTTAATAAAATTTAAATATCAGCCAGTCCAGGGGTCAGCTTAAGAGCAGAGGTCATGAGGTCACCACAGTTTGGGTCGCAGGTCAGAAGAGGTCATTGGGGCAGGCCAATAGGGCCATGGATGGTGATTGGTGGTGGTGGTGTCCCACATGACATGTGGGTCGTGCGCATGGCAATACTTCTTGTCCTTTCTAGCATCGATAATTTGAGAAGGAGAGGAGGACCTCATGGAGTCGTCATCGAAATTGTTGCTTCGGGGAGCAGCCCTACTCATCACCAACTCACTCATTTTGGTGGTCTACCATCTAGGCGGGTTGGGCAGGCGGTTGAGATGGTCATGATTAATTTTTCTTTTGTTTGCTTCAAATTGCTTGTTGCTGATTTAGAGGAGCACGGGGCGGGCCAGGCCAGAGACAGTGCGAAGGACCGGAGATCGGAACAAGGTTGCACCTATATGGATTGGCTGGACCAGTGCAGTCAGAGGAGGGCCGGAGGCCACAAGAGAGGAGTGGAGGAAGATTCCATCCTGACTGGCTTCCCAGTTTTTCTGGTGGGCAGTGATGTACAAGTGGTGTGCAATTTTGCAAAATAATTTTTTTAACTCGTTTGTTAGTGTGGTGTAACTGGGAGCCATGACACGCAACAGGACCCAGCTTCAAACGTGTCAATTAGAAACACCACACGGTACACTTGCAATGCATTCAATGCCTAATTCAGCTGTGTTGATTGAAAGCAGTCTGTGAAAGTTATGAGTGGGAGGGGAAGATCATGGTTAAATGGATTTGAGATTCCAGGAAATTGAAGCCAAGGTAGATCATTTCATTTTCTGAGACCAAGTAACTTAAAGACAGCATGTATTACTCTGGTTCTCTCCTCCTTAAGCCCCCTTCCCAGTCTAGAGCTGAGGTTTATTAGATGGGCTGGCCTGACCTGGCACATGGCAGTGGTATGGACCTGTTCTGTCTTTGCTGGCATATCTGGTTTCCTTTTGCAACCTTCTCTCATAGCCCCCTACTCCAGTTACAAGGTTAGATGGCCAAGTCTTATCATCATCCCCCTGTGCTTGAATATAATGTTTTATGCAGTACCTATTAACTGAATATGTGCCTTCTACAAGAAAGAACTTTAACATAAATCTAAATGTACTGTGTACGTGATATTTTGCTGAAGGCTTTGTATAATATTCAGTGGTGGGTGAATTTTTATTTGGTAACTAGGAGAAAATCTATGGAACAGATGGGGAGAGGGGAGGGAGAGAGAAAGAGAGAGAGGGAGAGAGATGCTGATATAAAACATGGGCTGTCTGAAGAGATGATGTCTCTCACCCTAATGTGCAGTATTCCCTTGAAATATGCACACCTGTGTTTTAAGTCTGGGGAGATTCAATTAATTGGGCCTGGCAGACCAAACAGTACTGTTTCTTGCATAAGTCATCTTCTCTTACACCTTAAAAAATGGCAACTGTGTGTATGTGTGTGGGGGGCTACATAAGTAACTCAGTACTTACGTGTTATCTATCTCCAGTAAAAAACCCAGAACTCTCTACAGAGCATCTAAACCTCCAGAGCTTCTGGTTTGGGAGAGGGAGGCTGATCTCAAAGAACTTGTCCCGGACCCAAAAATTCCTGTCTTCTCCCCTGGTGCTTGGTAAAAGTATGGATGCTTTTCCAGATGGCAGCAGCACAAATGTCAGCAGCTGAGACCCCTTTGAAACACGCCACAGAAGTAGCCATGCCCCTTGTTGAATGGGCTTTCACTGTGCCTGGCAACTCTTTGCTGTGCTTGTTGTAGCAGACCACAATACAATGAACCAACCATTTGGTCAAACACTGTTTGGAAACTTTAGTGCCCTGTCCTCCTGGGGTGAAAGAAACAAAAGGCTGCTATGTTTTTCTGCAGTCCTTGGATCACAGCAATAGTATTTCAGAATCCTGCACACATCTAAAGCATGGAGCAGTGCTTTCCAGGACTGGCACACTCAGGAAAATAAACTGGTAGGTGGACAGATTGGCTCAGAGTAAACTCAGACACCGCCTTAGGGAGAAACTTAGAATTTGTGCACAAAAACACCCTGCGCAAAAAGTCAAATAAGGCTCTTCCCATCAGATAGCCTGAAGCTCGGAAATCCTTCGAGCAGAAGCAACAGCAACCAAAAAAGTACAGTTACGTAAGAACTTACCGTAACAGCAGATCTTTAAGAACAGCTCTTGCAGCAGGTTACACCATTAGGACTGAAGCCGGCAGGCGCCAGGACCACACGGAAATTTTCTAGCTAGCAGTATTCATCGGGGGACCGCCCCCAACGTTGACCCTGCCCCCGACGTCAGGCATCGTACAAAAAGGGGGCGGTCCCCCAGAATCCCCAGTTCTCCCGCCAGAGACTCCCGGCCGCTAGATGACATCAGAAGTGGAGACTGAGGATCCGCATTCAAAGAAGGTATGTAGCAGGGAGGTGTTAAAAACACCGAATCCTAGGTAGTAATCAATGGAACAACTCTACCTCCAGAGGGGATGGTGGGAGGGAAACTACCTGCTGCAAGAGCTGTTCTCGAAGATCTACTGTTACAGTAAGTTCTTACGTAACTGTACTATCTTACTTCGAGAAACAGCTCTTTTACACTCAAAGGGCATTGGCTTTGTGACAAATTAGGTGTGGGGAACATATATAGATATATATATAGATATATATGTGTATGTGTGTGTGTGTGTGAGCACCCAGGTAATCTGTACTATCCTGAAATAGGATTAGTCTTAGTTTTTATAATCTTATTGTATTAGCTGACACTCTCTGATTCATACAGATTTCTCTCTGTATCCATGTAAGGAGACTATTGAATTGATTGTATGTAATGTAAAGTCTGTACCTGATGATGATGGTGATGAAAATCAAATAAAAAGAGAATAACAAAAAAAAAAAAAGAGAGAGAAACCGCTCTTGCAGCAGGTTACACCATTAGGACTGATTCCCAAGCAATTCTGGAAATCCCTCTCAGATGGGAGGGGGCTAGGGAGAGATCATGAGTTGAACCGGAGCCTAGCGCAGTAGTCCCTGAAGGGCTGCTAGACCAAAACCAGCTCTTCGTTGTGAAGCAACGTCCAGGCTATAATGCCTGACAAAGATGTGCACGGTGCTCCAAGTAGTTGCTGCGCAGATGGCGGAGGTAGACACGTTCTTCAAAGCAGCAAAGGAGGTAGCCACCCCCCTTGTAGAATGTTCCTTAACTGAGCCCGGTAGGGACTTGTTAAGCTTCTGGTAACAGAACGTGATACAATGCATGAGCCATCTAGAAAGAGATTGCTTAGAGACCGGAGCACCCAGCATCCTATGGGCAAAGGAGACAAAAAGCTGATCAGATTTACGGTGTTGCCTGGTTTGGTCAGCTAGTATCTTAGACACCTATGCACATCGAGAGTGTGCAGCAGGGCCTCTCCTCTATTGGAATATTTTGGAAAGTACACTGGTAGGTCGATATCCTGATTAAGGGTAAGGGCTGAGACCACCTCAGGCAGAAATTTTGGATTTGTCCTTAGGGACACCCTGTCCTGGTGAAAAACCAAACAAGGTTCTTTGCACATATGTGCGTGTAGCTCAGAAATCCTTCTGGCCGAAGTAACAGCAACTAAAAATAACGTCGTCCATGCAAGAAGATGTAGCTCGCAATCCGCGGCTGGTTCAAAAGGAGGCAGTGTAAGCTGCTCCAGGACGAAGGGTAGGTCCCACGGAGGAATGGGATCCTTAATCGGAGGCCTAAGGTGGAGAACGCCTCACAAAAAGGCTTGTGCAGATACCAACTGGGATATGGACCGTAGGCGTATAGGTATGTGATAGGTCGAGATGGCACAAAAGTGTACTTTGATCAAGGAGTAGGCCAAGCCTGCCTGAAATAGGGACAGGAGGTAGTCTAATACCAAACCCTCAGAACAATCCAGTGGGGAAAGTCCCTGTGCTTGAGCCCAGAGACGAAATCTGCACCATTTCATGGCGTACGTGGCATGAGTGGCCGGTTTTCTAGCAGCCGCTAGAACATCTGCTACCTCTTGTGAAACCCCATAGCGCATGACTGCTATGTCCCTAGGAGCCAGGCATGCAGGTTCAGAGAGCGAAGGTCTGGATGGATCAAGGATCCTGCCTCCTGGGACAATAAGTGAGAGCTGACTGGCAGAGGCACCGTCGGTTCCTGAGAAAGTTGGTACAGCAGAGGGAACCAGATCTGCTTGGGCCAAAAGGGAGCGATTAATATCAGCATCGCCTGCTCTCTGCGGAGTTTCAGAAGAACCCTCTGGATCAACAGGAAGAGAGGAAATGCATAGAGGAATCTGCCCGCCCAGGAGAGGGACAACATGCCTCACCAGAAAACACCAGGCCCTGGCTCTAGCGAGCAGAAATTGGGCAGTTTTGCATTGGATGGGGACGCAAAAAGGTCCACCTCTGGTGTCCCCCATCTTCGAAACAGATCCTCTACAACCTCCTGGAGTAGTTCCCATTCGTGGACTCTGGCCCGAGATCGGCTCAGACTGTCTGCGATAATGTTGTCCACTCCTGGAACATGAACAGCAATAAGGTTTGCGCTGTGTTGCAGTACCCAATCCTACACCCTCATGGCCTCCCTGCAAAGAGGGCAGGAATGAGTGCCTACTTCTTTGTTGAGGTAATACATCACCGCGGTATTGTCTGTTTGTAGCAGCAGAGTACCCGGTGGAATCACCGATTGGAAAGCCTGCAAGGCATAAAGGACCACTCTCATCTCCAAAATGTTTATGTGAAGATGAGCTTCCTGGGACGTCCATGAGCCGAGACCTGACACTGTCGAGGTGCGCTCCGCAATCGGACCATGAAGCATCCGTGGAGTGTGTCACAACCGGAGATGGCGCAACAAAGGGGACTCCCAATGATGGGTGCTCTGGGTCGAGCCACCATTGCCAATCCCAGATGACAGCATTCGTGATCCTGACTGGATGCTGCAGACGGTCTTGCTTCTGATCCCACTGCACCCGTAACATCCACTGGGTCACCCGCATGTGGAGACTGGCTAAAGGGACTGTTGCTATGGCCGCAGCCATGTGTCCGAGCAGGAAAAGGACCAGTCTTGCTGGGATGGTCTTCTTTGCCAAGATATTCCTTATGAGGGATCTGATGTGCTCCACTCTGTCCTGGGGCAAAAAGGCTTTCCCCTGGACAGTGTCCAGGACTGCGCCTATGAACTGCAGTCTCTGAGACAGAACCAGGTGCGACTTCTACCGATTGATAATGATGCCCAAGGACCCGAAGAGGGAATGAGTACAGTGGATCGCGGACATCAGGGCCTCCCGAGAGGGGGCCATGAGGAGCCAGTCATCCAGGCAGGGGAACACGTAGCAGCCTTGTCTCCTGAGAGCCGCCGCTATGACTGCCATGCACTTCGTGAATAACCAAGGTGCTGAAGACAGCCCGAAAGGGAGGGCTCGGAACTGATAATGGCGACCCAGAAACTCGAAGTGCAAGAATTTTCTGTGCGCCCGAGCTATTGGTATGTGCAGGTAGGCATCCTGCATGTCCAGTGACGCTATGAAGGCACCCTGCTTGAGCACGGGAATTAGCCCTGGAAGAGTCACCATGCGGAAGCAGTTGTAAAGCACTGAAGTGTTGAGGTCGCTGAGGTCCAGAATCGGACTGAGGTCCCCTGTCTTTTTGGGAAGCAGACAGAAGTGGGAATAATATCCTGTGCCTCTCTGGTTCCACGGTACATGCTCTATGGCCTCTTTTTCCAGAAGCGCTGGCACCTCCTGTTGAATGAGCAGTGCGTGCTGTACTGAATAATGGGAAAGCAGGGGAGGCCTTGAAGTTGGGTGATCGAGGAATTCTATAGAGTGTCCTCTCTTGACCAACTGAAGGACCCACTGGTTGGCAGTTATCATCTGCCACCCTGAAAGGTGGCAAGAGATGCGACCCCCGACCTTTTCTTCCCGTTGATCCAGAGGAGGGCCGGGGGCCAGGAAGGAATCATGCTGTGGAGACGTTGCCTCCCACAGGCTGGGTCGGTTTTGTATATCTCTGACCTTGGCCTGGGGAAGACTTAGGCTGGGCCTTGCAGTTGAAGTTGCTCCTTTGCTGCTGGCCAGAACATGGCTGCTGCTGTTGTTGCTGGCCATGAAAACAATTCTGGTTCCTACGAAAGGAACCAGTCTTGGGCCTGTACAGTCTTCACCGCCCTCCCGGCGTCCTGTAATTTGGTGATTACCTTTTCAGAATCCTCACCAAACAGGACCTCTCCATTGTAGGGGACGTCCAGGATATTTTTCTGGACATCCGGGGTAAATCCAGAGATGCGAAGTCATGAGTGGCTCCGGAGACAGACGCCCGAGGCTGCACCCCTGGCCGCAGAGTCCACCGAATCATAGGCAGCTCTCGAAACTTGGGTCCCCACGTCTGACCCTGTGTGAAGAAGGTTCAGAAGTTCCTCCTTCTGTTTGCCATCCAGAAGGACTTTAACCAGGTCCTGGCCCCGTTCCCACAGGGCATTCTGAAACTGAACCATGTGTGTCAGATAGTTCAGTGACCTGATGGAGCATGTAGCAGCCGCATACATGCATCTACCCAGTGAATCCAATTGCTTGGATTCCTGGTCTGGAGGATGTGTGCTCAAATGTTGCGGTCGTTGAGACCGGTCATGAAAGGCCATGATGACCAGTGAATCAGCCAGGGGTTGTTGCGCCAGAAACAAGTCCTCTGCAGGAGCCTTGTACAGGTGGTCAGCCTTGTTCGGCACAGCGAGGGTGGAATGTGGATGTCTCCACACAGCCTTGGTGACGTCCACGAAGGTGTCCACCAAGGGTGGCACCACCACAGGCTTAGGATCTTTCTGCCAAAGGTATCGAGCTAGGTGCTGTCTTTCGGGGTCTAGATCTTCCTTTTCCCATCCCATATTCTCCTAGATGTGCCTCATGATTTCAGAAAAAGAGGGATCATCCGGAGGTGACCTGGGGAGGTCTTGTGGGTCTGGTGATGGGATACTTATTGGAGAAGGAGACCTGGAGGTGTCTGAAGAGTCCGGTCTAGAGTCGTCCCCCTGCAGAGTGGACCTTCTTCCTCTGGGTCACTTGGGACTGGGGGACCCTGAGGGAGCCCGTGAATGGGGCCTTCTCCTTTCTCTGTATCTGCCCCTAGGAGGTGGTGTAGGCTCCTTGGGGGTCGGGGATCTTCCTGCTAGACCCTGGGGAAGAAGAGGAGGAGGAGGCTTTACTGGGACCACATCCTTTTTAATAGTGTCCCACCAAAAGGTGAAGAGATCCTTGACTTCTTGGATGTTCATACCGGATGATGGTCCTGGCGTCGGGGTTGGTCTGTCGCCAGTGTTGGGCGTCGGGTCCAAGAGTGTCGCCAGTTCGGGTGAAAGCTCCCGCGGACACCCGGCATCCTCAGTATCGCCTGCCTGGTTGTCAGGCAATGTCAAGTCCTCCTCAGATGAAGCCCGGTGACAGGTATCAACCAGTGAAGGGAGGGTAGTCATCGCCTCCATAGGTCGTTTGGTGCTTAAGGGACATCTGGTCCAAAGGGCGTTTGGCCAGAGAAGGATCGGCAGCCCACTTAGGGTCAGTCATCCACTTGAGGGACGTCAGGTCCTTAGTCTTCCTGGGAAGGGGATCAGGTCCCCTGGGAGGCCAATCTGGCATCGGGTTCCCGGCGTCTGTCCGAGGAAGCAGAAGCAGACTTGGAAGAGGACTTGAACCAATGACGGTCTGAAGACTTCGCTGAGGCCCGGGACAGCATTGAAGAAGGGTCCAAAGTGCTGGAAGTCTTTAATGGGTGGAGAGAAGCCGAAAGACCGCCTGAAGCCTGGACTTTAACGGGAGGAGGCTGAGAGCGAGCCCTGGATGGAGAGCGGTCTGAGCATGTGGAGCCTGAGTTGGTGCGCAAGTCCGAGGCCTGGTTCAGGGATCTGGACGCGGCCTTCTCCCGGTGTTTAAGGGACTTGTAGGTAGACGCACCTCTGGAGACAGGGTCTCTGTCCATTGTTTTCAATCTTTCCTCTAACAGGAACCCCTAAAGTGCCTTCTGATGGCGGATCCTGGTGCGGCTATTAAACTTCTGACAGAAGGAGCAGGCCTGGGTGTCGTGCTCCGGGCCTAGGCACCGCAGACAGGCTGAATGGAGATCCTTGAACGGAATCTGTTTTCCGCAGGCACACTTGGGGGGTGTCCTTCTGTGGAAGGAGTAGGAGATGCCGACATTGAGTTGAGCAAAAAAAATTGCTGGAAGTTCGAGTTGTCGTTCGCTGAAAAGGGCGTCCGTGAGGCCGATGCTGGTGAGTCGATGGCGGGAAAAGAACTGAGAATTCTGGGGGACCACCCCCTTTTTGTACGATGCCTGAAGTCGGAGGCGGGGCCAACATCGGGGGCGGTCCCTGCCGGATACCGCTAGCTAGAAAATTTCTGTGGGGTCCTGGCGCCTGCTGGCTTCAGTCCTAATGGTGTAACCTGCTGCAAGAGCGGTTTCTCGAAGTAAGATCAACGCTTTCCAAGAAAGACAGTGGAGCTCACAAGTCGTGGCTGGTTTAGAAGGAAAGCCAGGACAGGGGAAATGGACTGGAAGTTTCAGAGGTAGGATTCCCCTGAGGAAGGTACGGGGCACCTCTAACTGAGTCATGGTATGGCCATCAACACGGCTCTTGAAAGGCAGAAATAGATGAGAAGTGCACCTTGATGGATGAGTACTGGAGGCCTGCGTCTGACAGGGCGATCAGGCAGTCCAGAATCTGACTTGCTGCACAGGTGAAAGGATCCAGATGGCGCTTGACAGCCCAGGTGGTAAATCTCTTCCACTTCATGGCATAGGTGGCCCTAGTGGAGGGCTTCCTAGTTGTCATGAGAACATCAGCCACCTTCTGGGAGACCCCAAATAAGACAATGGCTATGTCCTCAGGAGCCAGGCAATCAGAAAAAGGAACCTGGGGTGTGGATGGAGCAGGGTTCCCTAAGCCTGCATCAGCAGATCCCTGCGGAGGGGCAGAGGCACCAGAGGTTCCGCTGCTGACTGTTGCAGTAATGGAAACCATATCCAACATGGCCAGTAGGGTGAAACCAAGATTATGTTGATCCCCCTCCATTTGCAGCTTGATTAACACCCTCTGAATTGGAGAAAATGGAGGGAAGGCATAAAGGAACCTCTCATTCCAGGACAGGGACAATGCATCTCACCAGAAAACTCCAGGTCCTGGATCTACCAAGCAAAAACTGGGAAGTTTTGCATTGAGTGGGGATGCAAAAAGGTCCAACTCTGCACAATCCCATTTGTCAAACAGATCTACAACAGATGAGAGAAGTTACTAGTCATGTATGCTGGACTGGCTGAGGCTGTTCATCGGGATGTTCAGCATGCCTGGGACATAAGACTACCGATAGGACCAGGCCGAGGTCCAGTGCCCAGTACCAGACTCTCATTGCCTCCCTGCATAGGGGGTACAAATGCGTTCCCCTTTGCGGGTTGATGTAGCAGACAACACTGAGACTGTCTGTCTGGACCATAAATTGACCCAGAAGGAGGTGGTTGTGTAAGACCTGCATGGCATAGAGGACCACCCACATCTCAAGGACGTCGGTACGTAAAGATGTCTTGAGTGGGGACCATGGCCCCCCCCCCCCGAGTCTGAAAAGGACTCAGGTGCGTACCCCAGCCCGAACTGGAGGCATCCATGGTGAGAATCTTCTGGGAAGGGGGAGACCAAGAGTGGGCCCCTCATACAGGTTCTTGAGGTCCATCCACCACTGAAGCACCTCGTGGTCTGTAGAGGAAACCCGCACTAGCTGCTGCAAGTTGACTGTGCATTGGTCCCACTACACCCAGAGGGCGCCCTGGAGGGCCCACATGTGCAGCCCGGCCAAAAGGACCATGCCAATGGGCGCAGCTATGAGCCCTATTAGCCTCAAGTATATCCTGGCAGTAATCATAACGGCTTTGGACAATCTCCCTGGCCTGGGTAATGAGGCACTCCACCCTATTTTGTGGAAGCAAGGTCTCGACCTGTGCCGAGTCCAGAATCATCCTGATATACTGCAGCCTCTGGGACGGAACCAGAACCGACTTGGGAAGACTGACAGTGATGCCCAGGAAGTGAAACAGTCAGAGGGTCCTCTCCAAGGCCCAAAGGAGTTGCTCTCTGGATGGGGTTTTGAGAAGCCAGTCATCCAGGCAGGGAAAGACGTACAGGCCTGCACTCTGGAGGGCTGACGCTACTGCTATTAAGCATTTTGTGAAGTCCCACAGTGCAGAGGACAAGTTAAAGGGCAAGTCCTTGAATTGGCAATGTACACCCTAAAAAAGAAACTGGAGAAACTGCCTGCTTGATTATGGGCAACAGGTCTGGCAGAGTGACTGTGCAGAATTTCTTGCACCGGATATAAAGATTGAGGTCTTTGAAATCTAGAAAAGGCCTCAGATCTCCGGTTCTCTTGGGGACCAGGAAGAACCTGGAATAGAAATCCCTGTTCCTCTGCCACCTGGACACTGGCTCAGTAGCCTTTTCCCTCAGAAGGGACTGTACCTCTTCCTGAAGAACCATGACATGGATTGGAGGAGAGATGAAGGGTACTGGAGGAATCTCTGGGGGCTGCTCTACAAGCCCCAGAGTATATCCCCATTTTATAATCTGAACAATGCAGGCATCTGTAGTTGTGGCTCTCCACTGGTTGAAATGGAGGGAGAACCCGCTTCTGACCACCACCTCTTGGTCGGGGACCGAAAGAGTAGGGGTCTGGCAGGGAGTCAGGCGGAGGCGGAACTGGCCACTGGAGCTGATCCGTCACCTCTGGGGCACTTCACAGTTGAGCCCAAGGGGGGGGGGGTAAGGCCAAAAACGCTTTTCTTATTCCCCCACTGTGAAAAGGCAGGCACTGTCTGCTCCTAAGTTGGATATGGTAGAGTAAATGGACAGATTTAACAGCCCTGCCAGATGCCTGTAAACCATTAATGATGTCCTGGACCTCTGGCCCAAAACAAGTGTGAGCCACTGGAGGATGCATCCAGCACCTTCTACTGGACATCTGCTGTAAAGCCTGAGACCCTTGGCCAGGCATATCTACAAAGGCAAGCACCTATGGCAGCTGCCCTGGCTCCAGTATCAGAAGCATCATACAAGGCCCTGAGAAGGTGGTTACTGATGTCCTCATCTGCCTGTAAAGATACAACAGCCTTCCATTTCTGGAAACATTCTATTTTTGAGGGGCGGGCTGGGCAGCCGCCTTGCCCCTATTCCAGGTAACGTCTTGGTACTTGACCATGTGTGACAGATAGCTGACGGTCCGAAGTCCCAAGGTGGAGGAGGCATAAACCCTCTTACCCCAAAAGCTGATCTGCCTGAATTCCCTGTTTGGGGGGTGGGAGCTAAGGTGCTTGGGCACCTTGGACCTGCTATGTGCTGCTTTGATGACAACAGAATCAGTCTCAGACTGGCAGCATAAGACAGCAGGTCCTGAGGGCATGAGAGAGTTGATCTGTCCCATGGGGCATGCCAGGAACCATGCCTGGACAGTGCAAAGCCGCAATTATGGCATTCCTTAGAGCTGAGAGGACAGGAGGAATGACCACGGGGGGGGAGGGGAAGAGTCTGGAATTCCCAAGAAGTCCACTAGTTCTCTCCTGGTGGCATCCCCTTCCTCAATCTGCAAACACATAATAGTTGTGGACTGCTGACCTTAAAAAAGGTAGAATTCTTAGGAGGGAACCTGTGAGTATGTTGAACAGAGTCCTCGCTCACTGAAGGAGCAGTAGACCCATCAGAGGAAACAGGTACTTCCTCCTCTTCCTCAGGGATGATGAGGTCAGGATGGTACTTCTCGACTTCATCCTATTCCAGCTCTAGGTCCATAGATCGAGGGGACGATGACAACCTATGGGATGCAGCCCAAGAAGGACGAAGTAGCGTCAATGATGCCGGGGCTGTTGATAGCACCACGAACCCAGGACTGTAGGAGCACAACTGATGCACTAGGGCTGTAGCAATCCTGGCCAAAACATCACCAATATCGATGGCAAGAGAAGGGTGCATCAACGGTGGAAGGGTCGCTGACACAGGGCGCAACAAGCCCATCAACAGGTCATAAGAACCTGAGGGCCCTGATGTCAGAGGACCTGGAGAAGCATCAGGCCGCGACTGAGGGGATGTCATCAACAATCTGAGGATCAACAGCGTAAGGGTCAACGGCCGGTGTCCCTGAGAAGTGGGAGGAGATGCTGTCAGTAGAGGCCCAGGAGAAGCAGAGGCTTGGACAGCAGAGTGCATCGATGCAGCAGCAGAAGCAGACAAGGTACCCCCTGAGAAGGAAGAGGCCATCAGGGATCAGGAGCACCGCTGGAGGGAGTGGTTCCATTGACTGTCTTTCTCGGAGGACTTGCCTCGGACCGGGAGGTCTGGAGCTCAGCGAACCCCAGCAACTGGGAGGGAGGAGGAGGGATGGCCCCGGATCCTGCCAGAGCTGGCTACGGCTGTGCCATAAGGATAAGCTTCAAAGCCTTGCATCGCATAAGGTCTTGAGGCTAAATTTCTGGCAAGAGCTCCCAGACAGAGGCTTCTGTGGTCAGGCTCAAGACAGCAGGTGATGTGGTTGTTAGAAGAAGCAATATTCTTTCCACAGCAGCAGTGATGAGGGGAAACTCTCAACATAAACTGGGTAAAGGAATCTCTTGTTTGAAAGAGTCTAAACACTAAGGAAAAGAAAACAAGAATAGGCAAAAACTGCAGAGGAGCTTCTGTGGAGACCCATGCAATCAGAGTCGGCAGGAAAGAACTGAGGAGGGAGCGGGGCCACTCATGCCTTTATAGGGTCGATGATGTCGATGAGTAATGGTGCAGGCAGCCCCAGAGGTACTGCTGGAAAATCTTCCATGTGGATCCTGCTTCACCGATGAAGTTCCTATGATGTGACCTGATGACTGAGATACCCCTGAAGATGTGTGTGTGTATATATTTATAAAATGTATAAGAAAAAAGGAATCATCTAGTTGGTTGAAACACATCAAATGACTGTGCGTATATCAGAGCGTGACCGCACATCTGCACTTTCATCCCCCTCCAAAACAATTTTACTATTTTATAAGATAGATAATCTACAATAGGGTGTCGATTGGCGCTCTGATATACACGCCTTGGGTGGCTGATGCACTCAGCCTGCAGCCTTGTGCATAACGCACACCAATGCATGTGTATATCAGAGTGCACCACACACTCTAGAATGGGTTATCTATAATATATACATATATATATATATATATATATATATATATATACACACACATACATACACACACACACACACATATATAGATGTGTATAATATAACACACACACACATATACATACATACATATCACACTTCATTCTGCACTCCTTTGCAACCCTTAATGTTGATTCCTGGCATTCATTTTTAAATCCTTTTACATGGCGCGATATTTCATTTTATTTTCACCAT
Source organism: Neoceratodus forsteri (assembly GCA_016271365.2). Classification (NCBI taxonomy): domain Eukaryota; kingdom Metazoa; phylum Chordata; order Ceratodontiformes; family Ceratodontidae; genus Neoceratodus; species Neoceratodus forsteri. The sequence goes on from CM057452.1 coordinate 130,483,878, forward strand.
GTTGCAGCTTTTGTTTGGTAGTTTACAGTTAGTCCTGATGTCAACAATGTTCCACAAGGTCAGGGGCAGTGCCTATTGCAAGCTAGTTCATTCTACTCACAGGAAAAGTAATGTAAAATAGTGGGTGTTCAAACACAGCTCACAATACTGATAAAAACGTATGGCAGCCATATTTAATGAGGCTCACCATTAATGATTTTAAATATTAAAAAAGTGCAGGATAGCGCTGAAATTTTTCACCTAAACTTTTTTATTCGGTTTAGAGTGCCCCTTATCTTCAGACTTGTATGATATCCTTTTCCCCCCCATTTTGAAATTTTTTGCACTTTTGTTTGCAGCTGAAATAATAAAAGGAGCGCTCCTTTTAATACAGGTTTTCATCAGTATTCTCTGTTGTTTCTGAACACAAAAATTATTAAAAATTGCTTTTTATGTGACTATAATGGACTACCTTGCAACAGGCACTGTTCTCTGCTCTTATGGGACAACAGGTGTACAAAGACAGCTGAGAATACCGATAACAAACCTGGTCTGGGCTATATTAAAAAGAGCCCTCCTTTTAATATTTCAAATGTAAAAAACAGCGCTAAAGCAGACTCAAAACGGTAAAGAGGGTATTACAAAAGTCAGGAGCTAGGTGGCAATCTAAAATATAATAAACAAAGAAACATTTTTACTGCCATGATGCACTGCTCAAAGTGGGTGATGCAATTTCTAAGACTGGAAGAAAAGTGTTACAGCAGTGGTACAGCATTTTTATTTAATATGTGTTTATCACTTAATGGGAAAACTTTGAACAACATACTATTTAGATACAACTCCGCTTATATTTTATAGGTTTTCTGCACATTTTGTCCTTTTATTCTTCATACTAGGCTCATTTACAGGGAAACTGGACCCTTGTCCACTATAATCAATCTACTCCTGTAGTTTAATCCTTTTCTTTTTTTTTATGTTTTTATCTGGGTTTTTTTTTCTCATTTTTGTCCGCCCCTTCCCCAGGCATGCACGCCGCATTCAGAAGCGCCCTCTTGACTTGCCGTCCCCTCCTGCCTGCACTGCCACTGGACCTCCACCCGGTGGCAGCGGAACTATGGGGCAGCGACAACCACCCCGGGAGAGGACAGCTGCTGTTAGGCTGCTCAATCCTGCTCCACCCCCCCCCCCGTAATGGCACCCCGACCACCCAAGGTTGTTCTCAAACCCAGGTCGCCGGCGTGGCACGAGGCATGGCATCCAGCGCCTCAACCCTCAGCGCCACCAGGCTGGCACAGTTTAATCCTTTTCTGAAGTTATAGTTAGCTGTTCATGTTATCATAATAATCTACACAGCAACAAACTGATGTCATAGACAGAACATTATGTTCCAAGGAAAGGATGAAAGAACAGAAGCAAATGAACTAGAGGGGATAAGGATGCAGTTTCTTTGCACATTAACTTAGTAATGAAGAACGAACATATGCAGCCTATAAAAAAACATCAGCTGTGATTTTCAAAGTTTTCTAAAAACTGAGAAACTCACTTTTAAGGAATTAAACATGGAAGGTTGTGGGATATGGTGGGATAATGCTACGCCTCAGGTGCACAGTAAAGCACGAGGCCTCAGGTTGAGACTTTTGCACCTGAGAAATGACGACTTCCCACCATATCCCACACTCTGGAGTGTATTATTCATATTAAGGATAGGGTTGTCTAGTAATTAAAAATAAGGTTTTAAAATATATTTAAAAATTGCTTTTTAGTATGAGTATGTACATGTGAGAGATGTAAGTAAATATTTCTTAACTTAGAGGGTGGTAGATGCCTGAAGCAGACAGCCAGCAGAAGCATACCTCTCAACCTTTTGTCCCTCAAATGTAGAACATTGCCTCTCAACATGTGGAACAAATGAGCAGAATATGGAACACTTAATCAGATCTTTACATAAGAAGCTCAGAACACTGTTAAAGTGTTTGCATTTATATACAGAAAGTCTGTTATGAAATAAATATATGTTTTGCATCATTTACTATAGATTTTTGCTTTAAAATGTTAACACTGAATGTGGGACAAGTCCTCACAATGTGGAACAGGGAGCTTTTGTGAAGTAAAACAAGGAACGTTCCTAGTAATGTGGTACAGTTGAGAGGTATGAGCAGAAGTGATGGAGGTGAAAACAGTGGAGGGCTTCAAGCATGCCTGGGATAGATATAGGGTTGTATTAGAAAACAGGCAGGGAGGAGGGAGGGTCGCCAGAAACCAGTCTGAGTCTGCTGAGACAGATTAGTCAGAGAACATCTGGACAGAATGGGTGGGCCAAGTGATCCTTTTCTGCTGATAAATTCTGTCTGTAAACGAGCACTGCTGTTCTTATGTTGGCCAGTAGATGGTGCTGTGGTGAGCATTTTCACTGTAGATTGATTGATGATGTCTGCCCCCCCCCCACACACAATGCACGTGAGGGGAATGATGGTGAAACCGAAGTGAAGTGAAGCTGCCTTTTAATACTAGCAAGTGTCAAACTGTTAAATACTGTCAGTTCTGCCCTGTTTTCTCCCCATTGCCTCAGCTCTAAGCAGCTTAAGGACGTCTTCAGGCAGGGCAGTAATGGTTATTGTACACAGTGTGTGGCAAAACTGAGGCTTTGCTTACACTGCATGGTGATGTTTATTTAACGTGTGTGGTAGACTGGTAGGGGATGGGGGCCAAGTTTCTTTTTTGTCAGGTAAATTCCGGACATTAGCCACATGACGGCTTTCATTTGACCTGTGTGGCGGGGGTGGGGTGTGCCTGCGAGCATTGAGCACGTTGCTTGCATAGCGTGTTGTGACAGGGTGGTATGAGGGAGACTTGGTGCACTGCTTTGTTCTGAGGACTGGCTGTGGCAGGCTACAGAATGTGAGTAGTGATTTCCAATGTGATAATGGATATAGACAGGCTCTGGCTGGAGGGACTCACTCTTACCAGTGCGTTATGGTGCGATAACTCCACTGATAAAGAAGGCTGACAGCTAATGAAGTTTCTGTATTCGTAAGACCCGGTGCATAATGATACTTGCGTGAGTTTGTTACTCTTGAGAAAACTCTGAAAAACAAAATGTCTAGAAACAATGCAGCTGAATAATATTTTGTCCATTGTCTGCAGTTCACTTCCCTTAGAGTTAACCTTCATAGAACAGGATCTGTCACCTCGAGTTCCTCTGATTCAACTACTTAATCCTTTGCAAAAGTCACAATTCTCTGGTTTAGCCATCCAATTTGATGCAGAAGATACGAATGTGGTATCACAAATAGAGACTTGTGAGTTTGGCAAAGAGTTTAACAGCAGTAGATGATCAACAGCAGGGGATGTTGGAGCCTGTGTCTATGTAAATGAACCTCGTAATAAAGAATAAAATGAAAGAAAACACAGAAAACCCATCAAATATAAGATGAATTGTCTAAATATTTTGCTTTTCAAAATTTTCTCAAACTTTACAAAATCCCTTTAAAAACAGCTTTGACTGTTAAAGAAGTTAGCTGTGTGCAGCACTGTGACATCAGAGGTGTTAGCTGTGTACAGCACTGTGACATCAGAGGAGTTAGCTGTGTACAGCATTGTGACATCAGAGGTGTTGTTGTTGTGAGATCACTAGTTAGATCCCTTTTTGACCAATCAGACAGCAGTATGCAGATGAGCCATATCATTATTAGCTACTTACATCAGCAAACACTTTATCCAGCTCTTTTGGATCCAAGATGAACTTAGGATAGCCAATCATGTCATAGATTGCATCTGCCTGGTGAAAATACAAGGAAATAATCCAAATGATGTTTCCAGTTTGGTAACAGCACTCAAACATCTACTCTTGGTCACACAGGGAGACAGTTGTGCTGGATTAGAACCTCGGATCTATTGTTTCAGAGCACAGCGCTTTAACCACTGAACTACACCACTCTTCCTCACTTGTTACGTAATGGTAAGTGGGTTTTTAAAACGTCCTCAATTAATGCAGTTCATTAGGCTTTTATCTTGCTTTATGACTAGAAAACTTCTGGATGTGCATGGCCTATAATGTCATTTCTTAAAGAAGGACTGTGCCAAACCTGCAGGTTATTTTTTCCTGTAGAAGCTGTTTTTTAAATGCTGATTCCAGCTGTGTTATTCTATCTATGCAGGATTTTTTTTAGAAATGCAGAATTTGTTGGCAGAAGACGACCACTTGGCCCACTCAGTCTGTCCTGATGGTCCCTGCCTAGTCCGTCTCCGCAGACCCTAACTGTTCTCTGGCAACATCCCCCTTATCCATGCCTATTTGCTAATATTCCACCCCCCCCATGTCTAGCCCACACATGCTTAAAGCCCTCCACTGTTTTTGCCTCCACCACTTCCACTGGCAATCTGTTCAAGGCATCTACAACTCTTTCAGTGAAGCAGTACTTCCTCATCCCTGTTAAACTCTCTTACTAACATACTAACATACTAAAATGCCAGCAGAATAGGCCTAATGGTCTTTCGTGTCTGCTTGTTTGGTCAGCCCCCACCCTGGGTGCTGACCTTGCTGTCCCTCTCGCCTTCTCTGGCTTCTCCCTTCCCAGTTCCGGATATTCTTGCTGCATTGGATTTTGCTTCCTGAACCCTTCCCTGTACCTGTCCCACCCCTCTGAACCCCTCCACTGTCTCTGCCTCCACCAGCCCCCTAGGTAGTGCATTCCATGGCTCTACCACCCTCTCAGTGAAGTAGCACCTCTCCTTTCTCCCTGAATCTTCCCCTCCAGCTCCACCCATGCCCCTAGTGGCCCCCTCTCCTTTCTTCAAGCACCCTCACTGTTCCTCCCTATTTACCCTCTTCATGTACTGAAGACCTCTATCATGTCCCCCGGTCCCTTCTCTCTTCCAAAGTGTACATATTTAGCTCTTGAGGCCTCTCCTCATAGGTCCTGTCCCCAAGCCCCAAATCATTTTGGTTTGCCCTCCTCTGGACCCTCTCCAGGAGGTTAATGTCCCTCTTTAAGTGTGGCCTCCAAAACTGCACTGCAGTAATTCAGGTGCAGCCTCACCAAGCAGTTAGCCAGAGGGAGTATCACTTCTCCTTCTGGAGGTGATCCCCTAGCGATACATCCCAGCATCCTGTTGGCCTTGGCTGCTGCCCTCCTACAAGTCTCAGAGTTGTTCATCTTGACATCCACCACCACCCCAGGTCCCTCTCAGCCATTGGAGACTTGTATGTATTCCCCAGGGTGTACACTTGGCCTGGGTTTCTGGCCCCAGGTGGAGTACCTTGCATTTCCCTGCATTAAACTCAGCTTCCACTTTCTAGACCATCTTTCCAGAGCCTCCAGGTCCCCCTGCAGGGCCACCCTCCCTCCTCCCCCATCCACCACTGCCCCAGTTCGAGTCATCTGCAAAGAGACTCATCTCTCTCCCTGATTCCTGGCCTTATGTCAGATCGTGAGGCGTTGAACAGAAGGGGCCCAAGGACTGATCCCTGTGGGACCCCACTTCAATGACCCTCCTTGGGGAAGAGATTATCCCACCAACCACGACCCTCTGGTCCGGTCCTGGAGCCAATTGCCTCATCCATCGGATCATCTGGTTTCCCACCCCCATTTCTCCTAGTTTATCCAACAGGCCCCGTGAGGAACAGAGTCAAATGCCTTGCTGAAGTCCAGAAAGAGGACATCCACTGGTCTACCCAGGTCCAAGGCACTTGTCACCCAGTCATAGAACTCCACCAGGTTTGTCTGACACGATTTCCCCGGGATGAATCCATGCTGTCTATCGTCCAGGCACCCTGACTTATCCAGGGCCCCCCCTAGCCACTCCTTGACAATGCCCTCCATCACCTTGCCCACCACTGATGTCAGGCTGACAGGCCTGTAGTTCCTGCCACCTCCCCTGATCCCCCCCTTGTGGATAGGCACTACATGTGCCACCTTCCAGTCTTGGGGCACCCACCCTGTCCTCAGAGATGGTGAAAGCTCTGCCAGGGGGTTTCTTCCAGGACATCTGCAAGTTCCTTCAGCACTCTAGGATGTAATCTTATCCGGCCCGGTGCTTTCTCCATCTTAAGGAGCTGAGGCTTCACCTCTCTGCTGTGATTTCCACTTCAGTACCTCTTCTCCTGCTTAGCCCTCCCCACCTGCCAGTGATGCCCCTCCCCCAGACCTGCCGATTGGTAAGGGTCCCCCTCCTCATTATCTCTGTCTCCTCCCATGTATGATGCAGCATCCCCATTTTCCCTGGTGAAAACTGAGGTGAAGTACTCATTTAGTACCTCAGCCTGCTCCTCTGGGTCTTGTGCCTATCTCTCCCCTGATTTAATCCTGCTAATCTGCCCCTTCACCCTTCGCCTTTCCCCAATGTATCTAAAGAACCCTTTTTTCCCTCTCCTAATTTCCCTGGCCAGGTTCAGCTCCTTCCTTGCCTTAGCCGCCCTCACCACTCTAGTGGCCCTTCTAGCCAACAGCTCATATTCCCCTCGATCCCTTTCACTCCTTGAGCACTTGAATTTCTTATAGGCTGCTTTCTTTCCCCACACCACCTCCTGGACCTCCCTGGTCCACCAACAGGGTTTTTGGGCCCTACCGCATTTTCGTCTTACTCTTGCACAGGTGCTGGTAGCATCCTGCACCCCTCCTGATGATTTCCCACCTACTATCAGCGTCCATGTCTGACCCAATCCATCCAAATCGCTCTAAGGATCCTTCCATTTCCTTAAAATCCACCCCTGAAGTCGGTTACTTCCGTCTTTGTGCAGCCTTCTACCCCTCCTAGGTCCAGGCAGACCAGGCGTGGCATGGTCACTCCCGCCAATGGGTCCCTTACCTCCAGGCCCCCAATCTGGTCACTGTCTGCCAGGACCATCCAGTACCCGTGCCTCCTGGTCAGTTCCCTCACCTGCTGAGTTAGGAGCGCGTCTTGAAAGACATCCAACAACCTCTGTTCCCTGGTCACAGAGGATGTCATAGTCTCCCAGTCTGTTCCTGGCATGTTTAAGTCCCCTAACACCACCACCTTTCCTCTGCCCAGTCTGCAGTGTCTCCTAACATCTGCCACCAGACTGTCCTCCAGCTCCTCCTCACCAGGCAGGGGTCTATACACCACTCCTATTTTTACTCTCTTGCCCCCCCTGTTATCAAGGTGACCCAAATTGCTCCACGGTTCCCTCCGCCTCCTCACTCCCCTATGCCAATGCAGTTTTTACTATCATTGCTACCCTCCTCCCTTCCCCCCCTGTCCTTCCTGAACATAGTGTAACCCTCAGGTTCAGGTCCCAGTCATGTCTTGCAGTGGCCCAAGTCTCAGTGACCACTCCACATCCACTGCTCCCTCAGTTAACATCGCCTGGAGCTCAGGCATTTTATTGCCCAAGCTCCTGGCATTTAGCAGGACTACCTTCCACCCTTTCCCTATAGTTTCATTTCCCTGCTCGTGTTCCTTGGGGATTCTGTTTCTCCTGGTCTGCACTTTGCCAGTTGGTCTTTCCTGCAATCCTCCTGGTCCCCAGGGGGTGGAGACAAGTCCCTCCTTTATCGGCATCCCCTTGACTGCCTTTCTCCCATCCCACCCCTTCACAAGTTTAAACCCCACTTTCACCAATGAACTCCTCCATTTTCAACTTAGGATTCCCTCCCTCCAAATTGAGATGTAGTCTATCTCTAGCATACAGCTCCTTATCCTCCCAGGTCTCCCCCAATCCCCATCAACCCATACCCTCTGGCCTCACCACTCCCTGAGCCACTGGTTTATCTCCCTAATTTTCTTTGTGTTCCCCACTAGCCCTTGGCACTGGGATTTCTGAGAAGGAAACTGTGCATCCTATGTCATGACAGACCTGGCGAGCTCCTGAATCTTGCCTGTATCTCTAGCTCACTATTTCCCTCAATGTCATTTGTGCCCAGGTGGACCAGTATGTCTGGGAACCCCCAGTCCTTGCCAGCTGATATACCTCGTGCTTAGCCCTGTGCATCGTTAGTCAGGAAGCATCTTGTTCTAACTGGCCAGGCTTCTCCCTCCTATCCCATTTGATACCCTGATCATAGAATCTTCAGCAGGAGCACTCTGACCACCTTTTCCTCCATTTCCCCTTCCATGTCCCTCATCCTTCTACGGCCCCCCCACCCAGCTGGCTCCTTGTTCTCCCCTATCTGGGTGCCACATGCCACCTGTTCCTTATTTACCATGGCCACCCCTCCCTCAATCCTATGCCTCTCCTCCTCCTGAGTATCCTTCCTGTACCTTAATTCCCCCTCACTGCTCAACTGGTCCTTCTCCCCATCTGCTAAACTAGCCTGGCTCATCCTCCTTCCTTCCTGTCTCCATTTAGTTCCTCCTTGCTCATCGTGCTCCCCTGGCCTAACCCCTCAGCTCTCTTTACTGAATCATCCTTGTACTTCTGGTCCTTCTTTCCTTTCCTCCCAACTGGTCCTTCTTCTTGCGCTTTCCTCCCTCTTCCCCTGCTCGATTTACTACTCCCCATTCTCCTGCATTACAGGTCCCCTGTTCTTCCTGCTATCTGGCCCTGCCCTGCCCCCACTCCCACACCTTTCCATCTCTAACCACCTCTGTGGTGGCTACATCCCCCATCCTTGAGCAGAAGAAGAGAATTAGGCAGGTTACTAAGTATGGTCTGATCCACCTCCCTGCCTTGCTTCCTTCTGTCCAGCACTGGCTATCCGCCTACTTCCCTGAGAATGTTGTCCCTCGTCCCCCTTTGTGAGGGTCCCCAGTTACCTGCCTGCTTCCATGGTAGTGTCCTTTTGGGCCCCCTCTGCCCAGGGTCCTAAGGCCCCTAGGTATTCTCCTGCACTCCTTCCCTATACCCCCGCCCCCAGTACTTGGGTGCAACCCTGTGGGAGATTTCCAGCCCCTTCCCCAACCATACCACCCCCTTCCCCAGCTTTCTCCTCATCCCAGCCTCCTCCCTAAGCTGTGCCAGCTGGAGCACACTGGGCAACCACCAAACTTCCAAGCCCAGTCTCCATGGCTGCTCCACACCTGTGCACCCACCACCCTCCCAAAGATGCGGCCCCTAATGATGTGTGGTTCCATCCCCTCAAATAGTTTTCCTTGGGTGAGCCACCAGGTTCCCCTATTCCAAGATACCCCTACTGCTAATCAGGTCACCCACTAATCCTAGAGACAGTCACTGTCACCGTGAACTCTGTTACTAGGTGCAGTACAACACATTAAACATGTAAGGAAAATGAACAACTCCTAAGCTTCTCTCCCGCCCTAAATCCAACCCCAGTGGCTAGAACTACATGAGCTGCACCAGCAGCCTTTTCCTCAATTGCAGGGCAGGTCTTCCCTATACATTTGCAGACTTCTGGGGAGGGAGGGGTGGGAGGGTGGTCTTGGGCAGACACCTGACAAGAGAGTGTATCAGCCCCGTGTCTCCTCCAAGCCCTGCAGCTACAGAACCATCTCCAAGCAAATCCCACCAAACAGGGTTTTAAATCAGAAGAAATAGGCCTCTACCAAGCAGCCTGTTACAAAGTGAAACATCCACAAAAAGAGCCCCACTTACAGCCACTAAATCAGTTTACAAACATCCAGGATCCCCCAGAACAATACCCTGCTAGCCCCCTTAGAAGCAAGAAAGAAAAGAGCTAACCTACCAAGTAATATCCACAAGAACCCTGTGAAAACAGCAGCAGCTACTGTCCTGGAACACAACTGATCCTGCCCCCTTCCAGTTCTTCCTCCAGCTTTGTCGTATGCCAACTGGTCCTGGTGCTCCTTCTCATTTTAGTTATCCCTGTGGGTATTTCTGATTTACACATGGCAGATAGGACTATTTTAGAACACCACAGTGTAGTTTCTGTCCTTGCTAAGCACCTACATTGTTGTCACACTACATCTATGTTCTGCTACAGAATCTGTGACTGAGAGGTTGAAAAACTACACCCTAAGGGGGAATTGTTTAACCAGGAGAGGGACACTAAGTCAAAGCTTGATTCCCAGGTGCGACCTGGGAGCACGAGGAAGCTAAGTGATTTGCTCAGGGTCACACAGTATGCAAGTAGGGGCTGTGGGATTCAAACCCAGGTCTCCAGGTTTGCAGCTCAGAGCCTTAAACTGCTGCGCCATACTGCATCCTAAAGTTCTTAAATGATACTTAATACTAGTGTGTAAATCAAAAACACCCACTCAAGTTACTAAAAGGGCTGTATTGACAGAACAGTGAGAGCTGGAACCAGTACAGAAAAAAAACAGCTTCAACTGGGAAAAATGATTTACAAGTTCAGTGCAGTTCCCTTTAAGTTGTGACTAAACTGCATTTACATGGATAATGGATCTTTTGTTTCTACAAATGTCTACTGGTTTTGGGAAAAAATTCTGTTTAGAATTAACCCTAATAAAACTAAACACAACACACACACTTCTTAAAATATTCCTAGAGGAGCTGAGTGCATAAATGTGACAAGTGTTTAAGGCAAGGTAAGTTTATTTGTAGGTGCCCTTTTATTTGGGCTCAGGGCACCATACACAGAAAAACAACACATATAATCCAAACCTAAGTGCAAAACACACTAGAAATAAGTGAATTAAATAATAAGCAAACAAATCAATCCATGGTGGAGCCAGGTTTGGAGGCCAGGGAGGTCACATGACAGTCAATCAGGGGCACTGAGATATCAACAAGTGAGTGCCAGTTTGAAAATGTAATGTGTTCTGCTGCATAATCACTGGGCTGGGGTTCATCTATAATGGGTAAGAAAAGAACAGGTTACTCACCTGTAACAGTAGTTATAGGATAGGTATATGTTGTTCATCCACACTTCTTGGCATGTCCACTTTCACTTTAAATCTTGCCAGAAGTCTTCAAGCTGGCTCCTCCCACCCACCCAGGTGGTATATACCTCGTCTCCGCCCCATGATGCCAGATCGTAGCCCGCTGGAAGCAAGGTTGTGCGCTTGAGCTGGGGAAGTGGTGGTGTGTGTGTGTGTGTGTGTGTGTGTGTGTGTGTGTGATATGACATATACCACCCTAGAACTACTATTACAGGTGAGTAACATGTTCTTTCTAGGAGCGCGGATATGTTGTTCATCCACACTTCTTGGAAGACTCCAAGCAGTTCCATGGAAAGAGGGAGGGAGGCAAGGCACACACCCCCTACTTAGGAAATAAGGATTGGAGAACCGGGGCCCCAAAACCAGCATCCCGGCATGACTCAAGGTCGATGTGGTAGTGGGTAATAAAGGTGTTTGCTGACTTCCAGGTAGCAGCCCCACAGATTTCCTGGATAGGGATGTCCCTGGAAGCAGCCACCGATGCAGCAGTATGGTGGGTAAAATGAGCTCTTATCCCTCTGGGAGGCATCTTGCCCGCCAACTCATTGCACAGACCTATGCATGATGTAATCCACTTTGCTATGGTCTGTTTGGCTGCAGGTCTGCCAGAAGCGGCCTCAGCATAAGTGAAAAACAGCTGGCGAACCTCTCCATGAATTTCCGCCGTCCTCTACTTGTAGTAGGAGACAGTACGTCTCAGGTCCAAGGTATGGAGCCTGTACTCGGCGTCCGGGGTGTAGTTAGGGTAGTATACTGGCAGAGTTAACACCTGGTTAAGGTGAAACTCTGACACCACCTTCAGAAGGAATTTCGGGTGGGGGCGCAGGACAACTCTGTCCCTGTGAAAGACCAGATAAGGGGAGTCCACCGAAAGCACCTGGAGCTTCCCCGTCCTTCTGGCTGACATGATAGCCACCAGGAAGGCCGTCTTCCATGACAAGTGTGCAAGCTCACACTTGTGCATGGGTTCGAATGGCTTGCCCATGAGCTTTACCAAAACCAGCAACAGATCCCACGGAGGTGGAGGTTCACGCACCGGAGGGGATATGTGATCCAGACCTTTGAAGAAGCGCCCGACCACTGTCTCCTGCACCAATGTCAGCTGACTAGCCCGCACACGGTAAGCAGAAATGGCTGCCAGGTGCACCCTAAGGGCCGATGACCGTAGACCCCCTTTGGAGAGAAACCAAAGGTAGTCGAGAATGTTAGCCACAGAACAGGATAAGGGGTCCAGAAATCTTTTCCATTTGAAGGCGTAACATTTCCTGCTCGATTCCTTTCTAGATACCTCCACCATGGTGTAGACATCTTTGGAAAGACCCAAAGCCTGGAACTCTAGCCGCTCAGGTACCAGGCTGTGAGGTGCAGGGATTGAACATCCAGATGGAATACCTTCCTCTGGTTGAGAGATATCAGGTCTGGGTGTGTGCAAAGCCACTCGGGGGGCCTGCAGCTGATGCTGAGGAGATCTGGATACCAGAACTGGCACAGCCAATCTGGGGCTACCAGGATCACCTTCACCTTGTCCCTCCTCACCTTGAGTAACACCTTCTGGATCAAGGGAAATGAAGGGAAGGTGTAGAGGAGGCCTGGGGTCCACGGCCTTGAGAAGGCATCCCCCTGCAGTGAGCCCTGCTGAGGGGGGGGTGGGCATGAAACAGCCTCAGCTTGGTGTTTTCCCTGGAGGCAAACAGATCCACCAGCGGTTTGCCCCAATGGGAGAACAGGTTGTAAGCTACCTCTGGATGGAGAGACCACTCATGGGATGTCTGGCCTATGCGACTGAGAGCATCCGCCAGCTGGTTCGAGGCTCCTGCCACATGGGTGGCTAGAAGATCCGCCTCCAACTGGCTTACAAGGGTCCAGATGTGGAGTGCCTCCTTGTACAGCAGATGAGAGTGCGTGCCCCCCTGATTGTTGAGGTAGTACATGGTCGTGGTATTGTCCGTCTGGACTTGAACCACTTGACCCCGGAGCTGAGGAGCGAAAGCTGACAGTGCCAGTCTGACTGCTCTGAGCTCCAACAGGTTGATGTGGCATTGGGACTCCTCAGGGGTCCAGAACCCATGGGCCCTGTTTCCCCCATGTGGGCTCCCCAGCCCATGAGAGAGGCATCAGTCGTAAGGACGACCGACGGCTCGCGGTGGACAAACGGGATCCCTTCCTGCAACCAGTCTGGGGCGGTCCACCATTGGAGAGCATCCCACATCTTCTGGGTTACAGTGATCAGCTGGTTGAAATGACCATATCGCTGAGTCCACTGGGCAGCCAGCTCCTGCTGGAGGGGGTGCATGTGCCACCAAGCCCAATGGACCACTGAGGTGCACACCGCCACATAACCCAGAAGGCGCATAAAGTCCTGGGCAGGGCGCAAGTGCCCAACCAGAAATGACCGGGCAAAGGAAGACAGAACCTCTGCCCTGTCCGCTGGGAGCCAAACTCTGGCTTGACAAGTTGAGCTCTGCCCCGATGAAGCCCATCACCTGAGAGGGCACGAGTTCCAACTTGGCCTCGTTGATCAGGAGGCTGAGTTGGAAGCAGGTTTGGAGGGCCAGATCCCTGGACTTCTCCACCTCCTGAAGGGAGGAACCTGCCAAGAGCCAGTCACCAAAATAAGGGTAGATTCTGACTCCTCGACGCCGAAGGTGAGCCGCCACCACTTCAATGCATTTGGTGAAGATCCGTGGGGCCGATGACAGGCCGAACGGCATGGCTTGGAACTTGTACAGGGTCCCCTCGACCCAGAAGTGGAGAAACTGCTGATGGGATGCACGGATTGGGACATGAAAGAATGTGTCCTGTAGATCCAGTGAACAGAGCCACATGTTTCGCTCCAGGGATGGTACGATCTGGTTCAGAGTTACCATCTGGAAGGTGCGAGACCTGATATATTGATTCAGGTCATGGAGATCTAGGATGGGGCGCAAACCCCCCCCCAGCCACTTGGGCACCAGGAAGTATCTGGAAAAGAAACCTGGGTCTACAGGAGGATCCAGCACTGGAGCTATGGCCTCCTTGCGGAGGAGCTGAGCTACGTCATCTCGAAGAGCCGACTGAGTGCAAGCTGAGATCCTTTCCTCCCGAGGGTTGCAGGCTCGGCTGGGAGGGTACTGCTCGAATTCTAGAGGCAGTCTCTGACCGACCACTTTGAGAACCCACCTGCCCGAAGTGATATCAGACCAGGCGGAAATTAAGTGGCGGAGTAGACCCCCCACGGGAGGACCCAGAGCTGGCATGACGGGTGTAGGGTTGGCAACCCCCAACCCGTCACTGAGCAGGCTTAGAGGAGGAGGAGGAGGCTCCTGGACCTGTGCCTCGGCCTCCTTTATGGGGCTGTTGAGGGCCCTGCTTGGGCCGCGGGCACCAAGCTTGAGACTGCTGCTGACCTCGATAGGAGGGCTGCCTGACCGCAAGGGCAGAATGCCAAAATGGCTTCTTTCTTTTCTGCTGGTTCTTGCCCGAAGAGCCCTTAGCAGAAGTAGCATCCAAGGTGGCACTGGACTGCTCTATGCGCTGAAGGTGACCTGCCACTCCTGGACCAAACAAGTCGGTGCCTAGGAAGGGCACTTCAGCATGCTTATGCTGAGTATCCACCGGGAAGGAGGAAAGCCTCAGCCAAGTCCTGCAGTGAGTGGCCACTGTGGCTGCTAATGAGTGGGCACAAGAATCCCCAATGTCCACGGCCATCTGGAGCTGCTGTTTTGCGACAGCACGTCCCTGGTCACGGACTTGCTTGAACGTTGTTTGCATGTCCACTGGGACATGAGGGAGGACTTTGTCTAATAACCCAAGAAGGGCATGAGAGAAGTGTGCCATAATGACAGCTGAGCTGGCCTGACAAAGGCCTAAAGAAGAGGCTGCATAGACCTTATGGGCAGAGTGGTCCATATTTTGGACTCCTTGTCCGGGGGTCGGTCAGTGTCGGCTGAGCTACCAGTATGCCTAAACAGAGGCAGTCACCAGGCTCTTGGCTGAAGGGTGCTCTGTGAATCCCGCAAGGGAGCCCATGGGCACCACGTACTTGCGGGTCATGCAGGCAGACGGTGCTGGGCAGGAAGCAGGACACTGCCAAAGCTCAAGAGCCAGGCCAACAATGGCTTTGGCCACTGGAAAGGCCTCCATCGGGGTGTCCCCCCCCCCTTTTGACAATATCAATAAGGGGTACTCTGCCTTTTTCTGGGTGGATTCCAGGGGCATTATGGTGGATTCAGAAATAAGGTGGAGGATGCCCTGGAAGGAGGAAGGGCCTTCCTCCAACCCTGCCATGGATAACTCATCATCCCCGGGATGTGAATATAGTCCGGTGATGTCCAAGTCCAGAGAGTCAGGATACAGCGGTCTCCTGCCTAAGTCACCCTCGATGCACCGAGAGCGATCGGGGGTGACTTATCGATAGACGTCGGGGAAGCCCGGTGTCTGCTCGGTCCTCTTTCGAGGGCGCCCCTTCCTGAGGCTGCTTAGGCGGTGGTTCCACCAGAATCGGTGGAGACCAGAATAGGCAGAACCAGGATACAGGACGGCCTCACGGGCAAAGGAACTGATGGTTTCGGTTCCAGAGTGGTCAGCGTCAGCCTGGGAGGTGGAAGACAAGTGATGGCCGGGGAAGGTGGCGGAGCCGGCTTCTGCCGGGTCAAAATCAGCTGTTGCCACATGAAGTCTTCATAGCGTTGATGGAGTTTCCGCCAAAGCCTCTCCTCGTCCGAGGAGGACGAAGACCTGTGGCGTCGCCTCTTTTTACAGCACTTATGGCTCTTTCTCGGCCGTTCGGCCGAGAAGGTTCTGGACCTCGACAGAGATCGAGAAGGAGGACTTGGTTAATTGGGCGACACCAGGGTCAGTGAAAACAGAGGGTCCAGAACCGGGTCCTTAATGGGGACACCAGCGGGCTGGGTCTCCTCATCAGGGAAGACAAGGACCAGAGTCCTTTCCAAGGAGTCGTTGGGCTGAGCCGGCGACAAAGGGTCGATTGGGTCGAGGACAATCTCGACCTCGTCAGCCACCTCCTTGGTCCCCTGGCCAGACGGAAGATCCGTGAAGCCAGCGGCTGAGGATGCGATCTCGACCGAAGTAGAGATCGAGTGCTCCTGGGACTCGGACCTTTCTCGGTCCCAAGAACGCCTTAGTCAGAACGAAGACAACAGGTCCTTCTCTCTTTGCGAGAGCAGGAGGAGTGCGAGCCCAAGGGCGCCTCACCCCGAGTGGGGAGAGACTGGCACAACTCCTTGAAGGAGCCCAAAAGGGTGGAGCCAAGGTTCAACGGAACAAAAAAGCTTCAATTAGCCGAGGATCGAGCTGCTTCCTCCTCAAATGCCTTCATTTGTTCCAGCTGTTCGTCGGATCCAGCAGCCGTGGAAACCGCCCACCTCGCCTCCTTCGATTTCACTGGTGGGTTTCTTTTCTCCGGTCTCCCCAGTTTTAAGCACGCCTTGCGGTCGTCCAGTACATTGGGATGGAAGGCCAGGCAAAACCCACACGACAAGGTGTCATGTCCGACACCTAGACAGTAGACACAGGTTAGGTGGGGATTGGTGCATGATATCTTCCGGCTGCAGGGGCACCGGCAAAATCCGGGGGAAGATTTTTCCTCCATCTCAGATGCAGTAAAATTGCAATCGCTAACTCGAACGAGTTTGATAGTAATTTTTGGTAAAATATTATGCTTTGAATCCAGGGCCTATGAATTGCTGTAAGAGCACGAGGGAACCTGCATCTTCCAGCAGAAAGGAAGACCTGGCATCATGGGGCGGAGCCGAGGTATAAACCACCCGGGTGGGTGGGAGGAGCCAGCTTGAAGACTTCCAGCAAGATTTAAAGTGGAAGGGGACACGCCAAGAAGTGTGGATGAACAACATAGCCACGCTCCTAGAACAACCTTTTGGCAAATTGAAAGAAAGTACAGTTATGTAAGAACTTGCCATAGGAGTAGATCTTCAAGAGGAGCTCTTGCAGCAGGCTAGTACCATTAGGACTATGCCGCAGGCACTACGACCCATCGGAAACCTTTTAGCTAGCAGTCTCCAGCGGGGACCGCTCTCGACACCGGCTCCGCCAATGATATATCAAAGGCCGGTCCCAAGCCCCACCTTAGTTCACCCACCAGAGACCCACTGGTAAGGCCGGCAGGCGGACCGAGCGGAAGTTCACCGTGAATAAAGATGCAAAACAGCTCACTGAGGAAATGAGGGCGGGAAAGCAGTGCCTGCTGCAAGACCTCCTCTCGAAGATCTACTGTTACGGTAAGTTCTTACGTAACTGCACTATTTTACTTAGAGTAGGAGCTAGAGCAGGCTTTTACCATTAGGACTGAATCCCAAGCAGTCCCGCAAAAAGTAAACAGGTAAATGGGAGGTGGTTGTAAAGCAACAGTGCTAGAAAGGCACCTTAAGATAGGAGGCCTTGAAGGACCGCTAGGCCGAAGCCTGCCCTTCTCCTAGAAGCAATGTCCAGGCTGTAGTACTTAATGAAAATATGCACTGAGCTCCAGGTAGCCACTACACAGATGTCTCCAATGGAGACATTATACAAGGATGCGAAGTAAGTAGCCACTCCTGTGGTAGTATGACCCCTAACCCAGCCCAGTAGGGGTTTGTTGTACTTATAACAGAAAACAATACAATTTACCAACTACATCGATAATGTCTGCTTAGACACTGAAGCACCTTGGCAGCGAGGTGCAAAGGCTCCATCTTACGGTGTGGAGTGGTGCATTTCAGATAGCACCATAGCACCCTGTGGACATCCAAAGTATGCAGGAGTGCTTCCCCTCTGTTTGAGTGGTCTGGGTAGTATACTGGGAGGTTGATGTCCTGATTCAACGCATGTTTGGACACCACTTAAGGTAAAACCGTAGGACTGGTTCACAAGGACACTCTGTCCCTGTGAAAAATTTAATAAAGCTCCTTACACATCAGGGCCTGAAGCTCAGAAACTCTCCGGGCAGAAGTAACGGCAACTAAAAATAACACTTTCCAGGAAAGGAAGTGAAGCTTGCATTCTGCGGCATGCTCGAACGGGGGAAGAGTCAGCTTTTCTAACATAAAAAGGAGATCCCAGGGTGGTACCAGTTCTCTGATGGGAGGCTTAGTATGCAGTATGCCCCACAAAAATGTATGGGACACATCCAGTTGGGCGAGTGTTTTCCCTTCCATAGGCACGTCGCAAGCAGAGATTGCTGACAGATGTACCTTTATAGAGGAGTGGCTCAAGCCTTGATTTAATAAGGAGAGAAGATACTCTAAGATCGAGTTCACTGGACAGGTGAGAGGGTCCAGGTGACGAGGTGAAGCCCACAGACAAACTCTTTTCCACTTAATGGTACAAGTGGATCTAGTTGAGGGCTTTCTTGCTGCTACAAGAACATCCGCCACCTCCTGGGAGACCCCAAACCTGCTTTTGACCAAGTCTGGGACCTGTGGAGCCATGGATACAGTCCGGGCTACGCCCCTTAGATGATCCCCCCCCGTCCTGCGGGAGGAGGCCATGCCCTGAACTGTGTTGGACTGCTCCAATAAATAGAAGTCGCTGGCTGGCCCATGGGGATGACTTTGGAAGATTCAGGGTGATCCCCAGTTCTCGGAAGAGTAAAGGTGTCTCTGAGAATGCAAAGTAGCTGAACCCTGAAGGGGGCTGCCAGGAGCCAGTCATCTAAGTAAGGGAAGATGTAGTGGCCCTGGCATCTGACAGCTGCAGCCACCACCTCTGGGCATTTGGTGAAGACTCGAGGAGCGGCCGAATGGTAAGGCTCAGAACTGATAATGTCTCCCCTGGAAGTGGAACCTCAGGAACTTCTGATGGGGAGGAAAGACCCTTATGTGCAGGTAGGCGTCCTGCATATCTAGGGAGCAGAGCCAGTCCCCTTGGTGTAAGAGGGGAATGAGGCCTGGCAGAGTGACCATTCTGAACCGCTTGTACTCTATAAGGAGATTTAGGGAGCCGAGGCCCAGAATGGGCCGAAGATCTCCGGTCTTTTTTGGTACCAGGAAAAAATGAGTAGTAGCCCCGCCCCTGTTGACCCAGGGGGACCGGCTCTATCACCCATGTCTGCAAAAGGGCCTGGATCTCTCCTATCAGAGGAATGTGTGAGGGAGGACTGTTGTCGAGGCACAGGTCAGGAAGCATAGGAAAACCAGGCGCAGTTGTAGAATTCACCAAAATTATTTATTTACACTAGCAGTATCATAAAAAGAATAAACTTGTTCATAATAACTATGCACAGAGGAGAAAATAAATACAGGTTACTCACCTGTAACAGGAGTTCTAGGAATGGTATATGTTGTTCATCCACACTTATTGGCAGGTATCCTTGCCGCTTTAAATCTTGCCGGAAGGTCTTCAAGCTGGCTCCTCCACCCACCCGGTGGTATAACTCTCGGCTCCGCCCCATGACGCCAGATCTGGCCCGCTGGAAGCTCAGGTTGTGCGTCGAAGCCGGGGAGGTCGGGTGGGTCGTGTGGATGAACAACATATACCATTCCTAGAACTCCTGTTACAGGTGAGTAACCTGTATTTCTAGGGACATGGATATGTTGTTCATCCACACTTATTGGCAGACTCCTAGCAGTTCTCCGGGAGGAGGGAGGCAAGACGCACACCCCCAATACTTACTTGGGAAAGAGAGACTGGAGAACCGAGGCCCCAAAACCAGCATCCCGGCGTGACTCAAGGTCGATGTGGTAATGGGTAATGAAGGTGTTTGCTGACTTCCAGGTAGCAGCCCTGCAGATTTCCTGGATAGGGACATCCCTGGAAGCAGCCACCGATGCAGCAGTATGGCGGGTAGAATGAGCTCTTATCCCTCTGGGAGGCTCCATGCCCGTCAACATAGCAAGAGATCTATGCAGGAGGTGACCCACCTGCTTATAGTCCATGCTTGGCTGCAGGTCTGCAGATCGCGGCTTCAGCGTAGGTGACAAACAGCTGGCGAACTCTCCCGAATTTCAGCACGTGCGCTCTTTGTAATAGGCGGCGCCTTCTAGGGTCAAAGTATGGAGCCTATATTCAGCCTCCGAGGTGTGATTGGGGTAGAACACCGGCAGAGTCAACACCTGGTTAAGGTGAAACTCCGACACCACCTTCGGAAGGAATTTCGGTGGGCGCAGGACAACTTGTCCCTGTGGAAGACCAGATAAGGAGACTCTATGGAGGCTCTGGAGCCTCCCATCCTTCTGGCTGACGTGATAGCCACCAGAAGGCGGTCTTCCACGACAGGAGAGAGAGAACACCTGTGCATAGGTTGAATGGGTTGCCCATGAGCTTTGCCAGTACCAGCAGTAGATCCCACGGAGGTGGAGGTTCTCATCGGAGGAAATGTGATCAAGGCTTTGAAAAGCGCCAGACCACCTTCTCCTCGCCACCAACTGCTTCCCGCCCGCGCCGGTAAGCAGAGATGGCTGCCAGGTGCACCCTTAGGGTCGCCGACCTAAGCCTTGATTAGAAAGGGACCATAAATAGTCCAAGATGCTTGCCAAGGAACAGGAGGAAGGGTCCAAGCCCTTGCCCTGACACCAAAGGAAAACCTTTTCCATTTGAAGGCATAGCATTTTCTGGTCGACTTACGGGACGCCTCAACTACATTGAGGACCTCGTCGGGAAAGACCCAAGGCCTGGAACTCTAGCCGCTCAGGAACCAGGCCGTCAGGGTGCAGGGATTGAAGGTCCGGATGGAACACCTTCCCTGATTGACTGAGGCAGGTCCGGCGAGCTGGAAGCTGCCCGAGTCCTGGAGCTGAGACTGAGGAGATCTGGTACCAGAACTGGCGGCCAGTCTGGGGCTATCAGAATCACCTGCGCCTTGTCCCTCCTCGCCTTGAGAAGCACCTTGTGGATCAAGGGAAATGGAAAAGCGTGAAGAGGCCGGGGTCCACTGCCTCGAGAAGGCATCCCTGCAGCGAGCCCTGCTGAGGGGGGGCATGGAACAGTCTCCTCAGCGTCTCCTGGAGGCAAACAGGTCCACCTGAGGTGTGCCCCAATGGGAGAACAGATGCTGTACTACCTCCGGCAGGAGAGACCACTCGTGGGATGCAGCCCCTATCCGGCTCAGGGCATCGGCCAGGGTGTTGGAGCTCCTGCCACATGAATGGCTAGGAGATCCACCTCCAGGCCTGCACGAGTGACCAAATGCGGAGAGCTTCCTTGCATAGAAGCATGGAGCGCGTCCCACCCTGGCGGTTTAGATAGTACATGGTCGTGGTGGTGTCCGTCTGGACTCGGACCACTTGACCCCGGAGGAACGGAGCAAAGGCGGTGATAGCTAGGCGGACCGCTCGGAGCTCCAGCAGGTTGATGTGGCATCGGGACTCCCGAGGGGACCAGAGGCCGTGGGCCAGTGTTCCCCAGATGGGCACCCAACCCATCAGAGAGGCATCGGTCGATAGAGAGACCGTGCTCGACAGAGACGAGCAGGATGCCCTCCTGCAAATGACCTGAGCGAGCCACCACTGGAGAGCATTCCACATCCCTAATGTCACCACAAGCTGGTCCAAAGGATCCAGCGTTGTGACACTGGCTGGCCAGAGTCCCACTGAAGGGGACGCATGTTCCAGCGGGCCCAACGGACCACGCTAGTGCAGGCCGCCATGAGACCCAGGGGCGCAGAAGTCCCGGGCAGGAGCAATTGCCCAACCAGAAATGATTGGGCAAAGGAGGAAAGAACTCGGCCCTGTCCAGCCGGGAGCCGCTCTGGCTCAAGAAGAGTCGAGCTCGCCCGATGAACAGAATCACCTGCTTGGCTCGAGGTTCCGACTTGGCCTGCGTTGATAAGGAGGCCTAGTTGAGAGCAGACCCTGAGGGCCAGATCTCTGGACCACCACCTCCTGCCTGGAGGAGCTGCTATCAGCCAGTCGTCCAGGTAAGGAGGTACACCTGGACCCCTCGGCGCCGCAGAAATGCTGTCACCACTGCCATGCATTGGTGAAGACCCTGGGAGCTGGAGACAAGTCAAGGGCATGGCTTGGAACTGAAAAGGACTGCTCCCTCGAAGCGAAGGAATCTCTGGTGAGACGGACGGATAGGGACGGAAAAAGCGTCCTGCAAATCCAGAGAGCAGAACCACGCCCGCGTTCCAAGGATGGTATTATCTGAGCCAGAGTGACCATCCTGAAGGTTGAGGAACTTAGAACTTGTTTAGGGTCGGGTAGGTCGAGAATGAAGCGCCAGTCCCCGTCTGCTTCAGAAAGGAAGTACCTGGACACAAACCCTGGGTCTGAAGGAGGGTCCTCACCTCTCTTATCATCACCTTCTGGAGGAGAGCGATGTCGGCTCGACGAGCCGCCAGCGAGCTGGGGACCCATGAAGCCCCGAGGCGGCGGCTCTGAAGGGCGGTGCCTGCTCGAATTCTAGAGGCAGGCCTCTTCCCATCACCTCAAACCCACCTGTCCATGGTAACAGGCGGACCAGGCGGAGCGGAAGTGCAGTGCGTCCCCAGGGGGACCCAGGAGTAGGGTGGCAGGGGATGGGCGACACCCCTCAGCCCGTCACTGGGCAGACTTGGAGGAGGGACCAGCAGGGACTTCCTGGGCCTTTCTCCCTGCCTCCCTGTTAGAAACGGCGGCTTGGGTTTGGGATGCCAAGGCGAACCTGCTGCCCCTGGCGATGCTGGGCCAGGCGCGCCGAGCAGGGCGAAAGGGCTTAGGCTGTGGTTTCCACGACCTTTGTCCTTCTGAGCGGAAGAGACAGAGTCAGGTAGCATTGGACTTCTCGATCCTCTGCAGGTGACCTTCCACCCCAGGGCGAGAGGGTCAGTCCCAAAAGGAGACATCCGCCAACTGTGCTGGGTATCCGAGTAAAGGATATCCTCAGTCAAATACATGACCTTAGCCACTGCGTGCATCACCGACCTGGCACAGGTCCCCAATATCCAAAACAGTCTGGAGCTGCTGTTTGGGCCACTACCCTGCCCTGGTCCCGCACCTGCTTGACACCGTAGTCTGAAGATCGCGAGGGAGATGAGGAATGACCTCATCAGGGAGCCCAACAGGCAGGAGAAAAAATGATGCCATGAGGGGCGGCCGAACTGGCCTGGCCGAGCCGAGAGGCATGGCATAGACTTTTCGCCACGCATAATCCAATTTCTTGGATTCCTTGTCGGAGGTTTATCCACATCCCTAGCGTTGCCGCGCGCTGGAAGCACTCTACGGTAACCAACCCTCAGCAGAGGGGTGCTCAAAACCGGACAGGGAACGGTAGGGACCGCATACTTCCTAGCCATCCTGGCGAGCGCAGGACAGGCAGGAAGCAGCCATAGCTCAAGGCGGACCCACTATAGCCTCGGCCACGGAAAACTCTCGTTGGAGAATCCTCGGTCCAGAATCTCCGTGAGGATACCTGCCCGTTTGAAGCGGGTTCGAAACTTCATCCCGGTGGACTCCGAGATGAGCGAAGCAGTCCTAGGAAGGACGGCGGGCTGTCGTCCATTGACTGTCCTCCTGAGGACTCCAAGTCCAGTAAGCTTGGAGAAAAGGAGAATTATCCTCGGACTCGGGTCGAGTCCTCGAAACTACCTCTGGCTGAGCCACCCTCTACCTGCAGGTCAGTGGGAGTGAGGGTAACCGACAACCGATGGGTAGACCCTTAGCCGACCGAGAATCCTGGTGGAGCCCCAAATAGTGGCTGTGGGCGGAGGTTCCACGGGATCGGTGGAGCAGCTGGTTTTGGCAACAACGGCCTGGGTACAGGCTCCTCGGGTAAGTCGGGGGTTGTGTCGGCGCTCGATGTGACAGCCATAATGGCGGGGAAGGCGTGGCTCTCCTGAGTCAGGAGGAGCTGTTGCCACATGAGTCTCGTGCCGTCTGACGTAACCACCGAAGCCTCCCTCGTCCGGGAGGAGGGGCCGGGGAAGCGGCGATGCCGCTTACCGCGGTGCCGAGACCGAGACCGCCTATGACGGCGGGATCGGCTGGACCGCAAAGAAGTCCGAGACCGAGACCCTCGGCTCTTCCGAGGTCGGTGCGGGGAAGTGTCGGCAGGAACCGGCACTCCCTTCGGCTCGAGGGTTCATCCGAGGGCCCGGAACCGGAGGCACAGGCAAGCCCAGGATCCTCAACTCCCGAGAGGCAGGAGAGGAATCTCGAGCTTCTATAGGCGACAGCCCATCAGCAGTGCGAAGAAATCTCGACTTAACCGACAGAGTCTCAGTCAACTGACCTGGCAGAGGAGCACCGTGAGGGCCAGTGGCGGCCAGCGGTCGAACGAAGTGCGACGTCCCATGACACGGGGGAGGGACCTTCCCGCTCCCAAGAGCCGACGGAGGGATTTCACTTTGTCCCTCTTTTTGGACCGAGAAAAGGTCCAGCAGACATTGGCCCTTCTCCCTAGTGGAGAGGGACAGACAGAAACTCCTAAATGAAGCTGTGTAGGAAGCCCAGAGGCGGGATAAATGCGCGGCCGAGGAAGATCACGGTCCAGCGCCGCCTCCTCTTGAGGGCGATCATCTGTCGAGCTGATCCGGCTGAACACCGCCGCTGACACCGCCGACCGGCCTCCTTAGACTTCACCGAGGGAAACGCTTCGGACGGCCCAGTTGCAATCGGGCAGCACGGTCTTAGAGGGACGTGGGCCGAGAAGGAAGAGCACAGGTCGCAGTCCTCGCGGTCGTGCTCAAGGCCTAAACAGTAGACACCGTGGAGTGTGGATCCGTCCGAGACATCTTCTGCGCAGGGGCATCTCCGAAAACCGAGTCGATTGTCCATCGCAGCGAGATCAAGACCAAGTCTTTTAGCAAAAACTTTCAAATTCGCAAAACGGAAGAAATAGGAACTAGTCGCAAACGCAGGGCGTTAAGGAGGGAACCTGAGCTTCAAGCGTAAGGAAGATCTGCGTCATGGGGCGGAGCCGAGAGTTATACCACCCGGGTGGGTGGGAGGAGCCAGCTTGAAGACTTTCCGGCAAGATTTAAAGCGGCAAGGATACCTGCCAATAAGTGTGGATGAACAACATATCCATGTCCCTAGAAAATAAAGTTTTCTTTCAGTTTCTGTGTCCCTTTTTCTTCTACTCTTTCTTGCAGTTGCAGCTTAGCTCTTTTAAGTCTTTTCAACCGCCATTCTTAGCAAGCATCCCTTTTTTTAAGTGTTCTGTTCTTGTAAGTTTCAGGAGCTACTAGAATGCAGTGTGCTTGCCGAAGCCCCTATTTCCACAGCTTTAGCAAAAGGCTGGAAGATTTGCACTCAAGTAACCTCTAGAGTTTACAATAGCTTTCTGCAATCATCTCAAAATAGAATTATATACATTTCAACAATAATACTATATATTTTCTAAACAAGAGTGATCCCATTATCAGTTCCATTTTCATACAATGATTTGCACGTACTTTTATGTCAGCAGATATGCAAGGGAGGAAAACAGACAGCAAGAGAAAACTGAGAGACAGTGAGAGACAAAGGACTGCAAGATTGTTGGCGTGATAAAATCTGAAGTCTCACAGGAAAATTTGGTTGTGCAACCAGACAGAAGAGACAGAAAAGGAAAGAATAGATCCCCGCATTCAAACACTTTCTCCATAACAAATGGGACAGGGTCCTATTCTGCCCTGTCACAAGGATAAAGGGAGGACCCTGGTGACTTTTCCGGAAGGATATGAATGAACTCGAGAGTATGTCCTCTCCTTATCAGGTCTAGCACCCAGAGGTCTGTAATGACACTGCTCGATCCCTTTAGGTAGAGGGAGAAGTGACCCCCTACTGCCTCCCCATCTCCTCCGCACGGGGTGGGGCAGGCATGAGTCATTGGGTAGATCCAGGAACAGGCAGAAAGGGCTAGGAGGACTTGGGGCCTCTAGAGGTGGAGCTCCCAGGAGTTTGGGTTGGTGCCTTTCTCTTAAAGCCACCTCTCTGCTGAAATTGGCCATGAGTATTTTGCCCTGAGGGCTTATGAAAAGGCCGTTTGTGAAGGGGTTTCTGGTCCCCTTTATACATCTTTCAGATGGACCAGACAGACTTCCCAGAATCTTGGGGGCAAGAGGTCAGTTTCTCCATCTCCTCCCCAAAAAGGACTGAACCCTGGAGGGGAAGGTCCAGGATCCCAGACTGCAGATCCTGGGAGAATCCAGAGATTCTTAGCCAGGCACGGTGCCTAAGGCAAATGCCAGATGCCACTACCCTTGAGGCCGTGTCTGCAGTGTCGTACAAGGCCCTCAGGACAGGAGTGCCTATGTCCGAACCCGACTTCAGGATGTCAAGAAGCTCCATCTTTTGTGCAGAGTCTGGCAAGGCCTGAGCCACTTCTAAGCCCTTCTCCCACATGGCATTCTGGTACTGGACCATATGTGTGAGGACGTTTAGGGATCAAACAGAGCAGGTGGAGGCAGAATACACCTTCTTGCCCACCTGATCTAAAAATCTGGGCTCAATGTTGGGAGGCTGTGAACTGAGGTGCTTAGGTTTCTCAGATTTTTCATGAGCAGCCGCAATCACCATGAAGGCTCCCTGAAGGTGTTCTGCCAAGAAAGGCTCCTCCCTCAGGACTCGGTACAGCCTGTCCGATTTTTTGGAGACCGCCGGAATGGTGGAGGGATACTTCCAAGTGATCCAAGTGAGATCCTGGAATGTATCCACAAGAAGAGGAACGACCAAAGGCTTTGGTTCCTTCTGCCTGAGGTACTTTGCCAACCTCTGGCACTACAGATACAGGTCCTTCATCTCCCATCCACTGGAGGACTGGATGTGCCTCATGACGTCCATAAAGGTAGGATCATCAGGAGGAGATCTAGGAGTGTCCTTTTCATCTGGGGACACTGGTCTTTCTCTTGAGGGAGAATGGTCGGACCCAGAAGAACTGGGATCCAAACCATGGCCTTCAAAAGAGGAAGAAGCTGATCTGGAACGAGATAAGGATCTGCTCCTCTCATAAGAATGCCGCCCACTGGTAGACCGACGACGGCTACGGGATTGGCGATGGCTGGTAGAGTGCCGACGATGGCTTTCTGACTGGCATCGGCTGACTGACCACCTTCTACTAGGAGAGTGATGGCAGGTAGTACTAGGCGAACGGGAGCGACGATGGTGCCGTCGTTCCTTGTACAAAGTCCGACCATGGGTTTCAGCACAGGTACGTGAGCAGGACTTTGGTTTGGGTTTAGGCGAGGACACTTTAGGCACGGGAGAGGAAGGCTTTTCTCCCCAACCTTTGTCCCTCTCTTCCTCTGGGGTTGGAGTTGTATCTGGCTGTGGTGGAAGCACATCTTTTTTTTACCTGGCCCCACCAGAACTGGAAGAGTTCCATCAGCTCTTCTTTGAAAACTGCGGAGCTGCAGGCCCCACCAGGTGTCAAGGTTTATTTGGTGTTGGTGGAGTGATAGGCAAGGAGGAGAGGTCCGGTGAGTCCCTGGGAGAGGGAGTGGACCTATCTCCCTGGTCCTGGGGCGTACAGGCCCTATAGACTGGTGAACATTTGTGATCTGAAGAGGTCTTGGTCGACATTCTCCCCTTATCCAGCACTGTTGACAGTTTAGAGCCATCCAGCTAGGAAACCATCGCCAGTTTGGACTTTGGAGTCTAAGCCGTCGAGGGATGGTGAGCTGAAGCCGACTTGGAAACCGACTCCCGTTCCTAATGCTCGGAGGTCTTACCCAGAGCCCTGGGAAGGACCAGTATTGGGATCTTGTGTGACGGGATAGAAGTCCCCATGGAAGAACAGGTTAAGGTCCCGACCCCTGAGGCATAGGGTGACTGCAAGAATGCTGCCTTCACCTTCGGGGTAGATGAGGCCGGTGTGGAAACTGGGCCCTGTTTGCCACAGCCCAACGTCGGTGGTTTGGTGGGTGTGGAGGAGTCCTGCTGCCCAGTAAAGTGTTGGGAGTGGCGGGAGGAGTGGTCAGCACCTCCAGAGTTGGACCCGGAGGAGGTTTTCTTTTTGTACAGTGACCGGGAGCGCAAATGCCCCTTGGACCAGCCTGGTCCTTTTCGTGGGACTTATGTTCGTCTGAGTCTCATTTCTTCTTCTTATGCTTAGAGGACCGAGAAGAGGTGGAAGATTTTTACACCAGTGAGCTTTGTATCACAGCCACCTGCTGCTCCAAAATATGGGCTTTAAGTGCCTTGAGACGGTGAATCCAAGCCCGGTCAGTAAAGCTGCTGCAGATAGAGCAGGCCTTGGTGTCGTGGTCAGGCCCTAGGCAGAAGACACAGGCCTTGTGCTTTTCCTTCACAGGTATCTGGCGGCCACATGCACACTTCGTCCTCTTCTTCTCGGTGGAGGAGACCGAAGACAGTGAAGTATATGCAGTGAATACAAGCAAGAAGTGAACTTTTCAACAAAAAAGAAATGATTGGTTATAATAATTTTGCTGGAAACTACTATCAAAGTTTTAAAGGCAACCGAAGAGCCAAGGTAAACGGGTCTATGATAGGAAAAGAACTGAGGTGGGTCTGGGGACCATCCCCTGATGTACCATTGGCTGATGGGGTGCAGCCAGCATCGGGGGGGGGGGTCCCCACTGGAGACTGCTAGCTAAAAGGTTTCTGATGGGTCCTAGTGCCTGCAGCATAGTGCTAATGGTAATAGCCTGCTGCAAGAACTCCCACTAGAAGTAAGATCGCTACCTTTTTTCAGCCTAATTGCCCACAAATACTCACTCTAATTGGTTTTCAGCACCAATCTGATCCCTCATGAGGACCCCCACAAGAATGCAGCTATCACCATCCCTTTATCCTCAACCATCTCGGCTCCTCACAGCACCATGGAGGGCTGTGTCGGGATGTCAAGGGACAAACATGGTAAGCCACCAGGGAGTTCAAAGCAGATGTAAGAGCCATGCTGTATCCCTCCAATGCCTCCTTGACTCCTCTAACACATGCTGTCATCATGCTCAGTAAGTCCAATACCAACAAGAGTTTGCAAGGCTCCAGATTATTTTTAGGATGGTACTAGACCATCTGCACATGGGAGGGAATTAAACAGGGGCCTCACAAAGGAACAACATAGCACGACAATCTGACCAAACAACCAGATCAACCTTGATTTCACATATGTCAAGACCCAATGAGAAGACCAGGTCCAAGGCTTAGACATGCTGGTGGGCACCAGTGGAAATAGCCTGTTGTAGGCCCAAAAGAGACATCAGCTGAAGGAACTGTTGACCAAATAATAAGGCTTCATCATCGAACCAAGCAACAAAGTCCCCAAGAACAACCAATCTCAGAGAGTCCAGCACCAGGTTGATCATAATGTAAACCAGTTCCTGCTAGAACTTGTTCCCGTGCTCCAGAGGCTGATACACAAGAATGTTCCTGCAACCTGCACCTGAACCACACCTAACAGCCACGCATTCAAACCTAGTCATTCTTGTGGGACATGCTGCGAGTGCCAGAGTGGAAGTAAAACTTTTGGCCACTTTGCCACCTGTGCGCACCCACCTCAGGCAATGTTCTATGGAGTACACGGGGCAGGATGGATATCTCTAGTACAAGGCCGGAGTTAGTCCCCAACCAGGTTTCTGTAATACAAATGGTCAGTTGAGGAATCCACGTTAAAGTCCTCCACAACCACAGTTCTGATTCTCAGCAATCCTGTGTTATACACAATGACCTGAAGGGGAGTGGCAGAGTCAGCCAGCCTGGTTACTGCCTACCTGTTAGTTATTGGTGGAGCCCTAGGTATCGGAGCTAGGCACGGAATTCTCCTGTTCTGTTCCAACCCATTTGCTGGTTCCAACATCTTCCCATGTGTAGCCGTGACCTCACAATCCCATTATTTCCGTCCCTAACATCCCCCCCCCCCGACACTTCCCTCAGCTCCTAACTGCCCTCTAAGAACTTCCAGATTCACATCATTTG
This sequence comes from Neoceratodus forsteri, assembly GCA_016271365.2. Lineage (NCBI taxonomy): Eukaryota > Metazoa > Chordata > Ceratodontiformes > Ceratodontidae > Neoceratodus > Neoceratodus forsteri. Next base: position 130,513,403 of record CM057452.1, read on the forward strand.
GGTTCCAAGTGGTAACGAAAGTGTATGTCTATATATTTCATTAGATTGTAAGCTTCAGCCTAGAAGCCAAGTTACAGCAGCAGTACACATTTTTGTAAAAAAAACAGCAGTACCTGGCCTGGTGGCACAGGTTGGGAGTGCACTGCTCCACTATGGGGAAGAGCCGAGATCGAGACCTCATCCAGACTCCCTGCCCAGGGCCAGAGGGTTCCAAGGCATGACTCTGAAGCACTGCGCTCTGACCCTGGGGGGAGGGGGCTGGCTTTCCTGCAGCTTGGGGTGCCTCCTTTGGTAGATCAGAGCAGGCCCTAATGTTGTGGAAGACCACATGATGTCAGCCATACTGGTACAGAAGCTGACATTGCAGGAGGCATCAGGTGGATGCCGGGGTGGTGAGAGGAACGCAAAGAAGCATGGAAAAATGTCATCCGACTGGATGGCAGTGCTCTGTCCTGCCCACCTTATGAGCCGCAGAACATCCTGCCAGTGCCAGCCTTCCTTGCTGACTCTCTGATCTTAAGAGCTTTTTTCATCAGCTGTCAACATGCAGAGATTATCAGGGCCCAACTATGTGGGGGAAAATCACAAAGCCGTGGAGGAAAATCACAGAATCCCGGGGTTCAGGAGAGCAACAGGGATCTGGAGTGGAGCTCTCCAGACCAAACACAGAGTGAGAGGGGAAGACAAGTAAGTGGAAAGGAACAAAATGTGAATTAAAAAAAAATGGCAGCACTCTTCTATTCGGTGTGGGAGTGCCTAGACTTCCTTACTGAATTCTGCTACTGCATGCAAAAAAATTGCTTTAGTGAAATTATTTATTTTCACTGTAATTAATTCTTGTGGATCTGAAGAAAAGATTCTACACCAACTGTGGCAGATGTAGGAAAAGGACATCTATCACAGCTGGCCTAGACTTGGTGGTGGTGGATGGCTTATGCCATCACTACTTCATATCTTCAAAAAAAAAAAAAAGCTAAGAAAAACGTACATTATTTTACCCAAAGTTATTTTAAGCTTTGAGCTGTGTGACTGAGTAACAGAGTCACTTCCTTACTAAACTGAAACCAGCATTGTCGTGTTTTTTACAGTAAAAAAAAAAAAAACTGCTTTAAGAAGACAAAGTTCTCCTTGGGGTTCATTTCTCATTGCCATCTGGTTAAAAAATCAGCTGTCCATGCAGCTACTCCTGGGGTGGGTTCTGTTAGCCATGAATGTTCATGAAGGATAGGATAGAAGAAGTTTATAATTTGTTCTGGTAAATGTTTGGAGAGTGCTGTTAAGTCACCCACAACACAGATCTTATTCAGGGCACCTGGTTCTCCTTGGCAATTCAGTCCTGATTTCTGTGGCAGAGATCCATGACTTCTTTGGTGTTTGGTCATTCCTGCAGTGCAAATTTTTCAGTTCTGTGGCAGAATGCAGTCATGCAATTGACTAAAATATAATGTGCTATAACTGGTGACATCACATGCTGAGCATAGAGGAGGGGTTTCAGGATGGAGCAAGGCACCCTGACAACCTCTGTGCATTTAAATGAAAAGGACCAAGAAAGATTAACTGTATGGCAGTACCTACACTCTGTGGCATGGTACATGCTCTGTGGGGAAATTGTGACCATGGGGTTGCAGAATTCCAGGGGTCTTTTTTCAAAAGTTGGGTAATAATGGTATCCTTCATTAAGCTAATTCCAATGAATGGTTTAGATGTATAAGCTTTAGAGATGTCGAAATGCTCTTAATACTCTGTCAGAGAGCCTTCGGATGTCTTGAAAGCTTATATATTTAGTTAGAACGATCTATTCTGGGGCAGGACTGACCAATAGCCTTAAGGGAGATCTACTGGCAGACTTTAAGCCCCGATTGCTGCACAGATCGGGGCTTTAGTAGCCAGATCCCCACACAGTCACAATATGCACCACAGTATTTATTTACATGAGGACTCGTAAAAATGGTGACCACCTGGCATTTTCTAACCTCGCGCTGCTCACCCCCGAGATCATACTGCAAAACCAACGAGATGATGATGCAGTTTTGCCCCTTTCTCTATGCTGCCCTTATATATGGAGATATAATAATCTCCATATCTCCCATGCCCTGCTTTATTTTCACAAATGGTGCCTAAATTCACTAAAAATACCACCAACAGCTTAATCTGGTTCAAGATCAGTTGGCATTCATCTGTATCCCCCTCCCCCGGGTCGTGCCTGAAAATAGGCAGGATTTGTCTACTGCACTTACCCGGTCAACAAAAACTAAAAATATAAAATAAAAAAAAATAAAAAATATAAAATATAAATGCCATGTGCATAAATGGTACAAAGGGGGGATTTTGCTACTGAAGCCCTGATTTGTGTAGCGAACTGATCTTTGTTTGTATTCTCAACATTTTTTGAGCAGACTGCTCTGTGAGTAAAATAAATTGTCCTACACTATATATATCTGCTGTGGTTGGTGCAGTTACTCTGCGCAGGTTTCCTCCCTACGCTCTAGTCTTTGGTCACTTGGTGGGGGGGTGTGTGCAGGTAGTTTTTTGCTCATCAGTGTACCCCTAATTACTCTAGTTATAAAACTGTATATTGACATGTTTGGGTAGAGACTGAACAGTTTACAAGTCACACTTACCTTTTGTTTTGCAGCTTTGCGCGTCTCATCGTCCATCCACTTCAAGTTCTGCAAGCTCTCTTCAAATGCCGTCTTTATTTCGGTGATCATCTCCTCAGCCTAGAGAGTCACAAACACAGCCAGAGCTTTAGAGAACAGTTTTCAGCTCCACTTCTCATCCACTAAAACAAGTTCCTCTAGTCCAAGCCTCCTCACTGTTGGGGAAAGTCTTCCTGGTCAGGCAGTTCTAAATCTGAGCACACATGGATCTCCTGTACCAGCCATCATAAGGAAGGCACTCACTGCTGGTGACTGCTGTTTAGGATCACCTATACTGAACCACACTGTAAGATGATCACCTGTTCATCCTCACCTTAGTAAGCAAATGACAACATGCAAGGATCTACCATGGGGAAGCCCAAGGCTGCTCTTTATCCACCTTTCTGAGTTGGGGAAGTAGGTATGTGCAGCGTACAGCAATATACATCTAAAAGACACAGAATCTCAGCAAAAAAGCACGGAGGCGAGGGTTACCCCAGAAAAGGCGTTGTCAATAAAGCCACGTTTCAAAGAAATACAAAACTACACATACCCAATTATGTGGAGCATCATGGGAAGTCTACACAAATCACCATGAAAGAATTTAGTCTCATTCCATTTTAAAGGGGAATAGTCAGGACTAACAGATCCAAACTTAAGTGTGGGGTTGGTCCCAATTTGCATGTTGTGTGCAAAAACATATATGTGTGTAAAAGAGAGATTTTTTTATTTATTGCTCATTGTAGCATGGCAGATTTTGTCAGACTGGTTCTGCTGACTTGCAAGCTGACATTTTCTGTAACTGCAAATCTCACAATCCCCGGCATCTGACTTCAGAGGAGGGCTGCAGAAGTGGGTGATTTAGTAGCATGCATTGAATTTCAGAGTTTTTATAAACTATGATATTTTGCTTGCTAATCCCACTGTCCTCTCTGGGCTAAGTGAAGTTACTACAAAATAAGTACTGGAAATATTGGCAAAATTAGACTGTTTATGTACCACTGAGCCCTATGCATGATACCAACGCGCCACGGAAACCAGGTGCATTGGCATCACTACGTCTGAATGCTGTGGAGTGGGGGGCCCACGGACCCCATGTGGCATTCACAGATGAAACGAGTGGTAGTTATGCACCCAATCCCCCAGCCGGGCAGACAGTGCCGCACTGGGGTGGGTGGGCGTGCCTGCACTCCGCACCATTCACATAGGTGTGGAATGCGGCATGGGCGCTGCGCTATGCTGGGTAATAACGGCACGCAGGTATCTCGCGCCCCCGCCGGATACCACTGCGGCTGCGGCAAAGCCGCCAGGGGCAGAACCCCATGATGACATGGAGACTACAGGAGGGCTGGGGCAGCCGCCGAGTACCCACTTGCCCTGTGCTGGCGATGCAGCACGCCGCCTTCCTTCTGCAATGCCCTTCAGGCACAAGGGGTCAAGTTGCGGACCGGTCCAGGCATCCCACTGGATGAACACCCAGCCTGCGAAACAGTCCTCCTTGCACCTGCGCATTGGGGGCAGAGCCGTGGATGGGAGCCACGCAGTGGCGGTTGTCCATGAATACGGCCACCGCATATCCATCTGTGGGTACGGAGCTCCGTGGGTGGGATACACGCCTATGGCACGTTATTCCCACTTGTTAGTGCATAGTGCCCCATATGCATATTTTTCTTGGGAAGTATATGTGAAACCTTCTAAAAGTAAATTCTTGCTTTGAATTTTTAAGTTTTTAAATAAATTTTGTATTAGATTAGAGGCTTATTAATTCGGTCTCCACATTAAATAGTATGTTTGCTATATAACATATGGTGAGCCCTTATTATTAGCTGAAATTAAGCAGATTACAACCTTGTTATGCCATCGATACACCACTATGTTGTTAACCCTTCCTGAGTATGTCATTTCAATGGTGTAACAAAACAAAATGCTCACAACAATCAATGTTCTGTAATGTAATTCAGTAAAGTAATTCAATCTGCGATTACACAAACTTGGTAGCCCATACACGATAAAATATAATGTATGGTCTTTGGTTAACAACTACGCTGAAAACACTTCTTAAGGTTGCCATGACATCTGAAAACCTCTCGAGCTGTGCTCTTGAGGTTTACAATGATGTCATGGCAACCTCTCAAACTGTGAGAGGTCCCAGAAGACTGGAGAAGGGCTCATGTGATCCCGCTCCACAAGAGTGGTAGCAGGGAGGAGGCGGGGAACTACAGACCGGTCAGTCTTACCTCAGTAGTGGGCAAGATTATGGAGGCACTCCTTAAGGAAAGGATAGTGCAACACCTGGAATCCATAGGGGCACAGGATCCAAGACAGCATGGGTTTACAAAAGGAAGGTTCTGTCAAACTAATCTCATAGATTTCTTTGACTGGGTAACCAGAGTGGTGGACCAAGGGGGAGCAGTTGATGTCGCCTACCTTGACTTCAGCAAAGCTTTTGACACTGTTCCACATAGAAGATTTATAAATAAGCTGGGTAGGCTCGGGGTGGGTCAGAAGTTGGTCAACTGGGTGGCAAACTGGTTGACGGGCAGAAAACAGAGAGTGGTGGTAAATGGTATACAGTCAGAAGAGATGCAAGTCACAAGGGTACCCTTAGATCAGTCCTGGGGCCAGTCCCTTCAACATCTTCATTGGTGACCTTGCAGATGGACTAGAGGGTAAGGTTGTCTGTTTGCAGATGACACCAAGATCTGCAACAGAGTAGATGATCCAGATGGGGTGGGCAGAATAAGAAGAGATCTGGATAAACTAGCAGAATAGTCAGAAGAGTGGCAACTGGGATTTAATGCAAAGAATGCAAAATCATGCACATAGGGAAGAGAAACCCTGAAGCCACCTATAGGCTGGGAGGGGAGTTGCTAGCAGTCACAAAGGAAGAAAGAGACTTGGGCATCATCATCACTGATGACCTAAAATCATCCAAGCAGACCTCTAAAGCAGTAGGTAAGGCTAGGGGGTGTTAGGTGTATTAGTAGGGGTACTGCCAAGTCGAAGAGGAGGTAATAACCTCTGTACGAGACACTGGTTAGGCCCCATCTGGAGTACTGCGTGCAGTATTGGAGGCCACACCTTCACAAGGACATTAACTAAATTGAGGCAGTCCAGAGAGGGCAACTAAAATGGTGCAGGGACTGCATCAGAAGACATATGAGGACAGATTAACGGAGCTCAATATGTATACCCTTGAGCAAAGGAGGGAGAGAGTGATATGATCGAGGCATTCAAACACCTTAAGGGCATAAACAAGGTGAAAGAGTCTAACATGTTTAAATATAAGAAAATAGCAGGACAAGAGGACACAGCATGAGATTAGAGGAGGCCGATTAAGGGGGAATGTGAGGAAATTCTTTTTCACAGAAAGGGTGGTGGATGCATGGAATGGCTTACCACAAGAAGTGGTGGCTATGAATACAGTGCAGGGCTTCAAACAGGCATGGGATAGGCATAAGGGAGCAATACAAATGACTATGAATAGATAGGCCACTGACAGAGCAAATGCCGATGGCACATTTATAAGGTAGAAAAAGAAATGGGCAGACTGGATGGGCCTTGCGGTCCTTATCTGCCGTCAACTTCTATGTTTCTATGTTTACCGTGTGATTATTAACCAAAGACCATCCATTACCCTCTGTTATTTTCTTGGTATCAAACTTCAACCCACCTTTTGGTGAGTTGCAATCTTGTTTTAAATCAACTAAACTATCAGGTCACAGACATCAGTCTGCTACTAAGGGGATAAGTGATGGTTACGTATGTGATAGCTGATATATCAGCACGAGTGAGCTCAGAGTTATCACGGTGGCGAGCGCGGTGATTGAACCCTGAGGTCACTTGCCAAAAGTGCTGATATTCAGCTTATCACATACATAACCATCATGTATCCCTTTTATATAATAAGGGTTTGCTGCTTATTAATTTGTATTTTGGCTGTGTATTTATGTGGTATGCTGTTTACCTTTCTGGACGGGGAGCAGAGCGCCATAAAAATGTAGTGCACCAGTTTTTTTTTTCCTTCTACATCTTGACATGTACACAGTGGAGATATCAGGTGTTGCGTACAGACAGTACTGATAACTTTTCCGTTTTCCACTGTGTACACATCATTCATTGACTGTTGCTCTCTAGTGGTGATCTGGAGTTTTATCAGATGGCTTATCAGCAAACCCCTATTACATAAACTCTATTATAGTGCAGTAAACAGTAATTAAAATGTTTTTGCACCCAAAGTGCAAACTGGGACCAGCCCACACTTAGGTGTGGGGCTCCTGGCACTTGAGCGTTTCCCTTTAAAAAGGAGTGTATGGTGCCAAATGATCTCACACACAGTCAGCAAAAGCTGAAATGAGAAGACACCCACGTATTTGGTCCTTATCATCAGTGTGTCACATCTATCTTGTGTGTTTCTTCTGTTCTCAGCATTTGCAGACTGTGTGGGAGGCTATCCGGTATTAGACACTCCTGCTTAACTCTTGCTGTGCTGTGGACTGATATCAGTCCAGAATTCCTATACATGCTAATTCTGTTGGCAGCCTAAGGGTTAAAACAGAAGCAGACTAAATTCTTTCACGGGTATTTGTATATACTTCCTGCGATGCTCTGCATTAGTGTGAGATGTGGGAGTCTGTTATAGATCGCTATACATATGCTCTTCTTTCACTTCCTTTACTCAAAATAGCGTAACTGACATGCAACAGATTGTTTTCGGGGGAGACAACTTTTAACCGCTTTACAGCTGGAAGAGTTGGAACACTAAGCAGCCACATGACTTGCTCAGTGTCACTCAGCAAGTCTGTGGGGGATGCTAAGATTTGAACCCCTGGAGCTCCCGTTTCCCAGAATTGCACTATAACATCTGGATGCCGCAGCCAACCTCAATACCAGCCTTGGTGGCATTTAGGGGTTACAAAATTACACATTTTTCTTCTCTGTTAAAAACCCAAAACAAACCCAATACAAAATTGGAAATAATTTTGAAACTGCCTTCTAGGCATGCTCTACTATCAGTTATTCAAGTCTGTCCATGAGCAGCGTACCGGGGGGGGGGGAGACGAGATAGAAAAGTTACATACTCACCATAACTGAAGATCTTCCTGAATATCTTCTACACAGATTCCCACTTACGGGTCTGAGGCAGAGTTGCTAGGACACCACGAGAGCCAGAACTTTTGTGGGGACTGGTGGTGTAAGTAGCCCCTATGTGCACGTCACTGGCACACGCTCACTGGTATACAGCGACATCAGCCCCCAACCACCTCATACCTTTTTTACCAAGGAGGAAGTAGCGTGAAACAAACCTATGAGAACCCTATGCAAAAACTAAGGGCATAAGACAGCCCTAGTGGCCTGTATAAGAAGGGCCATCCCACTCAAACCTACAGAAAAGGGTGAAAGACAACACAACAATCACTGCAGAGAGACCGGGGGCTGCTGGGTGGGTGTGCTAATCTTATGGAGAAGATATTCATGAAGATCTTATTACAGTAAGTATGTAAAACATTTGTCTTCAAGAATCACTATTGTCCATAGCCTCCTACTACTGTGTCACTGCATCAAGCATAAAAAAAACAGCCCCCCCAGACCAAGGAGGCTAGAGTCCAAGACCCATTCAGGATAGCGATCCATTCAGAATGGTTCTGTCAAATGTGGCACGCTGCTTGGCATGTAGATAGAAACATAGACAATGCCAGCAGAAAAAGACCAGAGGCCCATCCAGTCAACCCATGTTCCCTATAATCTCTGGAACCTACTATTCCTCCAGGGTACTAACCCTCCCCGTCATCTCTCTAGTCTCCTCCCTGGTCCAGTCACCCCAAGTAACCATGATTCCCTTCATTATGTCCCAGCTCTGCTTGAATCCTCAGACTGTTTTCATACTCACCACCTCAACTGACAGACTGTTTCAATGTTCCACCACCCTTTACGTAAAACAGTACTTCTTCACACCCCTCCTAAACCTACACCTACCTCCTGATCATTTCCATTCAGGCCCACATGACCGCGTGCTGGTATTCAGGCTAAACGGTTCCCCGCAGTTCACTTTGTTAATTCCTTTAAGGAACTTGAAGGTTTCCATTATATCTCCCCTCCCCCTTCTGGTCTCCAGTGAGTACATGTAGAACATAAAGGGTGTAGTGCTTGGTAAAGGTACTGTATGTACTGTGCTCCAAAAAGCAGCACCGCAGATCCTTGGAATAGGCAGTGTTTGTAACTCTGCTAAGGAGGTGGCTATTGCTCTAGTGGAATGGGCATATACCTTGACCTCCAGCTTTCCCGCTGCCACGGTATAACAGTGGTGAAGGAAATTCACAATCCAAGAGGATACACACTTGATAGTGGCAGGAAGGCCCTTTTGATTAGGGTTGAAAGACAAATAGTCACTTTACCTGTCTGTAGTCCTTGGTTCTGTCCAAACAGAACCTAAGGACCCTTTTTCACACTGAGAGTGCAAAGTCTTCGCTTACTCATTCCAAAAGTTGGCAAAGTAGTCAGGAACAACCAGGACCTGGTTCAAAACTCTGACACCACCTTAGGAAGGAATTTGGGGTGTGTTCCAAGAACCACTTGATCTTTATGGAATCAACATAAAGAGGATCTGTGACCACAGCATGGTTTCCAGACACTCTTCGAGCAGAGGTGATGGCCTGTAGAAATGTTGTTTTCCAAGTCAGATACTTCATGTCACAAGTTGCAACTGGCTCATTAAGCAATAAGACAAGGCTGGTTGTTGGTTGTACTCTGTCTACCACATGCCCAGGGGTGTAGTAAGGCAGGAGGCCACATGCCACAAGACTAGGGGTTGCCAAGCACAGCTTCTACATTCTAAATAACAAAAACAAAATATATATATATGGTAAAGGCTATAAAGATGACAATGTAAAAATGATGTACAGTGGCTGGCAAGTAGATAGTGCTGGTATGTGTTTGATATTAATTGTATGGAATTACTGTATGTTAAAAAAAAAATGGCTGCCTTTCAAAAAATGCACATTCCACATATATGGCACACAGATGGCTGGCAGTATAGCCTAGAGGTTAGAGGAATGAGGTGTGAATGAGCTTGATACATCCAGCAGACCAGACCTGAGTTTGATTCTCACAACCTCCACTTGCATACTGTGTGACTCTGAGCAAGTCACTTAACTGCCCAGTGCTCCCAGGTCGCCCCTGAAAACAGGCACTTGTGCCTAGTGGGCAGGGAGGGCCCCTACTTTTCTTCGGCAGAGGGGGACCACGTTCTGTGGCAAGACTACCATTTGCCGCAGAACTTCTGCGGCGGTGGCTTGTAATTTCTGCGGCACTAACAACCTACCACATCACAGTGTCAGCTTGTCATCCTGACCACTTTCATGGCAGTGGTTATAGGAATCAGGATGGTGGAAAGCACAGTAACACTAGTTCAAAAAATAACAGACTTATAAAAATAATTTCATGCCTAAAAAAGCAAAACAAATGTCTCTCCCTTAAGGTCCTAGACTGTTGCATGAATGACATATGCAGAGGGGATCTTACGTGATAAATAAGGTATTTCTATATGCATGCTATCTATCCCACTAATGAGGTTTCCACTGTCTTATCACTTATATATTTGTATGTGCTTTCTACACCATTCATGAGGTTCCCACTGCGTATCACTTATATGTTTATATGCAGTCTGTAACATACATACAAATATGCTCGTGTGTGTGTGTGATGAGAGAGACAGAGATACTGTATATATGTGTGTGTGTGTGTGTGTGTGTGTATATATATATATTTTTATTTCCATGAACTTGCATCCTCATTTATTACAGGTCCCATTGGAAATGAAATAGAGGAGTTATTGCAAAACTCATTTTTCATGTCAACCTGCTTTCCCTGACACACTGCATAACACCATCAGGCCATGACATGCATGTGAACCAATTGTGAGATACAGCTCTGTGGCCCATCACAATGTGTCTACCATGTGACAGAACACTGCACCATACCTTCCCAGGCTCCGGAGCAGTGATGTGTTCCACCAATCCTTGTACTGCCCAGCCAGCATCCAATGCTAATCTCTGAACCTGAGTTGCCAGCATGGAAACACAGCATGCTACACTCTGGCCCAACAGCTGTCCCTGAACACAACATTTCTCAATAACTTTTAGGTGATTCTATCAACCAATGACAATATGTAATCAATAACCCTGGCAAACATGCTTACAGTGCAATTATTTATTTAACAAGTCTATTCTTTCAACAGGTCTACACATTATTATATTTCACTTTTCTGGGCATAATTAATTTATTTTTCTTAAACATTTAGACAGTTAAATTCATTTTACCAGTTATTCATTTCAGATAGCGTCTCTATACCTTAAAGGCACAAATAGGTTTGTACAAAATGAGGTATGGACTTAACAGGTCTGTGCTATTGACAAGGTTTTGTTTAAGTTGGCCCTCGTGCAACAATGCAAGACTGAACATTGTATTAGGCTGTACTGCAGGTTAAGCAAATATCACCATGCATGATGTACTGTGCCACCGTCTCTGGCAGTGGGAGCTGTGGCAGATAAATGACTGTTCATTTCTGTTGCAGAATGCAGCCATTTCATTAGCTAATGTATGATGTTATAGCAATGATAACATCACATTCTGAACATATGGGGGGTTTTGGATATAAAAAGAGGGGGAAGGGAACCAGATTCTATGTATAAACAGAAATATTAATAAAAAATCACCAAGAAGAGTGAATTCTGCAGCACCGCAGAAGTTCTGTGGTAGAGTGCAAGTTCTGCGCAAAATTCTGTGGCCGCAGAATTCTAGAGGCCTTGCTAGTGGGCCTTACCCGGTTACCAAAGATTAAAATAAATATGGAATATTACAAGTCCTAGTTGGCAGGGACTCGTTTTTAGTCTTTGGTGGTGCTCTCTTAATGACATGGCTAGAACCAAGTCTCAGCCAATCAGGACGAAGGGATTTCCTTGCCCATTTTATATAAGAGCTTGTAAGTGAGCATGACCAGCACAAGACTGAGATCCCAGAGGGCGTTGCATATTCAGGGTCTTTTGTGCAAGATATCCCTGAGGTACCTCTTGAACAGTGGCAACAGAGCCATGGATAGGGTGCCTACAGGTTCATGGTATGCTAAGACAGCAGATGGGCACACTTGACTGTGGAATATTGTAGATCCACATCTGAAAAGTCTAGTCAGTATTCCAATACCTTCCTGGAAAGGGCTCATGGGCATTTTGGAACACCAGCTGGAGAAATACTTCCATTTGCCTACGTACGTTTTTCAGGTGCAGGATTTACGGGCAGCAAGCAGTGACTCTCAAGTCACTTTAAACCTGTTCAGTTCTATCTCCTCAGGAGCCAGGTCTGGAGATGGAGGGAGTGCAAACTGGAATGGACTAAACAGCCCTGAACCTGAGTCAACAGGTCAGTCCTGAGTGGCAGACCTCTCAGTTTGGTGACTGACAGTTGATTCAAGAGAGTTTACCAAATTTGGAAAGGCCAGCAAGGAGCCACTAGAATAATCTTGGCCCCCCAACTTGAGTAGCACTCTCTGAACAAGAGGGACTTGAAGGAACGCATACAGAAAATATTGGTTACTCACCTGTAACTGTAAATCTTCTACGGACTGGTCTCTTGCAGCAAGTCATTACTTATGGGAGTATCCACCATGTTGTGCAGTCACACAGCAGCTTCTTCCATGGGGGCCGCCCACACGACATCGCTTCCTGTGGATGTGTAGAACAGTGGGTGTCCCCTAGTACCCTCTGTTCATTTTCCTGCCAGCTTCAGCTCACACACTCAGCTCTCCTGCGTTGCAGTCTTCGACTTGAACCGATTTTCTGTCTTTGGGTCCGGGACCTGGGACCTGCTCTCAGCACCCCCGGACTTCCATAGTAGGCCTGTGACCCACTCACAGTACCCCTGCTGCTCCCAGACTCAGGCTGTGTTGCTGGGTCTGGGGCTTCGTTAGGGCCTAGCCCAATTTTTTTTCTTCTACAGCAGGCTATTGTTCTATTAGAGATCCCTGTACACCTGCTGCTCCCTGGCCCAGGCACTCTTGCTGGGTCTTGGGATTCACTAGGGCTGCTATTAACAGTCCAGACCAATTTTGCTCCTCTCTGCGAGGCCTGTGGAGCACTTCCAGGCCCTGGGCCTGTGCACCACTTGCTGCATCCCCAGCTCCTGCCTCTGTTCCTGGGTATGTGTACTACTCCCAGGCCCTGGCTCTTCTACTTCCACTTCCACTACGCTAGGCCTGTGCTCCTCACAGTGCCCTCCTTGCTCACAGCACCCCTGCTGCTCCCTGGCCCAGGCTGTCTTGCTGGGCCTTGGGACTTGCTCATGGCTGATCATCCAGCCAGGCCAGAACGGACCTCAGTGGGGCCACCTTAAAGGCTCCCCAGTCAATGGCACTCGTTCCAGGCATAGGAGGGAGCGGGAATCACATTCCCTCCACCTTACTCCATCAATGGTGGCTCCTCCATCATCGACGGAGCATTCCTTGTCATCGGGGCTGCTCCCCCCATCGACTGAGCCTGCTGGGGTTGTTTTATCTTCGGGCCTCGTCCCGTTAATGGAGCTTGTTCCTGAATGTCTCCCATCAATGGGTTGTGTTGCCCTGTCAACGGAACGTTCCTCGTCGACGGGGATGCTTCCCCCATTGACGCATGTTCTTTGCTCTCCCTCATCGATTGGAGCCCTTCTCCCATAGACAGGACATGATTCTGCTGTTCTCCCATCAATGGAGGCTTATTCTCCATCGACTGGGCACTCCTCGTCGATGGGGAAGCCTCTCCCATTGATGGAACAGCGTGTTTTGCATGCCACACTGATGGGGCGGCCTCCACCATCGATGGAGAGGCTTGTTTCTGGTCTCTCATCGATGGGGCTGATTCCACCATCGATGGAGGAGCCCTTCCTCCTTCCCTCCTTGACAGGGATGCTTTCCTTGGTGATGAGGGACTCCCACCCTGGGACACCCCCTGCTCAGGACTTTGCTCCTGTGCTCCCCCCCCCACTTGTCCCGGCACAGGCACTTTGTTTTGGTGTCCTCGGGGGTCTCCCCCCTGTCGCCAGTTTTGCACCCTTTGGATGCAATTTTCCTGGGTCTTCGGCCCCGCTCAGGGGACCCAACCCTGAAGCCCTTACCCCTTTGCCGGTCCTGGACCACAGGGGTCAGAGTGCCTTCCCCCACTATTCAGGGTCAGCGGTTCCCAGGCTGGCTCGCTCTCCTCTGGCGCCCTCCATTTCTGGACCTCCCTCCGTCACATGTGCTGGGCATCACCTGCATTGTGCTTGAGGTCCTATGGTCCATGGGCCAGGGTCCGGCCTCATCCTGTTCCCCCTCCCCTCTGCCCGGGTGCCTGAGCCCAGATCCAGCGCTTCCCAGCTCCCCCCTTCCCATTTATGTGGACTCCCTTTATGGAGATTCCAGGATGGGGGATCCTTTTATGGGGATGTTCCTGGCAGGGACCTCTTGAACCATAGGGACCCTGGTTCCCCCCCCGTCCTCCTTTTGGAGGCCGTCCCACCTGAACCCCCTGCTCCCTCCTCACTTCCAGATCCCTCCCTTCACGGAGCTCATGCTGTGGATCTGGCATGCTTTTTGGCTTCCCTGCTGTGGATCACGACTCCTTTCATTGGGACACGGCTGCCTACCTCGACGTTCCTGAGGAGTCTGCCATGGTTGTGCACCTTTGATTCCTGCATATTTTCATGCACTCTTTTGTATTTGGTCTCATCCAGCTTCCACTCAGCCTGCCCCTCGTGGCCCTGATCAGCTCAGCCGCCGTCTGCCATGCCCTCCCTTTCCTGTCACCTGCTCCATGCGTGCCTCGATGCAGTTCACGCATCAACTCGTCTCTCGGTCTCCGGCGTCGCCCTTCTGCGCTTCGTCTGGCTGCGAGTTTCGGGTCTGCCGCCCGGCATCCAGCTGTCAGTCACCGATGCTCCCTTTTTCTGGGAACCTGCTGTTTGGACCTGGTGCTCAGTCCAACCTGGATTCCCTTAAGGCTTCGGGGCATACTCTCTGGTCTGCTCAGGACCTCTATCATGCCCCCAGGTTCCACCCCTGCGCCCCCATGGGTGGGCCACCTCTTGCCCAGCCCCCCCACTGGGGTGCCTCTCAGGACCGTGGTAGGGCCTCCAGGGGGTGGCTCAGTCTGCCCCTCCATGGTGTCCCCATCCCTCACGCGGGCCGGGACCCGCTTCTGCACCTTAACCCGCTTTTCGGGTATCCCTGCCTCCTCTTACAGGCCTTGGAGGTGCCCAGGGATCTCTTTACCTTTCTTGGAGGCTTGCTCCCAGACTGGATGCTTTACTCCTTCATGCGGATCTGACTGGAGCTCCTGCCACTCTCCCTGTTAAAGCCCTTCAGTTGTTCCTTCCTATGACCATCCAGGATGTTTTTTCCCCCGGTGCTCCTTTTTCTACTATCTGATCCACTCTCCTTGTCTATTTACTCACTGACTTTATGCCAGGGCCTGTTAACCTCTGCCTTGTCAGGATGAATCACTGTGCCTGACCACCTACAGTTCTTTGTACATCATGCCTCCTGCATGCTGTCCTCACCGACCTTTGTGCCCTTCTGCCTGAGCGGGTGTGGTCTGAGTTGACATTTCTCCTAGTTTCATGCCAAATGTCTTCGCCTAACTATTGGCCTATCTGCCTGCACGGAAGGGAATTGAGTTGGACATTTCTCCTGCTTTCATGCCAAATGTCTTCACCTAACCGTTGGCCTATCTGCCTGCAACGAAGAGGTTTGAGTTGGACATTTCTATTACTTATCAAACATTTAGTCCTTACCCCACCCCGGCCTATCTGCCTCTGGGGGTGCGGTTGAAGTTGATGTTTTATTGTGCTTTTACATCTTTGGCTTTGCCTTTCCTCCCATTTGGATTTTACTGCTTGGTAATTTCCCATAAGTAATGATTTACTACAAGAGACCAGTCTGTAGAAGATAATACAGTTACGGAAGAACTTACTGTAACAGTAGATCTTCCGACTATTGTCTCTTGCAATAAGTCCCCTGCCTTCCATCCCCCTGCCTTGTTACCTCGAATCAGCACGACAGGACGTTGGGTGGGATCGCTATTCTGTTTTTCTGGCCCTCGTTTACCTCGGTTCAGGCCGCCCTCGCCAAAGCCGACGGTGAACAGAGGGTACAAGGGGCCGCCCACTCTTATACACATCCACAGGAAGTGATGCCGTGTAGGCGGCCCCCACGGAAGACTGCTGGAAGAAGCTGCCATGTGACAGCGCCACCTGGTGGATATTCCCATAAGTAATGACTTACTGCAAGAGACAGTTCTCGGAAGATCTACTGTTATGGTAAGTTCTTACGTAACTGTACTTTTGTACTTTCTAGTAGTGGTATATAGTTCACATCCACACTCAGGCAATTTCCTGGAGACGGAAGTCTTTAAGCTAAGCTCCTCCCACCATCCAGGCGGTATATCCTTCGGCTCCACCCTTTGACATCAGATCTTTGCATACTGGATGCAGGGAGCCATGTGCCACTTGTCAAGGGAGGTCGGGTGGGTTATGTGGATGTAAAGTGTATACTACTCATAGAACTATGGTTTTAGGATAGTAACCTATATTTCTAAGGGCACAGATCCAGTTCACTATCCACACTCTGGCAGGCTCCAAGCAGTCTTCCGGTAGAAGGGGCAAGACACACATCCCTTTTTGGCAAACAGAGACTTGAGGACGGAGGACCCAAATGCAGCATCCCAATGGCTCATAATGTTGAGGCTGTAATGGGGTATGAAGGTGCGTGCTTTACTCCGGGTTACATCCTTGCATATCTCCTGAATGGGGATGTCCCTGAAAGCAGCTGCCAAGGCAGCAGTACGTCTGGTGAAATGAGCCTTAAGGCCCTTTGTCAACTCCCTACCAGCCAACCTATATCAGAGGTCAATGCAGGATGTTATCCACCTGGCAATCTTCTGCTTGGCTGCTAATCTGCCAGGCGCGGCTTCAGCAGATGTTACAATCAGTTGGAAACTTCAACCCCAACCCTAGCAGTATGCTCTATAGGACAGCAACCTTCATAGGTCCAAAGTGTGGTGCCTATGGCCATCTTCTGAGGTTGGGTTCATAATGTATACCAGTAAGTTAATTATCTGGTTAAGGTGAAACTCTGATACAGTCTTTGGGAGGAGTTTCGGTTGGGGTCAAAGAACCACCTTGTCCTTGTGGAACACCAGATAAGGAGACTCCACTGAGACATTGCAGAGGGGCTGGAAGGAAAAGTATGCCTCTTTGCAGATGGCACAAAGATCTGCAATAGGGTTGATACACAAGGGGGAGGTGGAAAGGATGAGAAGGGACTTGGCAAAGTTGGAGGAATGGTCAAATATATGGCAGCTTAGATTCAATGCAAAGAAGTGCAAAGCAATGCACCAGGGAAACAAAAACCCAGGGGAAGAGTGCACAATGGGGACGGGTTGGGGAGGTACTAACATCAACGCAAATGGAAAGGGACCTGGGGTAGTCATATCAAACGACCTTAAGGTAGGCAAGCAACGTGAGAAGGCAGTAAGGAGAGCTGGGGGGATACTGAGATGCATAGGGAGAGGCACCACCAGTAGAAAACAGGAAGTAGTCATCCCTCTGTACAGACAGTTGGGGAGACCCCGTCTGGAGTACTGCATGCAGTTCTGGATCCCCATCTCCGCAAGGACAGACAGGATGGAGGCAGTCCAGAGGAGGTCAACTAAAATGGTGCAGGATCTGCAACAGAAGCTATATGAAGAGAAACTGAAGGAGCTTAATATGTGCACCCTTGAGGAAAGGAGTGAGGGGGGGGACATGACAGAAACTTTCAAGTACCTCAAGGAAATCAACAAAGTCCCAGAGGGAGTATCTGTCAGAAAAGAGGTGTGCAAGAATAAGGGGTACAATTTGAAGATTGGGGGACTACTAGGGCAACATGAGGAAATATTTTAATGGAGAGAGAGTGTGGACGATGGAACAGCTCCTGAGGAGGTTGTGGAGTCAAAACAGTGGGCTGTTGGACCAGTGGCGCTGAGGGTTGAGCACTGGATGCCACACCGCGCCATGCCGTGACCCGGTTCGGGAATGAGCCTGGGCCACTGGGGTCGGGGGGATGAGTGTCTGATGGACTACCTCTCTTCCTCGGGAAGGTAGGGAGAAGCGTTCGCCTCCTGGAGGCGGCTTCCGTGGTAATCAGGGGCTCCCAGTGGCCATTAACGGAGGCAGGTGGAGTTGCAGCATTACGTTGCCTTGTCTCGCTGCGCTCCAAGGAGGGAAAAGAAGCAGAGAAAATCCCTCTACCTCCTGATAGGTGACGGAGGTTCGAGGGGGGTCACTCCACCATGCCCAGTGTTGAGCCCTTCCTCTCACTCCTGTGTGCCCTTCACTGCCTCGCTCCACCAGACTAGATTTCAAGATAGAGCGCCAGGAGGAGGATATCTGGCGGTCCTGCCTCAAGAGACTCAGACGGGGGGCTGGGTGGCAGCGAAGGCAGCTGGAAGGTGCGAGAGGGGGCTTCAGACAGGGAGGGATCAGGACTAGGATCCAGAGTGACCACTCCTGAAAGAGTTTAGGATAGTAAAGTGCAGAAAGAAAGTAAAAAAAAAAATAAAATAAAAAATTAAAAAAAAACAGTGGGGGAATTCAAGAATGCATGGGACAGCCATAAGGCAATCATAGTGGGGGGTAGGAGGAAGTAGGCTGTTGGTTAACTAGAATCTGCAGCTTATCCAATAGGTAGGGAAATGGGCAGACTGGGTGGGCCAAGCAGTCCTTGTCTGCCGTTAAAGTCTATGTTTCTATGTAATGCCTAGAGCTCGCTAATCCTTCTGGCTGACGTGATAGCCATCAAGAAGGCAGTCTTTCACAAAAAGTAAGACATCTCACACCTGTGCATAGGCTCAAATGGCTTGACCATGAGCAATGCCAATACCAGCAGTAGGTCCCAAGGTAGTGAAGGTTCACACACCGGAGGGGGAGAGGTGGTTCCGGCATTAGAAAAAGTGCCTGATCTCATACTACTAGGCAACTGTCAGTGCACCAGCCTCCATCCAGTATGCAGAGAGTTGTTTTTCAAATGGACCTATGCATCAAGCCTATGTATTGGGTCTACTATTGTTGCTTGTATCAAATCTGTTTCATGTGTTTTACTGTTACCTTGTACTTCACTGTCACCCTGCGCCATGTGCTACTCTGGCCGAATTAAATTAAAACGGTCTCTGGGATCAGTGCATTCACCTGGTTATCAAAGTCATAAATAAATAAATAGCTGCCATGTGCATCTTTAGTATTATAGCTTGCAGGCCCGACAGAGAGGGACCACAGGAAGTCGAAAATGCTTGCCATAGGACAGGTAAGAAGATCAAGCTCCTTGCCCTGGAACCAGATCAAGAACCTCTTACCAGTTGACTTCTTATAGAACACCTCCACAATGTGGTGTATGTCTTCCGAAAGACCCAAAATTATAACTCTAGCCACGCAGGAACCAGGCTGAGTGATGCAGAGATTGAAGGTCCAAGTGCAGGACCTTCCCCTGTTATCTGGTCAGCAGGTCTGGGTGTAGTGGCAACCACCACAGTGACCTACTGCTGAGGCTGAGGAGATCCAGGTACCAGAACTGTCTGAGCCAGTCTGGGGCTATCGGGATCATCCATGCCTTGTTCTTCCGGGCCTTGACCACAACCCTGTGGACCAAGGGGAAGGGAGGGAAGGCATACATGAGAACTGGGGTTCAAGGGCCTCATGCAAACATCCCCCAACAGAGTTTCAGACTGTTTGGGGGGGGGGGCACAAAACTGCCTCAGCTTTCTGATCTCCCAGGAGGCAAACAGGTCCACTAGGGAGGTGCCCCACTGACAGAACAGGTGGCTTACCACATCCTGATACAGGGATCACTCGTGCAATGTCTCTCTGACCTGGATGAGAGCATCTGCCAGCTGATTGTTCACTTCTACAACATGGACCACAAGGAGGTCTGCACCTAAACCGTGCACGAGGGTCCAGGTGTGGACAGCCTCCAATCACAACAGCTAGAACACGTCATGGAGTCCATCAGGACCTGTATGACCTGAGCCCTGATCAGAGCAGTGAATTCCATTAGAGCTAGGTGTACTGCACAGAGCTCCAGCAGACTGATGTGGTAAGACTCCCCAGGTGATACAAACTTGTAGGCTCTGTGCTCTGGCAGGTGTGCACCCCACCCCACTAGAGACGCGCCATTATAAGCATGATGGATTGCTCTGGACGGACAAACAGGATCCCCTCTTCCAGATGTTGCAGGTTCAACCACCACTGATTGGCATCACACATCAACTGGGTCAGCAAGAGTGGCTGTCCAAGTGACCTAGGTGCGGAGACCGTTGGCTCAACTCCCACTGCAGATAGTGCATCCACCAGTTAGCTCAATGGATCAGCTGGTAAAGAAGGCTATATACCTCAGCATCTGCTGGAAGTCCTGAGCAGAGTGCGAGAGCCTCAACTGAAATGACTGGGCATAGGTTAAGATTCTATGCTCGGTGCTCCAAGAGGCAGGCCTTGGCCCAAAGGAAGTCTAGTTCTGCCCCGATGAACTTGATCACCTGGGAGGGGACCAGTTCAGACTTGGCCAGGTTGACCAGAAAGCCCAAGTCTCGACAGGTGTACATTGATGCATCTCTGAGCTCTACTGCCTCCTTGCATGACCCAGCTATCAGTCAGACGTCCACATAGGGACATACCCTGATGTCCTTGCGCCATTTGAAGGCCGCCACCACTGCCATGTACTAGGTGAAGACCCTGGGTGCGGATGACAGGCCAAAGGGTGTGATCTGTAACTAGTAGAGAGTTCTCTCTGCATGGCACTGAAGGTACTGGCAATAGTCCAGGGAGCAGAACCACATGCTTTGTTCCAAGGATGGTATGATAAGATTCAGAGTGATCATCCAGAACTTGTGCTTCCATACGAATTGGTTTAGATCTTGCAGATCTGGTTTTGGGCACCAGCCTCCCCCCACCCCCATTCATTTTGGACCAGTAAGTACCTGGACATATATCCCTGATTGGCCAGGGAGGCTGGAAGGTAGAAACAAAGAATTTGTTGGCAGAAAAGGACCACTTGGCCCACCTAGTCTGCCCAGTTTTCTGTCCCAGCAGACCCCAACTAGTTTTCAGTGACCTCTCCTTTTAATCTACTAGCATTCCCCTATGTAGATCCCATGCATGTTTGAAGCCCCCCTTCCCCTAGTTTTTGCCTCTTTTACTTCTTATGGCAGGCAGTTCAAGGCGTCCAATACTCTTTTAGTGAAGTAGTATTTCCTCACAACCCTCTTTAATATTCTCCCTTCTACCTTCGTTTCATGCCCTCTTGTCCTGCTGCACTTTTTGATTTGAAACAGGCTCCCCACCTGTACCCTGTTGACTCCTTTGAGGTACTTGTAAGTCTCCGTCATATCCCCTCTCTCCCTCCTCTACGGTGTACATGTTGAGAACCTCAGTCTCTCATCACAAGGTTTCTCATGCAATCCACTGTCATCAAGGCACAGGTCAGGAAGCACAGGAAAAACCAAGAGCAGTTGTAGAATTCGCAGAAAGTGTATTCGTACTAGCAGTAACATAAAAAAAAATAAACTTGTTCAGTGTAATTATTACAAAGGCAGGATAAACAAAGATACATCTGAGTTTTCCTTCAATCTCTGTGTCTCCGAAAACACTGCAGCTCTCTCTCTTAAGTCTTTGCAACCCCCGTCTTAACAAGCATCCTGTTTTTTTTTCTAAAATGTTCTTGTAAATTTCAGGCGGGTACAGCCAGAACACAATGACCCAGAACTGAGGCCCCTTCTCCACAGTTTCTGAAAAAGGGCTTAAAAGCTGCTCTCAGGTTAACCCCTTACGTTCCCAATAGCTTTTTGCAATCATCTCAAACTATAATTATACACATTTCAACAGTAACACTATATAATTTCTAAACAAAGGGATCCCAATATGAGTTACATTTCCACATAATGATTTGCATATATTTTTATACCAGCAGATATGCAAGTGAGGAAAAGACAGAAACAGCAAGGGAAGACAGAGACAGTGAGAGGCAAAGAATTGCAAGACTATCAGGGTGATCAAATCCTAGGTCTCACAGGAAAATTTGGTTGTGCAACCAGACAGACAAAAGACAGGAAAGGAAAGAACACAACAGATCCCTGCATTCAAATTCACCATAACAACTGGGACAGGGTCCTATTCAACACTGTCATACCCATGTACCTTTTAGTTGCCCTTCTCTGGATTCCCTCTGCCCTGTTGATGTCTTTTGAGATGCAGCCTCCAGAACTGTACACAGCACTCCAAGTGTGGTCTCACCAATGATCCAAACAGTGGTAATATCACCTCCTTCCTTTTGCTTGTGATAACTATCCCAATACACCACAGCAATCTACTGGCCCTACCCAATGCCTTGTCACACTGCCTTGCAACTTTGAGGTCATCAGATATTATAACCTTTAGGTCCCTTCTTAGTGACTGACAGTAACACCCCCCCCCACCACCACCACCAATTTCATACTCAGCTAAACCACAGTTGCCATGCCCTTGTACCACTCCTCAAGTCTTCTAAGGTCTCTTCTCATTTTCTCCACTCACTCCTGAGTATCTACACTGTTACAGATATTGGTGTTGTTGGCAAAAAGGCATAGCTTCCCTTCAAGCTGTTCTGCGATGTCACTTTAGAAGATGTCAAGCAGGACCAGTCCCAATACTGAGCCCTGTGGCACCCCACTGGTCATACGCCCCTCAATAGAGTGAGTGCTAATTACCACCATCCTCTGCCGCCTATCCATTGACCAGCGTGTTACCCAAATAACAACTTTGGCTCCCAGTCCTAGACTATCTAGTTTCTTTAACAGTCTCCTCTGTGGTATAGTGTTGAAGGTTTGCTGAAGTCCAAACTGGCCATAGCCACTGCTCTTCCTTGATCTATCTCCCTGGTCACTCAGTCAAAGACATCTATCAGATTTGTCTGACATGACCTCCCCCTCATGAGTCCATGCTGTCTTTGGTCTTGCAACCCCCTGGATTCAAGATATTCCACTAGCCTTTCTTTTAACAGGGTTTTCATTAATTTATCCACCATTGATGTGAGATGGACCAGTCTATAGTTGCTAGCCTCCTCCCTGCTGACACTTTTATGGAGTAGAACTACATTAGCTCACCTCTAATAATCTGGCATCTCTCCTGTTTCTAGTAATATGCTGAATAAGGTTGCCACTGGTGTGGAAAGCTCCCCCGAGTTCCCTCGGCACCCTTTGATACATCTTGTCTGGTCCTATGGCCCTGTCCACTTTCAGGAACATGACCTACTGCCCTCTCTAGAACTTGAACAATATCCACCTCCACAGGATCCGGCCTTGGCACCAAGTGTGGCACCACTGACACAGGCAGCCCAGTACAGAGGTCTGACACACCAAATGTGGGATCCGCGCTGAGGGCAGCACCAATGGCAAAGCTGGAACCAAGGGTGGCCCCAACTTGCAAGCCATGACCCCGAAGACTCACGCACTAAAGCCAGCATCAACATACCCGAGTGCGATGGCTGCAAAGGCAGCAGAGGCATAAGCACCAAAGGCAAAGGAGACATCAGAACCAGAGTCGGCACCGCACTCAGATGCTGAAACCTCTGCTCTGTAAGAGCTACCCAACTGCCTAACTGCTCACCTGAGGGCTCCCCAACAGACAGGCGGAGACAACAGGCCTCAGAATATCTGGTGTCATTGATGGGGATAACGGTGGAGACCTTGGGCCTGTAGGTGTAGAATGTCTTGATGCAGAATGACTACAGTGTGACCTTGACTGGCGCCTGTTTTTCTCTTTACGTTTCTTATGAAAAGAGGTAAAGTTTGAATGGTGACCGGGGCCCAAAGCACATCGCGAGGAGGACCTGGACCTCTTCTTTTTGTGACTCCAGGAGGACTGCCATTCCTTCTGGTTACAAGATTGCCCAGTACCTCAACACTTGCCCAGAGAGGAATGGTGGTCAGAAAGAACCTCATGTCAAAGCAACTTGTCTTAAGCTCCCTACCTTCCATGGCACTAACCGTTTTTGGGAGGCAGGTCTGTGAGGAAACATCTGTTTTTATTTTATTCTAAATTGACACAAAAAAAACAAAAAACTCTAATAATATATTATTACTTAGTTATTTAATTCTGGCTGACCAGAAAAGGAGGGCTAGGCAATTCTATGTTCAGCCTTGTCCCATGGGTGGAAGGAGAGATACTGATGCAAACTGCATACTGAATCAGTATTTTTTTTTTGTTTAACTTTCTGTTTATGCCTCTTCTCTCAGCTGACATCTGGCCCCATGTTCAGGCTCCTGCATTTCCCCACCCTATCACCCCGCCTTCTCCTGGGGACTTACCTCTCCCAAGTTTCCCTCATGGCCTCCCACCCCCAAGACAGGGACCCGGGGCTGGCGCAAGGCCCTTGGAAAATTCATGTAGCACTGCCAGGAGAGAGCCAGATTGGCGGGTGTGGGGTCTGCAGGACAGCAGGGCCATCATTCTGCTCTGCTGAGGGGTCTTTCTCTTCCCTCCTCCATAGAGATACCAACTGAGAGCAGGCATGCGTACATAGTGTGAGAAGCCCCTCTTCAGCCAATCAGCACTTCCCCATGCTTGCACGCACGCACTCCTGCACCAGCACCTGTGGTGAACCAGGTGGTGGTTGCGCAGCCAGTCCCTGGCAACTCGGGCTCGCATCCAAACCTGGGTCTCTGGTGTTACAAGGGGTAGAACTCTCTGCTGCACCACAGGGGCAGCTGTACTGAATTCGTTTAAGCTGTTGGTGATATTTTAGTGAATGAGAACATCTAGCCATGACATCAAAGAAATTACTCTACTCTTTTCGAGAAGTGTCAGTGGACCTTTAAAATCCACCTGAACAACCAGCAGAATAGACCAATGGAACCTTAGTTTAACGTCTCATCCGAAATATGGCACCTCAGGAGTGCAGCAACCACCCCCCCCCCCCACTACACTGTCAGTAGTATCAGGATTTATCCCAAGTTCCTGGTGTGGGGCAAGAACCCATAACATCACACTCTTCCAGCCTCAGAGGTGAGTGGGCAACCTGCTGAGCCACAAACTAAAACTGAAGAATTGAACAGAGATACTATCATTGTACAGAATGTGAAGTTCTACTCCCCCAATGAGGAGTGCAAGGAAGACACTGCACACACAGTTGCGGGGAAAAAAGGAGCTGAGGTGGATACAGGCTGGAGCTGCTGTGTTCCAGTGGGAACATGCCAGAGATGTGCACACAGGGGCTACTCACACCACCAGCCCCCATAAACACTGTGGCTCTCACGGGGTCCTAGCACCTCCGGGCTCAGACACATAAATGGAAATCTATGGAGAAGATTGATTTTTGGAAGAGTTTCTGTTTTATATAAGTTATGATTGTAGTTATTAGAACAAAACACACTGAGTTGACAGTAAATCTAATCCCATATTCATGAACTAAAATCAGTTCTTGATTGGCCACTCTGTCGTTAATGTCTAGAAAATGACCAGCACAGCTGTCAAGCACACATTCCACACCACGCAACATAAAAACATGACACATTCTCACTCCACAACACTTGCTCCACAGTGCACATCACAAACACACTACAAAGTATGTAAAAAAAAAAAAAAAAATGCTATTAAAGCAATTTTGTTATTGCGATTAGACGTGTCATTTCAATAACAACTTCCCATATGGTCTTTCCTGGGATTAACAACCAACCGGTTGGGTGAGGCCTGATGTGAAACATCCCCTATTCGATTGTTAATGCCTGGGAAATGACCAGCTCTTTGGTCATTATTGTTTAAGTTAAGGGATCACCCACTGTGACGAGAAGCTTACAATTTGTTTACTGTCCTCTGCGAAGGTCGCTTTCACAAACATGGCACCCAGTGCAAAGCCAAGGTTGTTATCAGTGTCACTCACGCAGAACTTCCAGCGGGGAAGACAGGTCTATGGGAGAAAAAAAAAGAATTACTGAGATTACACCAATTTTGTAGCTTGGGATTGGAATACAGCTTATCAGTTTTCAATAACCACACAACATGTTTTTATTATTAAACAGACTACTGCCAATATTTACAACAATAAATTTAAAATTAGGAGTAGCAGACCTCTAGTAAGTAACATGATAAAATTTCAGATTTCTAAATCACTTCACTTAAGTGACATGCTTTTTTGTAACCCTGAGTTCTCTGCCAGTTAAAAGAAAAAATGGATTCAGTAAAGAGCTACAGATGATGTCATGTGATGTAAGCTAGGGCCTGCACAGTCTTGTCTTCACTGCAAGCAACAATGTATGATCACCGGTTCATACAAATTTTCCAGTGCCAATCACAAAATTTGCACCTGTCTCCCCTCTCAAACTTTGTGCCTGTGCCTAATCAGAAATGCAAACACGGCATGTCTTTTAAAAGCTGTAACCCTTCTCCTTCCGAAATTTACACCTAGTGGTCCAGTCGTTTGCACCCCGATCCAAATTTGGGGCCTTGCATCCCTCTCAAAATTTGTCCCATGTAGCCCTCCCAAAATGTACACCCTAAAAACCTCTCAAAGTGTTTGACCCATATCCCTGCTGAGCTTTGTGCACTATACCCCTCTCCAAACTGTGCACCCCATACCCCTCCCAAACTGCATCTCTCTCAACCCTTAAAAAAAGTCTTCTCGCCTCTCTCAAATAGTGGTCATGCCACCCCTTTGGCACCCCATATCCCTCCTGACCCTTCCTTAAAAAATTGCACCCCTTTGAAAATTTGTGCCTGACAACCCTTTTGAATTTTGTGTCCCTCAACCCTCCTGCATTTTGTTTAGTTCAATTTAATTCACTATCAGACCTGTGTCTGTTACTGTTGCACTTAAATCTGGAACAGGCTCCCCTATAATCACTGATTCCAGAAATTCCGAAAGGGATGGAAGAAGAAGTAGAAGAATCAGCATTTATGTAGCGCTTTTCACACACAGTATCCCAAAGCGCTTTACAAGCAATGTTAGACTGGTAGTGAAGTGACTGAATGTGTGGTGGTGGCCATATCGCACATCACCCACACACAGCCTGGATAATTGCAGGAACTAGTTTATGGGAAGGGGAATGTTGGCCAGGACACCAGGAATGCTCCCTGCTCTTTGCGAAGAGTGCCCTGGGTTCTTTTACTTCCACCTGGACACCCACCAGGACAACACAATGGGCAGAAGAGACCTCGGTTTAACGTCTCATCCGAAGGATGGCACACCCCAGCAGTACAGCACCCTCTAGTACTGCATTCGGATGCCAGCGATTTTTAGGTGCAAGTCCAATCCTGGTGTGGGATGAGAACCCACGACCTTCTGGTCCAGAGGTGGATGTGCTACCAACTGAGCCATGCTGACACCTCAGGAAAGCACCTCAGGACTGCTGCTGCTGCCATGCACCTTCTTGCCCTTCTGACTTCGAGCCTGATTTTTGTCGCTGCTTTAACACTGGAAGTTGTCCTTTCTTATCTGGGATGCCCTTCAGGATGCCGTCCAATCCAGAACCAAATAACAGTTCACCGTCAAAGACCAGATTATACAGTCTTGCCTTTGATGCCTGATCTGCAACCCAATGTCTGAGCCAAGCACCCCGCATGGCTGCCACAATGTGATAAGCAGAGTGGGCTGACATCTATAAACTGTCCACTGTGGCATCCCCCATAAATGTGGAAGCCATGGATACCAGCTGCAACTCTGCCCCTTCCAAATCCAGGGGGATGAAACTACCAAGGGCTGAGACCAATTAGTTCAAGGCTCTAGAAACAATTAAAAATGACAGGAAGTGCAAGGATTTACCCCATTTGAGTAAACCCTCTTCTACACGAGGCATCCACCTTCTTTTCATGGGTGTCAGCTGGGGCCAGCGACCTCTCAATAGGGATGGTTGTGTGCTTAACAGAATTATGCATGGCCTTATCAGCCAAAGGGAGAACCTCACACTTCTCGGAGCTATCCTTCAAAAAAAAGATAACATCTCATCCTCGACCTAGGGAGATGCTTTGCTTATCTGAGCCGGCCCATTCCTGCTCAATGATATGGTTGCAGTGCACAGTGTGGAAAGTACTTTGGTGCAGAGGAGGAAGCAGACAAGACTAGACTTGCATCCAAGGACTCCACGATTTGCACCTCCTTCAGCTGCAATGTCTGACAAGCCTCTATTACAAGATAGGAGAGAGACTTTGTATCAAACAGGGAAGGGATCGAAATATTTTTCTTAGTCTCTGTCCTCTACCCATCCTCTTCCTCCTCATCAAATAGCACAGAAGGGTCAAGATTTTGCCCCTTAGCCCCTGCATCCTCTTCTTGATACACAGAACTGTCAAGGTCAGGGGATGCCTTCGGATCTGGGTGAGCATTATTATTATTCTGCTGTGGTGCACCTGGACATGCCTGTATGCACCCCCCCCCCGACCTGAAGGGCCAGCCTTGGGTTCAAGAGTGTTAGGAGGGATGTCCTGCAAAAACATCAGAACCTAGCAGCTCATTTAACAGCAGCAAAAAGGATCTGCGCAGCTCAGCCCTGCCACTGTCAGCTGGTACCCCAGGTGCACTGCCTCTATGCTCAGGGGGGTTCGGCTGAGGGGAGTGAAATATCTTAGACTGCATTAAAGACCCCAGTGAGGAGGGCCTCATCATCTTCCCGCAGGTCTTACATCTTTTAAAAACTACAGGTCTCTGATAAGCCATGGTGCCACTGTTCTGTGCCAAAAGGCAGAAAAACTCAAAAAGGATACCACTAATATACAAGTAATGTTCCTTGCCTTACTTCAGTGAGGAATACCACCTCCAACTCCTTGCCCCCCCCCAGCTGAGGCATACCAAAATGAGCTCACTTACTGAGGTAAGAAGTCTGCCTGACACTGCAAAGCCTCCCTAGAAAGATGCAAGCCAGTGTTCTGCAAAGCCTCCTAGAGATGAAGTATGTCCAACGATTTCTAGGCAGAGTGCACTGGTTTTCAAACAAACTGTAGATTGAAGTGCTCCACACTAAGCAAGGCACAATGCTTCCTGCAATGGAGAAAATGCCAAGAAAACACGCTGAGGAAAGCGTGAGGTGCATGCACAGGCGCGCATCAGCATGACCACATCACGCTTGATGTGCGTGATGTCACCACGACAAACGTGCATTCAACCCCCGAGCATGAAAAACATATGCCCAAACAAGTACCAAGCAGGACAATGGTGCAAAAACTCTCTGGCAAGATGCCAGCAATGGCAGCTAATCGCTCAATACATGTGAGGTGACAAGAATGTACTAATTAGCGCAATGTCAGCCACGAGTCACATTTATCCAGGGAGCATTTCAAAACAGCAGCCTCACACTGTTGAAAAAATAACCTTGAGAAGAGGGATAAGGGAGTCTGTCATCCATATAACACAGAGGGAATGAAGAGCAAGAGACAGGTTAGGACAGACCCCCCCCAGACTATGGACTAACTCACTTTAGTCCGTTCACGTTATTGAATGTAATCAAACTGTATGTGTATATTGTGTACCAAATCTCTGTATACTATCCTCATGTTCCCCTACCCCCCAGGTCGCACCGGGAGACGAGCAACTTGTTGCTCAGCGTGCCTTCCTGGTGAAGCATTTCAATAAATAAATAACTGTGCCCCCCCCACCACCACCAAAAAAAGGGAGAAATCACTTACCTGAAAAGACACCAGGTTAGAAAAAGCTAAGAGAGACCGGCAGAATTCCCTATATTAGGCATTGGCATGTGGTCCCCAATTCATGTGCAGTAAGTAGAGAAAATGGTGCAAGGGAATAACAGTTCAGTCAATTTGGAAGCTGCAGCTTAACAGGCATGATTTCTAAATTTGAGGGTGCTCTCAACAAACTGTAGATAAAAGATATTCTGAGAAAGTTCTCCAATGCTGCCTACCCCTTCAGTGGCACAGCAAAGACTGGAGAATCTCAGATCTTAGAATGTTCATGTGCATAGGGTTCTCTGCCGATTGACAGCACTGGGCTGTGCCACTACCTCACTAAAGTTGCTCATTACCCATATGTATTAACTCCCCATTGACAATGTGGAGCAATACAGAAACAAGATTCTGACCTAATCATTCATTGCTCTATATACCTGCAATACCTTGTGTAACCCCTAGATGGCGCTATCCCAGGGGCTACTACCCCTGCCTGATTTGCCACTAACAGGTTGAGGGGCCTGGATCCAATGGCGGGTGCCTCCACCCAGAGGTCAGGGTTTGCAATAGTTAAACTAACTTGGTCACAGCCCTCTGGGACACTGCAACTTCTTCCCACTAGTGGCCCACACAATATATCAGAATTACCTTCACAGTATACACTTACCCCCAGGTCTGGTTCCGGCACTGGGACCTCCTGTGAAATGAGATACAGTGCAACAATCACAGTACAGTACTTAACATAGACAATACCTCAGGCAGTATAACTTTGCTGAAACAAGCAGCTCTGATTTATTTAGGGGATATAACAAGGACAGGGAAATCAGGTTAATTAGCTTATCACTTTAATAATTCATTTATGGCTCTGTGCACAGGCCTATCCCTATCAGTTACTGTCCCTGGGTACCCAAGCCCTAGTGGCTAGTCCAAACCGTGGCAGCTGGTAGGGGCCCTTTCACACAGAGAAAAGGAGAATTAAACAGTCAGCAGTACAGTAATTCCATTTGGATTTAATGTGGCAATTCAACAGGGAGCGACCCTGAATTAGTACTCACGACCTCCAAATAAAATAGGGTCCTTCAATGTCAGCAGGGCTCACTTGAGGTGCACAAACCTCTTCACACATCCATATAAAAGAAAGCACTATACCAGGCAGGCTGCATCTGTATCCCGATCGCAATTACTGCACAATACCCGGGAGAACACACAGCAGATTCAGTTCCTGACAGACCGAGTGTAATTTCAGCAATTCTCCAGTCTTCTACAGGGTGAGCCTGGTTTCTACTCTTCAGAGATCCTTTGATTCTTTTCACAGGACGGATTCAGTCCTAACAAGCTGCAGACCGGAACTCTGGGCCTTACACACGCTTTTTGACTAAAACTGCACACTGAAAAGCACAGGCCCTTCCTTCTTCACTGCCAAAGCTCAACTGAAACTCCAACCGACAAACGGGCACTTCCTTTGAGTTCCTCCCAGTTCTTGACTGGATTGGCTGTCACCACAATAGACTGCTGCTGTTGGTCCAAAAAGGTGCTGAAGTCTAAACTACATCTCCAGAGTCACTGCCCATACAATCCTCTTGTGGCTGGCTCAGATTATGAGTCCAAGTTCTGATTCGTCCAAGGCACCATTTTAGAGCTAGCTTACCCCACACTGATTGGTCCAGTTCAGCAGTTCAAAACTAGAATGGGAACTAGCAGACACAGTTCTGACTGCAAAGAAAGCAGGTTAGACAAACTGTAATTTCATTATTACTCTAAATAATTTCTGGCAAACAGTTACATCTGTCAGATAGGTTCCCTTTGCACTCCTAGTGACTGCAAAAATGAAGTGAATTGGCAGCAGCTTGAGTGGTACTCAATCAAAGAAACACACAGTCCCCCATACAAACTAATTATGTCTGCAAGCAGACAGCTCTTAAAGAGACAGTACCAGAGGTTCTAAAAACACTCACTGATAAATGGCTTAAATGCCAAACACCATTCAGGCTTGGAGCATTCAAGCAAGCTCCTGGAAGTCTTTTGGGAACCCCCATTTGCAGGGGGGTTACACTTGTCCACTGTGCCCACTACCAAATGCCGCCAGGCACCCCAATCCTGCTATCCTCTGCTGCCCACTCCACTCCTGTCCCCCATACAGCCTCCATTTTCTTGCATGTACTTCTGATTAGACAGCAAGTGGAGTCAATACCTTGTTTGCTTGCAAGTTTACATATTCGGTAAGATTAACTGCCTACAGTAAAAACCTGGCGTGTAGTGTGTCCCAGGGTTGCATTCAGTAGCATGGTGTGGCTTCAAAATGGTGGCAACCTCTGTTAAGGAGGGCACAGTCCTCTATGGTTTCAATATGAGGGCAGCTACAAAACAAGTGCATTTCAAAATGAGGGAAATACGGTATATGCAGAACTGCATTCCAAACAGTCTAAACCAAACTTCTGGAACAAGCTCCCATGGAAGGCGACTGAAGTGTGGAGTATCGAAACAGCCAGTTTACTTTCTTAAGGAGACTCACACTGTGTGGGGGTCAGTACAGTGCTTCATTTACTGTCTTGGGGGGGGGTCACGAGAAGAGTAACCCACGGCAGAACTAGCATGCAAAGGAAGGTCTCAGGCCCCTAAAGGCTTCACAGCAACTGTTGTGTTTTTCTCCCCTCAGTACAAAAGACAAGTTGGATCCAATCGATCAGAAACACTTGGTCCTTTTTTGCCTTTCCTGTCTCGTATTTCCTAGGTTCCTAGGTCTACGTGCTCCATCTGTCTGCAGAGTAAAGCTTTTCAAATGCCCATGACACATACTGTATCATTAGTGCACAGACACTTGCAGATCTCTGGGTTTCTTTTATTCCAGGTCAGATGACACCGTACTGTGACTGGCTGTTGCCACAGAGATCACGCTACATTTGTGTTACCTAGTTACATGATGTGAATGACGCACAGTGCACTCGGTCAGTGCATTCCTGGGCATGGTTCTGATAAAATTTTGGTTTAAACAGTCCTGGACACTTGCTGAGAAAAGTTTAAAAAACTTAATATTCAGATAAAATTAAGCTCACATTTCATATTTTTCTGTAATTCTATTTATTTATTCATTCTATGTTATTAAGGGAATTTGCCTGAAAACAGAATATCTGCTCTGTGGATTTCCTCTACCCCTGCAGCCTGTCCACAAATGAAGTCATAATATCCAGTTGCTCTGGGGTTCTTTTGCATTTTGTCAGTGTCAGTGGCTCAGTAGGTAGCACACTCACCTCTGAGGCTGGGAGATCAGAGGGCTGTGGATTCAGTTCCCACATCTGGCACTTGGGTTAACATCCGAATACTGACACTGTAGTGCAGCATGAGAGGGGTGCTGCACTTCTGAGGTGCCGTCTTTCGGATGAGACGTTAAACCGATGTCCCATCTGCCTGGATTGGTGGTAGTTCAGTTGGCTGTTAAAGATCCCATGGCACTTATCGAAAAGAGTAGGGAAATTTCCCCGGTGTCCTGGCCAAATTTCCCTTATTCGCTAAAACTACCACCAACAGCTTAATCTGGTTCAAGGTCATTTGGCATTCATCTGTATCCCCCTCCCCTGGGTCGTGCCTGAAAATAGGCAGGATTTGTCTAGTGCACTTACCCGGTCAACAAAAACTAAATAAACAAAATATCCAGTTGATGACATCACATTCTGTTGTAACAGAGATTATGATTATGAGGTAGAAGGCTAGGTTTGCTGGCCAAGGCACCTAGCTTCACCTGAGCTCTTTCCTTCCAGATTGCTTGAAAGGACAGAACTAAGAACCTTACCAGAGTAAGGGAAAGGATTAAGACTTTTGGCTAGGCAGATTTACTGTGCGTTGTTTTTATTTTGTACTCACAGGGATTGTTACTGTTTGTTGCTAACATTTTATTACTTTATTTTTCTTGGATTCAAATTGCTGTTGCTGGGTATACCGTCTGCTGCATTATTACTAGGTGTGCGCTAACAGATCAATGCTGTAATCTTCTGATTCAAATTGTCTTCTGCAAGGTATATCTTCTGTTACTGCTTTATTTTTCTCTGTAGCAAAGTGTTTCTTACAGGGTATATCTTCTGTGAAATTATTACAGGTGGTGCTTACATTTTTGTGACTTTTTATCATTAGGCTAAGCAAAATTACTGTTTGCCCCTATTTTATTTATTTCTTTTTTGCTTGAAAAGGTTTTTTTTGTCTCAGAGGTGTTGCAATCTCCTTCTCACAGAGAAGGAGAAAACAGCCACAGCTTCCTTGAATCAAGGGATTTTCTAGACTTCACTGAACTGAATTATTACTTTTTGGACCTGTGTAAGTAACTAGTATTGATTCTGTTTTTGGGGTGGACTTTTCTTAGTTTTAACTTTAATTTGCCTGGGAGGAACTGTAGCTGGGAAATATTTGCAGTCAGTTGTGACTAGACCTGTTACTTAGCCTTTATGAAATAGGTGTCTGAACGGAAGGAAGGCACTCCCCGGGGTGGAAGAGTTGTAGGTGATTGTTTCTGGACGGCATAGGTTTACACCCACCCCAAGCGCATAACTTCCTTTATAGCAGGGGCTTTGACATCACTTCCTCAAAACTGCTAACAACATACACCTGTTCATATCCTTAAAGGCACAGCACACTGAATGGGGGTAGAGACACTCACAAGCTTGCACACACTAAAACAAGAACAAAAAACAAAAAATAATACGTAACTGGAAGGGACACAGGCATGTGGGGAGTGGTGCAATGCACTGGCTGTGGAGCAGCAGTCTTCCGGAAGACATTCTGGAAACTGCGTTGCTGCCCTATTTGCAGGCACCTCTCTGGTCTGAGGGAAGAGGTTGTTCGTTTCCATGCTGACCTGGCAAGGATTTAGGAAACCTGCTCCCCTACCCAGGGACCACCCAGGCCACCACCACTACCTCAGAGGTTGCCAAGAAAGAGGAGTGGTTGGACCACGGTGGGCTCAGGAAGGGTGAGGGTGGTGGAACAGAGGCACATCCCTCCAGTTGTGCCTCTCCACAATTCATTCGCCACTCTGGTAGAGCATGGTTCCTCTATGGAGGCACCTGTAGTGGAGACCAAGGAGGATCCTGGGAACCTCCACAATGGAGACCCACATGAGGGTGGCCCAGGACCCCACAGGGGAAGGAAACAACCCCTGGTGGGGGACTCAATTGTTAGGTGGGGTAGAACTGGGGGAGGGGAAAGGGAGGTATGGTGCCTGCCTGGTGCCAAGGCTTGGAGGGACAGGAAATGAATCCTCAGGATCGTGGGAGCAGCAGCAAGGGGGAGGGAGCTGTATGTCATTATCCACCTAGGGACGAATGACCAGGCTGAGAATGGGATCAGAGCAGAGCAACAGGAGTTTGTGGAGTTGGGGAGGGGCCTTAGACAAGTAGCACACATGGTAACTTTCTAGGAAGTGCTACCTGTCTATGGCATGGATGAGGCTAGGGCACTCTGCACCATGGGATTCAATGACTGGTTGAAAAGCTGGTGCAGAGCTCAGGGATTTGGCTTCACACTGGGGACTGGGGCTCCACCTGGAGAGATGAGGCCTATACAGGCGCGATGGTCTGCATCTATCCTGGAGGGAACCAGGATCCTAGGCGATAGGTTTAAATGTGCAAGCATTTAAACTAGCTAAGGGGGAGGCACTGAAGAGGAGGAGAAGGAAATCATAGCCTCAAAAAAAAAAAAATCAGGGTAATTAGTGAGGTAAACACCAAAATAGAGCAGTTGATAGGAAGAAGGGCAGGGGTAAATGGAGAAAAAGACAAAGGCAGCAGGGACAGGGATGGGGCAAAAAGAAATAAAGCCATAAAAATGGAGGATAATGAGTACCAATGCCTGTAGTCTAGGTAAAAAGCTCCCTGAAATGGGGGCCTTGATGGAAGAGGGATGCCTGGATATTGTGGCAGTCACAGAAACATGGTACACAGAGAACCATGACTGGGATGTCAACATAGCAGGGTACACAATCTACAGGAGGGACAGGGAGGGAAGAGGAGGAGGAGGAGTAGCTCTCTATGTAAGGGAAGGGATAAAAGCAACAGAACTAAAGGGTAAACAGGGAGGAGAGGAGGCACTGTGGGTCACCCTGGAAACTGGAAATGCTCCACAATCCGCTCAGGGGTTGTATACAGACCCTCGTCTCAGGGGGAGGAAATGGACAAGGAAATGATAGAAGGCATCCTTGGGATGGCAGAGAAAGGGAAGATATTGCTGATGGGGGACCTGAATATGCCAGATGTTGACTGCAGCACCTTTGCTGCAGGCACATCCAAGAGCAGGGTCATTCTTGATGCCCTACAAGGGGCATGCCTCAGACAGCTAGTATTGGAACCCACTCAGGAGGGAGCAATCTTAGATCTGGTACTCTCAAATGGGGACGGAGAAAGAATCTCAGATTTAGAAGTGGGTAGCCATCTGGTAACAAGCGACCACCAAACAGTGTGGTTCATGATAAACTTAGCTGTAGAATCAAGCCACACAAAAGTGAAGGTCCTGGACTTCAGGAGGTCTGATTTTGTCAAAATGGGAGAGTGCTTCAGAAAAGCACTAGCAAACAGGCAAGAAGGTGGGGTGGAGCAACAATGGGGAAACATCTAAACCGCCATCACAGAAGCACAAGTCTTTGTGTGAAGCAAATAAATCAAAATGAAAGACAAAACCACTATGGTTCTCAAAAGAAGTGGCGGGGGAAGGTAAGGGGAAAAAAAGATAGCATTCAGGAAGTATAAGGAAACACAGAAGGAGCAGGACAAAGAACTATACCAGTTAAAGCAGAAGGAAGCGGGGAAGGCAGTCAGAATAGCAAAGGCCCAAACCGAGGAAAAGATAGCCAACTCAGTTAAGAAGAGAGATAAAATCTTTTATAGGTACATTAGGGAGCAAAGAAAGACTAAGGCAGGGATACTGAGGCTGAACAAAGAGGAAGGTGGTTGGGCAGAGAGCGACAGTGAAAAAGCAGGGATATTGAACAAATTCTTCTGCTCAGTATTCACAATAGAAAAGCAGGGGGAAATACCTAATCCAGTCAATAGAAGCACTCTGGATAGGGTGGTTGATATTAGTCCTTTCACAGAAGAAAGGGTTCTGAAAGAACTCTTAAAACTGAAGGTGGATAAAGCAATGGGGCCTGATGCGATTCACCCCAGAATTTTAAAAGAACTAAGGGAAGAACTAGTAACACCACTGACTACCCTTTTTAATAAATCATGGGCGGATGGGGTGGTACCTGAGGACTGGAGGAGGGTGGATGCGATTCCCCTTCATAAAAGTGGGAGCAAGACAGAGGCAGGAAACTACAGACCTGTCAGTTTGACCTCAGTGGTAGAGAAAATGATGGAATCACTTCTGAAGGAAAGAATTGTTGAGTATCTTGAGGCCAATGGGGCACAGGACCCAAGGCAGCATGGATTCGCAGCAGGGATGTCATGTCAGACAAATCTAATTGATTTCTTTGACTAGGTGACCAAAGCAGTAGACCAGGGAGGGGCTGTGGACATGGCCTACCTAGACTTTAGCAAGGCATTTGACACAGTCCCGCACAAAAGATTAATAAACAAATTAGCCAGCCTGGAAGTGGGTCCTAGGGTGGTAGCCTGGGTAAAACACTGGTTGGACAACAGGACACAGTGGGTAATAGTAAATGGAATCCACAGTGAAGAAAGGAGGGTTACTAGTGGGGTACCGCAGGGTTCAGTACAGGGCCGGTCCTTTTTAATGTCTTTATAAGTGACATTGCAGAGGGACTGGAAGGGAAAGTATAACTCTTTGCAGATGACACAAAGATCTGCAACAGGGTTGATACACAAGGTTGGGTGGAAAGGATGAAAAGGGACTTGGCAAGGTTGGAGGAATGGTCAAATGTATGGCAGCTTAGATTCAATGCAAAGAAGTGCAAAGTAATGCACCTGGGAAACAAAAACCCAGGAGAAAAGTACACAGTGGGGGGTGAGATACTGACAACAAAAATGGAAAGGGACCTGGGGGTAGTCATATCAGACGACCTAAAGGTGGTCCATCAATGTGAGAAGGGGATACTGGGATGCTTAGGGAGAGGCATCACCAGCGGAAAACAGGAAGTTGTTGGCCGTCTGTACAGACAGTTGGTAAGACCACATCTGGAGTACTGTGTACAGTTCTGGAGACCCCATCCCCTCAAAGACATAGACAGGGTGGAGGCTGTCCAGAGGTCAACCAAAATGATGCAGGGTCTGCATCAGAAGACATATGAAGAAAGACTAAAGGAACTAAAGATGTATAGCCTCGAGGAAAGGAGGGGGGGACATGATAGAAACTTTCAAATACCTCAAGGAATCAACAAAGTCCAAGAGGGTAGCATCCTTCAGAAAAAGAGATGTGCAAAAACAAGGGGGCACAATTTGAAGATAGAGGGGGGACGGCTCAGAGGTAATGTGAGGAAGTATTTCTTCACAGAGAGGGTTGTGGATGCATGGAACAGCCTTCCTGTGGAGGTAGTGGAGTCAAAAACAGTGGGGGAAGTCAAGAATGCATGGGACAGACATAAAGCAATTCTAGTGAGGGGTAGGAGGAAGTAGGCTGTTGGTTAACTAGGATCTGCAGCTTATCCGTTAGGTAGGGAAATGGGCAGACTAGGTGGGCCAAGTGGTCCTTATCTGCCGTCAAATTCTTTCTATGTCAGGTGTAGGCGGCAAGCTGCAACAGCAGATGAAGTCTATGGGACAAAGACCCGATTTTAAGCAAGTGCCCTTAGTAATTAAAAAAAAGGGGGACGAACTACAGAAAACATCTGATACCTCAGCTGAATAATGTCTAAATATTAGTTTCCAGCATCTTCCAAATAGTGTAAGGAGTTCTGTAAAGTACCAGTTCATATTAGTTGTAAAACAATAAAACAATAAATAAATAATGGCCCTGCACTGTCCAGAGTCCCTTACTGAATCGACTACAGTAAGCTAAAATTAGTTTTAGGATTGTAGTTACTTTTAACCTCAACAGACTCTCTGTGGATCCGAAGAAAACTGCTCCCTGGTCCAATACTGTTAATGCGAGACCAATCACTACAGACGTCCAGTATGAAGTCTATAGTATCCAACTTGTCATCTAGTGATAGGTCTAGCATCAGCAGAGCAGGTCAGGGCCATCCTTTCCTTGGATATGCAGAAAAACAAGAAGGTAAAAATAAATGACTTTCCTAAAATTAATTTTTAACTTACTATTGCCCAAGTCACCAAGGGACCCTTGACACTCTCTTACTGAATGGGGAAAAAACTGCTTTTTTAATCAATATTTTATTCTCCCCCTGGGTCTGCCTGAGGGGTCCCCCCCAATCCTGTCACAGTCCTTCTCATGGACTTACCGGTTATCCACCACTTGCATGGGACCATAGTTTTGGCGGGGTAGCCAGCTGTGTCGGATGTGTGAGATCCTGCGGAGGGTGCTGGCATGTAGCAGCCCAGCCATTTTCCACCTTGATTTTCTCCCCGAGCTGAAGCGTAGTGATGCATGTGCCAGCTCTTCCTCCTTTGAGTGCTGTACCACTGCGCTGCCACCTGGCCCGTTCCAGGGAGCAGTATCTGCAGTGGAACCGGAGTTCCCTCCTGCCCGAGGAAGGACAGCTGCCGTTGGGTGCTCAAGCCTTCCTCACTCTGCCAGATCACCAAGTGATCCTGTCTGTTCCAGAACCTGGATTGCTGGCGTGGGGAACGGAAGCACAACTGCTCCCCCAACTGGCCTGCCTAAAAGTGCAATTTTTTTGTTGCCAAATGTAAAGTACTACTTAAAAAAAGGACATTTTGTGCCAGACTATCAGTGTACTTGTGATGCTGTTGACCCACGTTCAGGAACTAAGTCAGGGTACTACGGTCTGGCTAGT
Organism: Neoceratodus forsteri; assembly: GCA_016271365.2. Classification (NCBI taxonomy): domain Eukaryota; kingdom Metazoa; phylum Chordata; order Ceratodontiformes; family Ceratodontidae; genus Neoceratodus; species Neoceratodus forsteri. The sequence continues at coordinate 130,552,565 of CM057452.1, forward strand.
GGCGGAGAAGGGCTGAACATCCATCCAGATGCTCTCATTCAAGGGAGTGCAGGTTGCACACTCTGCTGCTATACTGCTAACTGAGCATAGGTGGCGGTGCAGTACGAGTCACTTGTGGGAGGGATATGCCGGCTGGTTCCAGGATGTCAGTATGCCTGGCTTGTGCACTCATTCCTTGGTGCCCTAAATACTAGCAACTGAGGGGGAGAGAACAATGTAAGGAGGAAAAGTCAAGGAAGCGCAGCAGAAGGAAGCCAGTGCTCTAGGACTCCTCCCTCTCAAATGGCCGCCACTCTTCCCACGGGTGTAAGGACACTATCTTCAGCATCACGCCTCATACCCCTTGGGGCATATTATTGCATACTTCAGGACTCCTGAAACCTCTGGGCAAGGCCACTAGTTCTCTGTAGCCCTTCAGTCCTAATTTTATGCAGCAGGACTCCCAGGATTCTGCGGCAGTATATGTTCATTCCTGATGCATAAATTACTCATTTCTGTAGAAGAAGGCAGTCCTGCCATTGGCTTAAATAATGTGATGTCATTAATGACATCACATGTGGAGCACAGAGGAGGGGAAGAAAGCCAGACACTATGGCAAACTATATATTTAAATGTAAAATCACCAAGAACAGTTAGTTCTAAGACACTGCATATATTCTGCTGCATGATGTCAGCTCTGCAGAAAATTCTGCAGCCATGGAATCACAGAACAGGGGCCTTGCCTACAGATAAGCTCAGTAATTCATCTGAAAGATCACTTCATGAGCTTTCAAAATTCTGAGTGACTCAGCAATGCCTACATCCCCTTTAAGCAATCTTATGTAATCCTGTCCCTTTGGGCAGCCCAGAGGTGTGGGAGACCAAGGAAGGCTGGGGGCCAGCTGCATTGTTTAAGTGAGGTGCATGGCTTTTGGGGCGGGAGAGGGGGCCAGCTGCCTGTCTCTCCTGCATTCCATGCCAGCCATCCAAGTAAGGGAATTAACATCAGCTGTGAAGGCAACCACTTGTTTGTCCTCCTCCACCCTCCCAACCAGAGGAACGAAGCAGCCACTGTAATCTCACTGCAAAGGTTATGTGGCAGGGAGACTAACGAGGGGCAACACAAGGCACAAAACACACAGCTATAAAGTAGGTGCCAACTGTTCACAAGTCAGGGGCAAAGGCACAAGAAAAATTGCACTCCAGTGTAAAAAATCTCCCAATAAATATGGAAAATCAAAATTCGAATTTTTACAAAAACATTTATAAATCACAGAACGGACAGAAAGCGAAGCACTAAACCACAGTGCTTTGCATCATTAGCATGACGCTTCATCAGGGTGACTAATGAGCTTCAGCAAGGGGAAATAAGAATAAACAGAAAACTGCCAATTCCGCAAAACCTATGGCTGGTCCAGTGGCATGGAGGGCTGAGGCATCATGCCTCTCCACTGCCCGGCAGCCATGTTGCAGTGCAAGCAGGTCGTTGGGGGTCGGCCAGGGAAGGGGGAGGATCGAGCATCCAAAGGACAGCTCTCCTCAATGTTCCCTTTCCCCTTCTCCTGTGAGGCAGTATAGCGCAGTGGGTTAAGGCTCTGAGCTGCAGATCTGGAGACCTGGGTTGGAATCCCACAGCTACCTAGGTGCATACTGTGCGATCCTGAGCAAGTCACTTAACTTCCTTGTGCTCCCAGATCGAATCTGGAAACAAGCTTCAGCTTAGTGTGCTACTCCTGGTTAAACAATGTTCCCTTTCCTCCTCTGGGGAGGGAGGGGGATCAGCGGCCGGTGTTAGCCTGGCCCCTAGCAAAGGCTGGGGGTTGGCACACTGATGCTGCAGAATGGGGGCAGAGGCAGGGCAGATGCCCAGCGTGCCATGCAAGGAAGTATGGTGTTATTGCACACTCTTCCTCTGAGCGGGGGGAGAAAATGGGGGAAAATCCTGGACATGCACGATGATCACTGGCCATCGCAGGGTCTGCGCCCTGGCTACTCAGGTGCCTCCCGGATCCAGTCTGGCGGATTGAAAGGACTCACCGCCCACTGCCACAGGGGACAAGCTGTGGGGGATAAACGAGAGAAGGTAAGTTCTGGGGGATGTTGGGGTGACGGGACTAGAAGATTGGTGGGAAGGAGGTGCCGGTTAGGAGGTGTCGGTTGGGATGGGAGAAAAAAATACACAAAAATAAAATTCATCAAACATTATTTCACTGTACACCACAAATATGGTTATGTATTCTGTAAATATTTTATGCAAGTTTAAAATAACAGTAATAACAATTACTTTCGTATTTTGGGGGGGGTTGTATATTAAATAATATTAATGTCTTGAAATTAACATTTTTCTTACAAACATATGAATTTAGAAATAGAAAAGAAGGCCCCTGGCCCATCAAGTTCTTTCCCTCACAAACTCAGTACAATACCCATTCACCCCAAGGTATTCATCTAGTTTAAAGATGACGGTAGAAGCAGTGTTGACTGACACCACTTGTTTTGGAAGTCTGTTCTTCATGTCCACCACTCATTTTGTGAAGCCATTCTTGCTGAGAAATGCCTTTAATGATCACCCTTTCAGTAACATTGAGTGTCCCCTTGTCCCCTCATCCTTGGGCTGGCAGGATAGCCTAGTGGTTAGAGTAATGAGCTGTAACTCAGCTTAGTACATCCAGCAAACCTGGGTTTGATTCCTACAACCTCGTCTTGCAAATTGTGTGACTGAGCAAGTCATTTAAAGCAGCAGAGCATTGTTTAAAAAAAAAAAAAAATTCAGTGCTTTTTCAACAGTTTATTCCCTGTGCTCTGCTAAGCATTTCCCTGGTACTCTTTCCCGCCAGTACTGTACTATCACGGAGTAATCTGCTCAGTTTTCCTTGGTTTTGTTTACATTTCTGCCACCCGACATGTTGCACTGGAACCTCCTCTGCTGCCAACTGCACATGTGTATGACTGGCAGTACTACATGGGGACATCCGGAATGTTCAGCACAGGGTAATCAAAGTAATCAGTGCAGTAATCAAAAGACGTGATGCGACAGAATGGGGGAGCGCAGCTCAAATTTAGACAGCCACCATATTTATTGTAGCGCTACAATAAATCAAGTAAAATGTAAAGATGACCAAAAGAAAATATTAACAGATATGCAAACTGGAACTATGGCTGCATGCTTACACCCAAAAAGCAGAATTTTGATAAATCACTTCCCAATTATCCAGTACTGCTGTTTTAAAAAAAAAAAGCTGCGGAAATATCAATCTCTCCTCCCCCAAAATCCTTATCCCCCCAATTAAGCGTTTCGTAAGTGAAACCCAGTTTTTCACTTACTGCAACCTACTTTGTCAAGTCGGGGTTCTGCAGAATGTGAAACTACGCAGTGCCATTACAGGGGGAAGTGCAGCGCTACACCACTTGCCTCAATACACTCTTCTGTCGCGTTTCACTAGTCAAGGCTTTATCAAAGGTTCTGGACTGCATCTCTTGATTGTTTCATTACAGACCGAGGCACAGCTGCTCCTAGGTGCGGTCGCACCAACCAAATACAGTAACTCCACTCTCCTGTGCAGGCACCCCTCCCCATGTACAGACCAGCTGTGGATCGGGCCCTAAATGCTCTTCTTTCTGAGAATCGCCACTTTACATTTTTCAATGTTTATGTTCATCTGCCTTTTTCTGACCACTCTCCATGCATGTCATTAATCTCCTGCTGAGATGCTGCTACCCTTTCAATTTCGCTGTCGTCAGCAACCTTAACAACACTGCTAGTGGTGGTGGTGCCAACCTCCACATCACTTTTAAAGAAAACACTGGTTGGACAACCATGCACAACCAGCCTGTGCTACCACTGAGGGATTCTGATTACATCAGAGATTAAGAGTGAAGCTTGAGAGGTCCAATGTAATCAGAAGCCCGAGGTGGCAGCACAGACTGGTTGGGGATGTGGCTGCCCAATCACTACTTTGTTTTACAGTGTATAGTTTTTTTGTTTTGTTTTTTTTTTTTTTTTAAACAAAAGTGTTCTCATAGCACTCTGCAGCAGCAGAAAATGTGCAAACGGTTTCAGCTCAGAGCCTGAACCAACTGCTGTGCATGCAGCAGTGCTGTGTAGAACACCAGCTGACAAGGTTTTTCAATCAGCTGGAACACTGGTGACCCAAGATGGTGGCCATGCTGGGCTGCCTCTTGTAAGGGGGGAATCTTTTCTGTTTTTACTTCGTTTTCTGTAAGTCTGTTCTTGTAAACTGTAGCTAGGAAAATAGGTGTAGGTGGGAGGACAGCTAGGGGAACAAAGTGAGAATGCTCAGGGATCAGCTTTTTGGTTTTTAGTTAGGGTCGTGGATCCCGCTGTGGTGTCTCATACCTGCATTTCTCAGAGCAGCTCTGCAAGGTGAGGTGCTCAAACTGAAAGCTGACTCATCAGAGCCCACCTAAGTCCATGTACGGTCTGAGATCTGACAACTTCTGAAGAGGCATTTGAGACCTCCAGGGATCTTTTTGGTGGAGTGGTGTTTTAAAATCGGTGGCCGACCAGGGCTTGCTCGGTCTTTTTCGGGAGTGGTGTGAGCCTCCTGTGAAGGGGTACTGCAGGGTTCAGTACTGGGACTGGTCCTCTTTAATGTCTTTATAAGTGACACTGCAGATGGACTGGAAGGAGAAGTATATCTCTTTGCAGACAACACAAAGATCTGCAACAGGGTCAATACAGAAGGTGGGGTGGAAAGGATGCGAAGGGACCTGGCAAGACTGGAGGAATGGTCAAATGTATGGCAGCTTAAATTCAACACAAAGAAGTGCAAAGTAATGCACCTAGGAAACAAAAACCCAGGAGAAGAGTACACAGTAGGGGGTGAGATACTAACAACAACAAAAATAGAAACAAACCTGGCACAGTCATATCAGATGACCTTAAGGTGGTCAAGCAATGTGAGAAGGCAGTAAGGAGGGCTGGCAGGATACTGGGATACACAGGGAGAGGCATCATCAGTAGAAAACAGGAAGTTGTTATCCCTCTGTACAGACAGTTGGTGAGACCCCATCTGGAGTACGGCATGCAGTTCTGGAGACACCATCTCCGCAAGGACATAGACAAGATGGAAGCTATCCAGAGGAGGACAACTAAAATGGTGCACAGTCTACACCAGAAGACATATGAAGAGAGATTAAAGGACCTTAATATGTATACCCTCATGGAGAGGAGGGACATGATAGAAACTTTCAAGTACCTCAAGGGAATCAACAAAGTCCAAGATGGTAGCATCTTTCAGAAAAAGAGAAGTGCAAGAACAAGGGGGCACAATTTGAAGATAGAAGGGAGGCGGCTCAGAGGTATTGTGAGGGAGTATTTTTTCAGAGAGGGTTGTAGATACATGGAACAACCTTTCTGAGGAGGTAGTGGAGTCAAAAACAGTGGGGGAATTCAAGAATGCATGGGACAGGCATAAGGCAATTCTAGTGGAGGGTAGGAAGAAATAGGCTGTTGGTTAACTAGGATCTGTGGCTCATCCATTAGATGGGGAAATGGGCAGACTGGGTGGGACACGCAGTCCTTATCTGCTGTCAAATTCTATGTTTCTATGTGAACGTCTGTGTTTGTGACCCAGCAGACTGTATAAAAGAAGCTCTCTGCGGTACTTTGAACTCTGCCCTGGAAGACTTTCGACATTTGTCCGTTGGTGCATTCCCCCAGAGTGAGAGTGTAGGGGAGAATGCTGTCCTGAGGCTGTCTTTTTTCCCAACACTGTAATGTCCACAGAAGCAGACTAGATCTGAGGATCTATCTACTCGACTGCAAAGGAAGTGAGCTGACTCTTGACTTTCGTTCCCAGGTTGCGTAGCCAGAGTCTGGAATTCTGCTGTTTGGCCCCTTCTATCGAACTAGATGGGCTCTTGCTGCAACTGTAAGAGGGCTTGAGCCACTGCAGTTTCTGCTGTGGAAGCTTCTTTGGTTCCGTTGGCAAAATCTGAGGAAGGAGTGTTCTGCAGCATACAGATGCTTTCCTTGACTGTTTACAGAGCCCTGAAGGGATCCCCTCAACAGTGAGAGGGCTGGAGGGTCCTGTACTGGTAGAACTGTATTAATATCAAGCAACTGTATTGGTCAGAGTGTTGTATTGCTTGGACTTGGATCGTGCCTGATTGTTTCTCTCCTCTGGCTAGTTTTGATTGTTTCTCTTCTCTGGCTAGTTTTGATTGTTTCTCTTCTCTGGCTAGTTTCCTTGCAGAAGTACTGCTATCTGGGAACTACACTGCAGACATTTTAGTTCTGTGGAACTGAATTGGACGATCTGTTACACCACTTTGTGGATTACCCCCCAATATTATTTGTATTTTTAATTGTTGGGGGTTGTGGAATAAGGTGGATTGAGGTATTTAGTAGTACTAGTTTACTGTACTACTTTTTTGGGGGTGGGGTTATTTTTAGATTCGCTGGAGTGAGTAATTGTGTGAGTGAGTGTGGTGTGGTGTATGTGTCGTCATATTGTTTATTTTAATTAGTGTAGTAGCAGATTCTAAGAAAATAGTGATGGGTTTTCTGACTCATATCCCGGAGCTATGCTACTCCCCCCTCCTTGTTAAAAGTGTTGCGCCCCTTCTATGACCCACCCCTTGCAGCTACAGTTTCTTGGAGGTGTAGAGAGTTGGTCATTACAAGAAGGGGCATGGGGTGGGGGGAAGACAGGAAGAAGGATGTATCCGGGCAGGTGTTGATTTGGATGGTAGGGACCAGAAGACGCCCTGGGCTTAGGACACAATTGAAGTGGGGTCCCCCATGCCTTATCTCTTTGCCCAAGGAACCCTCCAGACAGAGAGGGCAGATAACTGAGGGACTGGCCTCAGCCTTTGATCCTCTTCAAGCAGTGTTGTGCAACACCAGGTCGATGGTGAATAAGACCGCTAGAATGGCGGAGCTTGCTACGTACAGTCAACCTGGTGTGCATTATGGAGACCTGGCTGGGGGATACCTTGGGCCCTGTGCTAGAGGCATCTGTCCTGGCCAGGTTTACCATGGTATACTGCCCAAGGAAGGAACGCAGTGGAAAGGGGCTGGCCATTTGTGTCAGGTCAGAGCTCGGCCTGGCTGTGCACCCAGTGGGGGACACCAGTTCTTTTGAGTGTGCGGCAGTGCAGGGGTGTCCCAGTGTGGAGTTCAGGATCGTGCTGGTCCACCATCCACCTGGGTGAGACTGGAGTTTCCGTCAGGAGATGTCTGCCTTTGTTGCCAAAAGAGCTTTGGGAGTCACCGAGATGGCTTATTCTCTGCGACTTCGACAGCTGGGTGGATGACAAGGCATCATCTGGGGCCAGAGATTTCCTTTTAAATATGGAGGCTCTGGGCTTCACCCTGATGACCATGGCTGGGACCCAATGTTCTGGCCATGCGTGCAACCTGGTGTTCTTCCTGGGGCTCGTAACTGATATCATGGATACTGATCCGGTCATCTGGTCGGATCACTGCACCATCAGGTTCAGCTTCAAAGCCCCCCTAAATGTCTCTTCCCTTGTGGAAATGGTCCAGTTCCACCCTTTGAAAGGTTTACAACCAGAGGAACTGATGGCAGAACTGGATGTTTCATCTGTGCTTGAGGCTTGTGCTGATGCTCTGGGGAGTGCTGTGACAGCCTTTAACAGGGCTGTCATTGGGGCCCTGAACCACCTGGTGCCAATCCATGTACGCCCCTGGTGTCAAGCCTCAGCTCACCATGGTTCGACAGTGAGCTGAGAACGCTGAAAGCCAGGGGGCGGAGGTTGGAGAGGCGTTGGAGAAGACCAGGTCTCTGGAGGACAGCCTGGTTCTGATGACTCATTACGATGAGTATCAGAATGCAATCATCCAAAAAAAGGGCCGCTTTTATGTGTAGGATGATTGTAGCTGGGAACAACTGACCAGCTCAGCTCTTTTTGGTTATGGACAGGCTTTTACATCCAGCCTGTCTGGAACCCATCAGAGCTTTTTCAACTCAAAAATTTGAGGAGTTCACTTAGTTCTTCTCAGACTGAGTGTCCTCTGTGACAGCTGGGATCTCTCCAAGTGGAATACCATCCTCCAACAGTGGCGGCCGTGGAGTGGGCGTACGCATTCGGTCACCTGTGGGTGTTCTGGCTGCTGATGATGGTAGAGGTCTGTGGGATGAGCTATGGGCTTAAACCAAAGTTCTGCAACTTTGACCCATGCCCAACGCGACTTCTAGTTGGCTGCATTGAGAACCTGGGTTCGGTTTTTGCTGAGATTGTCGGGGTTTCCTCATCGGCAGGGTTTTTTCTGGAGCCCCTTAAACAGGATCTGGTTAAGCCCCTGCTGAAAAAAACATCTTTGGACCCCGATATCTTGGCGAATTACCGACTGATCTTGAACCTTCCCTTTTTGGGGAAGGTTCTTGAGAAGGTGGTCGCGAACAGCTCGAGGGTCACCTCACAGACTTCAAAATTTATGCACCATTTCAGTCTGGATTTAGAGTCTTGCACAGCATGGAGACTGCACTGATTAGGGTGCTGAATTACCTGCTCAGGGCAAGAGATACAGGAGAGCGAACTATTCTCGTTCTCCTCAGTATTTGACACTGTGGACCATGGGGTGTTATTGGACAGGCTAAGGGAATACGTAGGACTCACCGTCAAAGTCATCAGCTGGTTTAAGTCATTTCTCCGGGGCAGGTCTCAGAGGGTGATACTGGGGAATTATTCCTCGGACCCAATGGACCTGCCCTGTGGAGTTCCCCAAGGCTCTGTCCTCTCCATGTTTGCAGTGTATATGCTGCCCCTGGGCGACGTTATAATGTGGTATGAGCTGAGTTTTCATTGATATGCCAATGATGCTCATCTCTATCTGTCCTTTGCACCCGGAAGATGTGATGCAGTCGACATGCTGAATGAGTGCTTAGCCGAAATCCAGGCTTGGATGGCATCAGACTGGCTGGGACTAAACCCAATGAAGACTGAGGTGCTGGTGGGTGAGCCAGGTCGAAGGGATGGAGTGGGAGCCTCTGGGGATAGGTTGGGGCTTTTTATTGGCCCGACTGAGCTGAAGGCCTCCCCAAAGGTGAAGAATTTGAGCATTGTTCTGGACAGCGAGCGGACACTTGATGCTCAGGTGTCGGATGTTCTCCGGACCAGGTTTTACCATCTCTGGAACATCACCTGGATTAAGTGCCTTATCTCCCCACCCCACCACCGACGCTGGCCACGCTGGTATATGTTTTCGTCACCTTGAGGCTTGACTACTGTAACGCACTCTACCTCAGGGTCAGAGAAGGTGCGATGTGGTGCCTGCAGCGGCCCGGTTGTTGGCTGGACACTTGAGGTTCAGTCACATTACACTGGTGCTGCGCAAACTGCATTGGCTGCCGGTGCGCTGGCATATCACCTTTAAAGTAGGTCTTTTGATCTACAAGGCCTTACACAGGTTGGGTCCGGGCTACCTGAAGGAGCTTCTGCATCACTACACTCCATCTCGCTCCCTCAGATCAGTGGGTGAGGCTCTCCTGGAGATACCCAGGGTTAAGCTAAAATCTTCCAGGGACCGGGCATTTGAAGTGGTGGTCCTGGTCCTCTCGAATTCATTGCTGGGGTACCTCCAGGAGGTGCCATCTTTAGAGTTTCTTTTTTTATAAAACATCTGAAAACCTTTCTGTTTGAGCAGGCCTTTGGGACTTGAGGAATTTAGTCTGGGACCATCTGACAGCTTAGGAAGCAGCCTGTTTTTAGACTTTTTATTGGGTTAATGAAAATCTTTTATATATTGTATGACTGTTTTCCTCTGCTGAATTTGTATATTTTATTATTTGCTGTAAGGGCACCCTAAGCCTTCAGGGAAGGGTTCCCAACTACTACTACTACAATTGTACCACAGAAGGGTACAATCTTGTTCCATGACCTTCAAACTGGGGTATAACAACGTTTCAGCTGGCATAAAAATCCATGCAGAACAAACCCTCACTATGCACTATAAACGGTATTGAACAATGTTGGCCCCAGCACCGAACACTGTGGGACTCCACTGGTCACCCATTTCCATGGCAACAGATTACTATTTAAAACCCTTTGTTTCCTGTTCTGAAACCAGTTTCTGATTCACTGCATTACACTGCATAATGTCAAAGGTTTTGCTGAAGTCCAGATACACAACATTCACAGGTTTCCTCTCATCAAGATCCTTGGTGACATTATCAAAGAATGTATTGAGATTGGTCTGACATGATTTCCCCTTAAAGAATTTATGTCAAACAAGGAAATAGACCGATGACTGGAGCATGGAAAAACACAATCAGATTTCATTATCTGCTACTGTCTACTTCCTGTCTTGACTAACTTTCGCATAACACAGGGCTGCACAAGCTGTATAACCTGCAGCCTGGGCGCTTGTTATGAATCTAGTATGAAGACTGAGGGAAAACACACCAAACAAATCTGTTTCCTGTGATTTTTCATTTCTTATCTAACCAGATAAACGAAAAAGCTGAGCAAGCCAACACTGAAACATGAAAGAAACTTGGGTCATACTGCAACAGAAACTGCCAATGGTGTACGAATGTCTGAAGAGAAACTGCCAAATGACAAAATATCAAACCAAAAACTGTCAGTGATATTTCAATCTGGGAAGAGTAGTCCCTTAATGACTAGTCTGAGACTGGTTTCTCTTTTTTCCCCCCACAGACCAGGTACCAGACCAGTCTCTCTCTTTAATGGGTCTGGGACCAGTTAGTGTCACAGATGTGTCTAACTGCAAGCTTGCCAAGCACCAGCCAGCAAAGCCCAGTGGTTAGGGCACACAGCTGTGACCTAAGAGGTCCGAGTTTGAGTCCTGAGTTCCCTAAAATTCTTTTAACTTCAAATTTTACAGAAGTGGTGATCCACGGCAGTGAAGTGTTAGAATAGTAAATGTACACTAAAGGGTGTAAAGTGCAAGGAAAAAAACTAAGTGTAACAAAGTAACTGGTCTCAGACCAGGTCTTAGGGGACTAATCTTCCTGGAGTGTGATATTTCCCAACTGTATTGCACCAAGAAAGAAAGAAAGCCGTCTCAAGGGAATGGTGCACCAGAGCAAAACAATCTTAAATGACAAGCAAGGAAAAACTCAGGCACTCACTACAGGAACAGAGCTCAATCCACAGAATAGATACTTGTGTAGTAGTGTCTTTATTTAGGTGCAAATACAGCATGGATGCAACTGACCAGACCGGAGACCAAATCCCAGATTTTCACACCCTGTGAAGCTTTTTCAAACAGCAGCGCCCCCTACCAGTCATACTCCGCTAAAGTGTCACATAATTCATATACATTAAAAAAAGATTACTTCCCTTGACTGTATGAGACTTGTGCTATATACTGAACACTTCGTTCTAGTAGTTATTTCAAATCATTTATATAGTAAGTGACAGAGTCCGTGCCCATAATCTAGTACTGCCAAAAACAGTGGACAGTGAAATAAGATGTCGCCAGTTGTTTCTTCTCATTTCTCACACATTTTTCCAGTTCCTTTTGCCTCGATGTAACAGTAATGGGTGTGATGTAAAGAACCGCACAAATGCCTGGAGGCAGACATATCTAGTTCTAGTTCCCTCATGCTTTATCAGTGTAGGGACTCTACTATATGGCATCAAGTGGCCAAACTTTTTTTTTTTTTTTTTTACTTTATATTTACTGGCTTTAAAAATAAGACAGTATCTTAGTACATTACATCTTGGAAACATTATTGACATTGGTCCATACAGGAAAACGTACATCTTCCATTTTATATAGGAATACAGCATCGCTAAGCCTTTGTTACAGTCTGGAGGAGGGAATCTAAAAAAGGAAATAATGGATCAGACCAAATACTGAAAGACCAAATTTCTGTGTAACTGTATCCCATGAGCCAGTGGAATAAAATTAAACATGGTATGTCCCAAGAGACGTGGCATTAGCCTCGCTCAGAGAACTTAGAATCCACCTATATATCAAAGGTATGTCCTTATAGGAGGAGAAAAATCAACCCCAATAAAATCGAAAAAGGCACAGGAAAAAACAGTACATTTTATACCATTCTGTAATTACTAAAGCACAAGGAGAACACAGCTAAATTCTCCCAAAACTTTTAGGAACATTCAAGATTACTGATAAAACAGAGTAGCATTAAGCTAACTTTATGTTCTATTATATGGCTCTGTTATAAGAAATAATCAACTGATTTACTTTGTGTGTACAAGAGCCTTTAAATCCTACAAATATAAACCTTTTACTCCTAATATTAAACAAGGCAGCATTAGGAGGCACCATTATGATTTAGCGCCTATTTCTGCCTAGACTACCGAGCAGACTTGAATCAATAGTCTCAACCAGTCCCCTCAGGTATCATCTGAGGAATCTTCGTTTTCAGATATCTGAGCTCGGGTGCCAGACTGTTGAGCTTCTAATTGGGATACCCATTTCTCCACGTCTATTGGGTCAGTGAAGATAAATACCATGTCTCGGTGGACAGTTATAAGCTTCGCTGGGAAAAGAACTGCATTTGGTACCTGCAGATCTCGGAGTTTCCTCTTGACCCTGTCAAATGCCTTGCAGCATCGGCAGGTGGCATACGACAGGTCCGGGAACAAAAACACAGTGTGACGTTGTACATTCAGAGGTACAAGCCGTCTTGCTAGGTTTAGGATGCTATCTTTAGTGCCCATACTGTCTACTTGCACCATGAGCACATGAGGAGTGTCCTCCAATTGTCTCCCGCATGGGAAAATCCTGTAGGCTTTAATAAACCACCACTCTGAAAAGTTTCCTTGTCCAATAAATTGTTCCAAAATCCACTGTTTGAAGAAAAGCAAGGCGTGATCTCCTTCCAGACCCTCCGGAAGACCAATCAAGTGAATATTCACACTCCGAAATTGGTTTTCCAGTAATTCCAGCCGATTGCCACATGTTGAGCTTCTTTCGCTCTGCTTGCCATCACCGCCGTACATTCAGTGGCATGTTGCTGCAAATCTTCCACTGTAGTGTGTAGTTGATCCACCGACAATTTGACTAAAGTAATCTGTCCAGTCAGGCTGTCTAACTTATTATTCATTACAGTCACTGATGCGATCAGGGTTTTTAGCTTGTGGCCTAGTGACTGTAATGTTTCTTCTGCCTCAGCCCCAGTTGAAGCCGATTGTCCAGCCGATCTCATAAATTGTCTTGCAGTGGTCACCTGACCATGATCTTTCTTTTTCAGGTTGCCCATCTTATTCCCAGTGTCTTCCACTGCACACAGATGTCAGTTTTTTGCTATCTTAAATCAGCTTTTAAAATGTTCATAACAGAGCTGCATTTCCTGCGTCTAGTTAGCTCGGGGTCCACAGCGCCCCCCCAAAAGTGGCCAACATTATGAAAGGAGAGTGGCCCTTCGTGGGTCATCTGTAATGTCACAATCAGTGAGGTCACAATCCTGATAGAAACATAGACTTCGATGGCAGATAACGACTGCTTGACCCACCTAGTCTGCCCAGTTCCCTACCTATTGGATAAGCTGCAGATCCTAGTTAACCAACAGCCTACTTTCTCCTACCTCCCACTAGAATTATCTTATGTCTGTCCCATGCATTCTTGAATTTTCCCCACTGTTTTTGACCCCACTACCTCCTCTGGAAGGCTGTTCCATGCATCCACCACCCTCTCCGTGAAAAAAATACTTCCTCGTGTTACCCCTGAGCCATCCCCCTCTATCTTCAAATTGTGCCCCCTTGTTCTTGCACATTTCTTTTTCTGAAATATGCTACCCTCTTGGACTTTGTTGATTCCCTTGTGGTACTTAAAAGTTTCTATCATGCCCCCTCCCTCCCTCGAGGGTATACATATTAAGCTCTTTTAGTCTCTCTTCATATGGCTTCTGGTGCAGACCCTGCACCATTTCAGTTGCCCTCCTCCATCCTGTCTATGTCCTTGCGGAGATTGGGTCTCCAGAACTGCACACAGTACTCCAGATGGGGTCTCACAAACTGTCTGTACAGAGGGATAACAACTTCCAGTTTTCTACTGGTGATGCCTCTCCCCATGCATCCCAGTATCCCTCCAGCCTTCCTTACTGCCTTCTGACATTGCTTGCCTACCTGTAGGTCACCTGATATGACTACCCCCAGGTCCCTTTCCATTTATTTTTTTTTTTGGTGTTAGTACCTCCCCCCACCCTGTGAACTCTTCCCCTGGGTTTTGTTTCCCAGGTGCATTACTTTGCATTGAATCTAAGCTGCCATACTTCTGACCATTCCTCCAACCTTGCCAAGTCCCTTCTCATCCTTTCCATCCCACCTTGTGTATCAACTCTGTTGCAGATCTTTGTGCAGTCTACAAAAAGGCATACTTTTCCTTCTAGTCCCTCTGCAATGTCACCTATAAAGACATGAAAGAGGACCAGTCCCAGTACTGAATCTGGTGGTACCCCACTAGTAACCCCCCTTTCTTTGGAGCGGACTCAGTTTACTATTACCCTCTGTGTCATGTTGTCCAGCCAAATTGTTACCCAGGCTACCACCCTGGGACCCACTCCCAGGCTGGCTAACTTGTTTGTTAATCTTTTGTGTGGGACTGTGTCAAATGCCTTGCTAAAGTCTAGGTAGGCCATGTTCGCAGCCTCTCCCTGCTCTTCTACTTTGGTCACTCAGTCAAAGAAATCTATTAGATTCGTCTGACATGACCTTCCTGCTGTGAATCCATGCTGCCATGGGTCCTGTGCCCGGCTGACCTCTAGGTACTCAACAATTCTTTCTTTCAGAAGTGATTCCATAATTTTCCCTACCACTGAGGTCAAACTAACAGGTATGTAGTTTCAGGCCTCTGTCTTGCTCCCACTTTAGTTAAGGAGGAATCACCTCCACCTTCCTCCATCCTCAGCTCCACACTCATCATCCCATGATTTGTTAAAAAGGGTAGTCAGTGGTGTCACTAGTTCTCCCCTTAGTTCTTTCAGAATTGCCCCATTGTTTTGTCCTGATGAGGTGTGAAGGGAGCTGAACTGGATATGCCGCTCGCCAGGTAGAATACTTCTCTACTCATTACACCCAATACTGTCAGGAAGAAAATCTTTTAATTAGCCAAAGGAAAAAATCAATTCATGTTTATTTTTACTATGCTGTTCTGGACAAGTCCACTCAGTTCTACATGCAAAATAACACAAAAATGCAATACAAAAAGTATGCAACTATGTAATGGGGCAGAGACAAAATCATTGTATAGGCAGATGCCAATCATATGCCTCATTATTTCATTTCATTTTGTTGTTTAGGTAAGTACACTGGAATACAATTCCATTCACAGGTATGACCTGGGGACAGAGTCAAATGATTGTAACAAGGAATGCTTTAAGTGTTTCTTCTTCTATAATTCCCTTTTTCCTCCCCTTCATCCTCAAGCCCCCCTCCTTGGGTGAAGCAGTGACATACCAGCCCTAACAACTCCCCATACCTAGCTGTGTGATCCCTTGTGCTTGCTTTCCATTGCAGGGCATTTAAAGGAACACTATACCCTCATATTGTTTAGATTTTGTTTCCATGTCAACAGACAACTCTTTTCTTTTTTCCATGTAAGTTTTTTTTTTGCACTCCTGGCAGGCTGGCCAGTTGTAATAGCCTGTCCCTTTGTCACTGGCCAACCTGAGTTCCCTTCCAATTCTCAAGACCTGGCAGGCCTATCAGTGCTCACAGGGAAGGGCTTCATGAAGTCCAATCTCCATTTTCCACCTGTTTTTTCTCCCCCTGGAGCCCAGCAGACATGCAATGAGCACAGAAGCGTACGAGATCTCCCAAGAGGCGCTCCAGCACTCCGAACACTGGCCCAGTCCTCTAACTGCAGGACACTGGATCTGCCCCTCGCGGGAAGAGAACTGTCCTGCAGATGATATTCAGTCTTCCCTCCCTGGCCGGCCCCTGAGCGAACCAAGTCCATTCCTGAACCCAGTTTGCTGGTGTGGCAGCAGGGAGAAAAGTACAGTTACGTAAGAACTTACCGTAACAGTAGATCTTCGAGAACAGCTCTTGCAGCAGGTTACACCATTAGGACCCGAAGCAGCAGGCGCCAGGACCCCACCGGAAAATTCTAGCTAGCTAACTGTTGAGGGACGCCCTGACGTCCGGTCCCGCCTCCGGCGTCAGGCGTGGTACAAAGGGGGCGGTCCCACAGATTCCCAGTTCTCCCGCGGAGACTTCTTGCCGCAGGCTGACATCAAATGGAGACCTAGGATTAGCCGTCAGAAGACAGAAAGATAACAATTCCTGCTCAGAAAGACTGAGCCATGCTTCCTCAAGGGGAAGGTGGGCGGGGAAGGTACCTGCTGCAAGAGCTGTTCTCGAAGATCTACTGTTACGGTAAGTTCTTACGTAACTGTACTATCTTACTTCGAGACACAGCTCTTGCAGCGAAACCTCAATTAGGACTGATTCCCAAGCAATAGCTGCTGTCAGAAAATCCGGGAGGAGGAAAATAAAGGATAAAACCAGGTCCTGAACCTAGGACAGGAGACCCTGAAATGCGGCCAAACCAAAACCAGCCCTTCGCGAGGCGTGTCCAGGCTATAATGCCTGATAAAGGTATGCACAGAACTCCAAGTGGCTGCAGCGCATATAGCAGAAGTGGAAACATTTTTGGCTGCAAGAAAGTAGCCACCCTCTAGTGGAATGACCCCGGACTGTACCGGGAGGGGCTTTTGTTTGATACCATAACAGTGAGAAATACACTGGACAAGCCAGCGAGAAAGGACTGTTTGGATACTGATTGGCCCATCATTCTCTCAGAGAAGGAAATGAAAAGCTGCTCAGAACTCTGAAAGGACTGAGTTCTGTTGAGGTAAAACCTCAGGCTGCGGTGAACATCCAGGGTATGGAGCAGAGCCTCTCCTCTATTAGAGTAGTTCGGAAGTAGACCGGAAGGTCGATATCCTGGTTCAGAGTGAGTGAAGAAACCACCTTAGGCAAGAATTTGGGTTAGTCCTCAGGGATACTCTGTCCCGGAAAACTAAATAAGGCTCTTTGCACATGAGGCGTGAAGTTCAGAAATTCTTCTTGCCGAGGTAACAGCAACTAAAAACAACGTTTTCCACGACAAAACGTGGCTGCAATCCCGGCAGGTTCAAAGGGGGAAGCGTGAGCTGTTCAAGGACAAAAGCAAATCCCATGGAGGCACAGGGTCTCTAATAGGAGCCTAAGGTGCAACACTCCCTAAGAAATTCCAGAGGCATCCACCTGAGCCACTGTACGATTTCCCACGGGAGGTGGTAAGCGAAATGGCACAGAGGTGCACTTTAATAGAGGAGTAGGCTAGACCCGAATGAAAGAGGAGAGCAAATATTCTAATATTACTCCCACAGGACAACCTAAAGGAAAGGTCGCGTGCTCGCGCTACCTAAGCAGTAGCCATTTCATGGCCGTCACTCATATCGTTGCAGCTTTCTGCTGCAGAAAGGACTTCTGCAACCCTCTGCGAGACCCCGTGGACGCAAATGGCTATGTCTCTAGGAGCCAAGCATGCAGGTTCAAGGAACGTGGGTCCGGGTGGACAAGTGAACCCTTCTCCTGAGACAGTAAGTGGGAGCTGGAGCCAGCGGGAGCGGGGTTCGAGATAGTTGAATCAACAAAGGAACCAAATCTGTCTGGGCAAAATGGGGCCACCAGGATCATTATTGCGTGCTCCCTGCGCAGTTTGAGAAGAACTCTCTGGATCAACGGGAAAGGAGGGAAAGCGTAGAGGAATCTGTTGGCCCAGGAGAGGGATAACGCGTCTCGCCAGAAAACACCAGGCCCTGGATCTAGCGAGCAAAAATTGGGCAGTTTTGCGTTGGATGGGGAGGCGAACAAGTCTAGATCTGGAGTTCCCCATCGAAGAAACAGATCCTCTGCTACCTCTTGAAGGAGTTCCCATTCGTGGACTCTGGCTGAGAGCGACTCAGGCCGTCTGCACACCGTGTTGTCACTCCGGGAGCGTGCACAGTGATCAGATCAGCGCCCGTGTCTGATTACCCAATCCCACACTCTCATGGCCTCCTGCAAAGGAGGTAAGAGTGCGCCCTCCTTGTTGAGGTAATACATCACCGCCGTGTTGTCTGTCTGAAGTAGAAGAGTACACGGTGGGATAACTGACTGAAAGGCCTGCAGGGCATAGAGGACCGCTCTCATTTCCAGCACGTTGATGTGAAGGTGAGCTTCCATCTGGGTCCACGTACCCTGGGACTTTACCCCGTCCAGGTGTGCCCCCCACCCAAGACCGGAAGCGTCTGTGGTGAGGGTGACCTCCGGGGACGGCGCAATGAACGGGACGCCTGATGAGAGCGACCCTGGGGCTAGCCACCACTGCCAGTCTTGAATCACTGAATTCGTGAGTCTGACCGGATGCTGCAAGTGGTCTTGCCATTGGTCCATTGCACTTTGAGCATCCACTGAGTAATGCGCATGTGGAGTCTTGCAAGGGACAGTAGGAATGGCCGCAGCCATGTGTCCGAGCAAGCAAAGGACCGACCTGGCAGGTACAACCTTGCTTAATGATAGGTCCCTTATGAGGGATCTGATCGCTCCGCTCTGTCGGCGGAAGAAGGCTCTTCCCGAACAGTGTCAGAACTGCTCCTATGAACTGCAGTTTCTGCGATGGTACCAGGAGAGACTTCGTAATTTATGAGGATGCCCAGGGATCGGAACAGATCCTGGGTGCTCTTGATTGCAAAAGCAACGCCTCTCTGGAGGCCGCCATGAGAAAGCCAGTCGTCCAGATGCAGGGAACACGTAGTGGCCCTGTCTCCTCAGAGGCGCTGCCACGACTGCCATGCACTTAGTAAAGACCCTTGGTGCGGAAGACAGTCGAAAGGAGGGCTCGGAACTGAAGGTGGTGGTCGAGAAACTCGAGCGCAGGAACCTCCTGTGCGCCTGAGCCATAGGGATGTGCAGGTAGGCATCCTGCATGTCTAGAGACGCTAAAAGGCGTCCTGTTTGAGCATGGGATAAGACCGGAAGGGTCACCATGCGGAATCTCTTGTAAGTGACCGACACATTGAGGTCGCTGAGGTCCAAGATTGGACGAGGTCCCCTGTTTTCTTGGGAACCAGGAAGAAGTGGAATAGTATCCTAGTCCTCTCTGGTTCTCTGGGACTACTCTATCGCTCCCTTTCATAGTAGCCCGCAGTACTTCTTGCCAGATCAAGGCTTTGTGCTGACCCTGATACCGGAGAGCAAAGGAGGCCTCGGGGTGGCTTTCCTGCGAATTCTATAAAGTGGCCTAGACTGACCAACTGAAGAACCCACCTGTCGGTGGTAATGGCCTGCCATCCCGGCAGGAAGTTCTAATCGACCCCGACTATAAACTCCGTTGATCCTGAGGGGCAGGGGCGGAAAGGAGTCAGGCTGTGGCGGCAGATGGACCCGCTGGCTGGGCCTGCCTGGAGAACGCTGGCCTCGGCTGGCGGGGTGTTTGCCCTGGGCTCTCGAAACCAGAGCCCCTCTGAGGTGCAGCGAGTGGGTCTGTTGCCTCTGCGTCTGCCGGAACGGCTTTGGTTCCTACGAAAAGGAACCAAGCTTAGGTCGGTACATGGCCTGAACCGGACTTTACCGCCCTTCCCTGCCTCTTGGAGTTTGGTAAGGATCTTTTCTGTAGGATTACCAAACAATACTTCTCCCTCAAAAGGGGCGTCCAAGATGTTCTTTTGGACGTCCGGGGTAAAACCGGAGACGCGCAACCAAGAGTGTCTCCGGAGGCAAACGCCAGAAGCTGCTGCTCGGGCCGATGAGTCCGCGGAGTCATACGCGGCTCTTAGCACTTGGGTCCCCACGTCTGAACCCGTACGGAGGAGCTGAAGCATCTCCTCCTTCTGCTCACCTTCGGGCATCTTTCAGCGCCCAGACCCTGTTCCAAAAGCGTTCTGGAACTGAACCATGTGGGTTAAACAGTTCAGGGATCTGATGGCGCAGGTAGCGGAAGCATATGTGCGCCTACCCAATGCGTCCAGTTGTTTGGACTCTGGGTCCGGTGGCAGGGTGCTCAAATGTTGTGGCCTCTGTGACCGGTCATGTGAGGCTGTGATGACCAGAGAATCGGCCTGAGGATGCTGTGTCAAGTACTGGTCGTCCTTAGGAGCCTTGTACAAGCGATCAGCTTTCTTCGGTCTCGCCGGGAGCGAGTGTGGGCGCTTCCACGCCTTGGTGGCGCCCAAAGTGTCAACCAAGGGTGGTACCACCACAGGCTTGGGGTCCTTTGCCAAGATATTTGGTGAGTCGATACTCTTCGGGGTCTAAGTCTTCAGCATCCCATCCCATGTTCTCTTGTATATGTCTCATAATATCAAGGAACGAGGGATCATCGGAGGAGATCTAGGCATCTCACGTGGGTCCGGAGAAGGGATGGAAGTGGAGATGGGGATCTAGAGGTGGAGTAGTCTGATCCCGTGTCCTCCGTTGAAGGCGTCGGCGTCCTCCTGGATCTCTTGGGGCTGGGTGATCCAGAAGAGGATTTGACGGAGGTCTCCGCTTATCAGGTCTCCCGGGAGGGTTCTAGGCTCCGGGGAGGAGGGAACCGGCCTGCCGACCCGATGGCGAGGGGGGCAGGAACCGGAGTAGGAGGAGGAGGGAGGAGGGGAACCATGTCTTTTTAATGGTATCCACCGGTAGGTGAACAGATCTTTCACCTCCACTAGAGAGGCTGGCGGCGCCGGGTGCCGGTGGGCGGTCGTCGGGTCCCGCGTCGGCTCCACAGGGCTCTGGTAATGGCGAGGGTTCCTGGGAGTACCGACGGACCGGGTCGCCTGGCCTGGTCCTCGGCTGCTCTAGGTCCTCCTCCGATAGAGGCTCCTGACCGATGTCGGTCGGAGGCAACAGGGCCTTCTTCTTTTCAGGAGGCGGGCGCGGTCCCCTACCGCGTCCGCTGGGATGTAATGGCCGGCGTCCGGTCGTCGGGCCGCACGTGGCTCCAGGAAGAAGGGCGACGGCTGACGGCTGTCGAGCCAGCCTGGGCTACAGGCCTTTTTAAAGGCGTGAGCTCCAGCGCCTTGGCGTGGAGGCACCGCGAAGACCTGACGCCGGTACCGAGGAGCGGAACCCGACTTGCGGTGGTGATGTGTCGTTCCCGGACTTCGCCAAGGCCCTGGAAGGGAGGAAGGCCTGGCGGATTCTCCTGAGATGAAGGTTTCTTGATTGCAGCGGGGAGATTTGAACCGAACTACGGGACTCGAACCCTGGAAGGGCCTTCCCCTTCTCTTCTCCGCGTGCTTGTGGACCCTGGAGCTTTCCCCTGGAGGACATGGTCTTCAGTTGTTCCTCCAGAAACGCCTGCAAAGCCTTCTGACGCGGATCCGGTACGGCTGTTGAACCCTTGGCAAGAAGGACAGGCCGGGTATCGTGGTCTGGGCCTAGGCACCGGACGCAGGGCCGTGGGGGTCCTGAACGGGATCTGCTTTCCACAAGCGCACTTCGATGGATGGCCAAAGTTGGTGATGACATCAAGATCTTGCTTGAAGATTCTGAAGATTTCGAAAATTTTATCGAAAGGAACTATTCACGCAGCGTCGCTAGACTGGTAACCGAAGGGGTCAGGTTGCTAAGTCGACGGCGGAAAAGAACTAGGGAATCTGTGGGACCGCCCCTTTTGTGCCTACGCCTGGCGGCCGGACGCGGACGGCGTCGGTGTCCCCGCTGTAGTTAGCTAGCTAGAATTTTTCCAGGGGTCCTGGCGCCTGGCGGCTTCGGTCCTAATGGTGTAACCTGCTGCAAGAGCTGTGTCTCGAAGTAAGATCACACAGATGCTTGAACCTGCCATGCCATAGGGCCGGCTATAGACAACTCTTTTTGTGTAGCTGTTAGAGATGTATGCAACTGCTTTAGTTTGTTTTCACACTAGGCCCTGTAACTATCCTGGGGGTCTCCATTTTCTGGTTCAAATCTCATTCTCCCAGAGAGATGTATCCGCATATGGCAACATGATGTGTATTTATTTATTAGATCCCACAGTATACCTGTCTGATTACTTATACTTCAAAGAAACAAACTGCAGAACGGTGTGAAATACCACATTTACCTTCAGTTAGATTTGCAAACCGAGTTGTAATGCAGGGTTTTTCCTTTTCAACTGCATTCAATTTGTGTGTTTCCAGAGAGTTTTTGCAGGGTATTTGTTCCTTCAGCATAGAGATCTTTTGGATGAGACGTTAAACTGAGGTCCCATCTGCCTGTTCTGGTGGTAGTTCAGGTGGATGTTAAAGATCCCATGTCACTTCTTGAAAAGAGTAGGGGAAGTTTTTCTTAAAACAAAAACATACTTTTTCCAAAAAGAGTAGGGGAATTTCCCGGTGCCCTGGCCAAATTACCCCTCATTCATTAAAAATACCACCAACAGCTTAACCTGGTTCAAGGTTAGTTGTCATTCATCTGTATCCCTCTACCCCGGGTCATGCCTGAAAATAGGCAGAATTTGTCTAGTACACTTACCCGATCAACAAAAACTACATAAATAAAGATACAAGGTATAAATGGCTGATGTGACATCCTGTTCTCATATGCTAATGCAACTCTCTTGGACAACGAGATTTCAACAACCATAAAATGGAGACCCCCCATGGTAGTCGCAGTTGGCTACCATGAACAATAAAAACAAACTGAAGCAAACACATATAGCCCTACCAGCTTCAGGAAAAGAGTTGTCTGTTAACATGGAAACAACATTTACATGCTATGGGGGTATAGTTTTCCTTTAAGGGTGCCCACTCCAGTTGCGGTGGTTTCTTTTATATATGTGCCCCTCACCATAAGGAAGTAAGATCCAGGGTTCCAGGTGCACACATCCAGGAGCATGATGGCACCAAGCAATCTGGCACCCTTCCTTCCCACAAAACTTCCCAGTTGTACTGCCACTTGTCAACCAAGGTGGCCATATAGCAGTGAAGTTTGCTACCCTCCAATCCTGGAGAAGCACGCCCTCTGAACGCTCAATCCTTCTCTCCTTACCAACCCTCTGCCACCCCATGCTTTTCCTGAATACAGGTGGAGCTGGTCTTCTTACTGAGTCTTGGCACTGGCACCATCAAGGTTGAGTAGGGAGTTTCAAGAGGAGTGGGACAAATACAATGGGTTAATCAAAAGCGGAGGGGAGGGAGGGAGAGAGAGAGAGAGAGCTTGGACCCGTCAAGTACAGGTATCCTCGCATCAAGCAGACCTAATACACCTCATGGCCTTCTTCTGACTTGTTTGCATGTTTCTACGATCCAGTCATTTAGTCAGATCATCAAGTTGTGCATTTCCTATGTGGGGCCACCCTTTTAAATCACACTCCTATGGGAATGGTTCACTACCATCCTAAATGTAATCTGCACCCTAGCAAATTCTTGGCTGTAATGGCTGTCTTGCACATGTTGACAGCTTGTGCTTAGAGAACCGAGAAGACCATGGAGAGCTACAACATTGTCCTTACTGCTGCCCTGAACTTTGCAGCACCTTACTGTGTTCATCCAATGACCTCCTTCCTCAGCTTAAGATGCATACCTCTCAACTGTCCCTGATTTTCAGGGACGTCCCTGATTTTGCCTCAAAATTTTACTCTGTCCCTCCTAAAAATTGTCTTTCTGTGACCAAACTGTGGGGGTTATAAGCACAAAATAACATCAAACATTAAAGTTACAGACTTGTTCTTCCTTAGATAATGCATGTTACACCAAGCCCTTTATTCTACCAGCTTCCTGAAGGGATATCTCCAATTTTGAAGTGTCCCCGATTCTGGTCCTTTGTCCCTGATTTTTTTAAGCCTTGTCCCTGATTTATGAGGCAGGAGGTTGAGAGGTATGTTAAGATGGTATTGTCACAAGCTAAGACAGTTGAAGACTAAGGTTTCAAGGTTTGAGCAGTCTTCGAAGAGGCCTGGGTCCATGGAAGACAGACTGGTGCTGAGGTCTCACTACCATGAGTATCAGTGGGAATTTGCTTACAAAAAGACAGAGGTTGGCCAGCCTGGAGGGCTGAGGCACTGGCACCTCCTAGCACACCAGCGACCTGGGTTCAGGAATGGACTCAGGTCGCCAGGGCAGGAGAGGACTGAATATTCAAGGAACTGCTCTCCAGTTCCGGAGAGGTGAGGGATGTTGGTCTGGCCTTAGACTGCCACCTGGTGGAGGCCTCGTAGCAATGCAGCATGGGCTGCACAAAGGAGAGGGCTACAGGAAGGTACTGCGTGAGGGCCTCTATGCGCATGCTTGATATCCTGTGGCTGGGACAGGGAGAAACCAGGAAAAACTGAGGTTAGTCCCAGGGGAGACGGCAGCCAGCCTAGGGACATGGGGACAAGGCTGGTTAGTCGCCTGTAAGGCTGAAGGAGCATAAAAACTTCTGTGAAAAAAAAGTAAGACAGAAGTCCTGTCAAGGGTGATTGCTGCAAGAAAGAAACGACCAGCTCAACTCTTCCACACTGTAAACAGGCTCTTAAAACCACCCTGTCTTAAGTTTGAAGAGTATTTTCGCAGACAAATGTAAAGAGTGTAATTGTTTTTCCTTGACAAGATATCTTCCATTAGATCTGGGATACCTGCAAATGACCTGTCATGGTCCATCCGTATCCAGTCAAGAATGAATAAAGGTGATCTACAATCATTGGGTAACTGGAGCCAATTTTGGTGAAAGGGGTGTTTCAGGTGATCGCAGGGCTGCACCCCACTTACTATTTACTTGACCCAGGTCCTTCCTGGCTATTTTGAAGAGTTAAGAGTCCCTGGGTCCACTTATCATGGAGATCGTCAGGTGCTCTGTAAAGGAAGGAAGGAGTCTTTCCCACTGCAATGGAAAAGGCAGTGCTGAGGTGAGGCCCCCACTAAATAAGAGAACTTTGGATCCTGATGTTCTTGGCGAATTATAGGCTGGTCTCAAACCAGTTCTTTTTGGGAAAGGTAGTGGAAAAAGGTTGTGTCACTGCAGTTGGAGATGTACCTGAAGAAATGTAATATACCAGTGATGGCACAGTACGGAGACAGCACTTATTAAAATATTCAGTGATTTTCTTGTGTCAACAGACAGGAGGACAATGGTCCATCTTGGTTCTTTTTAATCTCTTGTTGGTGCATGGCAATGATAGACCATAGGGTGCTATTAGACTGCCTGAGGCACTAGGTAGAACTCACTGGTATGGTGGTTTGATCCTATCTCACTAGCAGAGCATTTCATTGTTGAGATAGCTATGCTAGGCTGTGGAGTGCCACAATGCTTGATCCTTGCCCTCACGTTGTTTGTTTTACATTTTGGTTCCAAGGGCCTGGCTGAAATCTTCTGGTGATTGGACACTTGAGGTGGCTGGCCTTTTGCTGTGGAATGCTCTGCCTAGGGTACTGAGGGAGGCCCTCTCAGTGAAGGCCTCTATAAAGGGAGTTAAAGGCTTACCTGTTCAGACAAGCTTTTGGGGACCAGAATTACCCTTCGGTATTCTTTTTGATGCAGCTGCTGTTTTAACTGAATGACTGCAATTTATTTACGTTTCTGCATTATTCATTTTAAGCTGTTCTTTATTCGCTCTATTTATTTAGTGTATTATTTTACTATTTACCTGTCTATACGTGAACGTGTCATTAGGGCACAGGTCAAGAAGCAGAGGCAAACCAAAAGTTGTCATAAAGTTTGCAAGCAGCGTTTATTATGATCAACAACAATAAAATAGAAAACATAATTGTGGAGGATAGCTCTTATATAGGCAGTCAAACAAAACAAAGTCCTTCATCTGAGGGTATCTCTAATTCTAAATGTCAGTCTCTCTCTCTCCCTCTCTAACAAAAGATTGCTCTCTTTATATATAATGTATTTTCCTGGCAATTAACTTCTGCATCCTGAGCTTGTTAAGATACATCTCCTGTTTCTCAAAATATATCAAAACATTGTCAATGTCTTTACTGCAGGTGCAACAAAATAGAACACTGTATCCCAGAACAGATCTCCTGTTGACAACTCTGCAAATGAGCTTGTAGAGGTCAAAATGCATTTCAAGGTTAACCCCCTAAGTTCCAAATAGCTTTTTACAGTCATTTCAACAATATAACTATACACATTTTCAAACCAGAGAACCCAGTTTCACATAAAGATCCACATATATTTTTATAACCACAGCTAAGCAAGGGGGTAGAAAAGATAGAAACATCAAGTGAAAGTAGGGAGATAGTGGGAGGGGGAGAATCGTGAGACTGTCAGATCAATTCCTAGGTCTCACAAGAAATTTGATTGTAAAGTCAGTCAGAAAAGAGAGAGAAAAGGAGAGGTTAGAACAGATCCTTGCTTTTAACTCTTTCTGCATAACAAATGAAACAGGGTCTTAATCAAGCCTGTCACAGTAAGGCATCCCTAAGCCTCCGGGAAGGGCACTTTATAAATAAATCTACTACTGCTATTACTACTACTGTGTCTTCAAAGTATTAATCTGCAATATCAGTAGCTCAGCAGGTTGCACACTCGTCTCTGAGGCTAGGAGATCAGATGGTTGTGGGGTTCTACAGTCCACACACCAGGAACCTGGGTTAAATCCTAATACTAACACAGCAGTGCAGCATGAGGGGGGGTGTTGCTCTCCTGAGGTGCTATCTTTCAGATGAGACATTAAACCAAGGTCCTGGCTGCCTGTTCTAGTGGTTGTTCAGGTCAACGTTAAAGGTCCCATAGCACTTCTTGAAAACAGTAAGGGAATTTTCCCGGTGTCCTGGCCAAATTTCTCCCACTCACTAAAAATACCACCAACAGCTTAATCAAGGTTCAGTATATCTGTTTACATTTACATTTACATCAACCCCTCCTTCTGGGATGAGGCTGAAAATAGGCAGAAATGCCTAGTTCACCTTCCCTGATGGACAAAAATGAAATAAATTTAGCGGGCATTTCTCTCAGCTGAATACATTTTGAAATAGTGAGTTGTCATGGTGGCTATTTTTTATTTTTATTTATTTGAAGCTTGGCTACATCCTTTGAGATAAAGCTCATTTGCAAAGGTTCTGCGTCCGTTATAAGACAAGACACAGATATAATACCAGTCTCCCAGCATGGCGGTTGGATTTCTGCTTGCAACACCGGCGACCAGGTTGAGGAGCGGACCCGGGTTGTCGAAGTGCTGATGGGAGGATTAGGCATCATGACTGCTCTCCTTTTCGGGGGCATGTGCAGTGGCGACAGCCAACAGAGCTGGTTACGCAATAGCACCGAAGCCTACTCAACTCAGGGGCTGGGTGGACGCTGGTTGTCATTGCACATCCCCACCCCTGTCTACAGGGGAAGATTTCTTTTGCACCTGACCATCTCCATGAAGCCCTGCCCCCAGGCCTCAATCAGCCTCCATAGCAGGCTCCCCAACTAGATACTGGTATTGTGGCGCTGGTAGGGGGCCAGTACCGCAACCCCGCCATCTGGGGGGAAAAGCCAGGGGTGACTGGGAGAGTGTAGGCATAACCGGAGGTGGAGGTACGGGGGTCCATGACTAGGGTGGACTCCGATGGCTAGGGCACAGCAAAAAAGCATACTAAATTAAAACAAATAAGACATACATATAGTAAGCATAAAAGTGGGACATACAGTGGTCAAAGATTACAGAGCAAAAATACAAGGTCAACAGGGAATACAGTTGTTAGAGGGAATATAGCTTTGTGGTAAGCTGTAACATAAAGAGGATCATTGAATTGCAATACAAAAACAGGTGCCCAGCAAGGCATACACTGGAAAGGGGTACACAGTTTGAGGGTACATTGCAAGCAATACTGGCTATAACAATATTAGGACTGAAGGGATTAATGCTTCAAGTAATCAGGAGGTAAGAGAGAATGGGGGGGGAGTTGTAGAAGGAGGTACGATTTCAGGGTGGGAGGCAAAGCAGAGGAGGAGCAGCAGATGATGTGGAGGAAGGAGAAAAAAAGAGGGGGGTACACAGGAGCAGCCCAGGTGAGCCTTGTCACAGGACAGGGAAAAAGGGGATAGCATGAGACAAAGGGGTGAGAGTTATGCAGGCGGCAGGCAGATGGAAAGGGAAGTGATCGGGGGGGGGTACCCTCGAAAAAAGTAAGCGCCGGGAAGAGTTCTCGGGTTGGTAAGGTGGGTTGGGGAGAAGATTAGCAACTGCAGTTGCACTTATTGTTGTTGGTGGGGAGGGGTAATACGGTGCCACAGAAACAAAGTTTGTTGGCAGAAAAGGACCACTTGGCACACCCAGATGGCCCCTGCCTAGTCTGTCTCCGCAGAACCTAACTGGTCTCAGACAACCTTCCCCGCCTATTACTAATATTCCTCTATGTCAAGCATGCACAACCTTGAAGCCTCCTACTGTTTTTGTCTCAACCACTTCCACTGGCAGTCTGTTCCAGGTAGCACTCTTTCAGTAAAGGAGTATTTCCTCACAACACTCTTAAACACCCCCCCCCCCGGCATGCCCTCTGGTCCTGGTGTTCTTTCTCATTTGAAAGAGACTCCCTCCTGCATCCTGTTCACCCCTTGGGGAGTACTTGCAAAACTCTGTCATGTCTCCTCTTGTTCTCCTCTCTTCCATGGTGCACATGTTGCGATATCTCAGTCTTTCCTCAGAGGGTATTTGGTGAAACCCCTACACTATTTAAGCTGCCCTCCTCCGAACTGCCTGCACCCTATGTCCTTTATAATGTGTGGCCTACAGAAATGGACACAATACTCCAGGTGGGGTCACACCAGCGAGAACATAGTGGCAATACCACCTCCCTCCCTCCTCCTGATGGAGATACCTCTCTCTCTCTCTCTCTATTCATTACAGCATCCCACTGGCCCTACCCACTGTTCTGTCACACTGCCCTGTCACTTTGAGATCATCAGATACGATAACCCCAAGGTACTTTTCCTGCTCAATGTCAGTCAGTGCCTCCCCCATTCTATAGTCAGCTCCTGGGTTCCTATGTCCCAGATGCATGATTTTGCACTTTTGGGTACTGAACCCTAACTGCCATGCTGTTAACTACTCCTCAAGTTTCCCAAGATCCATACACATTCTCTCCAAACCCTCCTGAGTATCCACCCTTCTACAGATTTTGGTGTCATCTGCAAAAAGGCACACCTTCCCTTCCAGTTCTTCAGCAATGTCACTTATGAAGACATTGAAGAGGACCCGTCCCAGTACCGAGTCCTGCAGCACCTTCCATAATTGCCTCACCCATCTTAACAGTGTATGGTGAGGCTGGTGACAACAAATTTCTCCTGTTGACAACAATCCTATTAAAAAGTGAAGAAACATTACCATTCTGATGATCACTTAGGCAAGATGTACCTCAAGCAAGACTGCCATCTCCCCATCATGAACACTGTGGTGGTACAGCAAATCACTGCTTGCGTGACACTTGGTAGCCTAGGTGACCCCTCAGTTAGCTGCAACTGATGTCCCTTTTTTTGGGACTGACTGCTGAACTGAAGGCTCCTTTCTGGAGATTAAGGCTCAGTTCTGACAGTGGGTAGGACCAGACGGATGCGGGGGTGCAGAAAGGCATTTCCAGCAGGAGGAGGGAGGTGCATCATCACTGATTTGCAGTACCACCACAGTATTCCCTCCTCATGTGTTGCTGACCTCCCCCTTGTATTCCCTACTCCTGCTGACTTTCCCTCTTGCACCCTCCCCCTCAGCTGTTTGCACCCCCCCCCAGCTAACTGTATCTTTAATATTTATTTGGTATTTGTATTCTCGAGTATACCTTTGTCCCTGCCTAGTTAGCTGCACCCTGTAGTCTGGGTGGTACTGTCTTACTACCATCAGCACTGCTCAGCATCTGTTTCTTAATGTGCATATATCTCATAACTGTGACTGCAACTTTGATTTATTGTATGCATTTTTACTGCCCTTATTTTAGTACTACTGCACCTTACACAATGTATTTTTACTGTTTATCTTGTACTGTTTGCTCCCATTCCTCCATCCTCCAACATGCATCTGGAAACAGTTGTTTCAAGCTTGGTATGTCTTTCCTGGTGAAACTTTTGAAATTAATAGTCAATAAATAAACCTGGCTTGGGTTCACATGGAAACTGAATCTGATCCTAGCAGACAGCCCAGCAGTGTTCTAGATTACAAAACCTAAACCATCCCATATAATCTGGCACAACTCTGCAAGGGTGTAACAGCAGCGGCCCACACAGTCTGGCATGATTTCATGAAGGCATTAGAAAATCATCCCATACAATTGCGCTATTTCAGAATGGTGTCACAAGCCACCCACAGAAGCTGGCGTCGCTCCAGAAAGACATCATAAAACTAGGATTCCTTGAAAACTTCACTTAGACACAAGGACCTGAGAGACTGGACATCCATAAGTCCACAATAACCCTTTCATTCCTTTACACTTATGTTTGGCTTGGCGATATCAGATACTGTTGTTGGATTTACTAAGGTGGGACTGCTGAGACTATATATTCTCAAAAATCCACATTTAAATAACATTAGGGTTATGGAGAACATCAAAAAAAAAAGGACATGCAAAGTGTGGGACGGAAAACTAAACACCTCAGTAACTGATGAACTGAACCATTTTTGATGACTGGATGTAGGTAGAAATTGGCTACTGCTGATCTCACTGTGTGTATTTTCAATAGTACCTCTGTGGGATTTCTATGGACACTTGTTGCAACTTTGTATTGATGCTGTCTTGGGTCAAGGCTCACACCCCCCCTCCCTTTTTTTTTTTTAAGGGATCTGGAATTTTTCCTTCTAGGTTGGGCATCCTATGCATTTCAGCATGTCAGATCAGTGACCATCTAGCCCTGTAGCCGGACCACACCTCACTTCTAGCTCCCTATGGTTTCCCACGCCCATGGTGGGATCTGGGAGGACAGCAAGCATCCCCACCTCCATTCCCAAAACTCAATCCAGACTAGGAGTGGGGTCATCCAGGTGGGGCCCCCAAGCGCTGCTGTTATTCAGATGGTGGCCATGTTTTCCACCCCAGGTTTTCCTCTCCCTGTGGTGTTGAGCATGACCCCAGCAGGACTCATGCGCATACACAGATGTCTCAGAAGGAGGCAAGCTCCCCAGCCCACCACAGGGGCCGCCGTGGTGGCAGAACTTGGTGCCAGACCCACCCCGATGGGGAACACCAGCCCCCTCCACTGCCCATTCCATCTCCTGAATCTGCACCCAAGTCTGGGTTGCTAGCATGGGAGTGCAATGTTCTACCCGCCAAGTCAACGGTGCCCAGGGTCTGGGCTCTCTTGTAAGAAATTTTCCGACACAACAGGATTCATTATTGATGACTGAACAAGGTGTTAATGAGCTGGCCCAAGAGTGAAGCAGCCAAGAGTCACTTGCTATACCAGTGTTTCAGGTTTGTATCCCAAACCTGAAACGCCACAACAGACCAGCAAGAGAACCGAGTATCTCCAAGGATGTTTCCTTCCTCTAGGTATGGTAGGTAGAATATTTAACCTGAGAACTGCCCCTCCGCCCAAAGTGCTCCAGCCAGAGCGTTGTGACAGGCACTCTGAGCCCTGCAGTACAGAGGGCTCTATATGGGCAGAGAATTGGGTTCTGCCTGGGCATGTTGGGACAGGGACAAAAAAGTCTGAAAAAGGGAGTACCCTGGGTGGACACCACTGTGTCTCCAGGTTCACCAGGGCAGTCCCCTTCCCCAGTAGGGGACAATGTACCTTCTCCCTCACCAGATCTGTAGTAAAAGCCTACAGTGGCTTACGTGATAATCAGTGGAGGTTCATATATGGCGGAAGTGGGCAGTTTTGATGGGAGGGGACTTTAAATAGCCAGAGTGTCTTGACACCCCAAGAGCAAGAGGTGAACTAAATTAATGAACAGGATGAATAAAAGTATGTTAAATACAGTCATCTCAAACAATGTGGTAAGACACCACAAAACCCACTATGGCTGTTATTATTTAGTCAATAAAGACTCAGAACTGAGCACAGAAATCAGTGTCTCACCCAAGATAGACATTCCCTCTATGTCATAGTTGTGGAGCGCTATTATGACAGTGTGGGTGATCTGACCATCTGACCATTATACTCCCCCTTCTGGGTGTATGTATACTGATACAATAGGAGATGTGGCCAGGGTTAGGCAGGGATGTGTGGCTGAGCTAGCTTAGTCTGTGACAACTACTGGTAGGCAGGGCCACTGGTTTACCGGGATTGAGAAAGGGCATATTCCATTTTGCACATTGTAAAAAACGGTATTGTCACCGGTGTCTGCTAAGCCAAATTCCGGTTTTACCGGTATTTGGTTCTGTGTACTTTAACAATTTTTAACTCTGCTAACGTACATTTTAGCAATTTTGACCTCCACTATTGCACATCTTTCCATCCTTGTGTAACCCCGTTACCCGGGGTTACAAGAATCCCAGTAAGACCTAGTGGTAGGCAGGGAAGGCAGCTTGTGAAACTCCAGTTAAATGGATTTCACACTGTCTCACTCTGTTCTCAGTCTCAGCTGAGACTGAGGGATGACATCATTTTAGAACTGTTGCAGCTGCATAAGCCACACAGGAATGTTGCAGTTCAAGGTTAAAGTAGAACGCTGGGGACTCTGAAGTCAGTCTGTAGAGTCTGTTGCAGTCTGTAGTAGAGGAAGGAGGTGCTCTGCTGTACGCAGGCCCTCAGAGCTCTAAGCACTGTCAAAGAGCTATATTTTTTGGTATAGGTGTGTGTTCTCACCTGAAGAGGAACACAGGAAGAGCCCAGTGAAGTGGTAGAGACCGCTTTTAGTGGTTCAGGGCCCCATCCCTGCAAGGATGAGGGGAAGGAATCAGCCTGCTTCCAGGGCAACCCCCAAGTCTGGCTAGGGAAAAAGAAGCTGCCTGAGTTAAGTTAGTTCATGCTGAGGCACCAGAAGTTCTGGGCGAGATTTCTTTGAGAAGAAAACACCTGTGGGGCACCAACCAAGGGGTGAGTTTGCTCTGCTAAAGGGCCAATGTGTTTTCACCGAAAGCAAGATGAAACTAAAGTGACTGTTACTGTGGGGTCAGGAAAAGACAGCCAAGTACAGTTTGGAAGATGTGGGGATTGGACTACTTAACTCTGTGGGGGGTCTAGAGTAATGGGCACAGCCACTTATTAAGTATGTTCAAATTCGGCACAAATGGGATGAAAAGACAGTAGACTGAATGTGAAAACATTTACAGAGAATCTACACAGCAAAGTGTTTTCAAGGATGAGGTGTTTACAGTCCAGAGAAATGCCCGGGTATGAATTATGGGAGCGAGACGTGGGAGACCCCCCCCCCATCAGCAGTAACCAAATTCACCTTTACGGGTTTGCTTTGGGACACCTGTTGCTTTCTCTCAGGTACTTGGCCAGTGCCTGAGAAAGTACCCAGACGTGGATTGATGAAGAAGATTCCTCTGATGGAGCCAGAAGTGCTCATAGGTGGTTTAGGGAGCCACCAGTAAATGCTTCCATGCTATATGGAAAGTGTCCAAAGGGCTGGCATGATAGCCGAGCCATGGAAGGAAGGTAGTCCAAGTGGCTGGCAAGGGAGCCGAGCCAGGGAAATCCAGAGCAGAGTACAAGTTCGGGCTGTGTGCCCAGTGTGTTTCAAAGCCTGAGGGCTAAAGTGAAAGTGGATGTGTTCTGATCTCCATAAATCTGCAATACCAGGAATGTAGCCCTGTGGGGGTCCATTTATGCTTTTCTATTCTGTTGGATGTGAATAAAAGCCACACTTTAGAATCCCACTTCTGGTATTGGACATTACAGTTATTGCTTCCTTTGTCTGGAGTTACTTGGGTGCCCCTGCTGCAGAGTACCCAAACCTAGCCAATGTGCCTCAGTGACGTATTTCTCCCCGAACCCAGCCCACCAGGTAGAGCTGTGATGATGGAAACAGCATACCTGGGTGGGGGTTACACTTGTATCAATTTAAAGTTATTTTAGGTACAAGATGTGATGGCAGCAGCAGCACTACAGCCCCCATCCCTAAGATGGAAGCAGCACTACGGCCCCATCCCTCAAGTGCGATGGCAGCACCAACAGCACTACGGCCCCCATCCCTCTGGTGTGAAGGCAGCAGGAACAGTACTATGACCTCCCTCCCTCAGGTGTGACAGAAACAGCAGCACTGCGGCCCCCATCCCTTAGATGTGATGGCAGCAGTACTACATTCCCCATCCAACAGTGGTGATAGCAGAAGCACTACAGCCCCCACCCCTTCGGTGTGATGGCAGCAGCAACAATGCAGTCCACATCCATCTGGGGTGATGGCAGTAGTGACAGACTATGACCCCTTTCTTCAACACCCACACCCCACATGCACAAGTTACAAATGACTTGGTCTCTTTGCTTGTTAGAACTCAGATGTGAATTACTCTGAACCATTACTGCTACTGTGGACTACCTTTGTTTTTTTCTATCTATAATTTAACTGCCTGAATTGGATTTCTGCCTGTGACACCATTGACCAGGGTTAGGGAACAGACTTAGGTGTTCGAGGGCCAGCTGGTGGGTGACGGCTTGAGTGTCCAATGACCCTCACCTTCTCCTGGGAGGGAGGGTGGGTTCATGGCTCAGCATTTGCTGGCCCCTGGTGGAGGCCAGAGGCATCACAACACGTCGGCCCTCACTGCGGGAGGGAGCGTGATGGCCATCTGCTTGTGCCTTGACATCATGTGGCCTGTCACG
Organism: Neoceratodus forsteri; assembly: GCA_016271365.2. Lineage (NCBI taxonomy): Eukaryota > Metazoa > Chordata > Ceratodontiformes > Ceratodontidae > Neoceratodus > Neoceratodus forsteri. The sequence goes on from CM057452.1 coordinate 130,587,077, forward strand.
CTCCCAAGAAAATGAGAAAAAACACCCGCTGGCAAACCGAAGGACGGCTGCTGGTCCCTCCATAAGCTGGAAGCCCCAGACATGTGTCCATTCTGACCCCTGCCATGCCCAGGACACAAAGGAAGCTCTTTGGGGCAATTCTTCTCCCCTGGTAGCCTCCCACAGAGGTACAGGCCCACTCAATGAAGGGTTGCTTTGGGTTACCTGGTAGCACAGCAGTAAGGGGCAGTGGATGGTGGTTGGGACTCAGCAGCAGTGGTAGGGGGCCTTGGCAGGCCTGAAGGAGTGGATGGCCAGGGGGTAGGAGGAGCAAACAAAAATGCTTGAATTTGCGTCTTTGAAATAATGTATCTTCACCTAAAAAACCCACAAGTGATTAGTGGTGGACCTTCAAATAGATTCATGCATCTCCCAGACATGTGGATGCATTTATTTTTTACTTGGTGTCCATGAAAAGTGTGTCTCCCAGTTTTCATGTCTTTGTTCAGATGTGAATTGAGCACTACTCTGCCCATCAGTTTCATACAGCCCCTGGGCTCTTACCTTCTGCATGTCATTGAATGTGCTTTCAAAATCCACTGGCCAAACATAAGTACACTTAAATACTCAAGATTTGCTTTTTATTGAAGCAGTCTATCAGAAAACTTTTTGTTGTCACAGAGACTGAAACAACAGGTGGGAGAAAAGGTGCAAATAATCATAGAAACAGACATAGAAACATAGACTTTGACGGCAGATAAGGACCGCTAGGCCCATCTAGTCTGCCCATTTCCCTACCTACAGGATAGGCCGCAGATCCCAGTTAACCAACAGCCTATTTCTTCCTACCCCCACAAGAATTGCCTTATGTCTGTCCCATGCATTCTTGAATTCTCCCACAGTTTTAGACCCCACAACCTACTCAGGAAGGCTGTTCCATGCATCCACTACCCTCTCTGTGAAATACTTCCTCACATTGCCCCTGAACCGCCCTCCTTCTATCTTTAAATTGTGCCCCCTTGTTCTTGCAAGTCTCTTTTTCTGGAAGATGCTACCCTCTTGGACTTTGTTGATTCCACTGAGGTACTTAAAAGTTTCTATCATGTCCCCCCTCTCCCTTCTTTCCTCAAGGGTATACATATTAAGCTCCTTTAGTCTCTCCTCATACGGCTTCTCTTGCAGACCCTGCACCATTTTAGTTGCCCTCCTCTGGACTACCTCTATCCTGTCTATGTTCTTGCAGAGATGGGGTCTCCAGAACTGGACACAGTACTCCAAATGGGGTCTCACCAACTGTCTGTACAGAGGAATAACAACTTCCTGTTTTCTGCTGCTGATGCCTCTCCCTATACATCCCAGTATACCCCAGCCTCCCTACTGCCTTCTCACATTGCTTGCTAACCTTAAGGTCATCTGATATGATTACCCCCAGGTCCCTTTCCTTTTTGTTGTTGTTACTACCTCCCCACCCATTGTGTATTCTTCCTGGGTTCTTGTTTCCCAGGTGCATTATTTTGCACTTCTTTGCATTGAATCCTAGCTGCCATACTTCTGACCATTCCTCCAACCTTGCCAAGTCCCTTTCATCCTTTCCACGCCTCTTGTGTATCAACCCTGTTGCAGATCTTTGTGTCATCTGCAAACAGGCATACTTTTCCTTCCAGTCCTCTGCAATGTCACTGATGAAGACATTAAAAGGACTGGACCCACACTGAACCCTGCAGTACCTCACTAGTAACCCCTCTTTCTTCAGAGTGGACTCCATTTACAATTACCTTCTGTGTCCTGTTGTGCAGCCAATGTTTTACCAGGCTACCACCCTGGGACCCACTCCCAGGCTGGTTAATTTGACTATTAATCTTTGTGTGGGACTGTGTCAAATGCCTTGCTAAAGTCTAGGTAGCCATGTCCACAGCCCTCCCTGGTCTACTACTTTGGTCACCCAGTCAAAGAAATCTATTAGATTCTGCTCTGACATGACCTTCCCACTGTGAACCCATCCTGCCTTGGGTCCTGCTCCACTGACCTCTAGGTACTCAACTATTCTTTCCTTCAAGTGACTCATCACTTTCCCTACCACAGAGGTCAGACTGACAGGTCTGTAGTTTCCTGCCTCTGTCTTGGTCCCACTTTTGTGAAGGGAATCACATCCTCCTTCCTCCAGTCCTTGGGTACCACACCGTCCTCCCATGATTTATTAAAAAGAGTAGCCAGTGGTTTCACTAGTTCCTCCCTTAATTCTTTTAGAATTCTGGGGTGAATTCCATCAAGACCCACTGCTTTGTCCACCTTCAGTTTTAGGAGTTCTTGCAGAACCCTTTCTTCTGTGAAAGGACTGGGATCGACCCCCCTATCAAGAGTGCTTCTGTTAACTGGATTAGGCACTTCCCCCTCCTCTTTTGTGAATACTGAGCAGAAATATTCATTCAGTATCCCTGCTTTTTCACTGTCCCCCTCTGCCCACCCACCGTTCATTCTATTCAGCCTCACTATCCCTCCCTTTGTCTTTCTATGCTCGCTGATGTACCTATAAAAGGTTTTATCCCTCTTCTTAACTGAGTTGGCTATCTTTTCCTCAGTTTGGGCCTTTGCTATTCGGACTTCCCTCCCTGCTTCCTTCTGCCTTAACTGGTACAGCTCTCTGTCCTGCTCCTTCTGTGTTTCCTTATACTTCCGGAATGCTATCTTTTTCTTCCTGACTTTCACAGCCACCTCTTTTGAGAACCATAGTGGCTTTTTCTTTCGTTTTGATTTATTTGCTTCACACAAAGGCTTGTTGCCTCTGTGATGGCAGTTTTGATGATTCCCCATTGTTGCTCCACACCTCCTTCTAGCCTGTTTGCTAGTGCTTTTCTGAGGCACTCTCCCATCTTGCCAAAGTCAGCCCTCCTAAAGTCCAGTACCCTCACTTTTGTATGGCTTGACTCTGTAGCTGAGTTTAATGTGAACACCACTGTTTGATGGTCACTTGTCCCCAGATGGCAACCCACTTCTAGATCTGAGATCCTCTCACTGCCCCCGTTTGAGCGTACGAGGTCTAAGATTGCTCCCTCACGAGTGGGTTCCGAAACTAGCTGTCTAGTGCCTGCCACCTGTAGGGGCATCAAGAATGGCCCTGCTCTTGGATGTGGCTGCAGCAATGTGCTCCAGTTAACATCTGGCATATTCAGGTCTCCATCAACAGTATCTCCCTTTCTCTGCCATTCTAAGAATGCCTTCTATCATATCCTTGTCCATTCCTCCCCTGACATGGGGGTCTGTACACAACCCTGTGCGGTTGTGGTGCACTTTCCAGTCTCCAAGGTGACCCACAGTGCCTCCTCTCCTCCCTGTTTACTCTTTTGTTCAGTTGCTTTTATCCCTTCCTTTACATAGAGAGCTACTCCCCCCCCGCCTCTCTCTCCTGTAGGTTATGTACCCTGGTATGTTAACATCCCAGTCATGGTTCTCTGTGTACCATGTTTCTGTGACTGCTACGATATCCAGACATCCCTCTTCCATCAAGGCCACCAGCTCAGGGAGCTTGTTGCCCAGACTACGGGCATTCATACTCATTACCCTCCATTTCCTGATGGCCTTACTCCCTTTTGCCCCATCCCTGTCCTTCTTGCCTTTGTCACTTTCTCCATATACCCCTGCCCTTCTCCCTATCGACACCTCTATGTTGGTGTTTGCGCGCTTACTATCGTGATTATTTGGGGGCTAGGATTCCCCTGCTCCTTTCTAGTGCCTCCCCCATTGGCTAGTTTAAAAGCTTGCCAATGAAGCATTTAAACCTATCACCTAGGATCCTGGTTCCCCTCCCGGACAGATGCAGCCCCTCATGCCAGTATAGGCTTGCATCACTCCAGGTAGACCCACAGTCCCCAATGAAGCCAAATCCCTGAGCTCCACACCAGTTTTTCAACCACTGATTGAATCCCATGGTGCAGAACACCCTAGCCTCTCCTACGCCATAGATGGGCAGCACCTCCGAGAAGGTTACCATGCGTGCTACTTGACTAAGGCCCTTCCCCAATTCCACAAACTCTTCCTGCACTTCTCTAATCCCTTTCTTAGCCAGGTCATTTGTCCCTAGATGGACAATGACATCCAGCTCCCTCCCCTGTGCAGCTTCTCCGACAATCCTGAGGATTCGCTCCCTGTCCCTCCAAGCCATGGTGCCAGGCAGGCACCTTACCTCCCTCTCCCCTTCCTCCCCCAGTTCTACCTTCCTAACAATGGAGTCCCCCACCAGGAGTTGTCTCCTTCCCCTGCAGGGTCCCCTGCCACCCTCCTGTGGGTCTCCTTTGTGAAGGTTCCCAGCATCCTCCTTGGTCTCCACTGTGGGTGCCTCCATAGAGGAACCACACTTTGCCAGAATGGCATAGGGATTGTGGAGAGGTACAACCTGGAGGGATGCGCCTCTGTTCCACCACCCTCACCCTCCCTGGGCCACTGTGGTCCAACCACTCCTCTTTCTTGGCAACTTCTGAGGCAGCGGCAGTGGCACTGGTGGTCCCTGGATGGAAGGAGGTCCCAAATCCTGACCAACTCAGCCTGGAGATGAGCACCTCCTCCCTCAGCCCAGAGAGGTGCCTGCAGATGGGACAACACCGCATCCTCCAGAACATCTCCCGGAAGACTGCTGCTCCACAGCCACTGCACTGCACCACTCCAATCATGTCTTATTTCTGGCCCCTTAACTGTTTGCAATCCTTACTCTGTCCTCTGTTTTTTTTTTTTTTATCCCTCTCCCCTTACTTTCTGCCCGTGTGCCTTTTAAGCTCCTGATTGTCCTGTTCTGAGACAAGAATATCCTATATTTCTCAGTAGACCACTTACTTGCTCAGAAGCAGACCTCCAGCAGCTAGAGGAGGCCGGAGAGCTACTCTTGCCCTTCTAGGATGGTGGGTCTTTGGTGGTTCTGTGATCACTCACTTCCTGCTCCCAAACAGGAAGTTCCTGTTGTCAGTCAAATCCTGTGCCTATAAAAATAGGACTAGCTTTGGGGGTAGGGAAGGAGAGCAATGTAGTCCCAGCAGAGAAGTCCAGTCACACAGCAGTCCTTTCTCCTGGTGTCTTCTGCCAAGCTATTAGCAGAATCTTTCTAAGGCAGATCACCTAAATGGGGTGCTGACTGTGAAATCTTTTCATAAGTAGTGAGGCAGTTTTTTCCTTGTGAACATACTTTCATTCAGACTAGTTTTCATTTAAACAACTGATGAGTTTGGATGGCCCTGCTGATTATAAACTTGAATAAGCTAGCTGGTAACACTGATTCTGCTTTTAGCAATCTACAACCTAGATACTCATATGCAAAGAATACAATAAAAACCTGACTAAAATCTAAAAACAAGCTTATAAAACACATAAAATATATCTGAACATTTATCTTTACCTATAAAAAAATCATTGCAGCCCAAGTAAATTACATGGTACCCTGACTACTATTCTATGACGTAGTAAACATATATTGGTATTTTTTTATATTCTTTGTGTAACCCCTCACCCCTGCCTTTTTTGCCAAAACGACAGGTGGCATGCTGTTGAAGCTGACAGCAGTACCTGGTGGGGACTGGGTTCGGGGAGGATGAGGTTACTCGGCACAGCGGACCTAGGTTTGGCTACTCTGAACAGGGGCACCCAAGTAAATCCGAATACAGGAAGCAATAACTGTAATGTCCAGAACCAGGATGGGATTCTTCAGTGTGGCTTTTATTCACATCCAAGCTGAACAAACAAAGCATAGACGGACCCCATGGGGCTACATTTCCTGGTAATGCAGATTAGAGACAACAGAACACTTTATCACTATTTCCAGCCCTCAGGCTCTAAACCCACCAGGCACACAGCCCGGACTTGCACGCAGCTTTGGGTACACAGCCCGACTTGTACACTACTTGGGTTTTCCCCACTGGCCCGGCTCCCCCACCAGCCACTTGATCCGCGGTCCATTTGAGGAATGAACCAATTATCCTGTTGTGGCTCCCCAAACCACACTAGAGTCTTCAACTCCTAGAGAGAATTTTCCTTACAATCCCATGTCTGGGTACTTCCCTCATCACTGGCCAAGTGCCTGAGGCAAAGTAGAAATCCACAGAAGAAATCCGTAGAGGTGGACCTGGTCACTAAAGATGGGGAGCCACCCACCTCCCAGAGCCCATACCGCCATTTCTCTGGAAACTGAACAATTCCTTTACTGAACTTTCAAATGTAGATTCTGGGTAGACGTCTGTCACATCTCCTCTACATATCATTTGCATCCCAACAAGCTCTGGACTTGAACCTACTTTTACTTTGCTTAGCCCATTACTCTAGGCTTCCCAATATTTAGTAGTTCAATCCCCACATTGTCACACAAGTCCCAAGGTGAAAAACATAGGCCCTTTTAGCAAGAGCAGACACTCACCCTCACGTTGCAGGTGCCCCACAGGCGACTCACAAATCTTCTTGTTCTCCCAAATAAACACTGGAACACATAGGCAGCTTTTCCTTCACAAGCAGAACTAGGGGGTTGCCCCAGGAATCTGTAGGGAAACCTTTCCTGCCCCGGAGGAGGGGCACTGAGACCCGAAAACAACGGTCTCCACCATTTCAGTTATCTTTTGTGTCTCTCTTTAAGGTGGAGACACACACCCTTCTACTTAAAAGTAGTCCTCTGTCAGGGCTGAGGCTCCTAGAGCCTTCACTGAGCTGCTTTACCAGCAAGCTCCCAACTTCACACACACTCACTGAAGACTGACTTCAAAAACCTCCCAACGTTCTAACCAACTCCCTTTGCTGCAGATTCCAATGTGGCTCATGCAGCTGCGACAGTTCTATTGGTGATGTCATCCCTCAGTCTCAGCTGAGGCTGAGAACAGAGTGAGACAGTGTGAAACCCATTTAACTGGAGTTTCACAAGCTGCCTTCCCTGCCTACCACTAGGTCTTACTGGGATTCTAGTAACCCTGGGTAACAAGGGGGTTACATTTGTAAACCAGGTAAGGCCTACTAGGCAGAACTGCCCGTTTTCAGGAGTGACCTAGAAGCACTGGGGCGGTTAAGTGACTTGCTTGGAGTCACAGTATGCAAGTGGAGGTTGTGGGAATCAAACCCAAGTTTGCTGGATGTACCCAGTTCAATCACTGTTACTCTAAACACTAGGCTATACTGCCAGCCATAATAACACCCTTATATAATGTTTTAATATATGATTTTAATAATAGTGCACAACCTACAGTACAAATTATGAACATGAAACACTTTACAACATTTTACTAAAACTAAACTATTTGCCACTCCATCTGCTTATTTTTTCTTACACCAAAGTCGGTGAATAGTTGACAGTGCACTGTAAATAACTTTTGATCAGGCTTCATTATTCTACATCCACAAACAGATAATGTGTTTATTCTGGATTTATTTAATACTGATTTTCTGTGGCTCACTAAATAGAATCCAGCACTGTATGAGGCAGATGTTTTTATATTTGGAAAAGGCAACACATCTTATCCTTTTAGGATTCATGCTAGAAGCAGAAGTTTTTCTTCATATTTAAAACATATTCAAGTGTCAGTGTATTTAGTAGTTTATGCTGACTAATATATGCTGTAGAAAACAGCAAAGGATTTATTGTGAAGCACTCAGGATCTATAGTAGAACTCCCACAATTTCCCAGCAAGTTTTGCAAAAAATCTCAGCAATTTCAAGTTACTTTTCCTGCAATTTTCCAGTGGCTCTGCCCATGTGTGCTAATATTTGTATTCTATTTTTTGTATCATACAGTGTAATATAAATAGTAAAATAGTATAATATAATATAAATAGTAAAAGACGTTTAGGCATATTCTACATGAAAACTGTGGTTTCAGGAAGGAAAGCAGTCCTCAGGTGATGGAGATGTTGGTGGGAAGCATGGGTGGATAAACTGAATGGCTGATTACAACAAAGCAGTACGAGTGATCTCCTTACTGACTCTATATGCAGCAAAGCAGAAAGAATGCAAAGCACAGCAGCATTCATTTTAAGATGCTGAAATCTGGGTCAGCCCGCTGGCGCTGCGGTAACACTATTGCTTGCCATGCCAGCGACCCAGAGTCAGAAGCGAACCCAGGTTGCTGGAGGTCTGGCCAGGGGAGTAGGATCGAGCACCCGGGGGACTGCTCTCCTCCTCTGGGGAGAGTGGGCTGCAGGTCCTGCTGCTTTACCACCACCTGAGTGACCACGGGTGGTGGTGCAATGGTGCTGCAGAGTGATCAGGAGGGGAGGACACTAGCCACGATCTGGAGCAGTAGCATGTTTCTATGTGACCTGCCTCCTTTGATCTTCTCTAATGCCGGTGCCCTCAGGGACAGAGACCAGAAAACCAGGAACAATCACCCCACATCAGCCACTGGCAGAAGAGACCCAGGTGCCCCAGACTTCATAAACAGGCTCCATGAGGGACCCACTGGACTGCCCAACACACGCTAAGGGAGTGTGGAGGGATGACCTTGGATCCCCTCCCTTAACACATGGGGGGATACAACCCAGGCAGGATAGGGGCAAGCCCACAGGAGCTCCTGAGCATTACCTGGGGGTGAAGCTAGGGGATACCCAGCCTAGAGATCTCTGAAAAGTGGAGACTGATGCTGTGAGAAGGGGACATAGAAAGAGAAAATAAAAAAAAAAAATTATAAAGATGCTGAAATCTTACAGATTCTGTGCACTGACATGCAGTTTCTGTGAAGCACCGGTACAAGAATTCAAAATCCGCAAACCAAGCAGGATTCTGTGATTGTCACCAGTGTTACCGGTAAAAATGGAAAACCAGGGTCCCTGCTGATAGGGACACCTTCTGTGTCCAATTCAATCCATCTTTATTTATAAAGCACCCATCCAAAATAGCTGAGTCCAGTACAGAGTAAAAACACTGTACTCAACAAAGTTATGCTGGGGCCTTCCGGGACGCTAGGGAGGAGGGCTTTCTTAAAGATGGAAGGAGCTGCTATGCAAGCATTTATTGTTGGGGGGTGACCAAGCTTGCCATGTGTTTCTTTAACTTTGCTCCCCCCAATCATGGAAAGGGTTTTGGAAAGACCAGCCCTTTGGTGCAGCAGTAGGGCTACAGCTCCTGACACTGGTGAACAAGCTCGAGCTGTTACAGCGGGATCGAACATCCCAGAGGACACTTTCATCCCTCAAGTGGGTTGCAAGCTGATCCCTGCCACTTCAGCACCACCTGGGGGGTGCTTAACTAGCCTAGGCTCAGCGGGGATGGCAGTAGGAGGAAGACATAAAGAGCCTTGCAGCACACAAGCCTTTTGCATACTTGGCCCAGCATCTCAGGGAAAAACAACATAAGGGAGAAAAGCTCTCCCGGTGCGACAGGATGATGCCAGCGTACTTGGGCCCTACACTGCCCACCCTGTATGGAAGGGCCCTGCTGCCACCAGATTTATGGACTCCAGAAGGGGGTCTACCCTCCACTGGTTTTCTCTCATCCCCACTATGGCCCTACCATGGGAGGGTTACCCCTCGGGGCAGGTAAACAGGACACTCCGGGGTTTGGGTCCGGTAGATGGGCTGGGCAGTAGCCAGGCTGAGAGATGCTGAGCTGAAGGACAGAAAAATACCAATTCAGAAAAAGAGGTAAATGGTCAGGGTACAGAGCATTACCAAACAATTGTATTTTGGGGGTGGGGGAGGATGGACCAGGGGGATTTACTCTGAAGACGGTGTTGGCTCCTGGCACTGTGCCAGGAGCTGGCATACAGTGCCTTCAGAAAGTATTCACCCCCTTGGATTTTGTCACATTTTGTGATGTTGCAAACTCAAATTAAAATACATTTATATGGGATTTATTTGTCACGTACCTACACAAATTACTCTATAATGTCAAAGTGGAATGAAACTTCTGGAATTTTTTGTACATGTAATTTAAAATAAAAACCTGAAATGTCTTGATTTGATAAGTATTCACCCCCTTTGCTATGACACTCCAAATTGAGCTCAGATGCATCCAATTTCCTTGTGAGATCACTCTAAAACTTGAATGGAGTCCACCTGTGGTCAGTTCAAATGGTTGACATAATTTCAGAGGAAATACACCTGTCTATATAAGGTCCCACTGTTGACAGTGCATGTCAGAGCAGAAACTCTATGAAGACCAAGGAGCTGTCCTGCAGAACTCCGTGATAGAATTGTGAGGAGGCATAGATCTGGGGAGGGTATAAAACATTTCTAGGGTGTTGAAAGTTCCCAGGAGCAGTCAAGTCCATCATTAGGAAATGGAAAGATTACAGAACCACACAGACTTTTCCTAGAGCAGGCCGTCCTCCCAAACTGAGCAACCGGGCAAGAAGGACCTTGGTCAGGGAAGTGACCAAGAAACCAATGACCACCCTGACAGAACTACACAGTTCCATGGCTGAGATGGGAGAACCTGTCCAGAGGACAACAATCTCTGCAGCACTTCACAGATGTAGCCTCTATGGGAGAGTGACCAGACGGAAGCCACTCCTGAGAAAAGGCCACATAATAGCATGCCTGGAGTTTGCAAGAAGACACGTGGCAGACTCTGAGACCATGTGGCAAAAGATTCTCTGGTCTGATGAAACAAAAATTGAACTCTTTGGCCTGAATGCAAAGCGCTATGCCCGGCGCAAACCGAACACAGCTCATCACACGTGTAACACCATCCCTACCATGAAGCATGATGGTGGCAGCATCATGTTATGGGGATGCTTTTCAGCGGCAGGAACTGGGGCACTTGTCAGGATAGAGGGAACAATGAATGGAGCCAAATACAGGCACATCCTTGAGGAGAACCTGCATCAGTCTGCAATGGACCTTGGACTGGGGCGGAGATTTACGTTCCAACAGGACAATGACCCGGTCCCCAAGCATACAGCCAAAGCAACACTGGAGTGGCTTCAGAACAAGAAGATGAATGTCCTTGAGTGGCCCAGCCAAAGCCCAGACTTGAATCCCATTGAGAATCTGTGGAAAGACTTAAAGATTGCGGTTCACCGACGCTCCCCATGCAACTTGACAGAGCTTGAGCAAATCTGCAAGGAAGAATGGGCGAAAATCCCCAAATCCAGATGTGCAAAGCTGACACAGACATACCCAAGAAGACTCAAAGCTGTAATTGCTGCCAAGGCGCTTCTACAAAGTATTGACTCAGGGGTGAATACTTAAGTAAACAAGATATTTCAGTTTTTAATGTTTCATAAATTTTTGTTACACAATAAAAATATTTTGGCCCCTTTAAATTGTTGAGTATGCTGTGTGAATCAAGGGGGGAAAAATAATTTCAATGCATTAAAAATTCTGGTAGTAACACAACAAAATGTGACAAAATCCAAGGGGGGGTGAATACTTTCTGAAGGCACTGTATGTTTTTCATCCCATTTCTTCTCACCCAATGCTACCCACCCAGTACTCAGGCCTGAGAGGTGAACCCAGAGTGCAGCACTCCAGTCCCATCCTCCACTAACCTCACCGCTCCCGCCACTGGAGATCCCGGCAGCACAAAGCCCGAAGATACTGCCAACCTTCATTCAGACGACAACAGGATTTCGACCCGTTTTTCTTTCCTCCCACTACTACAGTGTTGCGCATCCACCTCTACTGGACACAAGATGCAAAGCAAAATGTGCAGGAACAACCTCTTGTAAATTAATAGGTTCCCCAGCCCACAGCAAGGGGTTGCTGTGCCCATTGTTCCCAACCCCACTCTCTCTGGGCTCACGTGTGCTGCTGTCGGTATCTGCTCCTAAGCCCTTGCCATACCTGACCACCGGCTCCAATTACCCAGGTCACCGGCACAACATGCAACATGTTTCTGCTGGGTCACTGAACAGTCCCCTACTTTTTTAATGTGTGTGTATATGGAGGGGTGGGAAAGACAGTGGAGGAAGGGCTGCCACATCAGTCAAACCAAAAGTTAGAGTTTGGCCACAAAAGTTTGCAAGAGCGTATGAGAACTGAACATTCGAAGTCTGAGGTGCTCATTTCTCTGGCAGAACTGAATTTGTAGCTGTACTACATATCTTAAGTGCAATAACACACATTGGTTGAGTAGTGATGCTGGATACCTCTTGGTGCACAATTCACCCACAGTACACTGTAATAACAGCACGACAGCACACTCTGGCATGCGTCATCACCCACTTATTCCTAGCTGCATTTATAGGAAACAGCTGATGCCCTCCTGTTCTTTTATTGGCTACCCAGTATTCTGATATGCTTTTGACCTTTTTTGTTAAATTAATACTCTAATTTTGTTACCTTTGTAACCAACCTGAATACCTCTCTCCTCAGCAGTTGTTGCTCCGTCTTTTCATACTGCCTGAAGTTACATTCTAGGACATCATAAACTCCCATTCCAGGCCATTCAGATGAACAGCAAGGAATGTAAGAAGAGTGGAACTCTATGTAGATCGGAGGGCACCCCAAAACCAGATTATTTCTCAAAAAATCATCAGATCATGTCAAAATACATTAACTGGCATAGAAAAGAAGATGGAAGGGCAGTTAATTATGTAAAAATCATTTTCTATCTCCTTTAAGGATAAGATCCATACCTCACATGTGACAAAGCCACATTCAGCCTCATCATAGTACAAACTATGTAGGGTCCTGAGCACACAGGGTTCCCAAAATGAGTTTCTGTTGTACTTAGTGACCTCATGTCTTCCTGTTTCTTTTTCTATGTCTCTGTCCAGTTTTCTAAAGCACTGGTTTCTAAGTACTAACAAAGTTCATGACAGTGAAAGGGTTGTTTCTGTAACAAAGCTTTCTGTCCTCTGCTGTTGTCCATCTGGTCCTCGGGGGGAGGGGGAGTTGAAGCATACCCACATGACAACCACCCAACCTCCACTAGCCCCCCACCTCATTGATGGTGAAGGATGGATGGCGTGAGGTCTGAGGTAGCTGCCAGCAATCACTACGATGGTGGCGAGTTTTAACCTTTATGTTTCTCCCTCCCACCTCCTCCAAAATTGAGTCATGCTCCTCTGCCAGACTCGGACACAACAGTGCAGCCTGCACAAGTGCCATCCCTCACAAAGGACAAAGCTCCTCTGTCCACGATTAGGGGTCTTTGCAACACTGGAACTTTGCTGTCTCCCTGCCACCCCATGCTGGATCATATCTAACAGCATTCCCTTTAGCAACACCCAATCATAGCTTGCCGAGTCTGTGCCCAAACCAGGGTCACAGGCCCATTAATCAGTCTTCTGAGCTATGTCACCAACTCTTACTAAAAAGAAAGGTTGACATCATGTTATAGCTAAAGGTTTGCACTGGATTGACCCCTGCTGAACGCTCTGATTGGGTGCAGATGCGATAGCCTGGACTGACAAAGGAGCCGATAGGGGAACCAGGGACTAAAATGAGTGAGAAAAAAAGAATGTAAAACTGTGCCCTTTTTTGTTTCAGTGCGTTATGTTTGAGTAACTGATCCATATAACGAGTGGACTGTGAGGCATGAGGCAAAGGAGAGTACCATCAACCACTAGAGAAGTGCAGTTACTGAAGCTCAATTGCACACCCTGGAGTGTGTTAGTTAAGCAATAAAGCATGTCGGGGGTACGCTATGTTGGGATAATGGACCACTTCATGTGGGTTGAAACACAAGGCAAAGCTGAGTGCTTACACCACCTGAGAACGGCAGTTAGCCCACCATAATGCACCCACTGGCGTGCCTTATTGCAGTTAAGAAATGGGTCATTTTAGGGAAACTGGATGTATTTTTTAATCATATTTCTGTTGAGCTACTTTCAGTCATGCTGTTTTGTTGGGATAACAGCCTAGCTGTAAGTACCTCTTGACCAATCAGGAGCCAGCATTCTTTCTACCCATTTCATAAGGTTTATTTATTTTTATTTATTAGTCAATAGGAAGCATACCTTTGAGCATAACCATGGTCATTTACAAAGGTTCCTCCTCATAGTTAAAAAAAAAACTCTACAATACGTCTTTGGTACATAATACAGAAGATTACTATAGGTAATCCATAATTGTCAATCGGTATAGTCCTTTGGTACATAAATACATAGGAACATACGAAGAAGTCAGCAGAAGAAGGCCATTTGGTCCATCAAGTCTGCTCATGTTGCAGGGTCCACAGCTTGCGCTACTGTCCCTGCAACTCTCGCCACTCCTCCCAGCCTCTCTAACCATAATGACCCTTAACCTCCCCATACCTGTCCCAGCCTCTCTTAAAGCTGCCCACTGTCTTCAATGAGATTACCTCTTCTGGCAGCGCATTCCAAGTGTCCACAACCTTCTCTGTGAAGAAGTGCTTCCTGACCTCCCTCCTAAACCTCCCACCCTCCAGCTTAAGACTGTGCCCCCTCGTGTTATGGTTGCCACTCAGCTTAAAGAGACTCTCCTTATCAACCTTATTTATCCCTTTTAAGTACTTGAAGGTTCCAATCGTGTTCTCTCTCTCGCCTGTCTTCCAGGGAGTACATGTTCAGTGCCCACAACCTTTCCTCGTATGTTTTACCCTGCTTACCAGCTATCATCTTTGTAGCCTTTATCTGGACCTTCTCCAGCAGGTTTATGTCCTTTTTGAGGTGCAGGCACCAGTGCTGAACTCCATACTCTAGATGCGGTCTTACCAGTGACCTGTACAAGGGCAGTATAACCTCCTCTCTCCCCTACTACTGATCCCCCTAGATATTTATTTATTTAAAAGTTTTACCAGGAAGGCATACTGAGCAGAAACACTGCTCGATTCCAGATGCATCCTGGGGGAGGGTAGAGTACAAGGAGAGTAAGAGTGCAACATTGAATAACGAGGTCCTGAATACAGTAGTGGATTACACAATGCAATATACAATACAATATAGAAGTTGGAAATACAGTGTAAAAAATACTAAATAATACAGTGCAGCAGCTGGAGTTTAGGGCAGGGTAGTTGTAGAGACTTAAGCTAGGGCACACTCATACAACATAGTGCTGCGGTTCTGTGCTCATTACTACAGTAGGAGGTGTTGGTCATTAGGGTGGGCAGAATATTTAGTTGCATGTACAGGTGGAGGAGAAATGTGCTTTGAGTAGTGAATTGAGGTGTAGGGCGTACTGAATGCCCATGGGAAGGGAATTCCACAGTTAAGGCAAGCGATATTTGAAGGCTGCCTGGCCTGTGACGATGGTGGACATGTGTGGCATGGATAGGAGCCTGGCGTCATTGTTCCTTAGTGCATGAGCTGGAAGGGTATGGGAAAACAGTAAAGAAGCAAGGTAGGTGGGCAGGGACTAGGTCCAGAACTTGGCTATGATTCGAGGCCAGTGGGACAGCCTTCGATCCTGGAGGGCGCTGAAGCCCAGGGTCTGGTAGAGGGTGCAATGATGAGTGGAGGGTGGACAGTCCAGGGCAAAAAAGCAGAAGAAGTGGAAGAGTGGGCCCAGTCTGTCTAGGGTGGACTTAGGTGTGGCACTGTAGACTACGTCCCTGTAGTCAAAATTGGGAGGATAATTTTCTGTACCATGGCGCGGCGTGCCGTCAGCAGGATGCAGCCATGATTATGATATAGAGTCCCCAACTGAGGGTGGAGCTTTTTGTGGATGGCATTGCTGTGTACAGAAAAGTAGAGGTGCTGGTCAATGCAGACCCTGAGATATCTAAATGAGTTACAGTCCTCCAGGGATGTCCCGTCCAGGGTTTGGAATTTGGGGGTGGTGGGGAACCATGAGAGTCTCTGCCTACTGCTGAAGGTCATGGAGACTGTTTTTTGGTATTGAAGGAGAGCTGATCTGTGCAAAACCAGAGTTGAACATTGTTGAAGTACTGCTGCAGTCTGGTCGCCACATCAGTGGGCGTGGGGCTGTAAGTATACAGCACTGTATCATCCGCATACATGTGAATGGATGTGTGAGGACAAGCAGAGGGCAGGTCATTGAGGAAAATGGAAAACAAGAGTGGTCCAAGGACGGAGCCCTGTGGCACACCTTTTGAGACAGGAAGGGGAGCAGAGATGGTGCTGCCAAAACGAACCAACTGAGATCTACCAGCCAGGTAGGAGTGGAACCATTTGGTAGCTGCGCCGGAGAATCCAGCGAGTGAGAGCTTGGACAGGAGAAGTGGGTGGGAGACAGTGTCGAACGCCTTTGCCAGATCGACAAAAATTGCTGAGGTGATGTGGCCTTGGTCCATACCAGTATGGATGGAATTGGTTAGCCTTAGCACGGAGGTGACAGTGGAGTGGGTTTTCCTAAAACCAAACTTGTAAGGTGTGAAAAAGGAAGAAGAGTCAAGGTAGGAGGAGAGTTGTGAGAGGACCAAGTGTTCCTGCAGTTTTTAGCCGGTATGAGAAGGAGGGATATAGGGCGGTAGTTTCCAGAGACAGATGTGTCACCACCTTTCGAAGGAGGGTTGACTGTGGCATACTTCCACTTAGATGGGATAGAAGTTAGAGTGAAGGAGAGGTTGTAGAGCGCTGCCAGAGGGGAGGTGATGTCAGGAGCAGACAGGTATAGCATCTTGGAGTCTAGGCCAGTGGGGCATTTACCTTTGGACGGGTTTAGGCCAAGTAACGCAATTAATACTTCTTGCGGGGTGACCTGGCAGAAGGAGAAGGCTTGTGGTGGGGCTTGATCGGGGTGGGAGGGGTGAGGGCGAGACTGGTGCAGAGGGTAGTGAAGACAGCAGAGATGAAGTGCAGCTTGTGAAGAAGGAATTGAATTTCGAGGCTACTACAAGAGAGTCAGTTTCAGTCGAGCCACCTACATTTAAGGTATGGGTTGGGGGCTGAGACGGTGGGGAAAAAAAGTGATTTGACCACCTTTCAGAATTTGGCTGGGTAGGTTAGGTTCGTGACGAAGGTGGTATTGAAATAATTTGCTTTTGACTGCCGGATTAATCTCATTCAGGCGTTACGTAGAGCATGATACTGTAAATGATCCGTGGCTAGGTCAGAGACTTTGAAGGATTTCCATGCCTGATCTCGAACTCTGAAGTGGGCCATGATGTCAGCTGTGATCCAGGGCAGGTGTGCACCCCTCACCCACACCCGTCTGAGTGGGGTATAGTAGTTGTCCCAGACAGCAAGGAACCTGGACTTGAAATAATCCAGGGTGGAGCCGATGGTGGCTATCCGAGGGATGCCAGACCAGTCAGTATTTGCCAGGTCATTTAGAAGTGAGGAGAGGTTGAGTGATTTATAGGATCTGGTCAGAAGGAATTTTGAGGGAGGTGCCTTTGGCCTGAAGATTTTTCTTACTGTGTAAA
Source organism: Neoceratodus forsteri (assembly GCA_016271365.2). NCBI lineage: Eukaryota > Metazoa > Chordata > Ceratodontiformes > Ceratodontidae > Neoceratodus > Neoceratodus forsteri. The sequence continues at coordinate 130,604,243 of CM057452.1, forward strand.
TCATATGATGATCATTTAGCGAGTCTGGTAGGAGGCCCGAGGCTATTATGCGCTGGGGGTGGGAGGTGAGGGCCCAATCAATGAGAGTGATTTGGGGATTTGGGGTTCAGGTGTGTGGGCTTGGTGATCAATTGGGACAGGTTGAGAGTGGCCACTTGGCTGCGCAGCTTGAAGCTGGCACTGGTGAGCCAGTTCCAATTTAATTCCCCAAGGATATAAATCTCGCCCCCTGATGCCAGGGATTTTAGGTTGCCAAGGTGTTCCAGTATGTGTGGCAAGGTGGCGTCAGGTGGGCAGTATGATCCAGTTATGAACATGGGTATAGTGTGGGGGAGGGACAGTTTCAGCGTTAAGGTGCAGATGGACAGCGCTGTTATGGGTAATGAGACTCGAGTGAACTGAAGCAAAGATGTAATGTACATGGCTACGCCACCACCATGTTTACACCTGGGGCGATCGTGATGAATGACAGTGTAGCCAGGGATTTTAACCCATCTCTTTGATGTGGGATTTTAGCCAGGTCTCTGAGATAATCAGAATGTCAGGACGTAGGGATATGGCGAGTGGTTGCAGGAGGGGTAGGTTGTGTAGCAGGATGGAGACATTTAGGTGAATCAGTTTTAGGCCCTTAGGGAGTTGAAGGGAGAGGGGTGGGCTATGACATGGGGTGGGGGATGGTCCAGGGTTTAGCTCAACATTTCCAGATAAGAGGAGTAGGAGGTTTATGATAAGCTTAGTGAAGGGCCAGGACCAAGGAAGCTTGTGTAGAGTCTCAGTTGTCTTATTTGTAGGCACTGAGGGCACGTGCATGGGGAATTTTAGGGCTAACAGGCCAGCATGGAAGGATGGCGGAAGAATGGCTGAGCCTGCAAAACAGTGGTGCGGATGTGCCACAGGTAGCAGCCCTGCGTGGGAGGTGTCAGAGGGTGGTTCAGTGACAGTCGGGATACTATATGCCAGCAGACATGCCTACAATTCGGGATACGAGGATGGAGGGAGTGACACTAGTGGAGCAAGGATGGAGATTAATATTAGGGAAGGCAGCATGGTGGTACGGCTTTGAGTAGGTGTATCAAATTGAAAACTGTAGCGCATCCCAGCATCTTGTTTGCTTTTGCTGCTGCTTTCTTGCACTGCACGGAGTGCTTCAGGTCACTAGTGATCATCACTCCCCGGTCCTTCTCCTCCTCTGATGCAGATACTCGGACTCCACCCAGGTAGTACTCTGTCCTGGGATTCTTGGCATAACTTTGCATTTCTTGGCACTGAAGCCAAGCTGCCAGATCCTAGACCACCTCCATAGCTTTTCCAGATCTTCCTGTAGGTCCTGTAATCCCTTCAACTGTGTCCACTCTCCCACAGAGCTTGGTGTCATCAGACATATGATTTCAAAAAGGAAACAATCAATCCAGACGCGACAGACAGTGCAAGCCTTTGGGGCATAAATACGGAAGATTACAATATGTAGCAAGCAGTCCAGATATAATGTACAATATGTAACAAGCAGTCCAGATATAATGTACAATATGTAACAAGCAGTCCAGATACCATGTACTTACAAAATGTTGAAAAGTCCCAAAGGTTTTGGCAAAAAGGAATTTTACTGACCTTTAGGGTAATACTGTAAAAACACAGTTATACAACTGGATTACACCAATACCAGTAGAGGATTCTTTACCTATTTTACGAATGGTTAAGCCACTGCTGGTCATTTCATGTCTTTTTTCCAGATAATTTTCAAATGCTTAGCTTTTAAGTTCACCCTTTTGACAGCTGTTTTTGTCTGAGCTCAGCGCTTTGGTTTGGATGCAGACAGATGATAGCATTCTTCTCATTACTTGGGAACTGTGATGTCATCAAGCAATGAGAAGAATTCCTAACTGGTTAAGTATTCCACTATGACATGCTCACTGGGTGGATACGATAATGATAACATACTGTAACTACGGTGGAAATAAGATGCAATACTAAAAACATTATTCTGTGAAATGTTTCCACTAGTGTGAGACAGAAAGAGTGATATATAGATAGCCGGACACAGACAGACTGACAGATGTACGGATGGGCAGACAGACACAATGTATTAAGCAAAACACAAAACAAAAACAGAAACACGAGCAATGGTGACCAGATTAGAGATTATTTTCCCCACAAGAAGCCAGGCATTTTCATCATGTTAGCTCATAAATCAAGGTGGCATGCCACCATATGCTTAGTGAACAAGTTATGCTCTATCTCTCTCACTCTGATACTCCAATTCATCACATGCCCTATTTTTATTTATTTAAAATTTAGTGACCGGGGTAGATACACTGAGCGGTTCTGGAAAGGATCAGTGGGGTTTTAGTGCCATTATGCACTGTTATAGCCTTCTGTTTTTTTCACAGAGTGATCCTGGTCTTTCAGCTGTGAGAACTGACCACATACTCTTAAAACACATCCCGTCAAATCCATCCTTGTTGCTAGCTTCACATCTCAGTTGCACACAAGTCTCAAGTGTTTCTCATCTGTCATACAGACATCTGCTTGCAAAATCAGCTGATCAGAGTTGAAAAGTATAGATTTTAGTGCCCTTAACTGTATACTGAAATCAATATTTCCAATCCATGTGTTAAACACTGCCTTTTTCTAATTTATTTGTTTCCCATTTATAGAACAAATTGCACTAGAGAAGATACAAAATCACACATGCCCCCACAATGCAAAGCATCAAGGGCTGCATATGCAAATCACCACAGAATATTATGCTGGTTCAACTTTAAGCAGAAATGCATGGTGCGGAAAGGCCTCTCACACAGTTTGCAAAGGGTGCCAACAGAAGACAGACACGTGTTTCGTCCTACCAGGACTCATCAGTATGCCTCGTCTGTTTGACACCCCAGTGAAAATGGTATGTACAGATCAGTCATGAAAAGGGGTGGGGCTACAGGTGGAGTTTGGGGTGGGTTCATTATCCTGTTTTTGCCTCATCCAAAGGGGTTAACCCTATCCTAGGCGTAGCTGCCTGAACAATCTCATGTATCTGCAGCATTTTTTTGAAACACTGGATCCTCTGCTATACCTCAGATGAGGTACACTGTGCCTTGTAGTGGTGCTAGGATAATTAACTCAGCCTACCTTCTTTGTTCCATACATGACCTCCATGAATCTCTCTTCAGCATCCTGAAACCACTGATCCAAAAATACTGCTGTGTTCTTGACCAGGTTCCAGATCATGTAGTTGTTAAGAATACTGGTGGAACAGAATCACAAAGACTTAAATTCCAAACCATGATTTTGCCAGGTCTCACAGTAACACACAAAGTAGCACAGTAATTTTAGGTTGGAAGGGATTTTGGGTCCATCAGGTCTGCATGGCCCCTGGTCCATAAGCAGGGATTAAGAAATATGCTGTGCAAATGTATTCATTCATAATTTGTACAAAAGTCTCACTTTCTGAGTCTTTACCCCCATTTCTCCCTCTTCCCTCACCCTTAAGTCAGGGCCTACAAGGTTCCTCTTTATTCTGAACAACTCTGTAGGCCCTATCTGGCAACTAATGCGAGGGAGAGGCATTACTCCCTTCCCTACCGTGTGTTGCATCAGCTGTCCCATGGTTTTCCTCCACAAGGCACAGCCCCAGAAGCGCCAAAAGCAAAGACTCTTAACTTGCATCTCAAGTTGCCCTCTCCCCCAACCTGCTGCGGATATGTGAGGGGCATTTCAGGAATTCCAGCGTGACATAGCCAGTTAGCCCAGCATTGGCAAGAGACAGACTGCTGACTGTGGAAGGATGTGGAAGGTCTCTGTGGGAGAAGTCAGCTGATTCCAGCTGTGTGCCTGCCACTTGTTGGAGTCACTGGCAATGTCGCACAGTAATTCCTGGCCTTGATGTCTGATGTGGGGTGCTTGCCTGTCAATAACATTAGCCACATAACTTGCCTCAGTGGGGCACCTTACCCAGTTACCAAAGACTAAAATAAAATAAAATAAAAAATAAACACTTCAACCATCCACCTCTTATTTATTTATTCAATGTAAAGCCACATGGGGTGCAGCAACTTGTTTTCGAGTAGGTCTTGGGTGGCAGCAGGATACATTTACAGATTACATTAAAAAAAAGCAAAAGCATACAATGAGAGATGTATGTGCACACTGTTTACAGTAGTTACGCATTACAAAGAAATCCAAACAGAGACACAAGGAAACATAATTCTGGTCCAAAACCAAAACTGAATGGGCAGTCAGATCAGTGTACTGCTACAGGAGGAAAGGATAAAATTGTTTAACCAGAAAAGGCACACTAAGCCAGAGCTTGTTTCTAGGTGCAATCAGTGAGCACAAGGAAGTAAAGTGACTTGCTCAGGGTCACACAGTATGCAACTGGGGGTTGATGGGATTCACACCCAGGTCTTCAGGTCTGTAGCTCAGTACCCTAAACTGTCTCCTACAGAAGGGTCATTTATGACCAAAAGGCACTGGTAGTCTCCCTCTAACAAATCAGACTACATGGGAAAAAGTGTGACAGATACACAATTCTTCTATGGCAGATTGGCAGCATCTCTCTCTCTATGCTTGGAGGCGGGCAGCCAAAACACTCCTTGCACAGAAGCAGGCATCCAGCCCTGTGTTTACATCACATGTGGAAGGGGACAGACTGGAAGAAGAGAACAATAAAACAAGCATTTGTCAATGCCAAATGTTTACTTGCTGACATTGGTGGGGTGTGCCTTTGGGTCATCAGGCATAACGGCCACGCCATTTCACCACACCCTACCCTGCAGACACCAAGTGTCACAGTGTGCCTTAGGTGTTTGGCCCTTATGCTCACCCCATTCCATCAGGAAATCTGGTGAGATGGGTGCAGTACAGGAGAATGCGGTGAACTTTGGGGCCGAAGAGTCCAAGGCACACCTCTATGCCTCTCACTGACTGCAGGGTGTGGGTGGGGGTGGAATGGTATGAGCATTACAGGCAACAATCCCAAGTCACACCCCTGATGCCTGTCAGTCTCTACAGGGTGGGGCGTTATGGTCAGAAACCCTAATGCCTCAGGCGTTCGTTGGCATTTTCACTCCAAATTTTCAACATGGGTTTTTTGTGACCCCCACCTTATGAACAGTGGCAATATCAGTTTGTTAGTTGAAAGCCTATTTTGCACAGTGACTACGGCATCTGGCACCACAGGTGCGAAAACACATTTCGAACAGGATGTCGAAAATGACAGCTGGACTGTTCATGGGGAGGTGTAAAAAAACGGAATGTTGAAAATCTTCAGTGAAAATAGTAAAACTGGTGAAGTCACGAGCGTGCGTAGGAACTGCGCAACACACACCCTTAATGTAAATAGTGTTTTTTTTTGGTTTTTTTTTTTTACAGCAGATTGTCAACACAGGCATTTTGGGACCTCAGCTCATGAACAGTGTTGCTGTCATTTTCTTAATCTGTCCTGAACAGTGATTTCCCACAGCGACCACGCATTTCTGCGCAGAAAGTGTGAAAACACATTTCGGCCATGTTGTGAAAAAGTACAGCTGTACTGTTCATAAAAAAGTGTGGAAAAATGGCAGTGTGAAAATCTGGACTGAAAACATTACAAATCCATGAACTTACAAGGGTGCGTGGAAGCAGCGCAATGCTCGCTTGTAACACAATCATTTTATGAACTTTTGTCACCAAATTTTCAACATAGCCATTTTAAGACCTCTGCTCATGAACAGTGTCACTGTGATTTTCTTAATCTGTCCCAAACATTGATTTTGCACACCGACTATGCCATTGTGTGCTACATGCGCGGAAACAGATTTTGTGGGAGATGTGAAAAATGGCAGCTGTACTGCTCATAAGGAGGTGTGGTAAAATGACAATGTTGAAAATCTGGAGTGCAAACATTAAAAATTAGCAAACTTACGAGCGTGTGTAGGAACTGCGTAGCGCACGCTCGTAAAACAGTCATTTTTGGGAATGTTTTCACCAAATTTCCAACACAGCCATTTTAAGACCTCTGCTCATGAACAGTGTCACTGTGATTTTCTTAATCTCTCCCAAACATTGATTTCACACACTGACTGTGCCATTGTGCGCTACATGTGCAGAGCCACATTTTGGGCGAGATGTCAAAAATGACAGCTGTACTGCTTATAAGGAGGTGTGATAAAATGGTAATGTTGAAAATCTGGAGTGCAAATGTTAAAAATTCGCGAACTTACAAGCATGCGTAGGAACTGCGCAACGAACACTCGTAAAACAGTCATTTTTGGGAATTTTTTCCCAAAATTTTCAACATAGAGTTTTTGGGGGCCTACCTCATGAACTGTGACACTGTCATTTTGTGCATCGGTCCCGAAAGGTAGTTTCGCGCAGGGACCGCAAAATCACCTTTCGGGACTGGCTAACAAAATAACAGTGACAGAATTCATGAGGTGGGGTTCCAAAAAAACCCATGTTGAAAATTTGGTGAAAAAATTCCCCAAAATGCCTGAGATATGCATCAAAGTTGAAAAAATCCTATTTATTCCATTATACATCTTACCAGCATTTCCTCAGTTCGCGGTTGGCTTTGAAGAGTGCAGATGTGAACCCGGTCCACCGAAGATCATCGCGCCGGACTCTGGAGGTAAGTATGAGGTGAGGGGGGTGTGGGGAAGCAAGGTGCACAGAGGGTGGGCGCGGGTGTGGGTCAAGACAGTCAGCAAGGGACTGTTCTTTCTTTCTAGGTTTTTTTTTTTATTTTAGGAAGACGAGCGGGATGTTTGTCACGCTGGGGTGGGCTCCCAGCATGGCAGCAGAAAGTTTTTTGGGGGGGGGGCCAGCGGAGCCAACGGGGGACTGGGTATCCCTGTCGGCCACAGAGGTTTGCCACGCTGGGGTGGGCTCCCAGCGTGGCACCTGGAAGGCTATTTAGGGGGGCAGTGGAGACAACTGGGGATTGGGCACCCCGGTAGGCCACACTGTCTGTGTTGGGGGGGAGCGCGTGAGCACGTTGGGGTGGGGTCCCAGCATGCTACTTATTGAAGGGGGGAGGAGCTGTCTCTGACAGCTCTTTCACTGCAGTGCCAACGTGTAGGCACTCTGCATACTGCTAACGGCGGCAGCATGCAAATTACCTATATGCTTCAGTTCTTTTTTTCAACTGTACGCCGCTGCATTTGCAAACGCTGTCATAGACAGCTCTTACATTAATTAGCACGGTGGGGCCGCGCCTGCAAAAGGCAGCTGGGCACTGGAAGTTGGAGGCACACCTCACAATTCTCGTGGAGGAAGTATCTATGTTTCTTGCACGTGCGTGCAAGCAAACATAAAAACTAGAAAAGACTATGTTTACTCTCAGAACAACCACAAGTATATTCCAACCATTTCCAAAAATAATATCTTAAGATGTTTTATAATGCCTGAAATTATATTTCGAAAGCGGTAACATTTACACTGTTAGACATAAAAACATACGTTTGTTTCAAATTAAAACTTGGAGTCCGACCAGCATGAATAGATCCTGTTTATATCGTGCAATTACATTTTGGAATGTACTACCAAATATGATTCAACAGATTCAATGCGACTGTTTTTAAGAAAATTCTTAAGAATTGATGTTTTCTTTTTAATTCAAAATGTCAATGTTTTTGTTAGATCCAGAAGCAAATGATTTCATACCTTGTATTGGACCAACATAGATGTAACAAAAATAATGTTTTTGTTAGTAATATTTTTATGTTTGTAATTGTTGAACATGGTCCCTACATTTTGTGTGTATATATATATATATATATTTTTTTTTTTTTCTTCCATTATCATTATTTACTTATAACTGTTGTGGATGTACGCTGAATTTATGTGTCCAGGTCACGGTCCATTCATACTGTTGGGTTCTTATCCGGTTAATAAATAATGAAAAAAATCCATCTTACCTCTCTCCTCAAAAGCAGGTTATCTAGGTTTTCCCCTTGGCCCTAACTGAACTTTCTCAAGCTTTAAAAAGGTAAACATATGACCATTTCCTTTCTTCTTGATGTGACATGCCAATGCATTCTCTTCTATTCCTCTGGTTTGTTTTGTTTGCATGCTCTGTTTTTCCCTCAGCCAACCCGGCTGCCCACTCCTTCGGGCAGCCAGCCCATACCCCTGCTACTCCCCCATCTCGCCGTCTGCTGCCTTCTGCCACACCAACCGTTGTGATGTATCCCTTTGCTGGGGGGGGGGGCCCATACCCATGGGGACAACTGGGAGGGGAAACTGAAGTGCCCGAAAGCACCTCCTTGCGTCTTGTTCAGGCAACGAAGGAACAGCTGGGGGGCTTCCCAACTTCGCAGCAAGGTGGAGGTGCGATGACCATCATCCGGCTGGCACAGGTGGTGATTTTATTTCCTTTTTCTGCCCTCCCACCACCCCTCACTGGGCCACACACTTGAAATGGTGACCTGAGGCTGGGATATGTGGGGGAGTGTCGAGGCTGCATGCCGCCAAGCATGTCCGTCAATCAGCCTCCAGGTGCCAGAGGCCCTACTCTCTCCCCCCCCCCCCCAAGGAGGGAAGCATCTAATGAATGCTCTGGAATCCTTCCCTGCCGGTCTCTACTCCTGACACCTGGGCTCAGGGCACAAACCCAGGTGGCCAGAGTGCCAAACGATCCTTTTCGCTCTGCACCACGGAGCTAACTTCTCTATTCCTCCGTTGATCTCACTGATATGTGTTCCTTTTTGCCTTGTTGTACATTATTTTTTGGGACGCATAAGAATAAATGAGAATGGAACAGTATCCACACAGCCAAGTACTTCAGATGTAGCTGCAGGGGGTACGCAGTTTTTGGAAACACTCTTCCCTAGAGAGGAGTATCAATCACTCCTTGAAGAGCTAAACTGGGAAGAATGAACAACACAAACTGCCACAGCAAGCCGACCACAGGAAGGACCCATGACCGTAACAGATGCCTTTTGGAAATATGAAAGAATGGCACTGAAAATAAGAAGGCTTCATTGGCAAAAGGTAACATTACAAGCCTATTTAGAGGTCAGAAAGGTACGCAGGGGCCTATGCATTTTGAAATGGCTGGCCTTTGGATTTGAAAGAAACCCATCCATGGCAGAGTGGAAAGTTACACTCCTGCAGGCATCAACTGCTTTAACTAGGATTATGAGTCTATATATGGATGAGTAAGAGAGCTTGCTGAAATAAAGATTATATATATAATATATATTGCCCTCTTAAGAATATGATGTAATCAATGCTATGAGGGATATCTTCATCTAAAAAAGTGCAGCATATCGAAGAAGAATGCAACAATTCTGGGCAAAAGTGTAATCAGTTTAAAATGTAATACACACTTTGTCCCAAGTTGATGTGAACAGTTAAGTGTTTTTAAACAGTTTTTCACCACATTAGTGTTATGGAGGTATAGACTTTAGCCCTCTGAAGATGCACTAGAAATTATAGCAAATTTGCACACAAGTTTAAACCTTTGGCTAGTGACATCACAGATTGGGCTACTGAACTTTTTTTTTTTTAATCACTGTTGGTGCCTGCATTGAATGAACATGTATTGGTCACTATTTCTGTGATGTTTAGAAACTCGCAGTCGCACTCTGTGGTGCTAGCTAATGGTGTTACATGTCTTTGTGCAATACATGTGTACTGTCTCTTTGAAGATTTAAGTTTAAATGTGAGTCACCATAGGGTGTCAGTTACCCATGAATAAGAGCCGGTTGAGGGCTTGAAATATCAGCTTATTTACCCCTGCTGTGCTGCTCTGTAAGTTTTTATCGTTATTTATGTATGAAATTCAGTCTGAGCAAGACTCTTGTTTTAAACGGCAAAACACAGAGCCTGGTTTGTTGTTTTGTTTGTTCTTGAGTACCGAGAGGTACTAGCAGCGGCCACTTTTGGCTTTGTTGTATGATATGCTATTGTACCACAAAAGGGTATGATGAAGTTACATAACCTTTGAACTGTGGTACAACATTATTTCAGCAAGGATGGAAATCCATGTTAAACAAGGGCCAGTTATACACTATAATAAAAGGTACTAGTGCTGCTGGGAAGGATGATAAAGTATGCTGAAGGGGTGGATACAGGAGGAATCGTACAGGGTATGGGATGGGTGTGCATAGGAAGGATATATATGCAATGACATATGGTTCTGAGGAAATCAAGGGTGCTGAGAAAAATGGTATGAGCAGACTGAGTGCATTATATAGATGGCTGCAATGCTAAAACAAGTTGATGCTAAAGGTACTCACCTCTTGTCTGTGGAATTTATAAGATTGGAGACCTGTTGAAGATATTCTCTAGCATACACCACCACAGGTTCAGAGTCATTCAGGCTGACCGGAGAAAAAACGTACGAGAGGAAAGGCATCCAGTCAACAACTGGGGCCAGTGTCTAGAGAGAGAAGGCGAAACAAGCAAAGAGGTCACATGAAACACCCGGAATTGAGACTACAGAAGAAAGACAGTTAAAGGCAAAAAAAAGCTCTATTCCAGCATCTCAGTGTTTCATGGCAAACCTTGTTTGGCTGAATCTGACCGAGACAAGGATATGAAAGTGAAACACTATGGGAACCAGGAGGGGCAGCAGGTCATGACAGACGGACTTAAAGGAAAACTACACCCAAAACCTGAAAAAATATATGTTGTGCAGAGTGTTTTAATTTGTATGTGAAGTTCTAGTGTTTCCTTCCCTCTGACTGGTATTAGGAGTTTTTCACAAATTAGCCTGCTAGCTTTATGCTAGTTTTATGACCCCTGGGGATCTCCATACCTGATAGTGTAATTGTATTTCTGGTTCCCACAGTGCATTTTGTCTCATGTGACTGTGATGTAAGAGAGACCAACATTCAGCACACGCATGCCAAACAAACTAAATATCTTGGAAGCTTTACAAGCTGCACAAAATTACCAGCAGCAAAGTTTTCTGGACAGTAAAACCTTTAGGATGAGGGTGGTCACCAAGCTGAATTCTACAGATTTTAAAATATAGCCATCTCTGTTGTGAACTGATTGTAATGCAATGCTTTCTGCTGGATTTATGGGCTCTGCTACATCACCATCACATGAAACAAGGTGCATTCTAGGACAAAGAAATGCAATAAACCTATTTGATATGGTGATCTCCAGGGGTCGTAAAACTACCCTTAAGCTAGCAGGCTAATTTAAGAAAAACTCCTAATACCAGTTAGAAGGAAGGAAACACTAGAACTTCACATTCAAATTAAAATACTCTGCACAACATATATTTTTTCAAGTTTTGGGTGTAGTTTTCCTTTAAGAGTCTCGAGATGCAGGTTTCAATCTGTTTTAGAGTAGCAACGAAATTAGTATGCAGGGGACTTGCTTCCTTCAGTATTCCAACTTTACAACCTGTCCTATCCATAAAAAGGCCAAAAGGGCTATAAATACAGGTTACTCACCTGTAACAGGCATTCTAGGAGTGGTATATGTTGTTCATCCACACTGTCTGGTAGGCTCCTTGCCGCTTTAAATCTTGCTGGAAGGTCTTCAAGCTGGCTCCTCCCACCCACCTGGGTGGTAAAACCCTCAGCTCCACCCCATGTCACCAGATCTAGCCCGCTGGAAGCCAGGTTGCACGTCAAGCTGGGGAGGTCGGGTGGGTCACGTGGATGAACAACATATACCACTCCTAGAATTCCTGTTACAGGTGAGCAACCTGTATTTCTAGGGACGTGGATATGTTGTTCAATCCACACTGTCTGGCAGACTCCTAGCAGTTCTCCAGGAGGAGGGAGGCAAGGTGCGCACCCCCTACTTAGGAAATAAGGACAGGAGAACAGAGGTCCCAAAACCAGCATCCCGGTGTGACTCCAGGTCACTGTGGTAATGGGAAATGAAAGTGTGTGCTGACTTCCAGGTAGCAGCCATTGAAGCAGCAGTATGGTGGGTAGAATGAGCTCTTATCCCTTTGGGAGGCTTCATGCCCGCCAACCTATAACGGAGATCTATGCAGGAGGTGACCCACCTGCTTATCGTCTGTTTGGCTGCAGGTCTGCCAGGTGCGGCTTCAGCGTAGGTGACAAACAGCTGGCGAACCTCTCCCCGAATTGCAGCCGTTCGCTCCTTATAATGAGAGCACTCTTCTAGGGTCCAAAGTATGGAGCCTATATTCGGCCTCCGAGGTGTGACTGGGGTAGAACACCGGTAGAGTCAACACCTGATTCAGGTGAAACTCCGACACCACCTTCGGAAGGAATTTCAGGTGGGGGCAAAGGGCAACCTTGTCCCTGTGGAAGACCAGATAAGATGACTCGATGGAAAGCACCTGGAGCTCACCCATCCTTCTGGCTGACATGATAGCCACCAAGAAGGCGGTCTTCCACGACAGGTGGAAGATATCGCACCTGTGCATCAGTTCAAATGGCTTGCCCATGAGCTTAGCCAATACCAGCAGTAGATCCCATGGAGGTGGAGGTTCTCGCACCGGAGGGGATATGTGATTAAGGCCTTTGAAAAAGTGCCTAACCACCTTCTCCTGCGCCACCGACTGCTTGCCAGCCCACGCCCGGTAAGCAGAGATGGCTGCCAGGTGCACCTTTAGGGTCATCGACTGAAGCCCTAGCTAAGAAAGGGACCACAGGTAGTCCAGAATACTAGCCAAGGAACAGGAAGAAGGGTCCAACCCCTTGTCCTGACACCAAATGGAGAATCTCTTCCATTTGAAGGCGTAGCATTTTCAGGTCGACTCCTTACGGGATGCCTCAACGATGTTGAGGACCTCATCGGAAAGACCCAAGGCCTGGAACTCTAGCCGTTCAGGAACCAGGCCGTCAGGTGCAGGGATTGAAGGTCCGGATGGAGAACCTTCTCCTTGTCGACTGAGATCAGATCTGGGCAGGCTGGAAGCCGCCTCGGGACCCTGGAGCTGAGGCTGAGGAGATCTGGGTACCAGAACTGGTGGAGCCAGTCTGGGACTACCAGAATCACCTGTGCCTTGTCCCTGTTTGCCTTGAGAAGCACCTTGTGGATCAAGGGAAATGGAGGGAAGGCATAGAGAAGGCCCGGGGTCCACGGCCTCGAGAATGCATCCCCCCGCAGTGAGCCCTGCTGAGGGGGGCAGGCATGAAACAGTCTCAGCTTCGCATTCTCCCTGGAGGCAAACAGGTCCACCTGAAGGGTGCCCCAATGGGAGAACAGATCTTGTACTACCTCCGGCAGGAGAGACCACTTGTGAGATGCAGCGCCTATCCGACTGAGGGCATTGACCAGACTGCTGGAGGCTCCTGCCACATGGATGGCTAGGAGATCCGCCTCCAGGCTGATCACGAGAGACCAAATGCAGAGAGCCTCCTTGCACAGAGGCAAGGAGTGTGTCCCGCTCTGATGGCTGAGGTAGTACATGGTCGTGGTATTGTCCATCTGGACCTGAACCACCTGACCCCGCATAAACGGGCGCAAAGGCGGTGAGGGCTAGTCAGACTGCTCGAAGCTCCAGCAGGTTGATGTGGCATCGAGACTCCTGAGGGGGCCAGAGGCCGTGGGCCCTGAACTCCCCCAGATGGGCACCCCAACCCATCAGAGATGCGTCGGTCGTTAGAGTGACCGTCGGCTCGGGACAGACAAACGGGATACCCTCCTGCAGATGAGCTGGGACAAGCCACCACTGCAGTCCATCCTACATCTCCTGGGTCACTGTCACGTCCAGAGGACTGGAGCGTTATGACCACTGGCTGGCCAGTCCCTACTGCAGGGGACGCATATGCCAGCGGGCCCAACGGACCACGCTGGTGCAGGCTGCCATGAGGCCCAGAAGGCGCAGGAAGTCCCGGGCAGGGCGCAATTGCCCAACCAGAAATGACTGGGCAAAGGAGGAAAGGACCTCTGCCCTGTCTGCCAGGAGCCGGGCTCTGTCTCGAAGAGAGTCGAGCTCTGCCCCGATGAACTGAATTACCTGCGATGGCACAAGTTCCGATTTGGCCTCTTTGATGAGGAGGCCAATCTGAGAGCAGACCTGGAGGGTCAGATCCCTGGACCGCTCCACCTCCAACCTGGAGGGGGCTGCAATCAGCCAGTCATCCAGGTAAGGGAACACCCGAACCCCTCGGCACCATAGGAATGCTGTCACCACTGCCATGCATTTGGTGAAGACCCTGGGAGCATTAGAGAGGCCGAAGGGCATGGTCCGGAACTCATAAAAAGATCGCTCTGCTCTGAAGTGGATGAATCACTGATGAGATGGATGGATTGGGACATGAAAGAGCGCATCCTGAAGGGCCAGAGAACAGAACCACATGCCTAGTTCCAAGGATGGAATGATCTGAGCCAGAGTGACCATCTTGAAGGTGCGCGGCCTTAGAAACTTGTTCAGGTCGTGCAGGTTGAGAATGGTGCCAGCCCCCATCCGCTTTTGGGACCAGGAAGTACCTGGACACAAACCCTGGGTCTGGGGAGGCACGCCACCTCGCTGATCACCTCCTTCTGGAGGAGCAAGACAATGTTGGCTCGACGAGCTGATAGAGAGGCTGCGGAACCCCTCACCCCCTGTGGGGTGACGGCTCGATAGGGAGGGAACTGCTCGAATTCCAGAGGCAGACCCCTGCTGACCACTTCTAGCACCCAGCGGTCCGTGGTGATAGCGGATCAGGCGGAAAAGAAGTGGCGGAGACGTCCCCCCACAGGAGGAACCTGGGGAGAAGTGACGAGGCTGGGGGGGACGCCCCTCAACCCGTCAGTGGGCAGGCTTGGAGGAAGGACTCGCCGAGGGACCTCCTGGACCCTTACCTCCAGGTTTCCTATTGGAGGAAGTGGCAGACTTGGACTTAGGGTGCCAAGTGTGAGCCTGCTGGCCCTGTTGCTGGTGTTGCTGGGCTGGACATGCCACAGGAGCGAAAGGGCTTACGCTGCTGCTGGCGGCCTTTGTCCTTCTGGGCAGACGAGACAGAGTCCAAGGTGGCACTGGACTTCTCCATCTTCTGGAGATGGTCTTCCACTCTGGGCCCGAACAAGTCGGTGCCCAGAAAGGGAACATCTGCCAGCTTGTGCTGGGTGTCCGCTGTGAAGGTGGAGATCCTCAGTCAAGCTCTGCGGCGCATGGCCACTGTGGCCGCTACTGACCGGGCACAAGAGTCACCAATGTCCAATGACGTTTGGAGCTGTTGTTTAGCCATCACCCTTCCATGATCCTGCACCTGCTTGACTGTCGTCTGCAGGTCAGCTGGGAGATGAGGAATCACCTCATCCAGGGAACCCATAAGGGCGTGTGAGAAATGTGCCATCTGTAAGGCCGAGCTAGCCTGTCAAAGGCCTAAGGAGGAAGCAGCGTAAACCTTCTGCCCTGAGTAGTCCAGCTTTTTGGATTCCTTGTCTGGCAGTTTGTCCACGTCCCTAGCATTCCCAGAATGCCGGAAAATGCTATCGGTCACTAACCCCTCCGTAGAGGGATGCTCTGAAAAACCGAAGAGTGAACCGGTGGGGACCATGTACTTGCGATCCATCCTGGCCAAAGGCGCGGGACAAGATGCTGGTCACTGCCATAACTCCAAGGCTGGGCCCACAATGGCTTTGGCCACTGGAAAGGCCTCCGTAGGGGAATCCCCTCAGTCCAGTATCTCCGTAAGGGGATATTTGGCCCATTTTTGAACGGGTTCAAGCTGCATCCCAGTAGATTCTGAGATAAGTGGAAGCATACCCAAAAATGAGGATGATCTCTCGTCCACCTACTGGTCCCCTGCAGATTCCAGATCAAGCGGCCTGGAGAACAGGGAGGGGTCGTCGTCAGACTCAGAGGAGTCTGCGAACAGCTGCCGAGCGCCTGAGCCACCCTCCACCTGCCGAGGTCGATCGGGAGTGAGGGTGACCGACAACCTGTGGGGCAAACCCTGACCAGACCGAGAATCCTTGGTTGGGGCACCAATCTTCGGTTGTGGAGGCGGAGGTTCCACCAAAATGGGTGGAGCAGCCAGTTTCATCCGAACAACCGGCGCCAGCTCCTCGACTACCATGAGGGGTTGTTTTGGCCACTCCAGTGACAGCCACTTAATGGCTGGAGAAGGTGACAGAGTCAGCTTGTTACCGATCAACAAAAGTTGCTGCTACAGCAAGTCCTTGTAGCGTCGACGTAACTTACACCGGAGCCTATCCTCCGAAGAGGACGAGCGGCGATGCCGCTTTCCATGGTGCCGAGACCGCCAACGTCGGTGGGACCGGCTGGACCTGGAAGAGGACCAAGACCTTCGGTGACACCGAGGGTGGGTCAGAGAGGGGACAGGGGAAACCTGCCCCTCCCTCAGTTCAGAGACCTTAACTGCGGACTCCGGCACAGGAGGCACAGGCAAGTCCTTGGTAACCACTGGGGGAACTGGTGAAGAAGGGTTGTCGGCTTCTCCAGTCGACAGACCGTCCAGGTCAAGAAAAATCTCGACCACGTCGATGGGTATCTCGGCCAGCTGACCTGACGGGGACACTGTGAAGCCAGCGGCCGCAGCCGCAACCTCGACCAAAGACGAGAGTAGACGGTCTGCTGAAGGGGATCCCTCCTGCTCCCACGAACGTCGACGGTGGGACTTACCTTTTGGATCTTTCTTCTTGGACCGACTGGTATGTCCCGATGGCCCTTCTCCCTTAGTGGACAGGGACTTACACAGCTCCTTAAAAGAAGCAGTGTAGGAGAAGCCCAAGCACAGCGGGATAAATGCCGTGGCTGAGGAGGAAGAAGATGCGGCCTGGGCCACCTCCTCCTCGAGGGCGATCAACTGCTCCAGCAGCTCCGCGGAGCCCGCTGCTGCAGACATCGACCAACGGGCCTCCTTAAACTTCACCAGTGGGTACTGTTTCTCGGGGTGCCTGAGTTGTAACCTGGCAGCGCGGTCCTCTAAGACCGAAGCTGAAAAGGACTTGCACAAGTCGCAGGCCTGCGAATCGTGGCCAAGCCCCAGGCAGTAAATGCACGTGGAGTGCAGATCGGTCCGGGACAT
Source organism: Neoceratodus forsteri (assembly GCA_016271365.2). NCBI lineage: Eukaryota > Metazoa > Chordata > Ceratodontiformes > Ceratodontidae > Neoceratodus > Neoceratodus forsteri. Next base: position 130,621,135 of record CM057452.1, read on the forward strand.
CTTCTGCCCACAAGGGCACCGACTGAATCTGGGAGTCGATTTGTCCATCGCAGCCGCGAGGGAAGATGAAGACCTCAGTCCTGTAAATTTTAAAATTAGTTTCGGAAAACCCGAAGAGTTTGGATCCAGGCCTAAAATGCAGAGCGCTAAGGAGGGAACCTGAGCTTCCAAGCAGTAAGGAAGATCTGGCGTCATGGGTCAGAGCTGAGGGTTTTACCACCCGGGTGGGTGGGAGGAGCCAGCTTGAAGACCTTCCGGCAAGATTTAAAGTGGCAAGGAACCTCCCAGACAGTGTGGATTGAACAACATATCCACGTCCCTAGAACTGGGTTATTCCACTGCTGCCCATTACATGTCTCATGTACGCACCACCCCCATCTTCCCTGTCTCCCTCCCAATGACAGAGGTGACTACGGCTACTCCTTTACCAGTCGGGAGGATGAGCAAGTGGCCGCCTTCACATCGGATACTAATCCTGTTCCTTAGTCTTTTGGCAGGAGTGTGTGAATGTCAAGTAGCCTGCTCCCTCTTCCCTCTCTGAAAGCAGAATGCCTCAGACCCATGACCTAACTAACTTCTATTTAGCCTTGAAGTGGAATTCTGAGGGAGTCTGGAGGTATCATAGGTATTTCAGAGAAAGAAGACAAGAGTCTTTTGTGCTTGCACTTCAATTAACCAAAGTATCCAGTTATGTTGCAGAGTATGAGATCTTGTATTGGGGTGCTGATCCTGAAAGGTAAAACCTAAACAATCCTAGAGATCATGATTTACAATAGCGCTAAAAGCTAGACATAAGTCCTCCTGCATTCTGCGGTACTCCAAAGTAAATAGTCCTAGTTCCTTTAGCCTATTTTCATAACTGAGGCTTCTTAAATCTCTAACTGCCCTAGCTGCTTTCCACTGCACTCCCTCTAGTGCCTTTATTTTGGTCTTTGTCCCTGGTGCTCAAAATTGGGCACAGTACTTGAGATTTGGCCTGACCAGTGATGAGAATAAGGGTACCATTACTTTCCCTGTCTCTGCTTGCAATAATATGTCTGAGTATACTATTCAGTACTCCATTTGCCCTTTGTTTAATACCATGACAGTGTGTTGTGAAACTCAGGTAATTGGTTATTACAACCTCCAGAGCTCTTTCTTGGGAGACCACTTTCAATATGTCCCCCCCCCCCCAAAAAGTAATATTGCGCGTTCAAGTTGTTCTTCCCAAAATGCATAACTGAGCACTTATTGCACCGAAATCCAGCCCAAGCACTCAAGCCCATTCTTCCAGTTCTTTTAACCCTCTCTTTAGTATTTACGCTCAAAACTATTCTGGTATCATCTGCAAATTTTGCAACCCACCCATTCCCAATGCTCCTCACTGATGTTATATACAACTTAAATAGACACGGGCCAAGCAACGAGCCCTGCAGGACCCCGCTAGTCACATCTGCCCATTCTAATTTAATGCCCCTCATAGTCACCTGTTGCTTTCAGTCTTTCAGCCATGACTCAACCCATTTGATACTGTTAACTGTCCAAGCCCATTTAGCACAAGGTGTTAATCAGCTCATCATGGGGAGCCCCATCGAACGCCTTTGTGAAGTCCATAAATATCACATTCACAGAGTAGTTGCACTCAAGTGCACAGCTAACTTGGCGGGGGGGGGGAGATGGATTGGGGTTGTGAAGTCAAGGAAACACCCAGGGACAAAATGGGACTAGGAGAGGGGTCCTCCCTCCCTGCCTGGTGCCCACACCCCCAAGGGCTCCACTTCTTGTGGGCAGATAGCGCAGTAAACCTCTAACTGTCCATCCTACTCAGGCAGTGTTATGCAACGTCAGGTCAGTTAAGAACAAGACAGCAGTAATTGCTTATCTTATTGGAACATCTGACCTGGCATGCATCACCGAGACCTGGCTGGATGAGAATGCTGGTCCCATACTGGAGTCAGCAGTTCCAGCTGGGTACTTGGTGATACACTGCCCGAGGTTGGATCATAGGGGCGTGGGTGTAGCCATTTGTTTTAGGACGGCACTGAGCCTTGTAGATGTGCCAGTTGGGGTCACTAGACCCTTCGAGCGGATCGTAGGCACAGGTGTGGGCTACAGGATACTTCTTGTCTACTGTCCACCCGGGGGTGAGAAAGACTTCCTGCAGGAAGTCGTGGACTTCATTGCTGACATGGTGCTGGAGTCCTCCAGATGGTTGGTGCTGGAAGACTTCAATGCCTGGGTCAATGATGAACTCTTGCATTTTGGCCAAGACTTCCTCCAACTGATGATTTTGTTGGGCTTTATACAGGTGGTTACCTCTGTGACCCACAGGCAAGGTCACTCGTTGGACCTGGTGTTCCTACTGGGGAAGGAGATCTCCGACGTGGTGGTGCAACCTGTCAGATGGTCTAATCACCACACTATAGGGTTCAGTTTCATGGCTCCCTCCAATAGACCTGCCCCTTTGGGGATGGTGTGGTACCATCCTTTATGGGGTATGACCCCGATGGTCTTATGGTGACAGCGGACCTATCTGGCAGTTCAATGATAAGCTGGAATCCAGGGGAACTATTACTGGCCTATAACAAGGTGATGAAGGATGCCCTGGATTCTATAGTTCCTGTCTGTGTTCGCCCCCTCACCCTTGGTCTGATGGGACTTTGAGGGAGTTGAGGAGAGTGGAAAGGTTGTTGGAGCGATGCTGGTGGAAATCCGGTCTGGCTGTTGACAGGCTTAGGTTGACGTCCCATTACAAGGACTATCAATCAGCCATCTCCCATAAAAAGGCAGAGTTCCTGTCCAGGGAGATTGCCGCTGCGAGAAATTGACCAGCTCAGCTCTTTCGCACTGTGGACAGACTGTGCAATCCAGCCTGTCTCCAGAATTGTGGCGCTTTTTCACAAAAAAAGTATGAGGAGTTTGCTCGATTTTTCACAGATAAGGTTGCCACCATCAGATTGGAGATCTGTTCGGCTCACTCAAATGGACAAGGTGGTGATCGGTGGGAGGTTACAGGGGCCCAGTTTGTCTGGACCGACTTTCACCAGGTGGAAATCATGGATGTCGTGAAGATCGTCCAGGGTCTGCGACCAACTTACTGAAGTTTGGACCCTGGTCCAACACGCCTCCTGGTGGGGTGCATGGAGGTTCTCGGACCAGTCCTGGCTGAGATAGTTAGGTGTTTGTTGGAGACGGGGGGAGTTCCCAGACACCCTGAAGGAGGGAGTGGTGCACCCAATTCTGAAGAAATCTTCTCTCGACCCTAACTGTCTCGCTAACAACAGGCCTGTCTCTAACCTGCCTTTTGTGAGCAAGGCTATTGAGAAGGCAGTCACATTGCAACTGGACGATCATCTTACCAACCACGACATCTATGATCCCCTCCAGTCTGGTTTCAGGAAGAGGCATAGTACTAAGACAGTGCTGGTTCGAGTACTTAATGATCTCCTAATAGTGAGAGATCGGAGGAGCCAGTCAGTCTTGGTTCTCACTGTGGATCATGTGTTGGAGCGGCTGGTCTGTGGGCTGTCTGGGACAGTCAGCATGATTTCATTCCTTCCTCATGGGCAGGACTCAGAGAGTGGAGTTGGGGATTTTTCCCTCTGACCTTCTCCCCTTGCCATGTGGGGTGCCGAAGGGCTCTATGCTTTCGTCCATGTTGTTTGTGGTGTACATGCTGCCATTAGGAGACATTACAAGGCAGTACAGGCAGAGTTTTCACTGCTACGCAGAGGACACTCAGCTGTACATGTCCTTTGTACCACAGCAGGGTGATGTTGTCTCAGTCTTTAACTGCCTCGTTGAGATTCAGGATTGGATGAGTACCAGCTGGTTGAGGTTGAATCCATATAAGACTGAGGTGTTGGTTGAGGACCCAGGTTGTCAGGCAGAGGGGTTGTCGGCTGGGCAGCCATCAGGGCTATGGCTGGTGAGCAGCCAGCTGACGACCTCTGATCAGGTGCGAAATCTGGGCATTATGCTTGATGATGGGCTGACACTAAAGCTTCAGGTATCAGCCGTCTTCAAGACCCCTTTCTACTAGCTGAGGAATATCACCCGGATAAAACACCTGATTCCACCTGATGATCTTCCAACGCTGGTCCACACCTTTGTGACCACCCACCTCGATTACTGCAATGCCCTATACCTAGGGCTGCTGGGAGGACCTTCGCCACCAGCTGCTGGTGCAGAATGCGGCTGCCAGGTTGTTGACAGGCTTACTGAGATCTGGCCATATCACACCTGTGCTCCATGGACCAGGTTATTGACCTATAAGGCCCTACACGGACAGGGACTGCAGTATTTGCAAGATCCCCTTTGCTCTTACTGTCCTCTCCACTCCACCGACGAGAGATTGCTAGAGGTTCCCAGGGTCTGTCTAAAAACCTCTGGAGCGAGATCATTTGCATTTGCGGCTCTGACCCTGTGGAACTCTCAACCTTGCTGGATTAGAGAGTGCTCGACCTTTGAGGCCTTCAAATCCACCTTGAAAACATATTTATTTAGTCTTGCACTTATTTGAACTATTAAAGTTGGCCGCTTATAATTAGTCCTTTGAACTGAACTGTTTTATAGATTACATCGCTAAGACCAAATGTGTAATAGCGTTTAATAAATAAAGTTTGCTTGCTTGCTAACCTTGTAAAATTGGATCAAATTTGTCGGAGAAATTGAGGTTTTAATGGTATCTGTCCAGGGTGCGGCACTTCCCATTATAACGCCAAGCCACAGAATCGCTATTTGCTCTAACTATATATATATATATATACTGTATATCTATATCTATCTATCTATCTATCTATCTATCTATCTATCTCTGTCTATATAGATATATATATCGGGTGTCAGCGTGGCTCAGTTGGTAGCACATCCGCCTCTGGACCAGTAGGTTGTGGGTTCTCGTCCCACACCGGGATTGGACTTGCACCTAAAAATCACTGGCATCTGATTGCAGTATTGGGGGTGCTGTACTGCTGGGGTGTGCCGTCCTTCAGATGAGACGTTAAACCAAGGTCTTTTCTGCCCATCCTGGTGTTGTCCTGGTGGGTGTCCAGGTGGAAGTAAAAGAACCCAGGGCACTCTTCGCAAAAGAGTAGGGAACATTCCCGGTGTCCTGGCCAACATTCCCCTTCCCATAAACCGGTTCATGCAATTATCCAGGCTGTGTGTGGGTGATGATGTGCGATATGGCCGCCACCACACATTCAGTCACTTCACTACCAGTCTAGCATTGCTTGTAAAGTGCTTTGGGATACTGTGTATGAAAAGCGCAATATAAATGCTGATTCTTCTTCATCTACATCTATCTATATAATTTTAATGTTTGTGCCCCCTTCATCTCCAGTACGGCTTGTTTCTGGCAGATGCCTTCAGCCCTGTACCCAGCCTTCTCTTATCCCTTCCTACACCCCAAGGTGGGGCCTACCTGGATAGCTGACTCAGGCAGAGTGTTGGTCCTCCTACATGAGAACCTTCTGGGTGTGGTGGCTAGTTAGCTAAGCCAGGCCCTGAGGCTGCTCAGTCATCCTGCAGCACAGTCATTCCCCCCCCCCAAGCCCCCGTGTTCCGGCTGGTCCTGACCCCTGAGGCTGCCAGTGAGCAAGGAGATCCATGTTCAGGATGATGCGTAAGGAAGCAGATCCCTGCAATGTCCTCCATTCCCACAGCGTACCTCCACAGCACTACCACCCATGGTCACCAGGTGGCAATACTGCGGCGGAGTGAGCGACCCTCCCACCCCAGAGGAGGAGAACATTCTCTGGGATCCTCAATCCTTCTGTCCCTGGCCAGCCCCCCCAACAAACTGGGTTTGTTTCCAAACCCTGGTCACAGGCATCACGAGTGGTACTGCCACCACTGTGCCGACAGGCAGACACCATTTGTTCTCATAAAAAAGACTGTGGAGCAGATTTGAGCAAGAAGGTTGAAGCCCTGCTGTCCAGTTCCTGGGTAAGGGCTGAAGGCATTAGCTAAGCAGTCTGGGAAAGCCTGTACTGTGCTGCCACCATGTGCATAAATATCGAGCATCCTTCTCTAGTGACATCAGTGCTTTGCCATTCGTGAGCAATACATTCAACCAACAGTGGAAAGGGGAACGTGAACCAGTAATGTTTTCCGTTACCTGTAGTTCCTTGGCTTGTATTTTATGGTATATCAGCTCCTCATCTCTGCGCTGTTCTTGTGGAATGGTGATGTTGGCAAGGGCAGTCTCAAAGTCGAGGACCTGCTGCATCTGTGCCCGAGTCGGCTCCTGCTCCCCTCCCAGCAGCATCCCTAGCTCCACCATGTAGTTCAGGTACGCAGTCAACACCTTATGGTAAAAATAATGGTAGGCTTGTATGACAGAAAGAAGACTCACCCTTACACATTATACCAAATCTTGATGTCACCTTGGATTTTAACCAATCACATCAAGGAACCATCAGTCTCTATGTAATAAAAGAAGACTGCTAGTTTTTTAACACGACTGTTTCTTTTTTCTAATGTCATTCATCCTTTCACCCAGACACATTAATTTTAATTCAGTACTGCATTTGTGCTAAAAGGGAAGTAAATATTGCCACGGTCACTCAAATTGTGAAAGCCCTTGAAAAGTTCTTTCAAATACCTATGGTGTCAAGATTCCTACAATATAAATATTGAAATTATATGTAAATTAAATCACAGCAGGCCGCCCCCAACAGCCCGGCTGCAGCATGTTGGGCAGGTGACCAGCATTTGGCAACGGACTCTGGTCGTCGTGTCGGGGGCCAGGCTGGGTCATGAAAGGCTGCCAGAGGGCAGCTTTCCTTGGCCAGAGAGGGTTGGAGGCAGGTTTCGGGAAGTAGCAACCCATGAGGGCAGGCCAGGGATCTTTCTCTTGTGCAGGGGCACACTAAGTTGCTGAGGGTATAGGGCATGTCCCATGACAAAGGGGGAGAAAGGTGGAACAACAGAGAAAACGAGTGAAAAAAACTTCCCTGCTGTCTACATGATGACAAAAACACCCGAACACATCATATCCCTGGGAAAGTACAGTTATTTAAGAACTTATCATAACAACAGATCTTCGAGAGAGGCTCTTGCAGTAGGTAATAACCTTCAGAACTGAGCCGCCGGGTGTTAGGACCACACGGAAAACTTTAGCTAGCAATGCCTAGCAGGAGACTGCCCCTCCCCCCGCTGTCATGTGACGAATACCAATGCTTGTAGCCTGTGTAACAAGCTCCCTGAACTAGTGGCATTGATGGAAGAGGGACACCTGTTTATCGTGGCAGTCACAGACACATGGTACACAGAGAACCATGACTGGGATGTCAACCTACCAGGGTACACAAGCTACAGGAGGGACAAGGAGGGTAAAAGAGGAGGAGGAGCAGCTCTCTATGTAAGGGAAGGGATCAGAGCAATGGAACGAAAGGATAAACGGGGAGTAGAGGAGGCACTGTGGGTCACCCTGGAGACAGGAAAAGGCACCACAATCCGCATGGGGGTTACATACAGACCCCCATCTCGGGGAAAGCAATGGACAAGGAAATGATACAAGGTATCCTTAGAATGGCAGAAAAGGGGGAGAAATTGTTGATGGGGGACCTGAATATGCCAGATGTTAACTGGAGCACCTTTGCTGCAGCCACATCCAAGAGTAGGATTATTCTCAATGCCCTACAGAGGGAATGCCTCAGACAGCTAGTGATGGAACCCATTTGGGAGGGAGCAGTCTTAGACCAGGTAGGGTACTGTCAAATGGGGAAGGAGGAAGGATCTTGGATTTAGAAGTGGGTAGCCATCTGGGAACAAGCGACCACCAAACAGTGTGGTTCATGATAAACACAGCCATAGAGTCAAGCCATACAAAGACAAGAGTTCTGGACTTTTTAGGAAGGCTGACTTTGGGAAAATGGGAGCGTGCCTCAGAAAAGCACTAGCAAACGGGCAAGAAGGAGGGGTGGAGGAACACTGGGGAAAAATTGAAACAGCCATCACGAAGGCAACAAGCCTTTGTGTGAAGCAAAACAAAATGAAGGAAAAAACCACTATGGTTCTCAAAAGAGGTGGCAGGGAAGGTTAAGGAGAAAAAGTAGCATTCAAGAAGTTTAAGGAAACACAGAAGGAGCAGGACAGAGAACTGTACCAGTTAAAGCAGAAGGAAGTGGGGAAGGCAGTCAGAATAGCAAAGACCCAAACTGAGGAAAAGACAGCCAACTCAGTTAAGAAAGGGGATAAAACCTTTTACAGGTACATTAGGGAGCAAAGAAAGACCAAGGGAGGGATAGTGAGGCTTAATAAAGTGAAGGGAGGGTGGGCAGAGGGCGACAGTGAAAAAGCAAGGATACTGAATAAATACTTCTGCTCAGTATTCACAAAATTAGAGGAGGGGGAGGCACCTAAATCAAAGAATAGAAGCACTCTGGATAGGGAGGTTGATACCAGTCCATTCACAGAAGAAAGGGTTCTGAAAGAACTCTTAAAATTGAAGGTGGGCAAAGCAATGGGGTCTGACAGGATTCACCCAAGAATTCTAAAAGAACTAAGGGTAGAACTAATGACACATCTGACTACCCTTTTTAACAAATCACGGGAGGATGGTGTGGTACCTGAGGACTGGAGAAGGGTAGATGTGATCCCCTTCACAAAAGTGGGAGCAAGACAGAGGAAGTAAACTACAGACCTGTTAGTTTGACCTCAATGATACGGAAAACGATGGAAGCACTTCTGAAGGAAAGAACTGTTGAGTTCCTAGAGGCGAGTGGGGCACAGGACCCAAGGCAGCATGGATTCACAGCAGGAAGGTTGTGTCAGATAAATCTAATAGATTTCTTTGACTGGCAGTAGACGGGGGGGTGCCTGTGGACATGGCCTACCTAGACTTTAGCAAAGCATTTGACACAGTTCCACACAAAAGATTAATATACAAGTTAGCCAGCCTTGGAGTGGGTCCCAAGGTGGTAGTCTGGGTAAAACATTGGCTGGACAACAGGATGCAGAGGGTAACAGTAAACGGAATCCACTCTGAAGAAAGGGGGGTTACTAGCGGGGTACCACAGGGTTCAGTACTGGGACCAGTCCTCTTTAATGTCTTTATAAGTGACATTGCAGAGGGGCTGGAAGGAAAAGTATGTCTCTTTGCAAACGAATCAAAGATCTGTAACAGGGTTGATACAGAAGTTGGGGTGGAAAGGATGAGAAGGGACCTGGCAAGGTTGGAGGAATGGTCAAATGTATGGCAGCTTAGATTCGACGCAAAGAAGTGCAAAGTAATGCACCTGAGAAACAAAAACCCAGGGGAAGAGTACGCAATGGAGGTTGAGATACTAACATCAACAAAAATGGAAACGACCTGGGGATAGTCATATCAGATTACCTAAAGGTGGACAAGCAATGTAAGAAGGCAGTAAGGAGGGCTGGGGGCATACTGGGATGCACAGGGACAGGCATCACCAGTACAAAACAGGAAGTTGTTATCCCTCTGTACAGACAGTTGGTGAGACCCCATCTGGAGTACTGCATGCAGTTCTGAAGACCCCATCTCCGCAAGGACATAGACAGAATGGAGGCTGTCCAGAGAAGGGCAACTAAAATGGTGCAGGGTCTGTACCAGAAGACATATGAAGAGAGATTAAAGGAGCTTAATATAAGTATACCCTCGAGGAGAGGAGAGGAGAGGAGAGGAGAGGAGAGGAGAGGAGGACATGACAGAAACTTTCAAGTACCTCAAGGGAATCAACAAAGTCCAAGAGGGTAGCATCTTTCAGAAAAAGAGATGTGCAAAACAAGGGGGCACAATTTGAAGATAGAGGGGGGACGGCTCAGAGGTAATGTGAGGAAGTATTTCTTCACAGAGAGGGGTGTGGATACATGGAACAGCCTTCCTGAGGAGGTCATAGAGTCAAAAACAGTGGGGGAATTCAAGAATGCATGGGACCAACATAAGGCAATTTTGGTGGGGGTAGGAGGAAGTAGGCTGTTGGTTAACTAGGATCTGCAGCTTATCCATTAGGTAGGGAAATGGGCAGACTAGGTGGGCCAAGTGGTCCTTACCTGCCATCAAATTCCATGTTTCTATGTTTCCACTGCGGACTCGTCTAGTAGAGTCTGGATCTCTAATCTTAGGAGAGAAATGTGATCTCTCAGGTAGCGAGAGCAACTTGAAGGGTTTTCCAGAGGTCTCTCAAGAAATTCTATCGTGTGACCTAGAGCTAAGAGCAGAAGGACCCAAGTGTCTGTCGTAATCACCTGCCAACCCAACAGGTGGTTGGTGAATCGTCCCCCTACTGGTTCTCCCTTAGCTGGCGGCAGTGGCAGGGGGCCCATCCGCGAGTCAGGAGGTTGTGGGGGGTTTGGGGCAGCACCTCCAGAAGTGCGCTGAGCCTTGGCCGGGGGTGGTGGCTGCTGCTGAAGTAACCGGACGCTTGTTCCGACGTCTGGCAGGCTGCTGCTTGTTCTGATGCCACTGTTGGCGATGAATGTCTGTTTGTGTTTAGGCCCAGAGCAGTACATAGTGTGCACTGATTGCAAATCCTTGCCACTAGCTTGCAAATTGGTGATGATGTCTTTTGCATCACCCCCCAAAAATGACCGAACCCCGGAATGGAGCTTCCTGGATGGCAGCTTGAATGTCATCCCTAAGACCCAATACCCTTAACCTGGAGTATCTGCGTAGGCAGGCAGCAGTAGCTGTGCTCCTAGCCGAAGCATCTGCAGCATCATATGTAGCCCTGAGGGCATGGCAGCATGAAACCTCTGTCGTTCGGACTGTCTGAACAATCTCTGATTTCGCCTCAGAATTAGGCAAGGAGTCAAAGTCGGCTTTGAGCTGGCCTAGAATGGACTTCTGGTGGATGACCAGGTGGGCCACACAGTTCAATGCCTGAAGAGCCAAGGTAGAGGACGAATAAAATTTTCGTCCAAACTGGTCAAGTTGCCTGGAATCCTTGTCCGCAGGAGAGGTACTCACGTGTTTTGGCTTAGCAGTGCAGTCATAAGTTGTGTTAATGACCACCGAATCTGCTTTAGGATGGACGCTGAGGTGGTCCTTTCCCTCAAGAGCAAGACACAGTCTGCCAGGCTTTTTGGAGACAACGGTCACTGACAACAGCTGCTGCCAAATAGTGGAGGCCAAGTCTTCGTGACGGCCTAGCCAAGGAGGGATCGAAAGTGGTGACACCTCTGACATGTCCAGGTGCTCAGCCAGCCTCTTACGCTTGGGATCATGATCCTCTGTCTTCTAGCCTTGTGCCTCCTGGATTTTCTTAAGGATTTCCATAAAGCAGGGGTCCTCCGGTGGAGACTCCTTTGGTGCAGGAGTTTCATAGCCCAAGGCAGAAGAGGACGAGTCAGACTCTGAGTCTGATGAAGGGCTCCTATCCAGAGATAGCTCCCTAGGAAGGGGAGTCTCCTTCTGAGGCACAGGGAGCTCCCTGCTCAGGTCTGGGACTGAAGCACAGCCCAACGTCAGGTTCGATGTAGAGGGATGAGACTCCACTGGACAAAGAGACCTGGGTTTAGGTACCGGGCGGGCCATATTGAGATGGTAACCGGATGACATTGGTCTAGTTCTGTCACGAACAGCGTCTTGGCCTCATGCCACTAAGACTGAATGATAGCCCTGAAATCCACCTGAGGCTGCAGAGGGGGCTGATGCAAGGGCAGGTAGCCTGGGACATGGGTAACCTGGCATCTGGTAAACAGGTGTCAGGTAGCCCGCCACAGGAGAGCTGGGCGTAGGAAAATGTTGATTTGGATACCATGGCATCAGAAGCCCTGGCATCGGGCAGCTTGGTGTCAAATACCAGGGGTAATTTGGAACCTGGTAGCTTGGCGTCTGAGGGCCTGGAGGAGGCCCTGACAAAGGCGCCAAGGGACTTGGAGGAGGCCCCAACTGTGGTGTTGATGCACCTGGTGGAGGCCCTGACAGAATGTCAGAAGGGCCTGGTAACATCAGGTCCAGGAGCAGGCCAAATGGAGCCGAAGGGCCAGAGGGTTCTACCAGCATCCGGGGAGAAGCCATGGCCCAGACGGGGGAACTGGCAAAGGAGCTAAAGGGTTCTTGGGAAGGTCCAGCGTAGTGTGGTCTGGCATCGGCACCATGGGTGTGACAATGGGCAGACGCTCCTCTCCCTCTGTGTCCGAGTGGTGAGGCAAAGCCAGAGGTTCTACCGGAAGCAGCGGATAAGGAGGGTCCCAAGAGGGGGAACCCTCAGGGGAAGGCTGTGGCACAGGCGGCAGCCAGCGCTAATCCAGAGGATCGCTGTCAGGCCTGTTATTGGGGCCCAACAAAAAGGCAGTGGCTGGGCATTCACCAGAGAAGCCAGCGTTTGACTTATCAGCAAGGGCTGTGCCTTTGTCAGTGGCACCAAAGACTGTCTTACCAGCTGCACCTCCAGACTTAGACCCATGTGCATTAATGGGCCTAAGAGTGGCAGAAGCCTCAAAAGAAACCAAGGTGCCCACCTGAACCATGATCAGTTTAGGCAGGGGGGCTCAAGGGCTGATCCACGATTTTGGAAGCAGGTTTGGCAGTAGGGTTGCCACCTTTGGATGAGGCAAAAACTGGATCCTAAGCTTCACCCCTAGCCCCACCCCTTTTCATGACTTATCATGCATTGCTCCTCTTAGAAAGCCATTTGTTATATCAATAAAAGACAATGCTTAAGGAAGCAGTTCAACAGAAATGTTAAGATACTGTACTGTACCTATTAAAATTACTTTCCCAGGTTCTTCTTAGTTATTTATTTACTTATGTGTGTATTTATTTATTGACATTGGTTTACCAGATAAACACACAGAGATAAAATAAATCTCATTTGCAGATATGATCTGGGGGAGACAAGGGAAATGCTGTACAACAGTACACATGCTATATAATAATACATAATAAAGAAATTGTTTCCTATAACGTATGTACTTTATATATTTTTCTGTCTCCATTTTCTTTTCATGTTCACAGTACTATTTCAAAGTCAAAATGGTGACCATACTTTTTTCTTGAGGAAAATAATAATTTAAAACATTTAAAATGCCTAAATTCTGTTAGAGATGAAAATGTGTAAAAGTAGAAGACAGCTGGCTGAGTTGTTACAAAAGGTGGGGGCAGCTTTGCTGCTATGCCACATTAAGATGCAGTGGAAAAGATTAGGTTAAGTAAGTGCTAATGGTGTTATCGGCCATATTTTGCACCTCCCAGGATAACAGCTTTCACAAATAAAAGGCTATATTGACAACAGAACTTGTTTGTAACCTGGACATGTAGCTGAAACAAAGAATAAGATGACAACATCTGTTTCAAAAGTGTGCGAGCACTCAAACTGGTCCAAAAACCTCACCAGCACAGAGCAAAACCAGATTACCTGATAGGGACTCTGAAAACCTGATCACCAGGTAAAAAACCTGACAGGTGGCAACCCTAGGCTGGAGGGGCACTGCCTTTACTGGTGGAAGGCCACTTGACGTCTGCAGTCCCCAGAGGGAGCCACAGGCAGGAAGGAGACCGATCCCGATCTCGGTGCTTCTCCTTATCCTTCTTCTTCTTATTGGAGTCGGAAGAGCCCCCCAGTGAAGAAGACTAACTCAGCAGCTCCTGCAGCTCCTTCTCCACTGAAACATTCAGCTTCAAAATATGGGCTTCTAAGGCTTGTTGATGGCACTTTCGTGCGACCTGGTTGAAGCACTGATAGGCCGCACAGTCCTCGGTCTTGTGCTCAGGTCCCAGGCAGAACAAACAGAGGGAATGGCCATCCTTGTGCGGGAGCTGTGAGCCCCAGCAATTGCACTTGTTCTTATGCAACTCAGTAGATGTCAGAGAAGACATAAACAAAAAACACTACTTTTTCTAAAAGAAAGTAAAGAAAAAGGATGGAAATACTCGTCCGAAATGGCGGTCGACTGAAGCAACGTTCTCCATGAGGTCCAACGTGCACTGGTCAACGGCAGGAAAGAACTGGAGGGTGGGCGTGGTGACCACCCCTTATATAGCGTCACACTGATGTTTGCATGACATCTCGGGGCGGTCCCCCACCAGACACTTAGCTAAAGTTTTCTGTGTGGTCCTAACACCTGGCGGCTCAGTCTTTAAGGTTATTACCTACTGCAAGAGCCCTCTCGAAGTAAGATCAGGCTATATCTTTGAGCGATGGCAGGGAAACAGGAGAAAAATTTACATGGAAAAAAGTTAAAGGAAAGCAGCAGCCACTTCCTGGAAACTTGAAACAGAAAGTGATGTCATGACAGACAAGCTGTGATTCACAACATACAACATGCCCCTCAGTGATGTCCCTTTTTGTTTTAATTTACAGATAATTTAAATATTTATATTTCAGGACTCCTGAAACCTACGCCTAAGCCCAATCTCTGCTTGATCTTTTCATGGGCTTTCACAATTTGAGTAACCTGGGCAATGTTTTTTTCCCCTTTAAGAAATCATAATAAAGTTATTTTTATTAAATCGATTTTAAATGAACCTTTGAACTCTTTGAAGTGCAGCGTCCCTTCCCTCCTTAATCAAGTTCACAAGGGTACATTGTTCATTGCAAACTTGCTGTGTAAATGCAACCACTTTCCTGACAATAGAAGACATGATGGAGAAACTAATATTTGTTATGTTTAAACAAACTTAACCTGCTCTCCTCATATTCCCTCCTTGTTGGGAAATCTTGTAAACTCCCATGGCAGGGCTCTCTGCTATAAGGATGCATCTAACTGAAGGTTGTGGTGTCTTGATTGCCACATAATTTAAACTATTATGTCTGCCTCTTAGTCCATGGGTATTTTAGACCAGTGGTATAGCTAGGAAAATAAATAACATTTGTAAACCAGAACCCTTAGGTGCCTCTTTGGCCCCCACCCCAATTGTAGACATGCCCATATTTGTTACCCAGACCCCTTGTCTGCCCCATATTATAATTCAGGAACTGCATAACAGGAGCAAAAACACAGCAGTACTTAGTTTAATGTGTTTATCATTATGATTAATAGAAGCAGAGCAAGAGGGGTGTATATCAGTCAGTAGCAGTAACTACAAGCAATGGGCAGGGCCCAGCATGCCACCCTGTCGCCAATCAACTTGTAAGCCACGGCTTACTTGGCATATGCCTTTCTACACCTATGCTTGGGGACGTCTGTCACAGACTTTTCTCCTTCTACTGAAGACAGCTGTTTAGAGTAAGCAGAAAGCAGTACGTAATATTTATAACCTGACTTCTTGCAGACAGCAGTCTGATCCAGTTGAGTATCTCTTCAGAGGACTTAGTTCAGTGCTTAAATACAGAGATCAAAGATGCACTCATAACATCTGCTCTCTTGGAAATTAACTGCAATAATTGTAATTTCTATTGTTTAAGCTCTATGTAAGCTTCATATCCAGGGTTACAACACTCCTGTGGCTGTACCTGCGCCCCAGCACACCTCCCTCTTGAGTTTGTACACTGGTCCAAACACCTCCTGTAACTAGATTCTTTACTGCCACTTCCCCAGACAATACCTCATCCAGTGGGGGCTTCCACTATAGAACACTACTCAGAATTCAGCTGGTACAGCAGGAGTACACAAGCAGGTCTTGGGACTTTGGGTCACCCTACTGAGGAGATGGGACACAGGGCTGACATCAGCTGATCGCCCTACTCTGCTGTCAAAGTTTTTACCCAGACCCATCCAATCATCTCTGAAGGCAGAGTGGGAAGGGGGTGACATTGATGGGCATACCTGACACTGCCAATTCTTCCCCAAAATGTACCACTTCTGTTGCCATTTTTGGTCACAAGGGGCAGCGCTTAAGTTGGGATCTTACCCCCTTCCTACACGGAGGAGGAATGCCACCAGTAAGATGATTCATCCTCCTCCTGCCACCCTGCAGCGCTGTCCTGGGTGAACAGCATGGCAAGCAGCCCCTCCAGTTACTGCACTAATAGGAGGACTTGCCTGTTATTTCTATGTAGCTTGCTTTTGTTTTCTCAGCCTCATCCTTCTAAGAGAAGAGATAATGTTCTCCATATAGACTCAATAAAAGGGAACCACCTACCTTTTCATTCTGAGTTTTGTTCAGGTAAAAATCTCTGGATGGTAAACCAAGGCCAGACTGGTCCACCTGGAGCAGAAATAGGACAAGAGAGGCTGTAGTCAAGATATGGTATGCAGTGTATGAATTTCAATGTTAGAAGTGAGGCCTCTGTGTTTGCAAACTGAATAGAACAGTTCTAAAGAAACTACATGGAAACTCGGGGCACTACAGTAAATGACTCTCTCCAGGAGGCTATAAAAGGGACAACAGAGCTGAACTGAGAGAGTGGAGTCTTGCTGATGCCAAAAGTATTAGATTTTCAGAAACTTGTAAAACCACTTTAACCTTCCCAAATCTCTCGATTAACCTCTCAGTGGACCAAATGGTTACTGCCAACTGCTCACGCTCTATAAAGCACTTCAGGATGCAGTGTGTTTGACACAGACTATATCATTTATTGATTTCTTTGAAATTTACATCAGATAGCAGAGAGTAACCATGAGACACAATGTCTTGTTTTCTTGGGGGTCTGCAAAGAACAAGGAAAAAATGTCTTTACCTCCTTTACTTTTCTTTGCAATGCCCACCCTCAATCTTTTTCCCCACATTCTGATACCCATGCAACCTTTGGTCTTTTACTGCCTTTGTATTTCACTTTTTCTGACCCCTTTCCCATTGCTTTTTTTTTTTTTTAAAATCACAGTCCCTTCTTTCTTCCGTTCTCCTCATCAGACTGCTGCTCAGGCTGGCCCTCTGCATCAGCTTTCTTGTCCTTCTCACTGTTGACTCTTCACTGTTAAAATTGCTGACAAAAGAAAGAGAGAACCCCCAGAGACCTGATGATTTTCATCATCTTGGAACTTAAGAGCCACTGGGTGAAACCTTCCCTGGCGGAGCTGAACCTTGATCTGCATCTAGTGCCTCAGTTGGCTGCGTGCGACCAGCAAGGCAGAGGGCAGGCGTCATGCAGGAATGTCCAGTTTGTTTTTGCACTTTCCTTCCCCATCCCAGGATGCCGACTGTGTGCTCAGGATGCACCGCGCCGCGCTAAGTGCATGTCAGAGCATCACAGCATCTGCACCATCACCTGTGGTCACCCCATTACGTCGCCAAGGCGAGCTGTGAGCCCTCCTTCTCCAAGGAGGAGAGCGTCCTGTGGAAGCTCAATCCACCTCCCTTGGCCAGCCACCTGATGATCCAGGCTTGCTCCTGAACCCGGACTGCTGGCACTGCAAACGGAAGCACTGGGTAAGTTCATGAAAAGGGGTTACCAAAGTGTGACATGAGGGTCAATTTTTCAAATCCACAATAGATCAATTTTAATAAGCTTGTCAAGACACTGTGACTGAAGAGTCAAAAGGAACCAGATTATGAAATAACTCCCCAGCAGGGATTTGAGAAAAATTACCTTCAGTGTTGCGCATGCAACAGGGACACCAAACGTTGC
The DNA here is from genome assembly GCA_016271365.2 of Neoceratodus forsteri. NCBI lineage: Eukaryota > Metazoa > Chordata > Ceratodontiformes > Ceratodontidae > Neoceratodus > Neoceratodus forsteri. The sequence continues at coordinate 130,638,534 of CM057452.1, forward strand.
ATGTGCAATAGTGGACACAACAGGTGTTTAACTTGAAAAAAAATGTTGCTTTTCTTTTTACTTTATTTTACTAAGCATTTCAAGACACTATGACCCAAGAGTGAAAAAGGGAATATGTTGTGGCATAACTACATATCAGACTTGAGAGAAAAGAACCTTCAGTGTTGCACATGCAACAGGGACACCAAACGTTGCACGTGCAACAGTGGACACCACACAACTGTTTAACTTAGAAAAAACATTTCTTGCACCCCTCTCTCACCAATGTCCTGCAGTACTTTTAAGACCCCATCCCAAAAGAAAATCACCGATTCAAAAAAGCTTGATGCTTTTGCTGAAAATTTGGGAACATATAAAAAATGCAGTTTGCTTGGACACCACAGTTGCACGCACCACTCAAAGTTTCGAGTGAACCAGAAATTTTATATGCATTGAAAAACTAGGGTGAAAATGTTTTCATTAACAAAAGACAACACCCGAGGCAGTTTTCAACATAAATTTACTGAAGTGCAACTAAAATAAAGTGTTCATAGAAGCAATGGAATGTACGGTGGTTTTGCATGTCACATTTTGCTAGGGAAAATCTGTGACATTTTGAAGCTGGATATGGAATAAAAAATGGGTGCATCTAGGTTTCTCAAACTATGAAATGTAGCTGTACTTGTGCTACCTTTTAAATTTACTTATCATGACTGCAGTCACTGTTAATTTTTTTTAAATCAACATACAAAGTATTGGGCACATTGGTACCCCCATTTCATGGAATTACCCCACTACAGCTGCACAATGGGCCGGTTTCCTTATTCCGGTTCTATAAAACTGGCAGTATAGGCTACAGATTAGAGTAACAAGCTGTGAATGCGCATGGTACCTGCAGACCTAGGTTTGATTCCCACAACCTCCACTTGCATACTGTGGGACTCTGAGCAAGTCACTTAACCAGCCCAAAGTTCACAGGTCGCCCCCTGAAAACAGGCACTCAAGCCTAGTGGGCCTTACCCAGTTAACAAAGACTAAACTAAATAAAATAAATAAATATGGATCAAACTATTTGCAGCATGAGTTAATTTTCCCCTTACAAGTACTAGGTAAACATTCATCATCATATGACTGTTGCTTTGTCTAGAGGCACATTTATTGATAGCATAGCTTGCTTGACTTAATTCTTTAGACTGACCTACCGTGTTATTTGTATTTCAGTATTTAATTTGTTGCTGTGATATAGGTTCTAAGTTTTGTCCTTTTTAAAAAAATTTTTTATTTCACATTCTGACTAGGTCTCCTTTACTTGTCTAACACGGCCCCCCCCAATCATTTGGGGGTAGCATGTTGGTGGGGACTTCCAGAATATTATCATCTTGTGCCTACAACTCATCATGAATCCCAGCATCATCCATGCCTTCCTCTCTGCCTTTCTCTTCTCCTCCCATTTTATTGGTTTTTTCCCCTTTTTATGGCTGCATGAGCAGAGCTCCACAGATGTCCTGCTACGATTCTGTTTAGTAGCACTGTGGAAGCATGTGACCAGACCACTGTCCGGGGCACTTCCACAGTGCTCTGGCACAGTTTCCAGTGGTTGTGTTTATACAGCCCTTCCCCTCGATGGCCGCATAAACACACCCACTTCGTGGAGCACTACTTTTTCTTCCGCAACTGTGAAAGTGACAACCGACATGCTCAACATGGTCGCAGAGTCAAATTGTGTATGCTCAAGTATCGCACATGCGCAGTTCTGTCATCACCGCTATCTTGAGCACAGCAGACTCTGGTGCTCGCAGAAACCTCGGCCCAGCCATATCGGCTCTGACCAGACTTTGTTTAACCTGCTGCTTGCTGCTCTTGCTTGTGCTAGTACTACTCTGCTATATTGTCAAAGTTTCTTAATATCGTCCTATTCTAGGTCCTCCTCTTAGTTTTTAGTTGGTCTCATTTAAGCACTTAGCTTTATACTATTTGTTACGTTAGCGCTGGTTAGGTGCTATGGATTCATAGTAATTCACTGACTAATTGATCCACACTCATTTTTACAGCCCATTTTCTCTTCTACAGTCACATTATTTTCATCTTTGCACTTCATTAGAGTTATTGGGTGGTCACACTTTGGTGTTTTCCACGTGTCGTCTGGCACCTGATGTGCTGCAACAGTTATAGCCCATGTACTAATGTACCAGTACCTTTAATCTGTATGTATACAAGAATGGAATGCACTAAGAAGCCACACACACACCCAGAAGCAGGATCCTGTTTCAGACCTGTAGTGCCGAGGTTTAGTTCCATGCTTTCTTGCTCTTAGCATTAAATGTCTACAGTGAGTTAGGCCAACCCAGTGCCGAGATGCTGCAAAGTACCTTATCTCCTGCCACACCAGAGACCCAGGTTCAAGAATGGACTCCAGTCATCAGAGGTTGGCCAGGGAGGGAGAAGATTAAGCATACGAGAGACTGCTGTCCTCTCCCGGGGAAGGGGTGGCTTGTTGTCCTGGCCTCGGCTGCCCCATGGTGGAGGCCTGGGAGTAGAGTGGGTCAGGGGAGGCAAAGTATAGGAGGGACTTGCGGGGAAATGTAAGATGGGCACACCTCCACCTTTGAGTCCTATGCTCTGCAGGAAGGATGGAACGGGAGAAAACCAGGAAGAAAATGGATGTTGGGGGGGCTTCACAAAGCCCAGCCCATCAGTCTCCACACCTGCACCTCCGCTTGGTGAAGCGACCTGGTCCACTCGGATCTGATGTATTGGGGGGAGGAGGACAGTCCTTCCCCTCAGCCCTGCCATGAGAGGGGAACTGGCTGGGAGAAACCATGACTGGGCGCACACCACAGGAGGTGAAGAGCCAGCCTGGAGAGGCTGAGGATCAGGCTGGGACTGTGCACCACCACCCCCCCGACGGAGGACAAACACTTGTATTTAAAAAAAAAAAAAAAACACTTCAGGGCTGGCCCATCAGCTCAGCAGTTGGATTTCTGCTTGCGACGCCGACGACCCAGGTTTGGGAATGGACCAGAGTCGTCGCAGGGCCGGCGGGAGATGGATCGAGCGTCCCAGGGACTGCTCTCCTTCTCCGGGGGGGGGGGAGAGGGCAGGGAGAAAGTCCAGTGCTTGATGGCCCCCTGGCAGAGGCTGGAGGTACCGCAGCAACCGGCATCAGAAAGTGCAGGAGGGACAGGATGGATGCAGGACGTTATTGTACGTCCCCCCCCCCGTACAGCAACCCAAAATACTCCTGCCTTTGGCCCTAGATGAAGCCTGCCCTGGCCTTCATTAGCCTCCAGGAAAGACCCTCAGCCCTAGTCCCATTGTGCAGCGCCATACACACTGCCCTTGATGGCAAGCCAGGGGGTATCCCAGGGGTGCGGTCTAATGTGAAGGTGGAGGTCAGGGTCCTTGACCAGGCTGAGGTGCCAGGTCGCAGGCAGTGGGGGGGGGGGGCGTAATAAAAAAACAAAAAACAACTTCTACAGTGAATGATATACTTTGGACTACCTCCGTTTTTAAAATGTTGTCTTAGTGCGTCTCCCTGTGGATTTCTGTGCTGCCTTCTAGCCTGCACTGCATGGCTTCCAGAGTCTGTGGAGCTCAGTGTTTGCCTAAGGGGCAAATAGACAGTTTTCATGCAAATTTCTTCAGTAATAACGAGGGAAAATGTCCAGCAGTTCCAATTTTGAGGCAATCTTATGAGATTTGAGTCCTGACAATGTAGAGAGTATTTGATTTGCAGACACTTATAAAACCAGTTTAACCTCCCTAAATCTCTTGATTGACCTGTCAGTGGGCCAAACAGTTACTGCCGACTATTTTCGGCCCGAAAAGCACTTTGGGATGCAGTGTGTCTGACATGGACTATGTCACTTATTGCTTTCTTTGAAATTTGCATCAGATAGGACAGTACAATGAGACAAAATATCTTGTTTTGTTGGGGGTCTACAAACAACCCAAAAATTACTTCTTTTTATTTGCAATGCCTGCCCTGAGACTTTTTCCCACATTCTGATACTCGTACAACCTTTGGTCTTTTGCTGCCATTGTATTCCTCTTTTTCTGCCCCCTTTCCTATTGCTTTTGTTGTTTTTTTTTTTAAACTGCTGCTCAGGCCAGCATCAGTACCCTTGTCCTTCGTCACTGTTGACTCTTCAGTGTTAAAATTGTTGACAAAAGAAGAGAGAGAGAGTTTTTTTTGTTATTAAAGAAACATGAAGACTTTCATCATCTTGGAACTAAAAAAGCCTCCACCACCACTGGGAAAACTTTGAAAAATGTAAGATTTAGACACAATTTGGTTTCTATTTTATACATTTATGTAACTTGTTTCTCCTTTTTCTTTATCACTAGGGACAGTTGCATGAAAAATTATCACTGTCCCCTGGACTTCATCTGCTCCGGTTGCTTACCTGCATCCATCATCATCTTAATCCCCTGCTGATGACATCGTACATCTCCACAGCAACCAACTGTGATGTCATAAACAAAACTGACAAACAACCAGAGCAGATAGGGCACAGATCCTGGTTTTTATGCAAATGATCTCACTCATAAAGCAAATGGATGAAAATGTACAGAACAAATAAGAAATATAAGCTGAAATATATCTAAATATTGCATTTGTGAAAACTGTCTTAACAACATCAGCAGTCTCTTTAAAGTGAATTTCCAGCATTTTTCAGTGGGCTGTTGGGCTTTATACTGTAGCTCTTGTAGACTTTTGGTATATATGAAAGCCACTGTTCAAGCAATAGAGGTTCTATTAAGAGGCAGTATAGCGCAGTGGTTTAAGGCTCTGAGCTGCAAACCTGAAGACCCGGGTTTGAATCCCACATCCCCCACTTGCATACTGTGTGTCCTTGAGCAAGTCACTTAACTTCCTTGTGCTCCCAGGTTGCATCTGGAAACAAACTTCAGCTTAGTGTGCTTCTTCCGGTTGAACAATTCATTGAGTGGCTGCTTTCATGCATACAGTACATATCAAAGGTTGCTTTATCACATAATCAATCAAACTTTATTTAGTATAGAGCACTTTTCATTGTGACTCAAGGGGCTTAACATATAAAAACACACCATAAAATAAAAACAATTACACATTTTCCTGGTAGGTTACTATTAAGTCACTCATTCTATTCTGACTGAAAGGCCTGCCTAAACAACAGCGTCTTCAGTTCCCTCTTGAAAGTTTTTACTGATGTCAGTTCTCTCACTGCACGAGGGCTAGAGTTCCAGAGGGTCAGTGCCATAAAGGAAAAAGCCTGGGTACCAGATGTAGATAACCGTACCCTCAGAACTTCTAACAGTACCTCATCCACTGAGCAGTGGGGGTGGGAGGGGTGGTATGGCCATAGGAGGTCTTGTAGATAGCCGGGCCCCTGACCATGTAGGGCTTTAAAGGTCAGCAAGCTAATCTTGAAAGAGATCCACCACCTGATTGGCAGCCAGTGCAGAGAGCGCAGCACAGGTGTGATACGACACGATCTCGACAGACTGGTCAGCAACCTGGCTGCCACATTCTGTACTAGCTGCAGCTGGTGAAGATCAGCCCCGACAGACCTAGGCAAAGCGCATTGCAATAATTGAGCTGTGACATCACGAAAGCATGTACCAGTGATGGAAGATCACCTGGGGATATAAGGGGCAGCATTCTCAAAAATCCCGCAAGTCCCGCAGCTACATTGAAACATCAGTGCCAAAGGGTGGCCAATTGCGGAGCTGCAGGAGTTCCGCAGCAGCGGGTATTCTCAAAGGTGGAGCCGGATTATGACCAGCTCCACGACTCATGGCAGCTTGCAGGTGGTGTTGCCTAGGAGATCTCCACAGCTGTGGCAAGAAGCTACGGTTGGTGGGAGTAGCCGTAACACCCTCCACAACTGCTGTGACAGTGGATCGGAACTACCGCCGCTGCGGGCAATTTCAGTCCGCAACTGCAGTTGCGGAGAGGGACCTCGGTCCCGAAAGTTTTGAGACTCCTGCCCAAGGTGTTTAATCCTGGCGATGTTCCTCAGAAGGTAAAAGGATGTCCAAACCACAGACAACACTTGAGATCTAAGTGTCAAACTGCAGTCCAGAACAATGCCAAGATCTCTCACCTCAGCCAATGTGAGCAACTGAGAGTCCTCCAGCAGAAGCCCAGAGACCCGAACAGATTACCCACTAGCCCTCAGCCAACCAGATTCCACAACTAGCACTTCAGTCTTCTCTGGATTCAACCTCAGCCAGTTGGCTCTTATCCGGTCCTGGATCTCAGCAAGGCATTGATTGAATACCAAGACCATCTCCTGCTGGTAGGACGCAAAAGACAGACAGAGCCAAGTATCATCTATATAGCAGTGAAAACTTAGCCGAGACCGTCTTATAATGTCCCCTAGTGTCAACACATACACCGCAAACAACATGGGAGATAAAATGGAGCTCTGCGGGACCCCGCATGGCAGGGGCAGGGATGTCAAGGAAAGAATCCCCAACACTACCCACTGCATCCTACCAGTGAGGAATGATCAAAACCAGCTAAAGACTGTACCAGTTAGTCCGCAACACACCCCACAGGCACTCCAACAACATCCCATGGTCCACGGTGTCAAATGCTGCTGAGAGATCGAGGAGGACAAGGATGGTATGCCTTCCTCAATCCCTCTAAGAGATCATTTAACACCTGAACCAGGGCAGTTTCGGTGCTGTGCCTTTCCCTGAAACCCGACTGGAGAGCGTCAGAGATGCTGTGAGTTGACAAATGGTTCTCCAGCAGAAGGGCCACCACCTTCTCAATAACCTTTCCTACAAAGAGAAGGTTAGAGAGCAGTCTGTAGTTAGCCAGCAGTCCAGTTCCAATTATTTTTTTAGGAGTGGTCTTACAATAGCCTCCTTCAGGGGTCCAGGAAAGACCCCTGTCACCAGAGAACACTGGACTATCCTAGCTAGGACAAGGCAGATGACCTCAACACCACCCACTAAGAGGCAGTTTGGACCAATGACAGTTTGGACCCAGGTCTAAACTACAGCAGGTTGGCCTCAACTCCTGGATGACCTTCACAACTTCCATGACCGCAACCTAGCCAAAGTCAGACCAGGCAGACTGAATGCCAGTGACCCACGGTCCATCACTGCATGCCCCATTACAGGGCTGTCCAAGTGCCCAATCTGATGGAGACAATCTTATCAGCAAAGAACAGAGCAAACTCCTCACACCTTTTATGTGAAAATGCTCCCCTGGACTGAAGACAGGCAGGATTACATAGCCTATCGACAGTTTGAAAGAGCTGAGCTGATCTATTAGTTGCTGCAACAACCTCCCTGGACAGGAACTCTGCCTTCTTACAGGAGATTGCTGAATGATAGTCTCTATATTGAGACATCAATCTAAGTTTGTCCTCCCCAGATCGGGATCTCCGTCAACGCTGCTCCAACCTTTAATCCCGCATCTTCAGCTACCTGAGAGTCCCATCGAACCAAGGGGATCTCTGGTGTGAAGTGAGGGATCAAACATGGACAGTTTCAGAACTGAGCCCCAGAGACATTAATGGGGAGTGCTCCTGCACTCTCCCTGGTTAGACATCACAACATGCTTGAGGGAGGGAGTGGGGCCGGCAGACTGGGATGTGGAAGAGATCAGCTGGCTATCAGGTTTGGCCCAGTTTACAATCCCTTCCCTTCCTAAGTGGACTTTTCAAAAATGATAATTGCTGGCTCAAAGGACTGCCATTGCACTACGGTAACAGGCTATAACGCCCAATAGGATATCTTAGAAATTTCCTTTAGGTGTACTTTCAGCCTCGTCGAGCAGCATTACTTTCTCTACTTTTCAACAGACTAAAGAGGGCTCCAGTCACCATAAAAAAAACAAAATACCAACAAAAATAAACCTCCGTTGACATCAGTAGAACTCAATTCTACAACATTTCAAAAATAATCTGAATCAGGGACAGGACTTTCAGAACTGATCTGGTAGTCCTATTTTCTAAGTGAACTTGTGTCCACAGTGGTAGGCAACCTATTAAACAGTCTGTCAGTATCCGTAGCTTGGGCACGGTTGCATGCACAGAATCAGCACCTGCATTAAAAACAATTATGCAGCTGGCCCAGCAATGAGATGGGCTGAGGCACTATCTGCTGCACCACTGACCTGGGTTCAGGATTGGATGTGAGTAACTCAGGGGTAGGCCAGGGGAGGGAGTACTGAGCAGCCCAAGGACAGCTCTCCTCCCTCAGGGAGAGTGCGACTGCATGTCCCACAGGTAAGATGCCACCTGGAAGAATCTGGGTGGTAGCACCATGGGACAACAAGGCAGGATGGGGACCCCACACTCAGATGCCGGCAGCATTTCTGTGAAGCCAAGCCTGCATATTGCGTCATTTTACATGTGTGGGCGCCAAGGGTGAAAATGCAGGAAAAAAACTCCGCCTGCAGTTCAGTGATGGCCTGGTCCCTCACAGGCTCCTTACTGATGACTGGGCCCTCTGATAAGCCCTGTGGCAGAGGACTCTACGGAGACAGGTATACCCTATAGGAGTCGGGATTGGGGCTGGTCATAGGGATCACTAAGGAAAAAATATTGATATGTAAAAAAGAGCTGACAGATGTCCCAGTGGGTAATGCTATGCGCTTCCATTCCAGTGATCGAGGTTAGGGTGCAAGTCCAGGAAGCTTGTCAGGAAACCCCAAGGGCTGCCACATGGCAGTGTTCCCAGATGATGAGGGATGGCATTGGGTCCCATTCCTCTAGCAACTACTTCTGTGCACCAAGGAGCTTTCCTCTCCTGCAGTGGCACACTATAGCATGTGAGGCCACTTTGTGGCCAGGCCTGACGTTGGGGAGGAGGGCAGGGTCAGAAAGGAAATACCCATAATAAGCCTCAGGATGATTTCCCGGTCACTGTGGCCTCTGAAATGCCCACACTGCCCTGGAGGACAGTTGGATTGTGCTTTGGAGGTGGGGAGGATGGACCTCCCACTTCTCATCCCACCACGGGGGTATATCCATGGGGTACCTCCCCCCAGGTATGTCCCTGATATGGTGGGTGTTAGGGGTAGGTGACCGGGGAGGAAGGAGGGTGGATGTGTGGGAGGGGAATAGAGGAAGTGGAAAACATAAGTTAAGAAAAACTATGGAAGCAGACATAACACACAACCTGGGTTTGCAAAATGCTCACATCTTTAGAGAATAGGGACAGGTGAGACAGCTTGTCGATGCACAAACCTGGGACACTGGAGGCCCAGCAGAAGGGGGAGAATGGCAGAGCACCCCACAGGACACATCCTTTCTCAAGTGGGTAGCCTACTCTTCCCCACTGAATGAGTGCCACCTGAGGGTGCCCGAGGGACACAAGCCAGATGAAGACAGCACTGGGAAAGGTGAGGCACTGGCTCTGTGGCGCTCTTGCCTGTTGCATATATGTGCCGCACATTTACAACCAAGCATCTTAGGGAGGAACAAAAATCAGAAAACAAAAATCTGCACTGGTAGGATGATGCCAATATACTCGGCTCCGTGCCACCCACCCAGGACAATAAACCTCCCTGAGAACTGTAGAAAACAGGAGGGAGGAACTGGCGAACCCCCTGAAGGCCTAACCATGGGAGGATTCCCAATGGGACAGGTAAGTGGGAGCTTTTGGGATCTAGGACAGTGGTGGAGCTGTGTGGCAGCCAGACAAATGGGGGCAGGGGTGGGCCAAATAGCAGCAGAAAGACTAATTAAAAAAAAAGAAAGAAAATAATGGTAAGTGGCTCAGGCGCAAGTGGTCTGATACAGATACTGATACAGATGAAATATTCTGCTGCGTCTGTGTCTGACCCTTTGAAAATGCCATCCAAAGTATTTTCATTTCTCATCACGAGGGACAGCTGCATAACAGCAGGGTCTTTGTTTCTCATCAGGAAGGCACTTTGACCTAACTGTTACAGCACAAAGCTGTGAATCTGGGGACAGTGGTTAGAATCCCACCACCATCATTTACTGATTGTGTGACCTTGTGCACGCCACTTAACTTCTTTATAATCTCCCCCTCTAGTCTATATATAATCTATCGCTGCTGTTTGATCTCCCATCTGAAATGGCAGCAACATTCTCCCCTCTTCCTCTTCTGAACAGTAAAGCACTTCAGGATAAAGTTTGTTTGGAAGGTGTAATATAAAACACAATTCCTTTCCTACCTGCCTTAGAAACCATCCATTTCTGATGCTTATTCCCAGCTAAGGTCATATCTCCCAGCTTGTAACTTTATGGTCTGCGGTTGTGGGAAGGGCTGTGATGTCACAAGGTAATGTAATGACAACGAGGTAAACGTGTGTATGGTCCACTCAAATCAGTGGATCTGCTGGTTCGCTCTCAGTCTGAATGGCATTTGGGTAGTTCCGCACATCCCTAGCAGCCATACCTAGTTTCAATGTTTCCACACTAGCATGATCTCCCAAGCAATAATAAAGGTGCAGTTACCAGAAGGAGTTCACGTCATGTAAAGAGAAAGAGTTCAAAAACAAAGCAAAACAACCTAGGAAAAGGTGTTAAATTATTCCTGAGCATTAATCTCAGCAAGGGATCTCCATTTACAACTGTGAACCAAGGCCAAGTCTTGCAGCTCCCTCACAACCCACTGGAGGCGGGAGAAGCAGTGAAAAAGCATTAGGCAGGTTTCTGAATAGGAGAGTTTCAGCTCCATGTGAAGGGCATTCCTGTGGCACTGCTTCAGAAGAGCTTGGCCGCTGGAGATATAAACAGCAAAACCTCCGGAAGGCTTTTAATTGCCTGCAGAAAAAAATAACATCCTCCCGATGCCTAATGACAGAACGCAGATTTCATCCATGGGCTGTATGGTTTGATTGCTGATGCTTTCCTATTTCCCAGCTAGAACATTAGGGCATTTTCTGTTAGGGATAGGCAGATCACTGAAGGGATTCCTCCTCAGATCTGTAATTAAATAGTCCCTCTCTGAGAAAATATTGGTGCCTTATTTTCTGGTGGTGAATTAGCTACCAGGCACTGTGAGAGTGCTGTTAGTAACAGGGTTGTTGTGGTTCCAAAGTGTACCTGCTCACACTAGAGCCATTTCTGTGCCAGCAAATTGTCACTGCTTTGGATTCACAGTTGAGTTACACAACTGAGCTACTAGGCGGGCCTCTACCCCCCTCCACCCTTTTCTTCAAAGCATGAACGGCACTGAGAATTGTCGGCATAGGACCAATTTATTTATTTAGTTTCTGTTGACCAGGAAAGGAGGGCTAGAAAATATTGTCTATTTTCAGCCTTGTCCTAGGGGGGGGGATACATACACAAACCAGCCAAAACTGAATCAGCTGTTACTGGTATTTTACTGAATGGGGGAAATTTGGCCAGAACTCTGGAGAAGTTCCCCTACTCTTGGCAGGAAGTGCTGCTGGCTCCTCACCAAAGATGGCGGATTCCCATATGGAAGAGGGGGAGGACAGAGGGATGCAGGCTGAGGGAGTGCTCTCCCCCTCAGTCGCTGCTGTAACTTGTAAGGAGAGTGAAGTTTTGATGGAAAATCGCTCAGCTATTGAGATCGCCTATGCTGTACAAAGGTTGCCCAGTGCTATGGACTCAGATTTGGCAATGGACATTCAAGAGGATTTACTGATGGATATTGGGGAAATTACCTGTCAGTGTTTCAGAGAATTCAACTTTGCCTGGTGGTAAGCTTGCTGAATATTCCAGGAACAGATCCTGGAGTACAGTACCGACAGCGACTCCCGCTATTCCACCACATTTGTCGGAGGTTTCTTCAGTTTTAACGAAGTCAGCCCCAACTCATAGTGCATCCAGGTCTGTGGCACCCAGTACAAGCCACTTTTAAATCTCAGCTGCTTGAAGATAGCCCAGAGAACTGGTCTCCAGATGTTGCTTGCATGCATGCATGCGCTGGAGGATGGATGCAAAACACAGAGGGGGCATGGATACCCGACCTGGCATGGTCCCAGGAAGTGGAGCCTCTGAAAGACTTTTTTGCACCCTGCCGAACAGTCAGATTTAGCAGTTTGCTCAAAAATACTGGAGCAATAACCTAGTACAAGTACTTTCAGAGCTCCAGAGGTGCATATTCCTGTTGGAATTTCTCACCTACCTGTAAGTTTGTAAGAATACAAACTGTATTCTGTTGTCTGGCTCCGCCTCAGTGCCTGTGAGTTCCGTCAGGGTCTACTAGCTGACTCTGTTCTACTGTTATCTCCCTACATGTAATTTTTACTGTAGTCTTTGCATGCAGGCTTTAGTGTTCTTTATTCTCACTGTTACAGCACTCCTACTCTTAGACTAAAGTGCTGTGCAACTTACTCTGTTGCATATGTCCCTATAATTTCATACAAACGGTTACTGCTAAAGTGACGAATGTCCTATCTGGAAATTGCTTCCATGTATGCTTTTGGAGCATCTGTACTACTGCAGTAGTACTATTTCTACTGTTATACTCCATAGGTCATTCAGAAGGTCACCACAAATGTTGTAATCTACCTACTTTGCTGTATATGTAATGCTGTGAATTATTCTTGTACAATATCTTACTATGCAACTCCCACTACCCTCTTCCCCAGGTCGCACCAGGAGACAAGCAAATTGTTGTTCAGTGTGCCTTACCTGGTGAAACTTTTCAATAAATAAATAAGTACCACTGCCTTGCCTATGGAGGGAGGGAGCTCTGTTGGTTCACCATTACAGGAGAGTATGAAGGTTTCTGGTGATGTTGTGGACATTGGGGGTACACAACAGATAACTGACATCAACCCTTTGGTTCAAAGCCAGCCTGGTGGCACTGAGGGTTGAGGTGCTGGACGCCACACCTCACGCCACGCCGGAGACCTGGGTTTGGGAACGAACCTGGACCACTGGGGGTCGGCAGGGAGGGAGAGAGAGAGAGAATTGAGCATCTGGAAGACTGCTCTCCTCTCTCTTGGGGGGGGAATCTGGGCTTTGCCCGGCACCGCAGTGGCCCCCGATGGCTACCCGAGGCACTGCAATGTGCAGAGCATGCTAGAGGGATACAAAACTGCTGCAGGCGTGCCTGGTGCCATTGTACGACCGAGTTCCACTGGGAAGGGTGGAGGGGAGGGCCACAACCAAGAAAACACCCCGCTCCCAGAGATAGGCAATGGCACCACCCCTGCAGCCACACTCCACTGGCCAGAGTCATCCAGCTCCTGGGCCGAGCCCAGCCCAAATCTGCAGATAAAAGTACCCTGGGAGGATAGGGTGGCCACACCTCAGGAGGGCTCAGAGCCGAGGGGATAGCCAGGCTGGTGCCAGGAGCTGCAGAGTTTCAGGCCCAGAGGTAGTGCTGAGGACATGTGGATGCCCAAGAGAGTTCTCCAGGGCCCAACGGAGCTAGAAAAAGAAATAAAAAAAAAAAAAAAAAAAAAACTTTGGTTCAGGTTGCACACCCGATGCTCAATCCACTGAAAACCCCCAGGGGCTGCAGGATGGCAGGGGCTGTCTACTACCCCGCCCCCTTCCTGCCAAAAATGTTCTGATTTTTTAAAAACAGGCCTGAGGTTCTTCCCAGACATAATACAGTCAAGATCCACTACATGGGCGGTTTGGTAGTCAAACCAGACAATGTGGGGAAAGTTCTTCTTAGCCTTTCCAGCCATTAGAGCACCGACATTAGTGCGCCAGCACATTAGGGTGGCGATTTTGGGATTTGCGCCCCCTCTCCCTGAGGTCCACCCCCCCTCGGAGTTATAAGAATAATAAATAGAGGCACGGGGAAGGGCACAGCCCCCTGCAAAATTAATGGTCGGTGAAATTCCAGCTTGGCACCCTGATGACCGGGCGCACAAATGCCGGCGTTCTGAATGGGTAGAACCCTTCTTAAAGACTCCCTACATTTTATTCCTCTCTGAAGTGTTAGCTCTCATTAACATTTCTGGGGAAAAAAATTTGACATTAGTTTTACTACCTTGGCTGGCCTCGAGAGATTCTGGAACCTCTATGATGCTTTAAAGTACACCCCATTACTGGCGCCGTTTTTGGCAATTCCATTTACTAAACCACTGATAAAGACTGTTACTATTATGTTCCGACATGACAATGTCAATGTCGGGGACATACATTATTGGCTTAGCCTCAAGTGTGACATTTTGGAACCCCCTGAAGCTATCACTGATTCACAATGTTATTGGAGTGGGGGATGGAAATTCAGAGTAAGATTTTGAATGGGCCCATCAGGTATCAGTCACATCCCTAACAGTGTCTTCCTTGGTAGAGAATGGTGGGGGTCTGTTTTTATGCAGGCCAATCCAAAGCCTGCTACAAATGCGGAGCACAACTGCACCTATCCAGTGCCTGCAACAAGCTTCGTTGTGGGTTGTGTGGAGGCTTTGAACACATCAGTTTCACCTGCACCGACTGGAATGTTTGCAACTTGTGTGACACTAAAGGGCATATTTTTCAGGACTGCCCCTGGGCTTCTTACAACAGACCATCACCCTTTAATCAAACTAATTCGGTATAGAAAACTCAAAAAGTTAGTTCTGTGATCAGGCTGGATACTTCGGCTCCTAAGCCCACTTCTAACTGACAGACAAGAAGGCCTCAGCCAGCTCCAAGGGGTTCTCAGAGCTTGGCTGCAACTACCTCTTTGCAACCGGCTGTTCTGCTGGAACAGGCTCATTCACTGTCGAACCCTTCTATAGTCACTGAGTCACCAGATACCCCACCCCCAGGCTACAGAAGTTTCCAATCTGGTAACATCTGTGGTAACCCCCACCCAATCGCCTGGAGGCAAAACCAGTAAGCCCTCCACATTTGCGAAACCATTCTCTTTGCGTCACAGTACCAGAACTATGAAACAGACTCCATCTGAGCCTGTATTGCCACTTGCTAACAAATACGAGGTGCTACAAACATCAAAATATTGGGGAGACTCTGATTAGGATGATGTGGACTCAGAAACATCTGTCCAATCCCTTCCCCAAGTGGAGAAAACCTCTCCAGCCCAGAAAAATGAAGAAAAGGAAGACAGCCTCAGGGACTACCAAGAAGTTGTGGGAAGGGAAAGGGGTTACCTGATGTATCAGAGTTTTGAGAAAGTGACTCCAGTACCTTTTTTTCTGTCTATTTATGGAGAAATTACAAATTGCCTCCTTGAATGTATGTAGTTTGAAAAATTATAACAAATGATCAGTGGTTTATTCTTTTTTGTTACAAGATAATTTTGATCGTATTTTTCTCCAGGAAACTTGGATGACCACTCCGTCTGACTTACATTCTATGAAAAGAGATTGGCGGTGGGACCTTCTTTTTGGTCCTTTAGGCAGGATAGGGCTGATGGTGTTGGTACTCTTTTTACGGATCTGCTTGGTAGATATCTCACCAAGTAGGACATTACTACTTGATATCAGTCAAAATAACAGAACATTCTGTTGCATTAATGTCTATGGCCCTCAAATAAAATCTGATCGAATAGCTTTATTACACCTGGTCAAGTCTTTTTTGGCTACTTCAATACCTGTAATTTTAGGATGTGATTTTAACTGTTCCCTGGATTTTTCCATCATGCATGACAGCGGGAAACAATATATTGTGATGCTATTACTTTGAAATCTATGGTGGATACAGCCGGGGTCCGGGATAGTTATAGGACTCTCCACCAAAAAGGAGGGTTTACATATTGTAGGGGTCCTCTACACACCAGAATTGACTATTTCTTTACTTCCCCAGAGTTATAGATCTCTGCTGCAGACATTTTGCCCTTTGAATTTTCAGATCCCATGCTTTTGCATATTACATTGAGTTGTCCTACGTGCCCTTTCATCTTCTCAGGAAGATGGAGGTTGAATATTAGTGCCTTGCTGCTATCGAAGTGCAGAGAGGTATTAAAACTCTCCTTCTTGCTAGGATTTTGGTTCGTATACAACTCTGCCTTTACTTGGTGTAAAGATATGAAAAAGGAAATATAAAAATGTTTCCTTTCCCGTGGGAAATCTAAATCAAACTGGGAGAATTTTACTTGTTTGACCCAACGGTCCCATTTGCACCAGCTTATATCTATATCTAACACTAGCACCCCAGATATTTCCCAACAAATAGAAAATTTAAAACTAGAAATGAAATGGCACCATTACGATAGGGCAGTTTCATTAGAAGCCGAACCAAAATACGGGATGCAAACCCATACAGCAACCCCTGCCAGAAATGTAAAGAAAGAGTGGAAACATCCCAGATTACTAGTTTAAGAAATAATACTGGGGAGATTATTTCTGACCCCGTGGATTTGGCAAATACTACTGAGAACCATTTGCATGGATTATTCAATATTTTACCACAAGAAAGGACCGACTATGGCAGTTGGTACTCAGCACAGATCCCCCTCTCTCTCTCAAGTAGAGAAGGATAGCTCATCTGTCCCTATTTCAGATACTGAAATATTAAGTACCATCTTGTCCTTAAAATCAGGGGTCTTCTCCTGGTTGGAACAGTCTGCCTCACGATTTTTACAAGGTGTTTGCTACAGATCTGGCTATACATCTCTTGAAAGTATTTACTGACTTAAACTTGCAAATACTCCCGCCTTCATTTTCTAACGGCCTTTTGATATTTCTCCATACATCTGGTGACAAAACTGTTTTGGACAATTGGAGGCCTATTTGTTTTTTCAACTCAGACTACAAAATCTTATCAAAAATTCTGAATTCTAGATTGTTACAAATTGCTCCTATGTTAATCCACCCGGCACAAACCTGCTCCATACCATATAGGAACTTGAGGGATAACCTGTATGTTATTAGAGATGTCACTGCATACTACAAGGAACATTCCTTGCATGGGTATTTATTGTCTCTTAATCAGTCGAAAGCCTCTGACAGGGTACAGCATGATTTTTTGTTCCGTATTTTATACAGACATGGTATCCCACAGTCATTTGTTTTGTGGCTATCCAAATTATTTATTTGAATTTTGGTAACTGAGCAGGACCACTCAGACAATTGCCGTCCCTTTTTCAGGGTCGACCCGGGAAAGACAAGAAAACAAAATATGATGTAATTACAGCAATTCAGAAAGTAACAGACTACAGGAGCAACGTAATAACATATATTCATCAAGAGAACCAAATGAACAAAAAGAGAAGTATGCAAAGTCACTTATAAAACGGCAGGGTAAAATCATGGAATCTGACTGGCTGTTATTTATGTGTAAAATATGGTTTACACATGGCTAGAAAAAAAAAAGGACTGTGAAGAGTCTGGAAACCAGATCAATGGGCATCTGGAACACAGGCATTTCAGTTAGCCCCCTATAGCCAGAACTGATCCTCCACCACATACATGGCTGCTACCTTTACACTGTAAATAAAAATCATCTGGGCCCTAAAAATAAAACTACTTTAAATAAAAACTAAAACAAATTAACTGTAGTTTCCTTGATTATCACACTTTCTTTATGTACATAAACAAATCAGAAACAATAATTATTGTTTATAGTTTTCACTACAACTGTTTCTTTGCTGACAGTGAAAACTTCCCCTTCTATCTTTACCTGCTCATCAGGGAACGATCTTCTTCTTGCCCTGACAGTGAGATAATTGACTCTCTGGCTGTAACAAAGGCCTTTGTCGTCTGTGTGTACAATGTGTTAGGAGAGAAACATTCTGCCAATGGAACTGAGCAGAATTTTGAATCCATGTCTTCCATAGTAAACATTCTATGATAAACATTCCATATCTTGAATGTGGGAAAAAACAGGAAGAAGAAAGTAGGCAATAATACAATGACATCATCAATGACATCATTTGTAGTGGGTGGAAGGACTATTTTATCATAAATGTACACAAATAAATCTATTGTTTCTACATATAAACATGCTTTTCCCCCCAACTGTAAAAAGTTTTAAAAAAAGGAGCCCATTTTATAAGTGCAATAAGGCACTCTGGGGGTGTGTGTGGAACATATTTTATCGCATGGCTAGTGGCTAAAGTCACTCGGCTTTTGGCCTCGTGCCTTATTACACCCCTGGCCATTCGGTAAAGTGTGTTCCACGCACACCCCACCATGCCTTACTGCTTACATAACATTAGGGAAAAAGAAGAAAAATAATTAGTTAATTTGTAGATGTATAATACATAACTGTAATTATAAAACTCTGCCATTTTGGCTTTCTACAACAGAGGGACAGATAGGAACTGATATTCATATCCTAAAGGGGGGGTGAGACAAGGTTGCCCTCTTAGCCCCTTATTATATGTCTTTTTCTTGACCCCCTTCATTCACTGAATCATTAAAATCCCAAATATACAGGGAATCCCCTGGCTGAGGGATGGGGGGGGGTCTTTAAAAATTTAGTTTCGTGCCAATGACATATTTTGGTTTTTTTTTAGTTGAACTGCCTGTGAACAATTTTTGCTACTTTTGATGAATTAACTTTAATCTCAGGCGCACTGTTAAATCTAAGTGTATTGGGATTCAACTGCCTGGTTTGGATTCTACAGACTCTGAGTTGGCTGGTATCCCTATAGCGCAGGGTCCAATAAAAATATTGGGGATAACATTTGGGGATGGAGATCTAGCTGTTTTGAATTGGTCTGGAAAGTTGCCATTATGTGTCGTTAAAACATAACAATGGAAAAACGTCCCTTTTTCTGAAACTTAATGAGTCTGGATCATTAAACAATTTTTGTGAGCAGGCCCAGTGGTGCAGAGGGCTGAGGTACTGGACGACTTACCTCACGTCAAGCCAGCGCCCCAGGTTCGGGAATGGACTCTGGTTGTCGGGGAGCGGCACGGGAGGGGGGGTGAGAGCAGGAGTGAGCAGATGATGAAAGGCAGCTCTCCTCTCTCAGGTGGTTGTCGCTCCCCCCCTCGTAGTTCCGTTGCCACTGGGTGAAGGTCTGGTGGCTAGCGTAGGTGGGAGGGGGCGACAAGTCATAGGAGGGCACCTTGGGGCATGGCATGCACATGCCTCCACATGCATGCATGGCCGAGGTATGGGGTGGGTGAAAACAGGGGGAAATAAAATGATAAAAAGATAATAGGAAAAAAAAATTTTCTCCCTATCTTGCTTTATTTCAGTTACATTTTCCAACTACCTACCCAACTGGAAACCACTGCTTACAGTATTTTTTTTTCTAAATGTTTTGGGCCATTTGGCTCAATCCCACTAAAAGAGATTTTCTTTATTTGCCTAAGAATAAGGGAGGGGTGGCAATGATACACCTGATTATTTTTTCATACAGTTTTTTGGTCTTATACTCTGTGCATAGCTTTTCAGGATGAGGATTCCGATACTAATATTTGTTCAAAATGCTTTTCAGAGAATTATTTAGCCCATTGGGAAGACTGTCCTCCTAAGTTATTGCTTAATTTTAAAATCCCTGGTTATTTGTGACCCACACTTCAGAAATTAAAGGCTTAGAAAGTTTTGAAGTCAAATTTGGTGTCCTTCAGTCAGAAACATCTCCATGAGGATGTCGTAGGACGAATTTCTGCTCCGGAACCTGAATTTAAAAACTGCATTGTAAGTAAAGTATCTTTGGTAGTGGAACAATTAGTAGACCCCTTGGAAAATATGGAATGTAGTTTGGCTTTGCTCTTACAGCAGATTGAATGTGAGAGAGAACCACAAACACAAACCTTTAGAGGAACAATCCGGTCCTCATGTGTTGTTTTTCTTTTGTAGATTCCTTCCATGGAGGTTTTGTTTTGAACTTATATTTTTTTCTTCCTCTTTTTTTATTTTTTTTGTTATAAGCCTATGGCTGATGTTTTTTAATTTTTGTTTTATGTATTTCAATGCAGTTTTAATTCTTTTAATTTTCTGTTACTGTATTTCTCATTTGTTCTTAATAAAAAAAATTCTCCTACTTTTATTTATGATTACTACACTGCCACTGCACCGAATTTTGTCTGTCTTTTATTAGTTTCTTCTTCCATTTGTTTTGGCCTGTGCATCATTTGATTGTTTTAATTTTGTTTTTCTTGCGCCCCCACACCCTAGCTGATCCCTCTTTCAGGCCCCACCGCCCCACAGCGCAGCCAGCCCAGAGCCCTTCATCGGGAGGTCCCTATTCTTCATAGGGTAAGACTTTCTGGCCATACCAACGATTCTGGGAGCTGCTGAGGCGGCAGATGGAGGTCTGGGAGCTCGGCGATGAGGGTCTGAGGAGCCTGTCACCTGATCGGCCAGGGCGCCATTTCAACTTTTTCTCCCTGAGGAGTGGCGTGCCACAGATGTCTAGGCACGTACGCTGATGTCCGCCACTCCCAGTCATCTGCAACCTGACATACTGCTGTGCTCCCGGCCTCCACCAGGGGCCAGCAGGCACCGGGCAGCATCCCCACCCTCCTACCTGGAGAACACGAGCTGTCGCTGGATGCTCTATCCTTCTCCCCTGGCTGGCCCTCCATCGACCCGAGTCCGTTCCCGAACCCGGGTTGCCAGTGTCACAGACGGAAATCCAACCACTGCGTCGACAAGCCGACGCGATTGTTTTAATTTTGACTATTCAGTCTCATTTGTTTTCAATAAATACCCCTCCTCTTTTCCAAGGCATGCTACAGGATCTTTAACGTCCACATAAATAACCACCAGAACAGGCAAACAGGACCTCAGTTTTACGTTTCATTCAAAGGACAGTATAGCCTGACAGAACCACATCCTATTAGTACTGCACTCAGCTGCCAGTATTTATTACTGTATATGAGACCAATCCCTGTGTGAGACTAGAACCCATGACCTTCTGGTCAAGAATCGGATAAGCTACCAACCGAGTCATGCTAACAAAGATCAAGCATACCGAAGATGCTCTACTTCTCCAGGGAGGGTGGCTGCCCACCTCTGCTGCAGCAGTGCCACCTGGTGACCACAAGTTGAAGTGCGCCTCAGGAGTGGCTTGGGCGCATGGATGCAGGCTGATGCAGTGCATCGTCATGCAACTGTATGCACCTGCGCATGCTACTTGAAGCCCTAGCTGTTGACATCCTGAGGGAGAAGAAGAAACAAGTGGAAACTCCTGGCCTGCAGGATGATACCCGGTACACATACCCCGCTGCACAGCCTCCTGTTTCCTTCACTCACCAGTGCTCCAAAAAGAAGGTGAGATCTTCCCCCTTCAACTGCAAGCCAAGCTGGAAAGCAGGCTGCCGGTAAGATGGACAGGGCTGGGAGGCCACCTGTGGCAGATGGGGGCATAAAGTGCAGATTAAAGGGGAACAGCTAGCACTAAGAACCCCACACCTAAAAGTGGGGCTGATCCCAATATGAAGTTTGTGTGCAAAAGGAGAAATTCCTTCATATGTACCATAATTTCCTTTTCTGTTAGCTTCAGCGTCTTCAATGAGGAATAATTACATGTGGGTAAAGTGCTCCCCCACTGGGGTAGTGGTACAGCTGAAAGTTGTAACCTCAGCATAGAACCCTAGGGACATGAGGATTCTGGATACAGCACTTTAGTTTCATCTTTGCCCATGCAGTACAACCAAGCAATGCATAGATAGCAACATCCATGTCTCCAGCCTCTTGAAAAATGTCATATCCTCTGACACAAAAAAAAACTATTCGAACTTGACTCAAATAATGAAAAGGTTAACACAGGCCTACTTGTCTTGGACAACACTTTTTGTAACCAAGCTGACTGCCCTTTTCATCCCACTCGCAAAGTCCGTTGGAAGAACTCAGGAGACTTCCTTGAACTGCCACTAGCTTACGTTTAAAACTTCTACCGTCACTGTGATATGTAACATTTTATTAGGAGAAACAGTCTTTGAACCACACTTCAGTTCCAGTAGATACTAGCCTGTACAGATTCCCCATCTCACAATGTAAGACACCGTAGCCAGAGTACTTACTGGTCCATAAGGCCAGATGAGTCTTTATACTGTGATGTCCATGTAAAAAATTAATGAATAACGCTTCCTGCTCAGCTGTTTAATCATCTTGTCTGAGAAGCAGAATCACATATCTATAAATATATACTGGACAATATTCTCCAAGATGAGCCACAGGCTCCAGGGAGAGGCCCCATTCTCACCGTTGGAGCTAATAGAAAAGGAAATTACGGTTAAGTATGAATGAGATTCTCCTTTCTGTTACTGCTCTTCATTGTCAATGGGGAGTAACCACATAGGGGTTCTAAAAAGCAGAACCCATCTTCAGTAGGGAGGGGGAGAATATTGTCCCACATATGAATTGTAAGGTGATGGCAAGGATTTATCCATTCACCACCTCCTGCCATAATCTGTACTTCAATACTGCATTCATGTAGCCTTGTACATCTAGATCACAGTGCACTGTGCATGTACGAATGGAAAACGTTGCTGCCTACCAAGTTCTAACAATGACCCCCCCAATCAGTCATTTCTAGACATGAGGGGTTGCCCTAGTAGATCATGCTCCAGTCAATTCCAGATCATGAAATTCAAGCACGTTTATGGGTTCCAAACCTCCTGAATTATATGGAAAACATGGAAACCTATATGACCAATGGGTAGGAAGAAAAAGTTTAAAAAAGTAAGGGACCTGGTGTAATACACTAAGTTTATATCCCATGGATAATCAGGAATTGACAGGTGGATGGCTCCTGCTGACTGTTCTGAGAATATGGATGATGCCCATGTCGGATCCCAAGGGGTGTCCATGGCAGTCCAAACATCAGACCTAGAGAAGATGCCTGTCCCTGTTGAATACTCAATACTAGACCCTGTCCACTCTAAGAAATCCCAAATCTGCATTCCATGGCCCCAGAGGGCCTAGTATCCTGTGATCTGCTCCAAGACAAGAGGATGAACCATACTCTGCCAATACCCGCCAAAGATCTCCTTCCTAGAGGCCATCAAGGTGAGAAGCACCTTATTAAACACCACTGCTTCTGGAGACTCCTTCAAGGGGGACCAGGCTGCCAAAAATAAAGCTTTAGTTTGGAGCTCAGCCAGGGTGATTGGAGAGAGATAGGCCAGTAGCTGCCAGGACAGTAAAGATCACCCTCTTTAGGGAGGGGATAAAGTAGCCTGTTTTCAGGCATGAGGGCCAGCAGCTGAGAAGGAAAGGTTGAGGAGGTGGGTAATAGGGATGGTGATGGCAGGAGCGGAGAGAAGGAGAAGCCGGGGAGTGGGAAGTGGAGGAGAGAAGGGAGGTTAGTGCAGGTGATGAAGAAGGCATTGAAAGAATAGGCAATGGTAGCAGGGTCTGAGATGTGGAAGCTACCAACCTTGAGGATGAAGGAGAAGCATGTTGGTCCCAGACAGCCATGAATTTGGACTGGAAGAACTGATGCTGTAGGCTGCCGAGATAGGGGACCAGTCGGTGGCCAAGCTGGCAGGGAGAGAGGACAAATCCAACTAACTGAAGGACCAGAGAAGGATAAATTTAGGGGGAGCTTTAGGGTTTCAGATTTTGTGCATGCAGTAGAACGTATAGTGGCCACTGAGGGCATCTGTGAGGATACCTGCATCCACAATACAGAGGGGGTGTGAGGAGAGCACCCAGTCCAGGAGGTAGTAGTTTAGGGATTTGATTTATGATTAAGGTGTGTGGGGTCTGAAATCAACTGGGATAACTGGAGGGATTTTACAATTTGGGAAAGCATATGTGCAGAAGGGGAGAGACAATTATTATTTAAGTACCCAAGGATGAGCAACTCAACAGTGGAGGCGTGGGAAGATAGTGGACAGGAGACTTGTCACTGATGGCAGGAGTCACTCCAGGGCAGCAGTACACTTTAGCAACTAAATATGGACAGAGAACGGGAGGTAGAGTTTGAGGAGAAGCAGTTGATCTGTGGTGTCACAGAAAGCTGTATTTACCCTAGGGAGAACAACGGGAGCAGCAAACATCTGGCTAAAATTGATAAAAGCTCTAACATGCACTGCGGGCTATTAAATCTCCCACTGTTGCTGCCCAGTTGTGACATCAGCTGCAGGAGATTCTGGGATTTATGTTTACAGCAAATGTCAGCTTCAGAGTCTGCAGAATTAGTGTAATACAATCTACTATACTGTAGTAAACAGTAAGTAAAAAAATGTTCTTTCTGCGCTTGTAACAATGAACAAGCTACAATAATTGTGAGCAGTCCCATATTTGGGTGTGGGGTTATTACTGCTGACTGGTCCCTTTTACAAACTGTCATGAAGATGTAAAACAAAATGTATTACAATAGCTGAGGTTTGTTTGTTTGTTTGAATTTTGTTGACCCGGTAAGCCCACTGGGCCTAAAAGTCCCTTTTTCAGGGGTGACCCGGAGGTACAGATGGTAAGCAACTGAAATTGAACCAGATTAAGCTGGTGGTATTTTTAGTGAAGGGAAATTTGCCCCAGAGAGCACCGACTGAGCCTTAACAGTTACCATTACAGTACTCTGGACGAGGTGCAAATCCCAATGCGGACGTCCGAGGCTGACCAAAAGTCTCTGTCAGGCAGAAGCTCTGATCTGCCAACTTCAGCCCAAGAACAAGTGATATGGGGCTTTTTTTTTTCCCTCTTTTTGCTCTAGGACTTAAATGGGCCCATTCATTTCGATGGTGTTTTTGTCTCATGTACATACATTTCTTAGCTTTTGATATATTTTCTTCTACTTTTTGTTGCCAAGATGTTATTTAGATCCCCTCTCACAAACACAAGTGTTGTCATTAAAAAAATATCAAAAGATATGAAAGTTATGCCCAGGAGAAAAAAAACATTGAAATGAATGGGAGTCCAATAATTTCAATGGGCCCATTCATTTCAAAGTATTCACATGATACTGAGCACGTTTCCATTTTGCTTGTGATGCTTTATACTTTTTATAATTTGATCTGCAGATAAAATATAACTTTGCAAAAATAAGTTATTTTGAAGCATGTGCTATGCTTGGTGCACAGCATGCGAAACAGTTGAGTTTTTGTTTGTGCACCTTCAGTCTCCCTGGTCCTGTATAACTTTTTGAGAGCACTGTGTTTATGTAACGTTTAATATGTGGCACAGGGTCATAAAGTCACAAACAAAAAGAGCGCAGTAATGTACCGCACTGTCAATACAGCAGGAACACTGCCAGCTCGACCATGTGGCGAGTAAATATCAATCAAACAACTTCACCCGAAACCCACCCCCAATTTACGAAGCAACTCGGGAGCAACACAGAAATGGGGAGAAACACAGCGGGGGAAGAGACCTATCGCACAAAATGCGGGGAAACAAAAAAGCCAAACTCTCCATTGATCTGGGACCGGGATTCAAGACTCAGTCCACAGATGAACCGCTTCCCTTGTTGCCAGCAGCTCAACTCTCTGAGTCACGGCAGCTGATCAGTGGATCACTCTCCTTTGGAACATTTCATCCTTTCACAGTTCTGTACCCTACTGCTATATCCCCCCCAGCACTGTGTGCGGTGCGTGGTTTTGACTACGCCATTCTGTATACGGCATATTGACCCAGTACCTAATATGCTGTCCTCTCAAAGTTACCACACTGGGAATAAAAATATAGGTAGTATACAGTGCAGTTGGCAAAGATGGACTAGTAGGAATTTTGTCTCTGGAAACAAAACTGCAGAATGGTGCCAACAGAGTTCCTAGAAAAGTAGTGCATGTGTGTCTGACTGCTTCAGCTTTGTTCTCTATCAGTCTATCTTTCAGGGGTGAACAAGTAAAAAACTTTCTTGGGCAAGTATTTTTTATTCCACCACTTGCCCTGGGGCAAGTACTAAAGAAACTGATTTGCACACCCTTGTACTCTGATCTCGTCACCTCTTTCACACCGTACCTGTATGACATTGCTGTTTGAGTTTTTGGAGTCCGCACTGATGTAGACAGAAAAGAAGGGTGATGTCCGGTAGCGGGCTGTGATGCGCAGTACCTCCTGGAAGTTTTCCTTGTTCCAGTGGCCAGTGATATTCCAACCACCAATCTGTGTTCAAGGAAAAAGAAACAATACTTGTTGTCAACACAGTAAACCTGAACAGGGCCACTACAGAAGAAGCACAAAGGCAGCAGAAACTCCTCCTCACCACACTGTACTGGTTACTTATGATAGTCTTAACTCTTAGGAATGATAACAGGGTGGCACAGTGCTATGTTAGAGGGGAGCAGTTCTTCCAGGGATGACCTCAGAGGGCAATACTTTATTTTTGTTATGTACAATTCATGCGCCTCACTGGTGTGGCCCCAATCTGCCAGGTTTGGCTGTGCCCCAGCCTCTTTCCCCTGCATCCCTAGCATTTAACCCTCTGCCTTTCAACCCCCACAAGCTTGTCCCTCATGGTGAGCCTTGGCCATGCTATAAACACACCTCCTACAATCCGGGAGTAGAGGCAGGAGAAATTTTAATTCATTTGTAATTTATTAACCAGGTAGGACACAAGAGCATTACATGCCCATTTTCAAGGGGAACCACGAAATGTAAACAAGAACAATACAGACCTGCAACTGTCCCTAGGCTGCTTGGTATCTCCAACCCCGGCTTGGGCCCTGGTATGCTCCATCCACTTCCCTGGTTCCTAACCCACTACCCCCTCCGTGCTCTAACAGAGGAACATCTACCCTTACATATCCTGCACCTCAGTGCTTACCATCCTTACATTGGGACAACTACCCAAAGTTCCACCTTAATGCTCATGTATTATTCCAAGAAATGTTATTACTGCTTGTATGTTCTTACCTTGATGTACATGCTTATCTGATCATCCTGTACTTGTTTAGCTGTTTCAGCCTGTATTTCACTTTAGAAACATAGAATTTGACGGCAGATAAGGACCGCTTGGCCCATCCAGTCTGCCCATTTCCCTACCTACTGGATAAGCTGCAAATCCTAGTTAACCAGCAGCCTACTTCTTCCTACCCCAACCCCCTAGAATGGCCTTATGACTGTCCCATGCATGCTTGAATTCCACCGCTGTTTTTGACTCCACAACCTCCTCCGGAAGGCCATTCCATGCATCCACAACCCTCTGGATTACAACTTTGTTGTAATTATTCTAGTCATACTGCTTGTAATCTCCCAGGTCACACCTGAAAATAGGCATTCCTTGTCTAGCGTGCTTACCCAGTAAACAAAAACAAAAGCTACTAAATAGGAGAAATATGCAGTACATCTGTGTACACAGTAATCAGGTGACATTACACTTGCATACAGACAAGTCCAAGTGTGATTTTTTTAATGACCATTTTAAACGTATTCTGCAAATTGATACAGTGTAACACAGGGTGGAGAGGGTGACTACTGGCAGAAGGCAGGGCCCGAGAGCAATCACGATCATCCTGCTCACTCAAGGGTTTATGTATTTACTGTTTCATTCCACTCCCGCAGGAAATCAGCAAGCAAGGAGCTCCAAGCCCAGACAACATCCTCCCTCCCCTTGTGTTCCTGCTACACTGTCATCTATGATTTCCCAGGTGGCAGTATCTTAGCGGGGCTCACCTTCCTCCCCAAACCAGGACAGCATCTTCTGGGATGTTCAATCCTCCTTCCCCCACTGGCACCTGCTGACTTTGACTCGTTCCTGAATTTGGTTGCCGGCAACAAAAGCAGCAGCAAAATCACTGCACTGACAGGTGGGCTAAACTTCTTTTTATGTACATTTTTACATCTCCTGACAAGATGATCAACAAGTCCAAGTGACCATTAGCCCACCATCAGCTTCTGGGTGCGGGGTCCATGGCATAGGGCCCTGGTGTATCCACAGCCATCACTGTGACAGCCTCTAGGATTTTTTGTGTGGTTTTTGTCCTGTAAGCACTCCACCCACTTGATGGCACAGCCATGCCACTGCTGACCTCTGGTGCCACAGGGGTTGCCGTGATGCCAGAAGCGGTGCCTTCCCATTCTCAGGCTGGAACTCCTGCTGTCAACAGCACCGTCTCCCATACCTTGCTGCCAGCCCACCTATGAGTCTTGCCTTTGCACCCAAAATCCTGACATGGGAATGACTACACCTTAACGGGTGTGACCCTTCAGTGATGACCTTATGTTTTGGAGGGATGTCCAACAGAGTCAGTCCCTGGGGGCTCTCTACCAATCTGCCCCTTCTGTCTTTCTGGGCTGGTACATGACCTCAAGGTAGCTATAAAAATGGCTAAATCTAGGGCAGAACAAGCAGCAGCATGTGCTAAAGATAATGGGAAGCAGTTTTACAATTATATTGAGAGCCTTAGGACTAGAAATAAACATCTAACCAATATAACTCATGGTGAGGTCACCACTGACAATGAGGTGGATACTGCAAATAAACTCAACACTTATTTTTTGTCAGTGTATCAAAAACAGGAGCGACTAGGTACATTTAATAGTAACAACTGTAAGGAATGCAGAGAATTTGTAATCAAAAAGGCGGATGCTGATGAGAAATTGATAAATTTAGATGCTGGCAAGTCTTGCAGGCCTGATGAAATTCACCCAATGCTCCTGAGTAAAATGGCAACAGAACTATCTGGTCCACTTAGCCTGTGTTCAATAAATCTCTAGCCCTGGGAGAAGTAGTACAAGACTAGAAAATCGCACACATTACTCCCATATTTAAAAAGGGGAAAAGGTCGCTTGTAGAAAATTATCGACCTACAAGTATAATGTCCCAGGCTGGCAAACTGCTTGAGAGGTTTACCCTCTACCCCCGTTGGTGAAGGGGGGAGGAAGAGGATGATGATGCTGCTGGTGAAGCTGGGCAGGGACG
The DNA here is from genome assembly GCA_016271365.2 of Neoceratodus forsteri. NCBI lineage: Eukaryota > Metazoa > Chordata > Ceratodontiformes > Ceratodontidae > Neoceratodus > Neoceratodus forsteri. The sequence goes on from CM057452.1 coordinate 130,667,085, forward strand.
GATAGAAAGGGTGAAGGGGCAAGAGGCAAGGGAGCAAAAGTGGGGGACCCGAACAGGATGGGGGAAGGGGCTGGGGGGGGAGAAAAAAAAAGGAGGATCAGGAGAACAAGGAGGAGGCTGATGGTATGGAACAGGGGAGCATGACAGGCAGGAAGGCACAGGACGTAAATGGGATGATAGTGAGCAGAAAGCCAAGTAGGCAAATGGATAGAACGGATGGATTATTAGGGAGTGGGGAAAGAGATACAGAGAAAGATACTCAGGTGGGGGGTATAAAGAAGGCCAGGACACAGGTAGAGGAGGTAACCAGGGAAAATAGTGAAGGGGTTTCCTTCGACACCCAGATTGTGGGAGGTGTGAGGAGCCAGTTGGGGGGAGAACCCGGATGAAGGAATGAGGAGGGACATCAATCAATCAATCAATCACTTTATTTAACCAAACATACATGGACAGGGACAGGGACATGGAAGGAGGGGAAACCCAAGGGGTGGACAGGGAGGGTATTCACTGGCAAGGGAATGTGGGGGAACCCCGGACATTCTAGTGTACTTGGGGACAAATGACATAAATGGAAATAGTGAACTAGAAATTCAGGCAAGGTTTCGGGAGTTGGCTAGGGTATGCCTTTCCATAGGTTGTAAGATCTCCTTTTTGGAAATCCTGCTGGTGCCAAGGGCTAGTGGGGAAAAGAAGATGATGATGATGATTAGGGAGATAAATCAGTGGCTTAGGGAGTGGTGTGGGGAATTGGGGTATGGCCCTGTAGGGGGGACCTGGGAGGATAAGGGGCTGTACACTAGGGACAAGCTCCACCTTAATTTGGAGGGGAAGGAAATCCTTAGGCTCAAACTAGCTGGGTTCATCAGCGAAAGGTGGGGTTTAATCTTGTGAAAGGGGGAGGGATCAAAAAGGGGCAGTGCCAGCAGGTATGATAAATGAGGGACATGGTCTCCACTCCTCTAGGGAGAGATGGAAATGGGCCACCAGGTAGGGTGTAGGAGCTGAGAAATGGGAGCTCAAGGGGGGGAAGGAGAGGAGGGAAAAGAGGTGGAGAGTGGTTCTGATAAATGCCAGGAGCTCAGGATATAAAATGCCTGAGCTCCAGGTGATGCTAGCTGAGGGGAAGGTAGATGTGGCAGCAATCACTGAGACCTGGGCCACTCAAGGGCATGAATGGGACCTAAATCTGCAGGGCTATACTATGTTCAGAAAAGACGGGGGGAGGGAAGGGGGTTGTAGCACTGTCAGTCAGAAATCGCATGGGTATTGGAGGAGTAGAGGAGGCACAGGGGAACATGGAGGCTATTTGAGTCACCCTGCTGATGCAGGGGGGTAAGAAAGTAAAGGTCGGCGTGGTATACAGACCACCAGCTCTGGCGGAGGTTCTAGAAGAAAGTTTGGTGGCAAATCTCGAGGGACACTGTAGATTGGGAAAGGGAAGGGTGGTGGTAATGGAGGACTTCAACACGCCAGGAACAGACTTGGGGACTATGACATCACCAGTGGCCAGGGAGCAGAGGCTGCTGGATGTCTTCCAGGATGCATTTCTGACACAACAGGTGGGTGAGCCAACTAGGAAGGCCCGGACACTGGACATGGTCCTGGCAGACAGTGATCAGATTAGGGGCCTAGAGGGGTGGGACCCGTTGGCGGGGAGTGATCACACCACAGTCTGATTCTTCCTGGGCCTGGGGGGAAGGAAACCCAAACAAGGACGGTAGTAACCGAATTTAGGGGTGCAGACTTCAGGGAGATGGGAAGGATCCTTAAAGATCATTTGGACAGGATAAGGCCGGATATGGATGCTGACAGCAGGTGGGGGATCATTAGGAGGAGAATACAGGAGGTTACCAGATCCTGCACAAGGGAAAAGTGTAAGTTCGGTAAGGCCAGAAAACCCTGCTGGTGGACCCAGGAGGTACAGGAGGTAGTGAGGGACAAGAAGGCGGCCTATAGGTGCTTCAAGTGCTCAAGGAATGAAAGGGATCAAGAGGAATATGAGCTGACAGTCAAGAGTCACCAGGGTGGTGAGAGCAGCTAAGGCAAAAAAGGAGCAGTCCTTGACCAGTGGGATCCGGGGAGAGACAAGGGGTTCTTTAAATACATAGGAGAAAAAAGGAAAGTAAGGGGCAGACCAGCAAGATAAGGATGGGGATGGTTGGGCACAGGAGGCAGGGAACAGGCAGAAGTCCTAAATGAGTACTTTGCCTCAGTTTTACCAGGGTGGATGGAGAGGCCACGTCTTGCGGGGGGAGCGGGGGCAAACCGGAGGAAGGGGTGGGACTCAAAAGAGACCAGGGGCCCTGATGGGTTCTGGGGTAAGGAGTGGCCACCACAGACAGGTGGGGGCCAGCAGTACAGGGTGAAAAGGGGGAGGACGCGGGGGCTGAAATCCCGTAGAGAGAGTAAGGAAAGCCCTCAGGTCCCTTCAGACAGAGAAAGCACCTGGGCAAGATGAGATACATCCCAGGGTAATGAGGGAACTGGTGGATGTTCTGGCAGTCCCTCTAGTGGAGCTTTTCAACATCTCTCTGAGGACTGGGTGGGTGCCCCAAGACTGCAGGGTGGCCCATGTCATGCTGCTCCACAAGGGGGATCAAGAGAGGAGGTGGGAAATTACAGGCCCGTTAACCTGACATCAGTGGTCGGCAAGGTGATGGAGGGTATTGTCAAGGAAAGGCTTGGGGGTTACTGGAGCAAACTGGATACTTGGACAATAGGCAGCATGACCCTGTCCCGGGAAGATCGTGCCAGACAAACCTTGCTGAGTTCTATGACTGGGTGACAAGGGGCCCTGGACCAGGGTAGGCCAGTGGATGTCCTCTTTCTGGACTTCGGCAAGGTGTTTGATTCAGTACCCCACAGTGGTCTGCTGGCTAAGCTGAAGGAAATGGGGGTAGGGAGACAGTTGTTAAGATGAATAGGAAATTGGCTATCTGAGCATACTCAGAAGGTGGTGGTTGGAGAGTTAGCCTCATCCCCAAGGTGGGTTACTAGTGGGGTTGCCCAGGGGTCAGTGCTGGGGCCACTCCTGTTCAACACCTATGTCTCAGACATCAGGAAGTGGATCAGGAGTGAGATGAGTCTCTTTGCAGATGACTCAAAGCTGGGTGCAGTGGTGGATGAGGAGGAGGGGAGGATGGCTTTGCAGGAGGACCTGGAGGCTCTGGAAAGGTGGTCGGGAAAATGGAAACTAAAATTCAATGCGGGTAAGTGCAAGGTTCTGCACCTGGGAGTCAGAAATCCAGGCCAAGTATATACCCTGGGAGGAAACATGATTCAAGTCACGGAGGGTGAGAGGGACCTGGGGGTAGTGGTAGATGTCAAAATGAACAACTCATAGATCTGTAGGAGGGCAGCGGCAAGGGAAAATAGGATGTTGGGATGCATCACCAGGGGGATTACCTCCAGAACGGTGGAAGTGATCCTTCCACTGTACAACTGCTTGGTTAGGCCACACCTCGAGTATTGTGTGCAGTTTTAGAGCCAACATTTAAAGAGGGACATTACACTCCTAGAGAGGATCCAAAGGAGGGCAACCAAAATGATCTGGGGCCTGGGGGACAGGACCTATGAGGAGAGGCTGAAGGAGCTCGACATGTACACCCTGGAGGAGAGGAGGGATTGGGGGGGACATGATAGAGGTCTTTAAATACATGAAAGGGATCAATAAGGGAGGCCCAGTCAGAGTGCTCCAAAGGAAGGAGGGTGGGGCAACGAGAGGTCAAGGGTGTAAGCTGGAAGGGGGCAGGCTCAGAGGGGAGAGGAGGAGATGTTATTTAACTAAAAGGGTGGTGGAACCATGGAATGCACTGCCCAGGGAGCTGGCAGAGTTGGAGACTGTGGACGGGTTTATGAGGGGATGGGACAGGTACAGGGAGAGGGTAAATCTGACCGGGCCCAATACAGGTGGAACATCTGGGACTGGGGACAGTATAACCCAAAGGGGAGGGTGGGACACACCAAAATTGGCCCTCAGTGTGGGTGCTGAAAATTGAGCAGACTCGAGAGACCGTTAGGCTTATTCTGCTGGCATTTTAGTATGGTAGTATGTTAGTACAGTTTTTGATTAATGACCTACGAAGATTAGATATTTCAGATGTAATCCAGTATGGTTTCTCCCATGGAAGGTCATGTGTCACAAACCTCCTGGATTTTTTTGAGCCTGTCAGCAAGGCACTGGATGAGGGGTTTCCTGTGGACATGGTGTACTTGGATTACAGCAGAGCTTTTGACTCTGTGTCCCATTTAAGGCTGATGAAAATACTAGAAGACATGGAGGTGGATTCTGGTCTTATGAAATGGATTCAATCATGGTTTTCAAATAGACTTCAAAGAGTACGAATAAGAGATTTTTATTCTGACTGGGGTGCTGTGACTAGTGGGGTACACAGGGATCAATCTTGGGCTCAACTCTCTTTTCTACTTTCACCTCCGGCATGCAGGGTTTAGATGGAGTTTGGATACGTAAATATGCCAACGATACAAAGGTGGGAGCTATAATTAACAACTTTGAGTCTATTTAACAATTACAGCATTATCTGTACTCCCTGGAAGAGTGGGCAATACAACACAGATAATCCTTTAACGAAAATAAGTGCAGTGTCATTCATTTTGGACACAACAACCCCAGAGTGGAATATACCTTAAACAACAAGGTTTTAAGTGTTACATCCAGTGAAAATGATCTGGGGTATTTATTTCTAATAAACTAAGATTTGAACTTCATAATGGAGAGTCCATAAAAAAGCTAATTGGGTTATGGGCAATATATTCAGAAATATACACAGTAGGAAGAGGGCGGTTCTGTTGCCTTTGCATAGAACATTGATAAAACCTATTCTGGAGTATGGAGCGCCATTCTCTACACCACAGAGTGTTGGTATTACTAAATCTTGTGAACGAGTTCAGAGGAGATTCACTGAAAAAAATTTACAGTTGGGAATAAAGAGCATAGTGAGAGGTTACAGAAGCTTGACCTATACTGTATGACTTACAGGATGGTGAGAGGTGACCTGGTTTTTGTTTTAGGGGCACTTAAGGATGATAACCTGTTGGAATCCACTGGGTTGCATAGAAAAATACAGACAGAGAGGTCTAATAGAGGACACTGTATTCAACTTCAGGGACAGTTTTTCAGAACCTCCAGAAGAGAGTTATGGTTCAGTCAGAGAAACATAGAATTTGTCGGCGGATAAGGCCCGCTTGGCCCACCCAGTCTGCCCATTTCTCTACCTACTGGATAAGCTGCAGATCCTAGTTAACCAGCAACCTACTTCTTCCTACCCCCACCCCCTAGAATTGCCTTATGAGTGTCCCATGCATGCTTGAATTCCACCACTGTTTTTGACTCCACAACCTCCACCGGAAGGCCGTTCCACGCATGCACAACCCTCTTTGTGAAAAAATACTTCCTTAAATTACCTATGAGCCACCCCCCCTCTATCTTCAAATTGTGCCCCCTTGTTCTTGCACACCTCTTTTTTTGAAAGATGCTACTCTCTTGGACTTTGTTGATTCCCTTGAGGTACTTGAAAGTTTCTATCATGTCCCCCCTCTCCCTCCTTTCCTCGATGCTATACATATTAAGCGCCTTAAGTCTGTGGTGAACGTATGGAATGCATTACCAGAGGTGGTGGTAAATGCTCCCACACTTGGTACATTTAAGGCAAGGTTGGATATAGACATGGGTGACAGGGCTAGGGGTTTCTACCACTGAATCAGTGGCAAGTCTCTTATGGTTCTTGTAGCCGTTTCACTTGTATCCAAACCTATGGTATTATTCTCAATGCCACGTTAGTCAGCACACGCATTTCAATTGCAATATTGCACTGTATTGATGTTTTCTTACTATGAATTGTGCTTACTGCTTGTACTGTGCTGATGTAACTGAAGGACTACCTATCACCCTGAGACCCCCCCCCCCGGTAAATGAGCTCTGAGGTTTATCTTGGTGGGCAAAACTCAATAAATAAAAATTGGACGTTCTAGTCCAGTCCAGTGATGCCCCTTCTTTTTTCCGTCAAGTTTTCTTCCAGTAGAAGCTGTGCAAGAGGCCCGTCAACCCTGGTTAAGTTGGCTGCTTTAGACTGCAGAGGGGTAACAGCCTTCCTCTAGGTTGATAAATTCGAGTCCTCCAACAGAGCAATAAAAATGTTTAGTCTTGCTATGGAATAGACTAGTTCTGATTCTGTTTATCTATTCATTTATTTGAACACTGGTCACCACAAAAGGCATACTGAGCTGAGGCTCGTTTCCAGGTAAGACCTGGGGAAGGGGAACAAGGGGATACAAAGTAACGATGAACAAGCTACAATAAAGGCAAGCAGAAATAACACAATAATGAACAACAGGTACAGGAACTGAAAGGCTGCAATATACAAGGTACTATGCAGCAATCCAGTCCTAGAGCACACCATTACATACTAAAGTAAGACAGAGACAAAACAAGAGGATTATAGATAAGGTGCAGGATAGATTATGAGGTCAGATGGATTCCGATTAGGAGGCCCAGGGGCACAAAGGGAAGACAATGGAGAAGGGTAGGAAAGACCAGGAGCAGGACCAGGAAGGGCTAATAAAATGCAGCTGCGAGGACATTAGTGGATAGATAGGAGGGGGAAAGTTGAAGGGAAACAAAGTTTCTTTCAAAAGGCAGAGAGCTAGAATAAGAAGGTACACTGGCCAGAGGTAATCAGAATGTGGCTGTGGAACTAACTAGTTCCGATTCTGAGCAGCACTCTCAAAATGTAGTCTAGTTCCACCTCTCAACTCGGGAGAGTCGACAGGTGGAACTAGGATGGAGGAAACTACTAGAGAGGGTGAGCAGAGTAAGGATAAAAAGGAGGAGGACAGTATCAGTTAAAAAAGAAGGACGAAGCGTCCCACCAGTGCAGCAGTTGCTCTACTGCTTGTGATGCCGATGACCTGGGTCCAGGAATGAGCCTGGGCAGTTGGATGGCCAGCTGGGGGGGAAGCAGATTGAACATCCTATGGACTGCTCTCTTCCACCAAAGGGGGGTGGGGTTTGCCAGTGATTGGGTTACCTCACGTGGCAGCTAGGGGTTTGGCAGCCAGGACTGTTCAGCATGAGAGGCGTGTCAGGCATTTGGTGTGCCACCCAAACGTCATTGCACGACATGCCTCCCGGGGAGAAAATGGAGGTCCAGCACCGCAGGTTGATGTCCACTCCATTGCAGACCCCCACAACACCATCCAAGGCTGCCATTCTACTGACCTATCTCCTTTGGGGAGAAAGGGGGGGTCCCACTGGAAACTGGGGCTGGAGTAAGTCCCGGGACGTGTGTGGCAGGGAAGAACTAGCTTGGACCAATAGGGACCAACAGATGAGGCGTACAAGAAAAAAAAAAAAAGGGTGAAGGATGAACTTGGGAAAGAAGGGCAGGGAGGGACAAAGGGAGTGGAGAGACATGTGTGCCAATGCAAGAAGCTTACGAAACAAAACAAAAAAAACAGGTTACTCACCTGTAACAGTGCTTCTAGGAGTGGCATATGTTGTTCATCCACACTTGCCGGCAGTGTCCTTTCCCTTTAAGAGTTGCCGGAAAGTCTTCAAACTGGCTCCTCCCACCCACCCGGGTGGTATAATCCTTGCCTCCGCCCCATGGCACCACATCTTGCCCGCTGGAAAGCAGAGTGTGAGTGCTGAAGCTGGGTAGGTTGGGTGGGTTTGTGTGGATGAGCAACATATACCACTCCTAGAAGGTACAGCTGCGTATTTACCGTAACAGTAGATCTTCGAGGGATATCTCTTGCAGCAGGTAATACACTTGGGTCATTGCCAGAGGGCACTGTGGTGCACAGCAGCTCTCTTCTAGCAGTTTTATTTCCAGGGGCCGTCCACACATGACATCATCATTCTACTCCTATGTAAGAATGAGCGGTCCCCGATATCCTCAGTTCTTCGCTGGATTCAGTTCACTTAGCAAGGGCCGAGGGAGATCTGAGATACCATAGGTATCCCCTTCCCATATATATTTGGATCAGAAGTTGTTCTCTTAGAGAAGGAGGGGGATGGAGGGAGGCATCGTACCGGCTGCAAGAGATAAACCTCGAAGATCTACCATTACGATAAATACATAACTGTACTATCTTCCATGGGGATAATCTCTTGCAGCAGGTAATACACTGGGGATGACTCTCAAGCAGTAAACCCAGGAAGGTTGGAAAGTTACGACAGAAGGCCTTGTAGGACAGCGTGGCCAAAGGCCATCCTACGGCGCAAAGCAATGTTTAAGTTGTAATGCTTTGTGAAAGTATTTATTGTGGACCATGCAGCTGTACTGCAGATATCTGTGATAGAAGCCCCTTTGAAGCAGGCCGCTGTAGTTGCCATGGCTCGGGTAGAATGAGCTTGGACAGGTCCTGGTAATGGCTTGTTATATTTCTTATAACAAAAGGTTATACAATGTGCCAACCAGTTGGAGAGGGTCTGTTTAGCGATCGTGAAACATTCCCTAGTTTAGGCGAAGGTAACAAAAAGCTGAGGAGTTTTTCTACCAGATTTGGTACATTTTATATAGTATCTCGAAATATGATGGACATCTAAAGTGTGTAGGAGGTATTCTCCCCTGATTAAAGTAAACTGGCAATTCTATGGACTGATTTAAGGTGCGTTTCGAGACCATCTTAGGTAAAAAGGAAGGACTGGTACAAAGAGCCACTCTGTCTTTGTGAAAGATTAGGTAAGGCTCTCTACACATTAGAGCATAAAGCTCAGATATACAGCATGCGGAAGTGACAGCCACTAAAAATACTGCCTTCAGCTAGCCTGCTGGTGCAGCAGTTGGATTTCTGTCTGCAATGCCGGCGACTCAGGTTCAGGAGTGGCCTTGGGTCGCCGGAGGGCCAGCTGGGGGGAGCAGGCTGGAGCGTCCCTTGACAGCTCGCCTGCTCCAGGGGGAAGGTTGGGAAGCAGCTCGGCGTTTGCCAACCCCTGGCGGAGGCCGGGAGTGTAGCAACATGCTGAGCGCCTCAGTGCCTGATTGGTCCTCAGGCGGAGGTCTGAGGCTCACTGGCACTCATAGGCAGCTAGGGGAGGATGTCACAGATGTCGGTGGGCATGCCTTCACATCAGGGCCAGAGTGATGCCCACAAGAAAAGTAAAAATAGGCTGCCATCACCGGAGAGCCGCAGACGTGCCCTCAATGTGCCCTCGCCCGCCTGATGGCTCTGGACCAATGAAATGTAAATATCGGGGTGCTCTGGGCCCCACTTGTCTCCACTTGGGGGGGTAAGCTGCGGCTCCATGGGGTTCCAGAGACCATTCGGGTAGGGTGAGAGGCAGAGGGATGTCTTCTAGGCTCTCCCGATGGGTCTGGGATGGCAGGCTGGGCGGGGGGAGGATAAACAGAAATAAAAAAAAAATAAAAAATACTGCCTTCTAAGAAAGGAAGCAGAGATCGCAAATGGCCACCAGTTCGAAAAGTTCGAGGGTCAGTTTTTCCAATAGGAAATTCAAATCCCAAGGAGGGGGTGCGTCGTCTAATGGGAGGTTTGATGTGTAACATTCCTCTTAAGAACATTTTGGCAAGATGATGTTGCTACAGTAGTCTCCCTTCTAAGGGCTCATGGAAGGCCGAGACAGAGGCCAAATGAACTTTAATAGAGGGGTAGCTCAAACCTGTCTTGGCAAGCAATGCCAGGTAGTCCAAAACTTTAGTCAGTGGACATAAATAAGGGTCCAACGACCAAGAAGCGGCCCATATGGAGAACAGTTTCCATTTAGCATTATATGTTTCCCTGGTAGATGGTTTGCGTGAAGCCAGCAGAATATTCGCCACTGGTGAGGAGACTTGAAAATGGGCTATGAAAGCATCCTCAGAAGCCAAGCATGAAGGTGTAATGACTTCAGGTTGGGATGAAGAAGGGTTCCCTGATCTTGAGTCAACAGACCTGACCAGCAACGGAATGGGGTCTGCTATTTGAGAACTGTTGAAGTAGGGGGAACCACACCTGCTGGGGCCACAGAGGGGCTATGAGGATCATGGTGGTAGGTTTGAGCTGTAGTTTCAGTAGAGTCCGCTGAAGAAGTGGGATGGGGGGAAAACATATAAGAAGAGTCCTGTCCATAGTTGGGACAGGGCACCTACAGACAGTCCTTTTCTGTTCGGGACAATGGAATAGTATCTGTGGAGTCGATGATTGCTGAGGGAGGCAAAAAGGTCAAGGTGTGGGGTCACCCACAATCGAAAGATCATCTGAAGATCTTTATGATGAAGTGTACACTCGTGCATGGAGGACTAGCGACTGAGAATGTCGGCCAGGGTATTGTGGCATCCCGGTAGATGGATGGCAATCAACAACAGCTGCTGAAGTATGGCTTCCTGTCAAACTGCCATTGTCTCCCTGCAGAGGGTGTGAGACTTGGTACCTCCTTGTTTATTCAGGTAGTACACCACTGAGGTGTTGTCTGACTGGATCAGTAGAGACCCCGTGGAAAGGTGGGGGCGGAAAGCCTGGACGGCGAGGTGGACTACTTTAATTTCCAGTAGATTTATATGAGAGGGAATGGAGAATCAGGCCACCTGCACTGTGTCCTATAGGGACACAAGTGCACCCCCCAGCCCTCGAGGGAAGCATCTGTGGTTAACGTTTCCTGAGGAGGAGCAGAGGGGAGTGGAAGGGTATGCCTTGAGATGGGTTGGCATGATGGTTCCACCAGTCTAGGGCCGAGCATAGAACAGGAGTGACTCTGATTCTGTCATCGAAATCCCCTGTCTTTCGCCACCACTGATTTAGAAGAGTCCATTGGACTGGTCTCATATGTAGACAGGCAAAGGCCACCATGAGGATGGCTGTGGCCATATGTCCCAGGAGGCAAAGAGACGTCTGGCTGTGATAAATTATTGAGTTTGTATCTGGGAAGTCAGAGACAGATGTCTGTCTTGCCTGTCGGCAGGGAGATAAGCCCTGGTGGAGGCGGTGTCCAGAACAACTCCTATATACTGGAGCAACTGAGTAGGAGTTGGACTGGATCTGGGCCAGCTGACCATAATTCCTAGGGACTGGAACAGAGTGATGGTCACCTGGAGTGACAATGCACAGAGCTTTCGGAGTCTGCTTTTGTGAGCCAATCATCCAGGTACGGGAAGACTAAATCAATCAATCAATCAAAATCTTTATTTAGTCAGGCGAACATCATTGAGCGTAGCTCATTTACAAGATGGACCTGAGTGGTCATACAAATAAGAGTACAAGTATTTTTACATGGACAAGAAAATAACATAAACAATAGTACAATGACATAAAATGAGAGTATACAAAAATTTACATATATACCAGGCACAGTAAAAATCACTTAACCTGTAAAAAAGGAGAGAATAGATATAGCAGGCATAGTGTACAAATAATAGGGCCTTTATGGCTTTTATAAGAATATAGCAGCTGACTGGATAATAGAAGGAGAACTAAACAGAATGGAATACGGAAGGGGGATGTAGGTTGGATGGGAGATTAGGCCTTATGGAAGCAATTGCAGAACTCTGGAAATAGGGTGGAGAATAATCTTTGAAGGATGATAAGGGTAAGAGGGTATTTAGATTCATAGATTTTTGGAGTGAGTTCAAGTAACTGCTAGGGAGTAGCTGATAGCAGCCCTCCCAAACCGGGTGCAGGCATTGGGAACCTTTAACATGATGAGTTTACTGATCCTTAAGATATATGGCCTAGAAGTAATTCGGGTAAAACAGTCTGTGATATAGGAGGGGAGTTTGCCTGATAAAGCTTTGAAGATCCAGACTGCAGCATTCCTATTTCTTCTGTGTTGTAGTGATGTCCAATTTACTGCCATGTAAAGAGAGCAATGATGGGTGCTGGAGGGAAGGTCAGTAATAAATCTGATGGATCTATGATACAGGGTGTCCAGCTTATTTAAGAGGGAGAGTGAGCAATGGCCATAGAGAAAGTCAGCATAATCAATGAGGGATAGGAATGATGCCTGGATTAATCTTTGTTTGGAGTCTCTGGTAAGGTAGTGTTTTATTCTGTAAAATAGGCCAAGCCTTTGTCTCAACTTTTTTAGTAGCTCTTCAATATGGACAGAGTAGTCAAGCTTATTATCAATCCAGACTCAAGATATTTGAATTTGTCCACAAATTCCAGCTTCTCCAAGTAAGGTGGATAATTGTAGGGTGATGGGTGATGGGGTAATGGCAGAGCAACTCTTTGTGGCAAAGAACATAGCTTTTGTTTTTTTGGCATTTAGAAGTAATTTTTTTTCCAATAGATTGTGTTGTAGGATGGAGATTTCTGACTGTAACAGCTCACAGGCTTTAGATAATGAGGGATTGCTGACATATAATACAGTATCAGCAGCAAACAGATGAATGTTACATTGAGAGAGGTTGGCATCGATATTATTAATATAAATGGCAAAGAGGATGGGGCCAAGAATAGAGCCTTGCGGTACACCTCTTAGCAGTGGTTTAGAGGTGGATAGGTAATTTTCATTTTTTACCAATTGTGACCTATCAGATAGATAGCACTTAAACCAGTTGAGTGAGAGAGAATCCAGGCCTAGAGAGCTAAGGGAGGTGAGTAATGATTCATGATCCACTGTATCAAATGCTTTACTCAAATCCAGGAACACAGCACAGGTACTATTCTTCTTATCCAAGGCAATCTGCCAATCGTTAGTTACTTTGGCTAGGGCAGAAATGGTGCTATGCCTTGATCTAAATCCCGATTGTGCTGGATTTAGGAGGTTGTTTTTATCCAGATAGGCCCTTAATTGTGAATTTACTAATTTTTCAAGCATCTTGGATAGTACCGGTAGGATGGAAATGGGCCTGTAATTGTTAAGGTCCATGGGATCACCAGATTTAAGTAGTGGAGCTACTTAAGCTGTTTTCCAAGTGGAGGGAATGGATCCAGTAGCTAGGGAAAGATTGAAGAGATGAGTGAGGGGGGCAGATAAGGCGTGTGATGCTATTTTAAGAAAGTAGGGATCCAGGGAGTCTGTACCTGCACTCTTAGAAGTATCTAAATTAGATAGGAGGTCTTCTACTTCTTTCAAGGATATTGGATTGAAGGAGAATGTTGAAGTAGCCTTTTGTCCCACAGTGGATTGAAGGTTTAAAGACGATCTCAAGAAACTTGCAGGTGAGGAGTCAAATGCTAGGCCAGCTGTGGTGAAGTGGTCATTGAAGGTATTTAGGATTTCTTGCTTGCCCGTGATTTCTGTGTCATTTAGTAGCAGTTTGGAGGTTAATGCAGGGTAGAGTTTTGGCCCAGAATTCCCTTTATAGTACCCCAAAGTCTGGATGGGTTATTGTAGGAAGCATCTAATTCAGCTCTATAATAGGCAGCTTTGGCAATTCTTATTTGTTTTGTACATGAATTTCTTGCTTTTCTGAATTGAAGCCAGTCTCTGGTATCCTTTGTTTTCTTGCCTTTTTCAGAGTTTGTCTCTGCTAACAAAGCTGATTTAAGGTCAGTAGTGAACCAAGGACAAGATCTTACTTTAGTTCTGATACTGGTGATTGGTGCATGAATATTGAGAGCATTAGTGATGATGTCCTTTAAGATCTGGATAGCTGTTTCAACTGAGGTTGTAAGGTAAAAGTCTTGCCAATATGTTGTATTGCACAAATCATGGAGATATCCTGAGATGTTGAATTTCTTCTTTGACCTTTTGAGGACAAATTTTTCAGGATTGGATGGTGTGAATGTAGATCTTATGCCAGCTATAGGACAATGATCACTTACATCACTGGGTAGTACTCCTGCATGTGAATATAAGTGAGGCTTGTTTACCAACATAATATCCAGGAGCGAGCTGTTGATAGAATTTTTAGGTTAATCCTGGTTGGATCTTTGATTAATTGTGTGAATCCATAGGTGTCACAGAAGGTTACTAGTGGTGCAGATACATTAGATAGCCAGTTTAAATTCAAATCACCAAGGATGATGGTATCTTCAGGGCCTAGATTGAGTATTGATCCTAGGTGGGATAGGAGTTTGAGGCCTGCAGAGGGGGGCCTATAGCAGCCAATCAATTTAAATGAAGACAAGTTTGGAAGGGATATTTTAATTGACAAACATTCAAATTCCTTTGGTTCGGATGTATTGATGAGGCAGGATGCAGAGATGGTGTCCTTAATGTAGATGGCCACCCCACCACCCCTGGAAGGGCGCTCTGATCTGAAGAGCTGATAATTGGGAAGGTTTATATCACTGTCTTTTGTTGTATGTCTGAGCCAAGTTTCAGAGATAACCAGGAAGTCAGGTAGAGTATGTGCAACCCAGGCCTGTATTAAGGAGAACTTTTTTAGAAGGCTGCAAGCATTGAAGTGAAGGAAACTTAGGCCATTTATGGAGGTTAGATCAGCAGGGATAAGAAACTTTCAATGGGGCCAGGATTTATTTCAATAGTACCAATACAGATCAGAAGGAAGAAGATTAGTTTGAGGAGGGCACCAAGTGAAAGGGATAGGGAGTGGTCAGAGCATTTCTCCTCTTCTTGGGGGACCACTGTATAATGGGTGAGGGTCCTGTTATATAGGTATGAAGTTTATCGCAACATAATAATCTGATGGACAGGCATAGTGGGTTAATATAAAGCCAGGATGAATGTAAGGTACTTGAGGAATGTTGTAGGGTTAGAGAGACTTTATGTGGGATACCCCAGGGGTTGCAGTGCAAAAATGGCTGGATATAAATAAGGAATAGATGGGTGTCCATTGGGGATGGCAGGGGTGGGCAGACCATGTTCACTACCTTATTCACCATGGCAAGGGGTATATCATGATTATCATATGGGAATGGGGAAGATGAGAGGCTCAGGAGCAAAAGGAAGCAAAGTAGCATTGTGGAGGTTAGGTAAGGGTTAATAGAGGAAGGGAAATAGCTGTGGGCGTGGATTAGAGAAATGGCAGGAGAAAGTGTATAAAAAGAATCAACCGAGAGGGGGGAGGGGGCAAAATTTTGATGTTTGCCCGCATTCTTCTGTCTAAGCCCGGCCCTGGATCCCTCGTCGGTTAGCGGTCGCCGCCGGCCCGCTGGCTGCCTCGGAGCCCCTCCGCTCACTGGATCTCGAGGGCTGTGCCGGCTACAAGGTAGGGGACAGAGGAGAAGGCAGTAAGTAAGGTACTTTTATTGCAGCAATCTGCAATAAGGTGCTAAAAGTCAGGATCTACACAACAAAAGACTGGGAGGGTATGGGGGGTTAGGCGCCTAAGCGTCTAGCCTACACAGAATTTCAAAAGGCTGTAATCACTATCTTACAAAACAACAATACAACCCTTAAATCGGGCACATTTCAAGAGTAAAACAGCTCTTTTTAGGTGGAATTAAGAAGAAGTAAAAATAACAGAAATCCCGGCCAGAATAGTGTTGCAAAGTCCAGCTAAAGTCTATGGGAAAGGCGCACCAATCGGAAGCAAGGCAGAGACAGCGGTCGCTTTCTGATTGGTTTGCGGCTTTGCCCGTACCTTTCTGCCTGCTTCTACCGGCCTCCTGGATCCCTCGGTCGGCTAGGCGGTCGCCGCCGGCCCGCTGGCGGCTCGGAGCCCCTCCGCTCACTGGATCTCGAGGGCTGTGCCGGCTTTCTGCCTGCTTCTCCTGGCCTCCTGGATCCCTCGGTCGGCTAGGCGGTCGCCGCCGGCCCGCTGGCGGCTCGGAGCCCCTCCGCTCACTGGATCTCGAGGGCTGTGCCGGCTTTCTGCCTGCTTCTCCCGGCCTCCTGGATCCCTCGGTCTGCTAGGCGGTCGCCGCTGGCCCGCTGGCGGCTCGGAGCCCCTCCGCTCACTGGATCTCGAGGGCTGTGCCGGCTTTCTGCCTGCTTCTCCCGGCCTCCTGGATCCCTTGGTCGGCTAGGCGGTCGCCGCTGGCGGCTCGGAGCCCCTCCGATCACTGGATCTCGAGGGCTGTGCCGGCTTTCTGCCTGCTTCTCCCGGCCTCCTGGATCCCTCGGTTGGCTAGGCGGTCGCCGCCAGCCCGCTGGCAGCTCGGAGCCCCTCCGCTCACTGGATCTCGAGGGCTGTGCCGGCTTTCTGCCTGCTTCTCCCGGCCTCCTGGATCCCTCGGTTGGCTAGGCGGCCGCCGCCTCATGGCTGCCGCCACCTGTCTCATGGCTGCCGCCACCATTGCTAGGCACTTGGCAACGACTCTCAGGGCAGAAAAGAGACTGAACAGGAGTGCCCGAAATTGGTAATGTTGTCCTAGCAGGTAAAAGCAAACGAACCGGTGGTGGGCGGGGCAGATGGGGATATGGAGGTAGACATCTTTCATGTCCAATGCGCACAGCTAATCCCCTTGTTTTAACATTGGCATAATGGATGTTAAAGTGACCATCCAAAACCTTCTGTACTGAACGTGTAGACTCAGTTGTCTGAGGTCTAGTATAGGTCTGAGATCTCCAGTGCGTTTGGGTACCAGGAACAAATGGGAGTAGAATCCCTGATGGTACTCCAAAGGAGGAACTGGATAGACAGCATTCTTGTAAAGAAGTGCCTGAAGTTCCTCCTGAAGAATGGAGCCACCAAACTGTGTGGTTCACGATAAACTCAGCTGCAGAGTCAAGCCATACAAAAGTGAGGGTACTGGACTTCAGGAGGACTGACTTTGGCAAGATGGGAGAGTGCCTTAGAAAAGCACTAGCAAACAGGCAAGAAGGAGGGGTGGAGCAACAATGGGAACACATCAAAACTGCTATCACAGAGGCAACAAGCCTTCGTGTGAAGCAAATAAAACAAAAGAAAAAGCCACTATGGTTCTCAAAAGAGGTGGAGGAAGGTTCGGGAGAAAAAGATAGCATTTAGGAAATACAAGGAAACACAGAAGAAGCAGGAAAGAGAACTGTACCAGTTAAGGCAGAAGGAAACAGGGAAGGCAGTCAAAATAGCAAAGGCCCAAACTGAGGAAAAGATAACCAACTCGGTTAAGAAGGGGGATAAAACCTTTTATAGGTACATTAGGGAGCGAGAAAGACAAAGGGAGGGATAGTGAGGCTGAATAGAATGGACGGTGGTGGGCAGAGTGACAGTGAAAAGCAGGGATACTGAATGAATACTTCTGCTCAGCATTCACAAAAGAGGGGGAGGTACCTAATCCAATTAACAGAAGCACTCTGGATTGGGGGGGGGTCGATCCCAGTTCTTTCACAGAAGAAAGGGTTCCAAAAGAACTCCTAAAACTGAAGGTGGACAAAGCAATGGGGCCTGATGGGATTCACCCCAGAATTCTAAAATAATTAAGGGGAGAACTAGTGACACCACTGACTACTCTTCTTAACAAATCATGGAAGGATGGTGTGGTACCTGAGGAATGGAGGAGGGCAGATGCGATTCCCCTTCACAAAAGTGGGAGCAAGACAGAGGCAGGAAACTACAGATCTCTGTCAGTTTGACCTCTGTGATAAGGAAAGTGATGGAATCACTTCTGAAGGAAAGAATTGTTGAGTACCTAGAGGCCAGTGGGGCACAGGACCCAAGGCAGTATGATTTCACAGTGGGAAGGTCATGTCAGACAAATCTAATTGATTTCCTTGACTGGGTGACCAAAGTAGTAGACCAGGGAGGGGCTGTGGACATGGCCTACCTAGACTTTAGCAAGGCATTTGACACAGTCCCACACAAAAGATTAATAAACAAATTACCAGCCTGGGAGTGGGTCACAGGGTGGTAGCCTGGGTAAAACAATTGGCTGGACAACAGGACACAGAAGGTAATAGTCAACGGAGTCCACTCTGAAGAAAGGAGGGTTACTAGCGGGATACCGCAGGGCTCAGTACTGGGTCCAGTCCTTTTTAATGTCTTTATAAGTGACATTGCATAGGGACTGGAAGGAAAAGTATGCCTCTTTGCAGATGACACAAAGATCTGCAACAGGGTTTATACACAAGGAGGCATGGAAAGGATGAGAAGGGACCCAGCAAGGTTGGAGGAATGGTCAGAAATATGGCAGCTTGGATTCAATGCAAAGAAGTGCAAAATAATGCACCTGGGAAACAAAGACCCAGGGGAAGAGTACACAATGGGGGGGGGACTGTAGTAGCAACAACAAAAAAGGAAAGGGACCTGGGGTAATCATATCAGATGACCTTAAGGTTGGCAAGCAATGTGAGAAGGCAGTAGGGAGGGCTGGGGAGATACTGGAATGAACAGGCAGCGGCATCACCAGCGAAAACAGGAAGTTGTTATCCCTCTGTTCAGGTAGTTGGTGAGACCCCAACTGGAGTACTGCATCCAGTTCTGGAGACACCATCTCCACAAGGACATAGACAGGATGGAGGCAGTCCAGAGGAGGGCAAGTAAAATGGTGCAGGGTCTGCAAGAGAAGCCATACAAGGAGAGACTAAAGGAGCTTAATATGTAAACTCTTGAGGAAAGGAGGGGAGTGGGGGACTTGACAGCAACTTTTAAGTACCTCAGTGGAATCAAAGTCCAAGAGGGTAGCATCTTTCAGAAAAAGAGATGTGCAAGAACAAGGGGACACAATTGGAAGATGTGGGGGATGGCTCGGGGTAATGCAAGGAAGTATTTTTTCACAGAGAGGGTGGTGGACGCATGGAACAGCCTTCCTGATGAGGTTGTGGGGTCTAAAACTGTGGGAGAATTCAAGAATGCATGGGACAGACATAAGGCAATTCTTGTGGGGGGTAGGAAGAAATAGGCTGTTGGTTAACTAGGATCTGCACCTTATCCAGTAGGTAGGGAAATGGGCAGAGTAGGTGGGCCAAGCGGTCCTTATCTGCCGTCAAAGCCTATGTTTCTATGGAATATGGTCGGGTGGGTAATGGACTGAGCGGGGAGGATGAGGGGGAGGCACTAAGGTGAGTTCCAGCGTGTGCCCCATCCTTGTGATCTGAAGCATCCACTTGTCCGATGTTATCACTTGCCAGGCCTCTAAATGGAGGCTTGTAGATTCTTTGGCCACTTGTCGATGAAGGTTGGAAATGGAGGGAAAGTTCATTTCCAGCTGAAGTTCTTGTTAGTGACTGCTGCTCTATGCACTAGCTGCTGCGTGCGAGCTGAAGATGGCGGGAAAATGAACTTAGGATTCCAGGGACTGCCCGCTCTTATATAGGAGCAGAATGATGATGTCATGTGTGGGCATCCCTTGGAAAAAGACTGCTAAAAGAGAGCTGCCATGCACAACAGCACCCTCTGGTGACCACCCAAGTGTATTATCTGCTGCAAGAGATTTTTCCCCTGGAAGTTCTACTGTTACAGGTGAGTAACCTGTTTTTCTGGGGACATGGATATGTTGTTCTAGCCACACTTGCTGGCAGACTCCTAGCAGTTCTCCAGGAGGAGGGTAGCAAGGCACACACCCCCTACTTCGGGAACAAAGATTGGATAACTGAGGCCCCAAAACCAGCATCCTGGTGTGACTCTAAGTCAATGTGGTAATGGGAAATGAAGATGTGTGCTGACTTCCAGGTAGCAGCCCTGCAGATTTCCTGGATAAGGACATCCCTACAAGCAGCCACTGATGCAGTGGTATGGCGAGTGGAATGAGACCACAGTCCAATGGGAGGCACCCTACCCACCAACCTATAGCAGAGATCAATGCAATAAGTGATCCACTTGCCAATCGACTGGTTGGCTGCATGTCTGCCAAGTGCGGCTTCAGCATAGGTGACAAACAGCTGGCAAACCTCTCCCAGAACTCCAGCCGTGTGCTCCTTATAATAGGCAAGCGCTCACCTTAGGTCCAAAGTATGGAGCCTGCATTCAGCATCTGAGGTGTGATTTGGGTAGAACACCGGAAGAGTCATCACCTGATTCAGGTGAAACTCAGAGACAGCCTTCAGAAGGAACTTTGAGTTGGGACACAGGACAACCTTGTCCCTGTGGAAGGCCAGGTAAGGAGACTCAACTGAGAGAACCTGGAGCTCCCCAATTCTTCTGGCTGATGTAATGTCCACCAAGACGACAGTTTTCCACAACAAATGTGACATCTCACACATGTGCATCAGTTTGAATGGCTTTCCCATGAGCTTCGCCTGTACCAGCAACAGATTCCACGGAGGTGGAGATTCATACACCGGAGGGGATATGTGATCTAAGCCTTTGAAAAAGTGCCAGACTACTATCTCCTGCATCACCGACCACTGACCGGCCCACGCCCGGTAAGGAGAGATGGCTGCCAGGTGCACCTTAAGGGTTGTCGACTGAAGTCCCCCTTTGGAGAGAGAGAGAGAGAGAGAGAGAGAGAGAGAGAGAGAGACCACAGATAGTCCAAAATGCTGGCCACTGGACAGGTCAAGGGGTCCAGCCCCTTGCCCTGACACCAAACGGTGAATATCTTCCATTTGAAGGCATAGCATTATCTGGTTGACTCCTTCTGAGAGGCCTCCATGACAGTGAAGACATCTTCGGAGAGACTCAAAGCCTGGAACTCTAGCCACTCAGGAACCAGGCTGTCAAGTGCAGGGATTGAAGGTCTGGGTGGAGTACCTTCCCCTGGTTGATGGAAAGCAGGTCTGGGCATGCTGGAAGATGCCACGGAGCCTGTTGCTGAGGCTGAGGAGATCTGGGTACCAAAACCAGAGGGGCCAGTCCGGAGCCACCTGGATCACCTTTGCCTTGTCCCTCCTGACCTTGAGCAGCACTTTGTAGATCAAGGGAAGTGGAAGGAAGGCATAGAAGTGGCCTGGGGTCCATGGCCTCGAGAAGGCATCCCACCTGCAGTGAGCCTTGCTGGGGGCGGTACAATATAGCCTCAGCTTTGCTTTCTCCTTGGAGGCAAAAAGGTCCACCTGAGGGGTGCCCCACTGGGAGAACAGACTGTAAGCTACCTCCAGATGGAGAGACCACTCATGAGACACCTCGCCCACCTGGCTAAGAGCGTCTGCCAACTGACTGGAGGCTCCTACCACATGGATGGCTAGGAGATCCACCTCCAGGCTGTGCACTAGGTTCCAAGTGCGGAGAGCTTCCTTGAACAAAGGCAGGGAAAGCATCACTCCCTGCTTGTTAAGGTAGTACACGGTCATGGTGTTGTCCATCTAGACTTGAACCTTTTGACCCCGAACAAACAGAGTGAATGCAGTCTATGCCAGCCAAACTGCTCAGAGCTCCAGCAGGTTGATGTGGCATTGGGACTACTCGGGGGTCCAGAGTCCATGGACTCTGTGTTCCTCTAGATGGGCACCCCAGCCCATGAGAGAGGCATTGGTTGTCAGGATGACTATCAGCTTGGGGCGGACAAATGGGATCCCTTCCTGCAGATGTTCTGGGACGGTTCATCATTGGAGAGCATCCCACATCCTCTGGGTCACCATGACTAGCTGGTCGAAGTGACCTTTGCACTGGGGCTACTGACTGGCCAGCTCCCACTGCAGGGAGCACATATGCCATCAGGCCCAATGGACCATGGTGGTGCAGGCTGCCATGTAACCCAGTACGATAGGGAAGTCCCAAGCAGGGCGCAAGTGCCCAACAAGAAATGATCGGGCATAGGAGGAGAGAATCTCCGCCCTGTCCATCAGGAGCCTGGCTCTGGCTCAACAAGAGCGAACTCTGCCCTGATGAAATTGATCACCTGAATGGGCATGAGTTCTGACTTGGCCTCGTTGATAAGGTGGCCCAGGTCGATGCAGGTCTGAAAGGCCAGATCCCTGGACTGCTCCACCTCCTGCTTGGAGGGACCTGTCAAGGTCATCCAGGCAGGGGTACACCCGGAACCCTCAACATTTAAGGTGGGCCGCCACCACTGCTATGCATTTGGTGAAGACCCTGGGGCAGAGGTGAGGCCGAATGGCATGGCCAGGAACTCGTATAGGGCTCCCTCTGCCTGAAAGCAGAGGAACCTTCAGTGGGACGGATGGATCGGACCATGAAAAAATGCATCCTGAAGATCCAGAGAGCAGAACCACATGTCCTGCTTGAGAGATGGTATGATCTGGGGCAGAGTTACCATCCTGTAGGTGCAGGACCTGAGGAACCTGTTCAAGTCGTGCAGATCTATAATGGGGCGTCAGCCACTCCCATCTGTTTTGCATCAGGAAGCACCTGGAGACAAACCCTGAGTGTGAAGGAGGATCCGCTGCTCTGACCACCACCTCCCTGCAGAGGACTCGGGCTATGTCACCTTGTAAAGCAGACTGTCTGTGGATACCAAGCCCTCCCGTGGTGCGTGGGCTCAACTTGGAGGGTACTGCTCAAATTCCAAAAGCAGACTCTGACAGACCACTTCCAGAACCCCACCTGTCCATGTTAACAGCGTACCAGGCAGAAAAGCCGTGACAGAGCTGACCCCAAAAAGGAGGACCCAGGGGAGGTGTGACTGGTATGGGGGTGGCTGCCCACATCCCATCACTGTGCAGGCTTGGCAGAGAAGGAGGACCCAGCTGAGGAACTGCCAGGACCTTTACCTCCAGGATTTCGGGGCACTGAAGCCACTAACTTGGGCCGGGGGTGCCAAGACTGAGCCTGCTGCCCAGACTGATACTGGGCTGGTTTGGCCGCAGGGGTGGAAGGCTGAAAGGACTTCCGCTTCTGCTGCTTGGAACCTTTACAGTCCTTCTGGATGGACTGGATAGAGTCCAAGGTGGCACTGGATTCTACGCATTGAAGGTGACCATCGACTCTAGGCCCGAACGTGCCCAGAAAGGGTACATCCACCAGTTTATATTGAGTATCTGTTGTAAAGGTCAAGATCCTCAACCAAGCCCAGTGGCCATGGCGATTGTGGCCACCATTGAGTGGGTACAATAATCCCCAATGTCTAGAGCTGTTTGGAGCTGCTGCTTGGCTACAGCATTACCCTGATCCTCAACCTGTTTGACCATGGTCTGAAGGTCTGCAGGGAGATGAAGAAGCACTTTATCCAGGGAGCCCAAGAGGACATGGGAGAAATGTGCCATAATGATGGCCAAGCTCACCTGGCAGAGAGACCAAGCGAGAAGGCAGCATAAACCTTCTTTGCTGAACAGTCCAATTTCTTGGGACTCCTTGTCCGTAGGTTTACCGACGTCTTTATGACCTGTGCACCAAAACATGGAATTGGTCACTATCCCCTCAGCTGAAGGGTGTTCTGTGAACCCTGAAAGGGAACAGATGGGCACTGCATATTTGTGGGCCATATGGGCTGATGGTGCGGGGCAGGAAGCAGGGTGCTGCCAAAGCTCCAGAGCCAGAAAAACAATAGCCTTGGCCAGTGGGAAGGCCTCCACCAGCGAATCCCCCTTATCCAGAATATCAGTAAGGGGTAATGGGACAGCTTCTGAATGGGCTCCATTGGCATCCCTGTGGACTCGGAGATGAGACAGAAGATGCCCAAGAAGGATGAAGGGCCCTCCTTCATCGAGAGATCCCCTGCCGACTCTGCATTGAACAGAAGGGAGTGGAGCAAGGAGTCATCGTTGGACTCTAAAGAGTCCCAGTACAGCAACCGACCACACGTGTCACCGTTGACCTGCCTCAGATGGTCGGGCGTTAGAATGACAGCCAGTCGATGGGGAAGCCCCTTAGCCAGCTGAGACTCCATGGACGGGGCCCCGGACAGTGGCCGTCATGGTGGGAACTCCACCACGCTCGGTGGAGAAGCTGGTTTAGGCCGAGCCGGAATGCTCTTCACCGGCTCCATGGGCAGAGGGGTGGTGTCGACTGGCTCCACATACTCCAGAGGTGTAGGCAATGGCCTAGAGGGCAACAGCCAGGTGTTCGCTGAGGTGGGAGCTGGGATCGGCTTCTGACCAGCAAGCACAAACTGTTGCCACATAAGGTCCTCATCGCACCAAAGCAACCTGGGTTGAAGCCTCCCCTAGGCCGAGGAAGAAGAACAGTGGTGGCGCCGCTTCTTGTGATATCTGAAAGAAGTCTTAAAACTGAAGGTGGATAAAGGAATGGGGCCTGATGGGATTCACCCCAGAATTTTAAAAGAACTGAGGGAAGAACTAGTAACACCACTAACTACCCTTTTTTAATAAATCATGGGAGGATGGGGTGGTACCCGAGGACTGGAGGAGGGCGGATGCGATTCCCCTTCACAAAAGTGGGAGTAAGACAGTGGCAGAAAACTACAGACCTGTCAGTTTGACCTCAGTGGTAGGGAAAATGATGGAATCACTTCTGAAGGAAAGAATTGTTGAGTACCTAGAGGCCAGTGGGGCACAGGACCCAAGACAGCATGGATTCACAGGGAAGGTCATGTCAGACAAATCTAATTGATTTCTTTGACTGGGTGACCAAAGCAGTAGACCAGGGAGGGCTGTGGACATGGCCTACCTAGACTTTAGCAAGGCATTTGACACAGTCCCACACAAAAGATTAATAAACAAATTAGCCAGTCTGGAGTGGGTCCTAGGGTGGTAGCCTGGGTAAAACACTGGTTGGACAACAGGACACAGTGGGTAATAGTAAAATGGAGTCCACAGGAAGAAAGGAGGGTTACTAGTCGGCACCGCAGTGTTCACTACTGGGGCTGAAGGTCCTTTTAATGTCTTTATAAGTGACATTGCAGAGGGAATGGAAGGGGAAGTATGTCTCTTTGCAGATGACATAAAGATCTGCAACAGGGTTGATACGCAAGGTGGGGTGGAAAGGATGAAAAGGGACTTGGCAAGGTTGGAGAAATGGTCAAATGTACGGCAGCTTAGATTCAATGCAAAAAAAAAGTGCAAAGTAATGCAACTGGGAAACAAAAACCCAGGGGAAGAGTACATAATGGTGGGTGAGATACTGTCAACAGCAAAAATGGAAAGGGACCTGGGGGTAGTCACATCAGACAACCTAAAGGTGGGCCAGCGATGTGAGAAGGCAGTAAGGAGGGCTGGGGAGATACTGGGATGCGTAAGGAGAGGCATCACCAGTAGAAAACA
The DNA here is from genome assembly GCA_016271365.2 of Neoceratodus forsteri. NCBI lineage: Eukaryota > Metazoa > Chordata > Ceratodontiformes > Ceratodontidae > Neoceratodus > Neoceratodus forsteri. Next base: position 130,691,875 of record CM057452.1, read on the forward strand.
GGAAGTTGTTGGCCCTATGTACAGACGGTTGGTAAGACCACATCTGGAGTACTGTGTACAGTTCTGGAGACCCCATCTCCACAAAGACAGGGTGGAGGCTGTCCAGAGAAGGGCAACCAAAATGATGCAGGGTCTGCATCAGAAGACATGAAGAAAGATTAAAGGAACTAAAGATGTATAGCCTGGAGGAAAGGAGGGAGAGGGGGGACATGATAGAAACTTTCAAATACCTCAAGGGAATCATCAAAGTCCAAGAGGGTAGCATTTTTCAGAAAAAGAGATGTGCAAAAAAAAAAACCAGGTTACTCACCTGTAACAGTAGTTCTAGGAGTGGTATATGTTGTTCATCCACACTGACAGGCATTGTCCCTTTCCCCTTTAAATCTTGCTGGAAGTCTTCAAGCTGGCTCCTCCCACCCATCCGGGTGGTAAATACCTCGGCTCCGCCCCATGAAGCCAGATCTAGCCCGCTGGAAGCAAGGTCAGCTTTAAGCCAGGGAGGTCGGTAGGTATGGATGAATAAATATATACTACCCCTAGAATTACTGTTACAGGTGAGTAACCTGTTTTTCTAGGAGCGTGGATATGTTGTTCATCCACACTGTCTGGCAGACTCCTAGCAGTTCTCTGGGAGGAGGGAGGCAAGGCGCACACCCCCTACTTAGGAAAAAGAGATTGGAGAACAGAGGCCCCAAAACCAGCATCACGTCGTGACTCAAGGTCGATGTGGTAATGGGTAATAAAGGTGTTCGCTGACTTCCAGGTAGCAGCCTGACAGATTTCCTGGACAGGGATGTCCCTGGAAGCAGCCACTGAAGCAGCAGTATGCCGGGTAGAATGAGCTCTTATCCCTCTGGGAGGCTCCTTGCCTGCCAATTCATAGCAGAAACTTATGCAAGATGTGATCCATCTTGCACTAGTCCGCTTGGCTGCAGGTCTGCCAGAAGCGGCTTCAGCGTAGGTGACAAACAGCTGGCGAACCTCTCCCCGAATTTCCGCCGTCCTCTCCTTATAGTAGGAGAGATTACGTCTGAGGTCCAGAGTATGGAGCCTGTATTCAGCATCCGAGGTGTAGTTAGGGTAATATACCAGCAGAGTCAATACCTGGTTAAGGTGAAACTCTGACACCACCTTCGGAAGGAATTTCGGTTGGGGGCGCAGGACAACTTTGTCCCTGTGAAAGACCAGATAACGGTAGTCCACCGAATGCGCCTGGAGCTCCCCTGTCCTTCTGGCTGAAGTGATAGCCACCAGGAAGGCAGTCTTCCACGACAAATGCGACAGCTCACACTTGTGCATGAGTTTGAATGGCTTGCCCATGAGCTTTGCCAAAACCAGCAAGAGATCCCATGGAGGTGGAGGTTCACGCACCGGAGGGGATATGTGATCCAGGCCTTTGAAAAAGCGCCAACCACTGTCTCCTGTGCCAATGTCGGCTGATCAGCCCGCGCCCGGTAAGCAGAAATGGCTGCCAGGTGCACCCTAAGGGTCGATGACCGAAGACCCCCTTTGGAGAGAGACCAAAGGTAGTCTAGAATGTTAGCCGTAGAGCAGGATAAGGGGTCCAGGCTCTTTCCCTGACACCAAATGGAAAACCTTTTCCATTTGAAGGCATAACATTTCCTGGTCGATTCCTTTCGAGATGCTTCCACCACAGTGTAGACATCCTCGGAAAGACCCAGAGCCTGGAACTCTAGCCACTCAGGAACCAGGCTGTGAGGTGCAAGGATTGAAGGTCCGAGTGGAAGACCTTCCCCTGGTTCAACGATATCAGGTCTGGGCATGTACAAAGCCACTCCAGGGCCCTGCAGCTGAGGCTGAGGAGATCTGGATACTAGAACTGGCGTGGCCAATCTGGGGCTAGCAGGATCACCTTCGCCTTGTCCCTCCTCACCTTGAGTAACACCTTGTGGATCAAGGAAAATGGAGGGAAGGGGTAGAGGAGGCCTGGGGTCCACGGCCTCGAGAAGGCATCCCCCTGCAGCAAGCCCTGCTGGGGGCGGCATGGAACAGCCTCAGCTTGGTGTTCTCCTTGGAGGCGAACAGGTCCACCAACGGTTTGCCCCAACGGGAGAACAGATCGTAAGTTACCTCTGGATGGAGAGACCACTCGTGGGATGTCTGGCCTATGCGGCTGACAGCATCCACCAGTTGGTTCGAGACTCCTGCCACATGAATGGCTAGGAGATCCGCCTCCAGCCGGCTGACGAAGGTCCAGATCCGGAGTGCCTCCTTGCATAGCAGACGGGAGTGCGTGCCGCCCTGTTTGTTGAGGTAGTACATGGTCGTGGTATTGTCCATCTGGACTTGAACCACTTGACCCCGGAGCTGAGGAGCGAAAGCTGACAGTGCCAGTCTGACTGCTCTGAGCTCCAACAGGTTGATGTGGCATCGGGACTCCTCGGGGGTCCAGAACCCGTGAGCTCTGTTGTCCCCCATGTGGGCTCCCCAGCCCATGAGAGGGGCATCAGTCGTAAGGACGACTGTCGGCTCGGGGCGGACAAACTGGATTCCTTCCCGCAAATGACTCGGGATGGTCCACCACTGGAGAGCATCCCACATCCTCTGGGTGACCGTGACCAGCTGGTCGAAGAGACCCTGACACTGAGACCACTGGGCGGCCAGCTCCCATTGAAGGGGGCGCATGTGCAATCTGGCCCAATGGACCACTGAGGTGCACGCCGCCATGTAACCCAGGAGGCGCAGGAAGTGCCGGGCAGGGCGCAAGTGCCCAACCAGAAATGATTGGGCAAAGGAGAAAAGAACCTCCGCCTTGTCCGCCAGGACCCGAGCTCTGGCTTGACAAGAGTCGAGCTCTGTCCCAATGAAGCCCATCACCTGAGAAGGCACGAGTTCTGATTTGGCCTCGTTGATTAGGAGGCCCACGTGGGAGCAGGTTCGGAGGGTCAGGTCCCTGGACCTCTCCACCTCCTGTAGGGAGGAACCCGCCAGGAGCCAATCATCTAGATAGGGGTAAATGCGAACCCCTTGATGCCGTAGATGGGCTGCCACCACTGCGATGCATTTGGTGAAGACCCTTGGGGCCGATGACAGGCCGAACAGATGGCTCTGAACTTGTACCGGGTCCCTTCGACCCTGAAGCGGAGGAACCGCTGATGGGACGGACGGATTGGGACATGGTAGAATGCGTCCTGAAGATCCAGTGTATAGAACCACATGTTTCGCTCCAGAGATGGTATGATCTGGTTCAGAGTTACCATCCGGAAGGTGCGAGACCTGAGATACCGATTCAGGTCGTGGAGATCTAGGTTGGGGCACCAACCCCCCCATCCGCTTGGGCACCAGGAAATACCTGGAGATGAAGCCTGGGTCTGAAGGAGGATCCGGCACTGGAGCTACCGCCTCCTTGAGAAGGAGCTGAGCAATATCGTCCCGAAGGGCCAACTGAGCACCAACTGAGATTTTTTCCTCCCCGTGGGGCACGGGCCCAGCTGGGGGGGTACTGCTCAAACTCTAGAGGCAGTCCCTGCCTGACCACTTCCAGAACCCACCTGTCTGAAGTGATACCGGACCAGGCGGAAAGAAAGTGGCGGAGCCGGCCCCCCACAGGAGGACCCAGAACTGGCGTGACGGGTGCAGGGGAGGCCACCCCCAACCCATCACTGTGCAGGCTTGGAGGAGGAGGAGGAGGCACCTGGACCAGCACCTCGGCCTCCTTTGCGGGGCTGTTGGGGACCTTGCTTGGGCCTAGGGCGCCAAGCTGGAGCCTGCTGCTGTTGCTGACCTCCCTGGAAGGAGGGCTATCTAACCGCAGGGGAAGAATGCCGAAAGGACTTCTTCTTGCGCTTCTGCTGGTTCTTGCCCGAAGAACCTTTAGCAGAGGTGGCATCTAAGGTGGCATTAGACTGCTCAATGCACTGCAGATGACCTGCCACTCCCGGACCGAAGAGGTCGGTGCCAAGGAAGGGCACATCAGCTAGCTTGTGCTGAGTATCCGCGGGAAAGGAGGATAACCTCAGCAAAGCCCTGCGGCGAGTGGCTACCGTGGCAGCTAGTGAACGGGCACAGGAATCACCAATGTCCAGAGCCGTCTGGAGCTGTTGTTTAGCAACAGCACGGCCCTGGTCCCGGACCTGCTTGACCGTGGTCTGCATGTCTGCTGGGAAATGAGGGAACACTTCATCAAGCAACCCCAAAAGGGTGTGAGAGAAGTGTGCCATGATCACTGCTGAGCTAGCCTGACGAAGGCCTAGGGATGATGCCGCATAAACCTTCCGGGCCAAGTGGTCCATATTTTTGGACTCCTTGTCTGGAGGGCAGTCAGTATCCACAGAGTTGCCCGTGCACCTAAACACTGAGGCCGTCACAAGGCTTTCTGCCAAGGGATGCTCAGTGAAGCCCGCCAAGGACCCCATGGGCACCGCGTACTTGTCGGCCATGCGGGCAGATGGAGCCAGGCAAGAGGCAGGACGCTGCCAAAGTTCCAGTTCCGGGCCAACTATGGCTTCGGCCACTGAGAAGGCCTCCATTGGGGTATCCCCCCTCTTGAGAATATCTGTGAGAGGATATTCCGCCTTCTTTTGAATGGGCTGCAAAGGCATACCTGTGGACTCCGAAATGAGTCGAAGGATGCCCTGGAAGGAAGAAGGCCCTTCCTCCAGGCCTGTCACTGACAGCTCATCATGTGAGTGAAGGCCGGTAGTATCCGAATCTGAGGACTCCGGATACAAGGGTCTCCCACCTAAGTCCCCCTCAATGCACCTAGGGCGATCAGGAGTGACCATAATGGACAACCTATGGGGCAGTCCCGTAGTTGGTCGGTCCTCCTTAGAGGGAGCCCCTCCCTCCCTGAGGCTGTTTTGGTGGTGGTTCCACCAAAATTGGTGGAGAGCCCGTAACAGGCCGAGCCAAAATACGCACCAGTCCCACCGGAGGGAGAACCGGAGTCCTCAGAACCGAGTGAGTCAGTGTCGGCCGAAGAGGCTGGGGCCAAGTAATGGCCGATGCAGACGGCTTTTGACCAGTCAAAAGAAGTTGCTGCCACATGAAGTCCTCATAACGTCAACGGAGCTTCCGTCTAAGTCTCTCCTCATCCGAGGAGGATGAGGAACGGTGGTGGTGCCTCTTCCGGGAGTGTTTGTGACCCTTCCTCGGTTTACTGACCAACGGGGTCCTACTCCTCGAGCGAGACCGACGGCGTCGGCTCTGTTGGTTGGGAGAAGCTGGATTTGGTGAGAACGGAGGTTCCGGCTCTTGTCCCTCGATCAGGATGCCCGAAGGACGGGTCTCCTCGCCGGGGAAGGAGAGAATGGGAATCCTCTCCAAGGAGTCATCAACAGGCGTCGGCGACAATGGCTCGATCGGGTAGAGAGAAATCTCAGCCGGTTCTGCCGTATCCTCGGCTTCGGTGCCCTGGCCTGACGGAAGGTCCGAAAAGCCGGCAGCCGAGGAAGCGATCTTGACCGTGGCCGAGACCGCCTGCTCCTGAGTGTCGGACCGCTCTCGGTCCCAGGAGCATCTTCTTCGGGTAGAAGAAGATGATTTTGGATCCTTATCCTTCTTCTTGGATCGGTAGGAGTGCGAGCCCAAAGGTGCCTCACCCTTAGTAGGGAAGAGACTGGCACAACTCTCGGAAGGATCCCGTGAAGGTGGAGCCCAGGCTGAGCGGCATGAAGAAGCTTCGGTTGGCCGAAGCTTGGGCAGCTTCCTCTTTGAAGGCCGCCATCTGCTCAAGCTGCTCTGCGGATCCCGCAGCCGCAGAAACCGCCCACCTGGCCTCCTTCAATTTCAGCAGTGGACTGCGAAGCTCCGGTCTCCCCAACTTAAGGCGCGCCTTGCAGTCCTCCAGAACGGTGGGATGGAAGGCCGAACAGATGGCGCAAGCCGAAATATCATGCACGGCGCTTAGGCAGTAGACGCATCGAGAGGTGGGATCGTGCGAGACATTTTTGTCCACAAGGACACCGCGAACCTGGGGACAACTTGTCCTCCATATCCGTTGCTCGATCCGAATCATAAATTTGACGAGTTTTAAGGCAAGTACGCGGTACCTAAAACCGGCTTCGATTTGACTCAGGGCCTATGGTACTGCAAAGTAGCATGAAGGAACCTGTATCTTCCAGCGGAAAGGAAGATCTGGCGTCATGGGGCGAAGCCGAGGTATTTACCACCCGGGTGGGTGGGAGGAGCCAGCTTGAAGACTTCCGGCAACATTTAAAGGGGAAAGGGACAATGCCAGACAGTGTGGATGAACAACATATCCACGCTCCTAGAACAAGGGGTTACAATTTGAAGATAGAGAGGGGACGGCTCAGAGGTAATGTGAGGAAGTATTTCTTCACAGAGAGGGTTGTGGATACATGGAACAGCCTTCCTGAGGAGGTTGTAGAGTCAAAAGCAGTGGGGAAATTCAAGAACACATGGGACAGACATAAGGCAAGTCTACTGGGGGGTAGGAGGAAGTAGGCTGTTGGTTAACTAGGATCTGCAGCTTATCCGTTAGGTAGAGAAATGGGCAGACTAGGTGGGCCAAGCGGTCCGTATCTGCCATCAAATTCTATGTTTCTATGCAGAGAATGACGCTGGTGGGATCTGTTCGACCCACTAGAGGAAGACGACCGGGACCGAGGCCATGGGGGGGCCAACAGGGTCACTCGGAGGGAGCCAGGGAGAGCTGCAGCTCCTCCTGGTCTACTGGAGCCTTAAGGTCTGTCCCAACTGGCTGGATCGGCTTGTCGGTCAGTAGGAATGGAGTCCTAAATAGAGCATTGTTGACCTCATAGAGAGACAGTGGGTTAACTAGATGGAGAAAAATCTCGGCTGGATCATCAGCCCGCGTCTCGGCAGGTTGGCCTGATAGGGGCACTGTGAAGCCAGCGGCTAAGGCCACGGTTTTAACCATGGTCAAAACTGAAGTCCCCTGAGACCGAGACCGCTCTCAGTCCCAAGAACAGCGACAGTGAGTCTTCTACTTGTCTCGACTTCTTTTTCTTGCAGGAACGCGAGCTGTGCGAGCCAAAGGGCTCTCTCCCTTGGCTGGAAGAGACTGGCACAACTTCTTGAAGAAGCTTGAAAAGGTAGAGCCCAGTTAAAGTGGAACAAGGGCAGATGCCAAAGAGGACTGCTTGGCGGCCCGAGCTGCCTCCTCCTCCTCGAAGGCCTTCTTCTGCTCCAACTGCTCGGTGGACCTCATGGCTGTGGAGACCACCCAATGGGCTTCTTTAGATTTGACCGGCGGGTTCCATTTCTCTGGGGCGGCCCAGCTGCAAATGGGCGAAATGGTCATCAAGAACGTTAGGATGAAACAAGTGACAGATATTGCAGGCCTGGGTATCGTGCTCATGACCCAGGCAGTAGATGCACATGGCGTGCAGGTAGGTACTCAACATCTCTTCTGCCTGCAGGGGCACCGGTAGCTACCGGAGAGGACTTTCCTTCCAATGCGGTCGTGATCAAAGAGCGTGCTGAAGAAAAAACTCACAAGCTTAAGTTTTGGAAGTAAATCCAAAGATTTGAGTGCCAGGGCCTACTCAATGCGGGAGCAGTAAGGAGGGAACCTGCTTCTTCCAGCGGAAAGGAATATCTGGTGTCATGGGGCGGAGCCGAGGGTTATACCACCTGGGTGGGTGGGAGGAGCCAGCTTGAAGACTTTCTGGCAACTTTTCAAGGGAAAGGACACTACCACCAAGTGTGGATAGAACATATCCACGTCCCTAGAACTCTTGACTTCGAGGCTACCATTGCGGAGGCAGACCTACATGTGGTGGCCAGAACAGGGTCATGGTGCACTGACAAGCACAGCTGGGAAGTGGCCATACTTGGGTACAACATGTTTAGAAATGATAAAGAAGGGAGAATGGGGGGGGGGCGGTATGTAAAGGAAGGTATCAAGGCCATGGAACTACAAGGTCACAGTGGGGAGAAGGAGAGGCTAGAAGTTCTCTGGGTTAGCTTGGAGATGGTGTCAGGGGCATTTATATGCATAGGGGTGGTGTGTAGGCCACCGGCACAGGGGAAGGATATGGAGAGGGTTTGGGGGGAGGCCATAAGCAAAACAGCAAAGAAAGGATAAGAAATAATTATGGGTGACATTAATCTACTAGATGTGGACTGGAACATCCAGACTGCAGCTACAACTAGGGGCAGGGTCATCCTCGACTCCTTACAAGGGGCCTTTCACAGGTTGCTGATTACAGATCGGTTACAGGATGGGGTAGTGCTGGATCAGATACTTATGAACAGGGACAGCACTGCAGATGTCACAGTGGGTAGCCCTCTGGGTTCAAGCAATCACTGTACACTGTAGTTTGACATACAGACTGGACAGGGAAAAAAATCACACTATGACAAGGGTCCTGGACTTCAGGAGAGCAGATTTAAAAGAAATGGGAGACTGCCTCAAGAAACACCTTGAAGGTGGGGATAGTAGGGTGGTGGAGGCACACTGGAATAGAATAAAGGAGGGAATAAGTAGGGCAATGGCAAGCTGTTTAAAGGTAATAAGCAAGGGTAAGGAGAGACAGAGGCCACTGTGGTTCTTGATGGAGGTGACTAATGTGGTAAAGGAGAAAAAAACAGCTTCCAGGAAATACAAGGAAACCCAAATGGAGGTAGATAGGGAGGTATATCTAGTGACAACAAGAGAGGCAGCAAGGAGGGTAAGGGCAGCAAAGGCTCAAATTGAGGAAAGGATTGCCCAGGTCGTCAAAAATGGGGATAAGACTTTCTTCAGGTATGTAAGAGGAATGCAAAGGGTGGTATAGTGAAGATCTGAAGACTAGGAGGGGGCACTGTGCAGAATAACACCCAAGAAAAAGTTAAATTTTAAATGATTACTTCTGCTTGGTCTTCACAGTGGGGGGGACAGGCCATCGTGCATTAACAGACAGTTGGGGGGATGTACACAAGTCCATTTACGGAAGAGACAGTCCACTGGGGCTTGGAAGCCCTTAAGGAAAATAAGACGAGGGGAACAGATAGGATTCACACAAGTGCGCTTAAGGACCTCAGCACGGTGCTAGATGTCCTTCTCTCAATGCTATTTAGCACCTCACTGGAGATGAGGGGGGTTCCAGAGGAAAGAAGGACTGATGTGATCCCTCTGCACAAGAGCGGCAAGCAGGGAGGAGGCCAGTAGTTACAGACTAGTCAGTACCACATCAGTGGTGGAGAAGTTAATGGAGTCCCCACTGAAGGAGAGAACGATGGAGTACCTGGAGACACATGGGCTGCAGGATCACCGTAGCATGGTTTCACAGGGAGGAGATCATGTCAAACAAATCCCTTTGACTGGGTAACAAGGAAGGTGGATCAGGGTAAGGCAGTGGATGTGGCTTATCTGGACTTTAGTAAGGCCTTTGACACTGTTCCACATGTAACCCCCATACAAATGGGGGTTCCCGAAAAGTCTTCCTTGAGCTTACCTAAATGCTCACTGCCAGGCTGGTGTCCTGCGTTTTAGCAGTTTAAATGTGACTTCCAGAGAGTGCCTGTATAGCTTCTGTGTACTGTCTCTTTAAGAGCTGCCTGCATTGCATTCATAAGTAATCTGAGAGGGAGCTCTTTTGAAAGATGTAACTATTTGCTGAAAATCATTTAGAGTGATAATGATAATGTAGTTTGTCTAATCTGCCTTCTTTGCAGCAAGGACCATTTTGTTTATCTCCACTATCTTGGTCCTGGACTGCCAAATTGGACCAATCAGTTCTGGTGGGACCTAAAATGGAGCCGGACTACAGGAGCTGTCTGGAATTAAAATCTGTAGGAAATACAGGTTACTCACCTGTAACAGGAGTTCTAGGAATGGCATATGTTGTTCATCCACACTGTCTGGCAGGTTCCTTGCCGCTTTAAATCTTGCCGGAAGGTCTTCAAGCTGGCTCCTCCCATCCACCCAGGTGGTAAAACTCTCGGCTCCATCCCATGACGCCAGATCTAGCCCGCTGGAAGCCAGGTTGTGCATCGAAGCTGGGGTGGCCAGGTGGGTGGGGATGAACAACATATACCATTCCTAGAACTCCTGTTACAGGTGAGTAACCTGTATTTCTAGGGACATGGATATGTTGTTCATCCACACTGTCTGGCAGACTCCCAGCAGTTCTCCAGGAGGAGGGAGGCAAGGCACATCCCTCACTTAGGAATAGAGACTGAGAACCGAGGCCCCAAAACCAGCATCCCGGGCTGACTCAAGGTCGATGTGGTAGTGGGTAATAAAGGTATGTGCCGACTTCCAGGTAGCAGCCCTGCAGATATCCTGGATAGGGACGTCCCTGGAAGCAGCCACCGATGCAGCAGTATGGCAGGTAGAATAAGCTCTTATCCCTCTGGGAGGCTCCATGCCCGCCAACCTATAGCAGAGATCTATGCAGGAGGTGACCCACCTGCCTATCGTCCGCTAGGCTGCAGGTCTGCCAGGTGCGGCTTCAGCGTAGGTGACAAACAGCTGGCAAACCTCTCCCCGAACTTCAGCCAACCACTCCTTATAATAAGCGAGCACTCTTCTAGGGTCCAAAGTATGGAGCCTATATTCGGCCTCCGAAGTGTGACTGGGGTAGAACACCGGCAGAGTCAACACCTAGTTAAGGTGAAACTCCGACACCACCTTCGGAAGGAATTTCGGGGGGAGGCGCAGGACAACCTTGTCCCTGTGGAAGACCAGATAAGGAGACTTGATGGAAAGCGCCTGGAGCTCTCCCATCCTTCTGGCTGACATGATAGCCACCAAGAAGGCGGTCTTCCACGACAGGTGAGAGATGTCACACCTGTGCATTGGTTCGAATGGCTTGCCCATGAGCTTAGCCAATACCAGCAGTAGATCCCACAGAGGTGGATGTTCTTGCACCGGAGGGGATATGTGATCCAGGCCTTTGAAAAAGCGCCCGACCACCTTCTCCTGCGCCACCGACTGCTTCCCGGCCCGCGCCCGGTAAGCAGAGATGGCTGCCAGGTGCACCTTAAGGGTCGCGACTGAAGCCAAGCTGAGAAAGGGACCACAGGTAGTCCAGAATGCTTGCCAAGGAACAGGAGGAAGGGTCCAGGCCCTTGCCCTGACACCAAATGGAGAATCTCTTCCATTTGAAGGCTAGCATTTTCTGGTCGACTTCACGGGACGCCTCAAAGACATTGAGGACCTCATCAAAAGACCCAAGGCCTGGAACTCTAGCCGCTCAGAAACCAGGCCATCAGGTGCAGGGATTGAAGGTCCGGATGGAATACTTTCCCCTGACTGACTGAGATCAGGTCCGGGCGGGCTGGAAGCCACCTAGGAAGCCTGGAGCGGAGACTGAGGAGATCTGGATACCAGAACTGGTGGGGCCAGTCTGGGGCTACCAGAATCACTTGTGCCTTGTCACTCCTCTCCTTGAGAAGCACCTTGTGGATCAAGGGAAATGGGGGAAAGGCGTAGAAGAGGCCCAGGGTCCACGGCCTCGAGAAGGCATCCCCCTGCAGTGAGCCCTGATAAAGGGGGGGGGTTGGGCATGAAACAGTCTCAGCTTTGCATTCTCCCTGGAGGCAAACAGGTCCACCTGAGGCATGCCCCAGTGGGAGAACAGATCTTGTGCTACCTCCGGCAGGAGAGACCACTTGTGGAACGCAGCCCCTATCCGGCTTAGGGCATCGGCCAGAGTGTTGGAGGCTCCTGCCACATGGATGGCAAGGAGATCCACCTCCAGGCTGCGCACGAGTGACCAAATGCAGAGAGCTTCTCTGCACAGAGGCATGGAGCGCATCCCGCCCTGGCGGTTTAGGTAGCACATGGTTGTGGTATTGTCCGTCTGGACCTGAACCACTTGACCTCGTAGAAATGGAGCGAAGGTGGTGAGGGCTAGATGAACCACTCGAAGCACCAGCAGGTTGATGTGGCATTGGGACTCCCGAGGGGACCAGAGGCCGTGCGCTCTGTGCTCCCCAGATGGGCACCCCAAACCATCAGAGAGGCATAGGTCGATAGAGAGACCGTCGGCTCGGGGCGGACGAATGGGATGCCCTCCTGCAGATGTGCTGGAACGGTCCACCACTGGAGAGCGTTCCACATCCCCTGGGTCACTGTCACTAGCTGATCCAGAGGATCGAAGTGCTGTGACCATTGGCTGGCCAGCCCCCATTGAAGGGGATGCATGTACTAACGGGCCCAACGGACCACGCTGCTGCAGGCTGCCATGAGGCCCAGGAGGCCCACGAAGTCCGGGGCAGGGCGCAATTGCCCAACCTGAAATGACTGGGCAAAGGAGGAAAGAACCTCAGCCCTGTCCGCCGGGAGCCGTGCTCTGGCTCGTAGAGAGTCGAGCTCTGCCCCGATGAATTGGATCACCTGCTTTAGCATGAGTTCCGACTTGGCCTCGTTGATGAGAGGGTCAACCTGAGAGCAAACCTGGAGGGCCAGATCTCTGGACCGCCACACCTCCGTTCTGGAGGGGGCCGCAATCAGTCAGTCGTCCAGGTAGGGGTACACCTGGACCCTTCGGCGCCGCAGGAATGCTGTCACCACTGCCATGCATTTGGTGAAGACCCTGGGAGCTAGGGAAAGGCCGAAGGGCATGGCCCCGGAACTGGTAGAGGGATCCTTCTGCCCTGAAGCGGAGGAATCTCTGGTGGGACGGACGGATTGGGACATGAAAGAACGCATCCTGGAGGTCCAGAGAACAGAACCACATGCCACGCTCCAAGTATGGGATATCTGAGCCAGAGTGACCATCCTGAAAGTCTGAGACCTTAGGAACCTGTTCAGGTCGTGCAGGTCGAGAATGGGGCGCCAGCCCCCCATCCGTTTTGGGACCAGGAAGTACCTGGACACAAACCCTGGGTCTGGAGGAGGATCTGCCACCTTCCTGATCACCTCTTTTTCGAGGAGCAGGGCGATATCGGCTCGGCGAGCCGGCAGAGAGGCTGCGGACTCCCTAGCCCCCCCGAGGGGCGACGGCTCAGAAGGACGGGGCCTGCTCGAACTCCAGGGGCAGGCCCTTTCCTACCACCTCCAACACCCAGCAGTCCATGGTGATATAGGACCAGGTGGAAAGAAAGTGGTGGAGCCATCCCCCCTCGGGGGGAACCCAGGGGGGAGTGACGAGGCTGGGGGCGACACCCCTTAACCCGTCACTGGGCAGGCTTGGAGGAGGGACCGGCCGAGGGACCTCCTGGGCCTTTTCCTCCCTGTTTTATCAGAGGAGTTTAGGCTTGGCTTTGGGGTGCCACGCGCGAGCCTGCTGGCCCTGATGCTGGTGCTGTTGGGCTGGATGTGCCGCAGGTGCAGAAGGGCGAAAGGACTTATGTTGTTGTCGACGGCCCTTGTCCTTCTGGGCAGAGGTGAGAGAGTCCAGAGTGGCACTGGACTTTTCGATCCGCTAGAGGTGACCCTCCACTCCAGGGCTGAAGAGGTCAGTCCCCAGGAAGGGGACATCCGCCAGTTTATGCTGGGTATCCGCCGTGAAGGTGGATATCCTCAGCCATGCTCTGCGGTGCATGGCCACTGTGGCCGCAACTGATCTGGCACAGGAGTCTCCAATGTCCAGAGCCATTTGGAGCTGCTGTTTTGCCATTGCCCTTCCCTGGTCCCGTACCTGCTTGACCGTGGTCTGCAGGTCGGCCAGGAGATGAGGGATCACCTCATCCAGGGAGCCCATGAGGACGTGAGAGAAGTGTGCCATCAGCACGGCTGAGCTGGCCGGGGGGAGGCCAAGGGAGGAAGCAGCGTACACCTTGCGCCCAGCATAGTCCAGCTTTTTGGACTCCTTGTCAGGGGGCTTATCCACATCCTTAGCGTTCCCGGAACGCCGGAAAACGCTATCGGTGACCAACCCCTCAGCAGAGGGGTGTTCCGAAAAAACAGACAAAGGGCCGGTAGGGACCGCATACTTCCTGGCCATCCTGGCCGAAGGCACAGGACAGGAAGCCGGCCGCTGCCAAAGCTCCGCCAACAATGGCTTTAGCCACCGGAAAGGCCTCCGTGGGTGAATCCCCTCGGTCCAGTATCTCCGTCAGGGTATATTTGGCCCGTTTGGATACGGGCTCGAGCTGCATCCCGGTGGACTCCGAGATGATCCAAAGCAGACCCATAAAGGATGATGGGCTTTCGTCCATCGACTGGCCCCTGGAGGACTCCAGGTCAATGGGCCTGGAGAACAGGGAGGAGTCATCGTCGGACTCCGAGGAGTCTGCGAAGAGCTGCCTGGGGCCTGAGCCACGCTCCACATGCCGAGGACGGTCGGGAGTGAGGGTGACTGACAACCTGTGGGGCAGACCCTGACCCGACTGAGAGTCCTTGGTCGGCACCCCTGATTTCGGTTGTGGAGGCGGAGGTTCCACCAGAATCGTTGGGGCAGCTGGTTTTGGCCGAACAACTGGCCCAGGCTTGGGCACCTCGACTACAGCGAAAGGTTGTTTCGGCTGTTCGGGTGACAGCCACTTGATGGCCGGGGAAGGCGACAGCGTTGGCTTGTTCCTGGACAGAAGTAACTGCTGCCACATCTGGTCCTCATAGCATCGACGCAATTTGCGCCCAAGCCTCTCTTCTTCCGAGGAGGAAGACGAGGATGAGCTGCGCCGCCACTTACTTCAGTGCCGAGACCGAGACCGCTGATGTCGGCGGGATCGGCTAGACCGAGACAATGTCCGAGACCGAGACCAAGATCCTTAGCGTTTCCGAGGACAGGTCTGGGAAGGGCCGGGGACACCCGGTCTTCCCTTGGCTCGGAAGCCTTGACCGGGGACTCTGGCACAGGAGGCGCAGGCAAGTCTTCGGTCTCCACCGGGGGATTCGGTGAAGAAGGTCTGTCGGCTTCACCAGTCGACAGCCCGTCCGACGGGTCGAGAAAAATCTCTACCGAGTCGACGGGTGTCTCGGCCAGCTGACCTGACAGGGACACCGTGAAGCCAGCGGCCTTAGCCGCAACCTCGACCGAAGTCGAGTGTCGACTGTCCAGGGAAGGGGACCTCTCCTGCTCTCACGAACGCCGATGGTGGGACTTACCTTTCGAGTCCTTCTTTTTGGACTGAGAAGAATGTCCCGATGGCCCCTCTCCCTTCATGGAAAGGGACTGGCAAAGCTCCTAAAAAGTAGGAGGATCCCAAAGAGAGCGGGATAAATGCCGCGACCGAGGAAGAGGATGATGCGGCCTGTGCCGCCTCCTCCTCGAGGGCGAACATCTACTCGAGTTGCTCAGCCGAGCCAGCTGCCGGACACTGCCCAACGGGCCTCCTTTGACTTCACTGGTGGGTAGCGCTTCTCGGGGCGCCCAAGCTGTAACCGGGCAGCGCGGTCTTCCAGGGTGGTGGCCGAAACAACGGCATAACTCGCAGGCTCTGGGTCATGGTCTGCTGAGGCGGTAGACGCACATGAAGTGCGTGATCCGCATTGACATTTTCTGCCCACATGGGCACCGCCGAAACTGAGTCGATTTGTCCATCACAGCCAGAGGCAGTAATTTGACCAAAGTCTTGAAAATTTAAGAATAAGTTTCTGCCGAACCGAAGAATTAGGATCCAGTCTATACGCAGAGCGTTAAGGAGGGAACCTGAGCTTCCAAGCAGTAAGGAAGATCTGGCGTCATGGGGCGGAGCCGAGAGTTTTACCATCCGGGTGGGTGGGAGGAGCCAGCTTGAAGACCTTCCGGCAAGATTTAAAGCGGCAAGGAACCTGCCAGGCAGAGTGGATGAACAACATATCCATGTCCCTAGAATTGTAGTTTTGGGCTTCTGGCACCTGAAGGGGGAGCCTTTGTTGTGATTGACAGACAGATCAGTCAACCGAACCTTTTGTATCTTGGGGAAATTCCCAAGCTCTTGCTGGCAGTTGAATCAGATCTCAGATGGGAGTTGAAGAGGCAGGAGCTTGAGACAGTCAAGCAGCCGTCTTAGTAGTTTCGCATGGGAGAACTGTGGAAAGGCCCGAGTTGTGTCCTCATGTCTGCCTGCTGCCCCCGAGAGGAAGAGAAGAGAATTATTTTGGACTAAATCCAAGTTTGTGAGAATGAAGTAAGCCACTGATTTTTTACCAGGCTCATAGCTGAAGAAGACCAAAGATTTTGGTGAATGCGATCAGCCGGTCAGGATTTCCAGCCGCTTTTGAATCTCCAGTTTGTGCAGAGACTTTGCTATCGTGACCGAAGAGCGGTTTGCCTGGTACAGTAGAATTTCCTTACATGCAAATGTGTTGTGTACTGAAAGTGCGTCATGATTTGGTTCCCCACTGTGTGAACTGAGTTCTGCTCGCTGGTACCGTAGAATCCTTTACATGTAAATGTGCCATGTATTGAAAGTGGGTCGTGATTTAGTTCCCCACTGTGTGAACTGTGTTCTGCTTGCTGGAAGCTTTATCCAGCCTAATCGGACTGAATCTGCGTTCATCTCCATTCAGCCTGGGCCATGCCACAATGGCCCTGCCAGACTACCCCACTGCACAGAGAAAGTCACCGACGAGAGACCTGCCTGGGGATCAGCCCCCTGCTCCACACTTGAACAGAAACGATGCCTTGGCGAATCGTGTGGGCCCTGCTCCTCCTGGCACTCCAGATTAACCACCTGCTGTCTCAATTTTCGTCCAGTCTTTGGTATTGTGAGTAATCATCAGGGTAGCTCCTTGCAACAACAGCCTAATTTAAAAGTGTGTCATCTGATCATCTTCTTGTTTTCTTTTCACGAACTGAGCCCTCCAGCTCCGGATTACAAACAGTGTGTGTTGGGCGTGTTGTTTTCTTCCATCACAGGGCCCCAACCAGCTGCAACATTCCTGGCTAGCCCACCATTCTTCATCTGGGCACCCAGAGTGTGTGACTGTTTATGGACCCTGAACTGCGTGCATAACTGTTTGACTGATAGAGCCTTTAAGCAAATTAACCTGATTACGCCCCTCCTTTGTTCAAGTCCCTTAAATAAATTAGATCCAACTCTTTTTTGCATTTACCCTGACTGTGGTTCCAGTTTGTGCAAGAGTACTGTACTGCTGTTATTTGCGGTGTACAACCTTGTTTTAAAGGGGGTCCCCAGGGCTCAGCCAGAGGAAAGCCCTGGTGGTAAGTGCAAACAGTGTGGGTACTTATGTGTGTATCAGGGTATTGTGAAAGTGATTACTGTGTATTGTTCCAGCCACAAGTAAGGAAAGCGGGGGGGGGGGTTACAGTGTCCCGGAGGGCTGTGCCCAGGTTAGCTTGACCACTACCAACCCCGACCTCCGCATGGAGGCACCCATTTCAGAACTCAGTCCCCTTAACCTGCTACTAGCCAAGTAGGCAGGGGTAGTAGCCCTTGGGATAGCACTACCTAGGGGTTACACACACTCTGGTGGCTGATAAAGAAACTTAGCAACCTGTGGGTGGGGGTGAAGGTGGTGTGCTGGGTGTCAAACTGCTTGAAAGACAGGAGGCAGAGGGTGGTGGTAACTGGCAGTCACTCAGAGAATGGGAAAGTGACCAGTGGAGTACCACAGAGATCAGTGCTGGGCCTCGATCTCTTCAACGTCTTCATAAGTGATATCACTGAGGAACTGAAGGGGAAGATGTGCCTCTTTGCAGATGACATAAAAATCTGCAACACAGTGGACACCCAGGAGGGGGTTGAGAGAATGCAAAGAGATGTGAGGAAAGTAGAGGACTGGTCTAGGGAATGGCTATTGGGTTTCAATGCCAAAAAGTGCAGTTGTGCACATTTTTACTTATTTGTTTCTGTTGACCAAGAAAGGAGAGCTAGATAATTCTGCCAATTTTCAGCCTCACTCCGGGGGAGGGAGGATACAGGTGGATGCCAACTGACATTGAACCAGATTAAACTGTTGGTGGTATTTTTTGTGAATAGGGCAGGGGAACCCGAGGGCTGTAAGGAACTTTGGGGTGATCATATCTGATGATCTCAAGGTGGCAGGGCAGCAGGCAAGGAGAACAGGATGCGGGGGTGCACAGCGAGGTGGAGCTGCCCCTGTATCGCTCACTTGGGAGACTCTACCTGGAGTACTGAATCCAGTTCTGGAGGCCGCACCTCCGCAAAGACATTGATAGGGTGGAAGTGGTCCAGAGAAGGGCTACTAAAATATTTCGGGGGTTGCACAACTAATCATATCAGGACAGGCTGCAGGAGCTCAACGTGTACTTCCTAGAGGAGAGGAGGGTAAGAGGGGTCATGACAGAGACCTAAAAGTACCTCACAGGCATGAACAAGGTGCAGGAGGGGAGTCTCTTACATAGGAGAAGCAGCACCAGAACATGGACGCATGCCATGAAGCTTGAGGGGAAAGCTTAACAGGGATGTAAGGAAATACTTCTTCACAGGAAGGGTAGTGGACACCTGGAACAGCCTGCCAGAGGAGGTACTGGGGGCAAAGACACTGGGGAGCTTCAAGCATGCGTGGGATAGGAACATATATTTATTTATTTGGTAACTGGGCAGGTACACTGGTCCTAGGGACAGTTTTCAGGCATGACTTGGGCTATATAGATGGATTGTAATTCCGATTGTCTTCAATAAATAAATTAAAAAAACATATAGTACATGGAAATACAAAATACATGAGAATTCAGCAAACAGTACGAGGTAAGAGAAAAATACATGAGCAATATAAAATATAATGAACGAGAGTACAATACACAAGGTTCAGCAATACAATACACAGGTAAAATATTTAAATTGTGGACAGTGGTAGTAAACACAGGTAGGAACATGGGTATAATAAACAGAGGTTAGGGAGGAGGGAAGGCCACCTGTGACCAAATAAAGAGCCCAAGGTGTGGTGCCAGGCAGAGACAATAGGGCAGACTAGATGGGCCTACAGGTCCTTTTCTGCTGACACATTCTATATGTTTCTATGTCCAGGCTTGCTATGGAACTGCCTAGTTCTGAGTCCAAGCAGCACTATCAAACTGTGAAGGCTTGCTATGGAACTGACTAGTTCAGATTATGAGTAGTATTACCAAATTGTACAGGCTTGGTATGGAATTAACCAGTTGAGATTCACAGGAACACTACCAAAATGTACAGGCTTGCTGTGGAACTAACTAGTTCTGATTCTGAGCAGCTCTTTTTGTTTTGTTTCAAATATTGTTTATGTTCCTCGGGTCACAGGCTAGGTGCTCCTTCAGCTACCTCCAAGTGAGCTTCTCTCCCTACCAAGACCCTGCTGTGACTTACTCTTGGTACCCACACCCATCGAAGGACACATCTCTGTGCTGCCCCCCAAGCTTATCCCCTGGAGCTCGGTATGCCTTCAGCCACTTTGGCATTTTTTCCCTGCAGTCATCTGGCCATCCGAGGTGGAGGTGAATATGTGGGTCTGATCAAGGAGTGCCGCAGCTAGGGTCCTGTGTGAGAGTGGGCCGCTGATGGAGTTTCACCTGCTCAGCACTGTGCACACTGTTTTCCTATTCCGCCCCGCCCCAAATCAGGAGCGGCATCGGGACTGAAGGCCTGATGCAGCCAACCTGTGGGTGCAACTAAATGGTCCCACCTTTAATCACACGATCCCCTGCACTGCCACCTGTGGTCACATAGGTGAGGTAGAGCAGTGGGTTGCGATGCCCTCTCTGCCTGGAGGAGGAGAGCATCCCCCCCCCAGCTCCTCCAATGGCTCACAGGTTTGTTCCCAAACACCAGTTGTCAGCATCGCAAGCGGTAATAGACATAGAAACATAGACTTTGATGGCAGATAAGGACCACTTGGCCCACCCAGTCTGCCCATTTCCCTACCTACTGGATAAGCTGCAGATTCTAGTTAACCAACAGCCTACTTCCTGCCACCCCCCACTACAATTGCCTTGTGTCTGTCCCATGCATGTTTGAATTCCCCCACTGTTTTAGCCCCAACAACCTCCCCAGGAAGGCAGTTCCACGCATCCACCACTCCCTCCGTGAAATGTTATGACTGTGCCAGCAATTCTGAGCAACTCTAACAAAATGCACAGGCTTGCTAACGAGCTGGATAGTGCTGATTCGTAATAGCAGAAAATGCATCAATCGGGGCTAATCCTTTTCAGGGACTAACTGTGTTTCCCTTGAAAAAGAGGCATCTTCATTGGTTCTGGGTCTTGTCATCTTCAATATTTTCATCAGCAATGCTGGGGAAGGAATCCAGGGCAAGCTGTGTCTCTTCGCAGATGATTCTAAAGTGTGTGGGAGGATAGACAGCAACGAGGGAATTAGGAAGATGCAAAGTGGCCTGCAAAGGCTAGAGAGGTGGTCCAAGTTTTGGCAGCTGAAATTCAATGCCAAACATGCAAGGTGAGGCACCTAGAGAACAAGAACCCCAGGACAGAGTACTGGATGGGAGGATTAAATCTGAGCACTACAGCTGAGGAAAGGAACCTAGGGGACATCATTAGTGGCTCCCTTAAACAATCAGACTAGGGCAACAAAGCCTATAGTAAGGCATATAGGATGCTGGGAAGTATCTTAAGGGGTACTGACAGTAGAAGAAAATAAGTATTACTTTCTTTTTATATGTAACCCTTAGGTGGCGCTATCCCAAGGTCTACTACCCCTGCCTGTTTGACTACAGACAGGTTGAGGGGCCTAGGTCCTGTGGCGGGTGCCTCCACCCAGAGGTCAGGGTTTGTAGTGGTTAGACTAACTTGGTCGCATCCCTCTGGGACACTGAGACCCCCCTTTTACCCCCCCAGTGGCTCACACAGTACACCGGAGTTACAGCCCCAATACCCCACGTTTACTCACTGTTCACTCATATAGATACCACTTACCCACGAGACTGATTCAGCAGCACGTCTTTGAGGACCCCCTGTAAATTAAGGTTAATCAACATACACAGCAAAACACAATACTGTTTCATAAGTACCACCACCACAGACAGTATATAGTAAAACAACAACAAATCTGATTTATTTAGGGACAGTAACGGGAGGGGAAATCAGGTTAATTAGTGGCATTAAATCACAGTACTGTGCACATACAGGGTCTAAAAAGTCACACTCTGGGTACCCAGGTTGGGGGCGGGGGCTAGCAGTCCCATTTCCTGGGGCTGGCCTGCAGTGCAGATGGATAGGGCCCTGTAGAAGAAAAAATATGCACAACACCCAATTGTAATCCGGAGCCGGAGGGCTCAGTCCATGAAGCAGTGAAACAATAAGAATTAGATGACACACTTGTCACTGAAAAACAAGCTGCAGGGGAATACCCCGATTTGTACTCACAACACCCAAGCTGAGGATCGGATGGAGAAGATCCCTCTGGATTGCCAGAAGAGCAGGTCATGAGGACAAGGTCCTTGTGACTGGACCCCACTGCAGTTGATAGCAAACGGATGTAGTCAGAATTTAGCTGGGGTTTACTTCCAGCTTCAGCACACAATTCCTGTACAGGGGATTTGAAATAAGCGATTCCCCACAAGCACTACGCACTTTTATGTAAAAGGAAAGTACTATACCAGGCAGGCTACTCCCCGATCCTGATCAGTACTGCAAAATACCCGGGAGCACACACAGCAGTTTCAGTTCCTGACAGACCGAGCGCGATTCAGCAATTTCTCCAGTCTTCTACAGGTGAGCCTGGTTTCTACACTTCTAGTGCTTCTTTCTCCTCACAACTCGATTCACACAGGCCGCAGCACCAAACTCAGAGTTCTCACGGCTTCCGCTGCGATGAACTATACACCGCAGAAGCACATAGCTCCTTCTCTCTTCACTGCCACAACTGATCTGATCTTTCCAGTCACAGAGCAGGGCATTTCCTTTAGCTCCACACTATTCTGTTGGCTGATTCAGCTGTCACCTCACAAGACTCCTCGGTAGAAAAGGCGCCAAGGTCAAAACTACATTTCCCAGAGTCACTGCCCATACAATCCCCTTGTGACTGGCTCAAATTAGGAGTCCAAGTTCTGATTCGTCCACAGGCTCCATTTTAGGGCTCCCTTAACCCAACTGGCCGAGCACATCAGTTTAGGTCCAAAATGGAGAGGTAACACACGCAGAGTCCCAGCTGCAATAAAGGCAGGTTAGACAAACTACAATTTTGCTAATGCTTTAAATGATTACAGGCAAACAGTTACAGCTTTCAGATGGGCTCCCTTTGCACCTTCAGCAACTGCAAAATGAAACAATTACTCCGCAGCTCGGGCGGGATTCGAGCATTAAATACACAGTCCCCCCCATACAAACTAATTAAGTCTGCAAGCAGACAACTCTTAAAGAGACAGTACGTGGAGGCTCAAATAGCACTCACTTGCAACCACAGTTAAGCAGCTCAGACGCCGAACACCACCCAGGCTTTAAGCATTCAGGCAAGCTCCTGGAAGACTTTTGGGAATCCCCATTTGCAGGGGGGTTACATATAGATCATTGGTAAGGCCACACCTGGAGTATTGTGCCCAGTTCTGGGTGTCCTCATTTAAGGAAAGGTGCTGATCACAAGGCACTGAACATGTACTCGCTGGAGACCAGACGAGAAAGGGGTGATATAAGAGTCCTTCAAGTTCCTGAAAGGGATAAATAAGGCAAATTGTGAGGAAGTATTTAGCATGCGTAACAGCTCAAGGACAAGGGGGCCTGAGTGTAAACTGATGGAAGAGAAGTTCAAGAGGGAAGTGAGAAAGTTTTATTTGACAGAAAAGGTGGTGGAACCATGGAACGGACTGCCAGCCAAGGTGGCGAGTGCCAAAACCACAAATGGTTTCAAGCATGGCTGGGACAGAGTGAAGGGTATAGTGGTTACTCAAGGCAGTAGCTATAGGGAGGTGAGCAGGAGTATGAATAGTGAGGGCTAGTACCCCGTATGGACAACAGATCCTGGTGTTTGATAGGGAACTATGGGCAGAATGGACGGTCCACTGGTCTTTTTCTGCTTTCATTGTCTGTGTTTCTGTTTACCCTGAAGAATGCAAAAAAAAGAGTGAAGGCCATTCCATTTACACAGACTCACCCTGTCAATGAGGTCCTTGAGGGGCTTCGCCTTCAATTCTAAAATTTTCTCTTCATTCAGGCAGGACTGATAATACTTTTGCGCCTTCTGCTCCGCCTCGCTTGTCAGGTTTGCTGTCGAGTTTTCTGGAAAATCAAAACAGTAAGTTCAGCTCTGTATTGCCAGTTATTGTACAGCTTCACTTTAATGCCATCCAATTAAAATGCAGCAATCTAGCAGCGTATTTACCCACAAGCTCACAACACTGCAGATTATTCACCTTTGATCTGGACCAGCCTTAACTTCACTAACTGTACATTCTGCACTTGAGAGAATAATATCAAACTTTAAAGAGCCCCTGACACCATTTGAAAACCTTTTTTTTTTTAAATGAGATTTAGACAATTCAGTTTAGGGTAGGTAGGTCGATTTTTATTTATACAGTAATACAACAATTAGGGTCCCAAGAATCCCTATTTACAAGGCATACCTGTTTGTATAAAATACTAAGTTGTTACTACAATATCAGAAATACAAAATATGAGACATATGCAAATAATGAAATAATGAGTAAACAAATTGACTAAACATGACAGGTAAACATTCATTTAAGTAAATCACTAGCAGTTTAACTACTTCATTCTTTTCACCTATTACAATAGCAGCGAAATATATTTCATACATTTTCTATAATTCTTTTCCTTTTTTTCTTTTTTTACTGAGGACAGTTGTGTAAAAGATTACTGTCCTTTAGACCTTATCTGCTCTTTCTGCTTGTCTACACCTCATATCATTAATCCCGTTATTAGTATCATAATTACTGTATCTCCACAGCAATAGATTGATGTCACAAACAGAAAGTACAGGTACATAAGAACTTACCGTAACAGTACATCTTCGAGAGGAGCTCTTGCAGCAGGTAATACCACTAGGACTAAAAGGCTGGCAGGCTTTAGGACCCCATGGAAAGATTTTCTTGCTAGCAGTCTCTGGTGGGGAACTTCCCCCAACGTCGGCTCCACCCTGATGTCAGACAAGGTATAAAGGAGGCGGTCCCTGGCTCCACCTCAGTTCTCCCACCGGAGACCCAGCTGAAAATACAGATGGAGAACTGAGGAGGATCTCCCATCCCCAAAGAGAAGATGTAATATTTGTCCCTGGGGCCAGGTGAGTAGGAAAGCCACCTGCTACAAGAACTCCTCTTGAAGATCTACTGTTGCAGTAAGTTCTTAAGTAACTGTACCATCTCATGTCGACGGGGAGCTCTTCCAGCAGGTAATACCATTAGGACTTTAAGCAATGCCCAAGAAGAAACCAGATCAGAAAGGGTGGAGGACAACAAAAGGCTGCGGGAAATTAGGAGAGAAGTCCCTGAAGGATTGCTAGGCTGAAACCTGCTCCCCTCCTGGAAGAAATGTCCAGACTGTAGTGCCTCACGAAAGTGCGCACTGAACTCCAAGTAGCGGCCGCACAGAGGTCCACTGATGAAACATTTTGAAGGGAAGGATAGAAACATAGAAACATAGACTATGACAGCAGATAAGGACCGCTTGGCCAACCTAGTCTGCCCATTTCCCTCCTAGAGAACAAGCTGCAGATCCCATTCAACCAACAGCCCATTTCTTCCCCCCACAAAAATTGCCTTATGTCTGTCATATGCATTCTTGAATTCTCCCCCAGTTTTAGACCCCACAACCTCCTCAGGAAGGCTGTTCCATACATCCACCACCCTCTCTGTGAAAAAATACTTCCTCAGATTGCCCCTGAGCCGTCCCCCATCTATCTTCAAATTGCGTCCCCTTGTTCTTGCATATCTCTTTTTCTGAAAGATGCTAACCTCTTGGACTTTGTTGATTCCACTGAGGTACTTAAATGTTTCTATCATGTCCCCCCCCTCCCCTTTCCTCAAGGGTATACATACTGTATTAAGTTCCTTTAGTCTCTCCTCGTATGGCTTCTCTTGCAGACCCTGCACCATTTTAGTTGCCCTCCTCTGAACTGCCTCCATCCTGTCTATGTTCTTGCGGAGATGGGGTCTCCAGAACTGGACACAGTACTCCAGATGGAGTCTCACCAACTGCCTGTACAGGGGGATAATTTCCCGTTTTCTGCTGGTGATGCCTCTCCCTATGCATCCCAGTATCCCCCCAGCCCTCCCTACTGCCTTCTCATATTGCTTGCCAACCTTAAGGTCATCTGATACGATTATCCCCAGGTCTCTTTCCATTTTTGTTGTTGTTACTACCTCCCCCTCCCATTGTGTAATCTTCCCTTGGGTTTTGTTTCCCAGGTGCATCATTTGCCTTCTTTGCATTGAATCAAGCTGCCATACTTCCTGACCATTCCTCCAACCTTGCCAAGTCCCTTCTCATCCTTTCCACACCCCTTGTGTTATCAACCCTATTGCAGATCTTTGTGTCATCTGCAAGAGGCATACTTTTCCTTCCAGTCCCCTGCAATGTCACTTATAAAGACATTAAAGGAATGGACCCAGTACTGAACCCTGCAGTACCCCACTAGTAACCCCTCTTTCTTCAGAGTGGACTCCATTTACAATTACTTTCTGTGTCCTGTTGTCCAGCCAATATTTTACCCAGGCTACCACCCTGGGACCCACTCCCAGGCTGGTTAATTTGACTATTAATCTTTTGTGTGGGACTGTGTCAAATGCCTTGCTAAAGTCTAGGTAGGCCATGTCCACAGCCCCTCCCTGGTCTACTACTTTGGTCACCCAGTCAAAGAAATCAATTAGATTCGTCTGACATGACCTTCCCAATGCGAACCTATGCTGCCTTGGGTCTTGTGCCCCACTGGCCTCTAGGTACTTAACAACTCTTTCCTTCAGAAGTGATTCCATCATTTCCCCTACCACAGAGGTCAAACTGACAGGTCTGTAGTTTCCTGCCTCTGTCTTGGTCCCCCTTTTGTGAAGGGGACTCACATCTGACTTCTTCCAGTCCTCAGGTACCACACCATCCTTCCTTGATTGGTTAAAAAGGTTAGTCAGTGGTATCACTAGTTCTCTGCTTAATTCTTTTAGAATTCTGGGGTGAATTCCATCTGCCACCATTGCTTTGTCCACCTTCAGTTTTAGGAGTTCTTTCAGAACCCTTTCTTCTGTGAAAGGACTGGGATCGACCCTCCTATCCAGAGTGCTTCTGTTAATTGGATTAGGCACCTCCTCTTTTGTGAATACTGAACAGCAGTATTCATTCAGTATACCTGCTTTTTCACTGTCCCTCTCTGCCCACCCACCATCCATTCTATTCAGCCTCACCATCCCTCCCTTTGTCTTCTACGCTCCCTGATATACCTATAAAAGGTTTTATCCCCCTTCTTAACTGAGTTGGCTATCTTTTCCTCAGTTTGTGCCTTTGCTATTCTGACTACCCTCTCTGCTTCCTTCTGCCTTATTTGGTACAGTTCTCTGTCCTGCTCCTTCTGTGTTTCCTTATTTTATGTATTTATTTATTGAATAAAATCGGAATTACAATCCTTTGAGTCACAAACTCTTTTGCAAAGGCTCCACATCAGTTACAGGGGGTGGAGGGTAAACAAATACAGAAAGAAAACATACAAAACAAGCAGTATTCACATAACAGTACTTATACTTCCTAATTGCTATCTTTTTCGCCCTAACCTTCACCGCCACCTCTTTTGAGAACCATAGTGGCTTTTTCTTTCATTTTGATTTATTTGCTTTACACAAAGGCTTGTTGCCTCTGTGATGGCAGTTTTGATATTTGCCCATTGTTGCTCCACCCCTCCTCCTAGCCTGTTTGCTAGTGCTTTTCTAAGGCACTCTCCCAGCTTGCCAAAGTCAGCCCTCCTGAAGTCCAGAACCCTCACTTTTGTATGACTTGACTCTGTAGCTGAGTTTATCGTGAACCACACTGTTTGGTGGTCACTTGTTGCCAAATGGCTACTCACTTCTAGATCTGAGATCCTCTCACTGTCCCCATTTGAGATTACGAGGTCTAAGATTGCTCCCTCACGAGTAGTTTCCAAAACTAGCTGTCTGAGGCATGCCACCTGAAGGGCATCGAGAATGGCCCTGCTTTTGGATGTGGCTGCAACAAAGGTGCTCCAGTTGACATCTGGCATATTAAGGTCCCCCATCAACAGTATCTCCCCTTTCTCTGCCATCCTAAGCATGCCTTCTATCATATCCTTGTCCATTCCCTCCCCTTGACGGGGGGGGGGGTCTGTATACAACCCCTGTGCGGATTGTGGTGCCATTTCCAGTCTCTAAGGTGACCCACAGTACCTCGTCTCCTCCCCATTTACTCTTTTGTTCAGTTGCTTTCATCCCTTTCCATACTTGGAGAGCTATTCTGCCCCTCTTCTCCCCTCCCTGTCTCTCCTCTAGGTTGTGTACCCTTGTATGTTAACATCCCAGTCATGGTTTTCTGTGTACCATGTTTCTGTGACTGCTACAATAGCCAGGCATCCCTCTTCCATCAAGGCCACCAGTTCAGGGAGCTTGTTGCCCAGACTATGGGCGTTGGTACTCATTACCCTCCATTTCTTGATGGCCTTACCCCTTTTCGCCCCATCCCTGTCCTTACTGTGTTTGTCACTTTCTCCATTTGCCCCTGTGCTTCTCCCTATCAACATCTCTACGTTGGTGTCTACCTCACTTAGTGCCCTGATTTTTTTTTTGGGGGGGGGCTAGGATTTCCTTGCTCCTCTCCAGTGCATCCCTCTTGGCTAGTTTAAATGCTTGCCAATGAAGCATTTAAACCTGTCACCTAGGATCCTGGTTCCCCTCCTGGACAGATGCAGACCATCATGCTAATATAGGCCTGCGGCCCTCCAGGTGGACCCCCAATCCCCAATGAAGCCAAATCCCTGAGCTCTGCACCAGTTTTTCAACCACTGATTGAATCCCATGGTGTGGAGTATCCTAGCCTCACCCGTGCCATAGACAGGCAGCACCTCTGAGAAGGTTACAGTGCATACTATTTGTCTATGGCCCCTCCCCATCTCCTCAAACGCTTCTGGAACTGCTCTGATCACTTTCTTAGCCAGGTCGTTTGTCCCTAGGTGGACAATGACATCCAGCTCCCTCCCCTGTGCAGCTGCTCCTGTGATCCTGAGGATTTGCTCCCTGTTCCTCCAAGCCATGGCGCCAGGCAGGCACCTTACCTCCCTCTCCCACTCCTCCCCCAGTTCTACCTTCCTAACAATGGAGTCCCCCACCAGGAGTTGTTTCCTTCCCCTGTGGGGTCCCATGCCACCCTCCTGTGGGTCTCCTTTGTGGAGTTTTCCAGCATCCTCCTTGGTCTCCACTGTGGGTGCCTCCATAGAGGAACCACACTTATCCAGAACAGCATAGAAATTGTGGAGAGGTACAACTGGAGGGATATGCCTCTGTTCCACCACCTCACCTTCCCTGAGCCCACTGTGGTCCAAGCACTCCTCTTTCTTGGCAACCTCTGAGGCAACGGCAGTGACCTTGGTGGTCCCTGGGTGGGGGAGGAGGTCCCACAAATCCTGGCCAGCTCTGCCTGGAGAGGAGCAACCTCCTCCCTCAGCTCAGAGAGGTGCCTGCAGATGGGACAACACCGCATCCTCCAGAACGTCTCCTGGAAGACTACTGTGCCACAGCCATTGCACTGCACCACTCCCATCATGTCTTATTTCTGACCCACTAATTGTTGTTTGGAATACTTACTCTTTCCTCTGTTTCTTTTTTTTTTTTTTTCTGTCCCTACTGCCTCTGTGCCCTTTTAGCTCCTGATCTTCCTGTTCTGAGACAAGAAGTTCCTATATTTCTCAGTAGTCTCCTTACCTGCTCAGAGTCAGACCTCCAGCAGCTTGGGGAGGGACGGAGAGCTAGTCTTGCCCTTTCAAGATGGGGAGTCTGGTGGCTCTGTGATCACTCACTTCCTGTTCCCAAACAGGAAGTTCCTGTTGTCAGTTAAATCCTGTGTCTATAAAAGTCGAACTGCCTTTGGGTGGAGGGTAGGGAAGGAGGGCAATATAGTCCCAGTAGAGAAGTTTCGTTATACCAGCAGGTCCTTCCTCCTGGTTCTCTGCTTGTTCTCTGGCAGAAGTTATCTAGGGCAGTGTTTAAATCTGGTTTTAACCTGGCTCCTTCTAGCTAAGCCACTCCCCCTACTTTGCAAATCTTTCTACACTTAGTTAATTTCACAGATAATTCCCTTCAGCCACCTGTGACAAACACCTAGATAACTACACAGATAACAATTCACTTCAACTACCTCTGACAAACACACTAACTTTTTTTTTTATTACCCTAAATTGAAGGTCCCAGTACAAGAGTTCTAGTTCTTAGTCCCAATAGAGAAGTTTAGTTATACCAGCAGCTCCTTCCTCCTGCTGCTCCTGGTGCTCTGCTTGTCGCTATCCCTCTGGTGGAGTAGCCCCTAACCAGTCCCGGTAGGGGTCTGTTGTGGTGCTGGTAACAGAAAGTGATGCAGTGCACCAGCCACTTAGTAAGGGTTTGTTTTGTGACTGGTGCCCCAAGTTTCCTGTGGGCAAAAGAGACAAAACAACTGGTCTGCCTTCCTGGTGGAACTGGTCCAAGCCAGGAAGTAATGCAAAATTCTGTGTACATCCAGAGTATGCAACAATGCCTCCCCTTTGTTAGAGTACTCTGGGTAGTAAACTGGTAGTTGAATGTCCTGGTTCAACGTGAACTTGGACATCACCTTCGGCAGGAACTTAGGATTTGTATGCTGGGCTACCCTGTCCCTGTGAAAAATAAGATAAGGCTCTTTACACATCAGAGCCTGCAGCTCAGAAATCCTCCGAGCCGAGGTAATGGCAACTAAAAATAACGGCTTCCAAGAGTGAAGGAGGAGCTCGCAACTTGCAGCTGGCCCAAAGTGTGGCAAGACAAGTTTTTCTTAAACAAACAGGAGAGCCCAGGATGGCACTAGGTCTCTCCTGGGGGAAGGGGGGTTAATATGCAAGATGCCTCTTAAAAAGGTCTTGCAGATATCCATCTGTGCCAGAGTCTTCCCATTTAGTGGTGCATGGTAAGCTGATAGAGCACAGAGATGAACCTTAATGGACGAGTAACTGAGACCCAAGTCCAACAGGTGGAGAAGATACTCCAGCACAGATTCCACTGGACAACCCAGAAGATCCACAGAACGAGGAATCGTCCACAAGCAGAAGTGCTTCCATTTCATGGTGTATGTCACCCTGGTAGAGGATTTTCTCACTGCCACGAGCACTTCTGCCACTCTAAAGGATACTCTAAATCTATCCCTGGCTAAGTTCACAGAAGTCTACCTTTTCTCTCCACTCTGGGACTAGGCATGGATTGATTGATTGAGTTTTGTTGACCCAGTAGGCCACGGGACCTAAAGTTTCTTTTTTTTTTTTTTTTTTTAGGGGCAATCGGGGGGAGGGGGGATACAGATGGTAAGCAACTGAAACTGAACCAGATTAAGCTGTTGGTGGTATTTTCAGTGAATGGGGGAAATCTGGCCAGGACACCGGAGGAAGCCCCTACTCTTTTCAATAAGTGCCATGGAATCTTTAACATCCACCTGAACCACCACCAATCCAGGCAGACAGGACCTCAGTTTAACGTCTCATCCAAAAGATGGCACCTCAGAAGTGCAGCATCCCCCTCATGCTGCACTACAGTGTCAGTATTGGGATAATAACCCAAGTGCCAGATGTGGGAACTGAACCCACAACCCTCTGATCTCCTGGCCTCAGAGGCGAGGGTGCTACATACTGAGCCACTGACAAAGGATGCTCATTGTCCCTACTCCTCTTTAATATTTACCTTGAACTCCTCCTGTCTTGTTTATGGGAGAATGTAGGGGTCCATGGTATCTCAATAGGTCCCCAGGTTTTCAAGCTGTCTGCAAATGCAGACGATATTCTTCTACACCTCCTGCACCCTAAGCAATCTTTCCCTGCTGCTTTATCTACCATATCGGAGTACAGTTCCCTTTCTAATTATAAAATTAATCTGGGAAAGACTCTGGTATTCCCCCTAAATCACCAGTTAGTTAAAACTGATATGGACCATTTGGGTTTACAGTGGAGCCTCTGCACCCTAAAATATCTCGGGGTATACTTGGCCCAGAGTGAGACCTTGATGAGCCAGCTCAACTTAGAAAATCTCCTAGGTGTGATAAAGCAGGAACTCAAATGCTGGCAGACCCTTCTGATCTCACTCTGGGGGCACGTTAACGTAGTTAAAATGAATGTATTGCCCAGGCTTTTTTATCCCCTCGGTATGCTTAATCTTTGGATCACCTTGGGCTGGTTCAAAAAGGTCCACTCCATTATCTCCTCGTTCCTTTGGTTGGGCAAGCCCCCCAAAAGAGCGTGATGAGAACACGTGGAGGGCTCAGACTTCCACACTTTGCCCTTTATTTTTGGGCATCCCAGGCAAGCAAATATTTGCAGTGGCTTTTGGGTCCAGATGAGCTGGCCTACCTATCCTATGTCCCTTCCTGGCTATTTTTGGAGAGGGAACTCTTAACCAATGGCGGTATCTCCCCACCCGCCATGCTACATACCCTTATTAAGGCCCTCCCTCACGCTCTGTCCCATACATTGGTGGCTATCTTGCTTAAGGCCCACAGCCAACTTGGTGCGTTTCTTCGCTATCAATATAGTAGGGATCCCATTCAGCCTGTAGTGGGGAATCCACGCCTAAAAACTGGGGCCAAAATGATACCGAAGAATTGGATGCCTCAAATACAAGGCTCCCAGATTCTTGATTTTCTTTCTGAGAACAGATGTAAGCCAGTTGGTCACCTCATGCACCATTTTCAGCTTCCCCCCAAAAAGGTTTTTAACGTTTTTCAATTACAGCATTTGATTTCTTCGATGGGTCCCCTCCTTGTTCAAGGAGAAGATACTGGGGATTGGCTCTATTCCCTCATCCTGTTGGGGAATAAACAACATGTAATCTCCTTTTTCTACACGGAGTTCCTCACCAGGTCCTTGGCCGTTCAGTGCAGGGACCCCTATTAATGAGCTGACCAGTTCCCCTCTATCCAGGGGCGCTGGGAAGCTATATGGAGGGATACATATACCTACATCCCCCAAGATAGACTTAGACTAACACAATTAATTTCAAATTTTAAATAACATGTACTGGACTCCAACCAAATTATCCAGTTTGGGAAGAATGTCTTCTGCTCTATGTCCCCGTTGTCAACAGCAAGTGTACCCTCCGTCATATTTTTGGGACTGCCTTCCTATCCAAGAATTGTGGAATACTGTGAAAATTAAGGCAGACCCATTGTTTGGAACAGATATGTTTACTCCTGAGATTTGTCTTGTCATGGATTACTCTCAGGTGCCATTCAGTATAAAGTGATTTCACATGGCAATGATATCCATGTCAGTGAAGAAGTTAATCTTATGCCATTGGCGCAGTGATCTCATATACGGAATGGCTCCAAGAGTTATGGTTTAATCTTCGCGCACAGCAGCTGAAAGCTAGCTTGTGGGGGGTCACTGAACCGTTATAAGCGAATATGGGAAAGCCATCACACCTTATACTTGCTCCAGTCCACAGCCAATCCAATATTAAGCCCTCGGTAGTCTTATGGTAAGCCCTACCGTCTAAGGGTTAGAATATGACACGTTATCTAGGTTTGGAGTATGACCTATATGTAGTAGCCAAGCCTTAGGGAGGAAGGGGGATGGGCATAAGGGGGGGAAGAGGAAGAGAGAGACAAAGGGGAAGAGGGAGAAAGGAGGGGGGACTGGGCACATGCTTTGATGTTATTCTGATGTTTCTTGATTACTGTGTTTCCACACGTCTGGTTGTGTTTTGCGAAAATCTTAATAAACATTGAATTTAAAACAAAAAAGTTCACAGGAGCCAAGCATGCAGATGCAAGAACTGGAGGGCCGAATGGACTAATGTCCCTTGCTCCTAGGAGAGCAAGTGAGTGGAGAGGGGCAACGGAACTGGCGGTTCCGATGCCAGCTGTTGCAACAGCGGGAACCAAATCTGTCGAGGCCAGAATGGTGCTACCAATATCATTCTGGCTTCTTCTGCCTGCAGTTTGAGCAGGACCTTCTGAAGAAGAGGGAGGGAAGGGAAAGCATACAGGAACCTCCCAGTCCAAGAGAGGGACAATGTGTCTTGAGTATCGCGCAGTGGTCTAAGGCTCTAAGCTGCAAATCTGGTGACATCCAGCAGACCAGACCTGAGTATGAATCCCACAGCTTCCACTTGCATACTGTGTGACCCTGAGCAAGTCACTTAACCTCCTTGTGCTCCCAGGTCGCTCCTGTAAAAAAGCTTTCAGCTTAGTGTGCTATACCTGGTTAAACAACTAAAAAAAAAAAAACAACAGGCCCTGGATCTAGTGGGCAGAAATTGGGAAGTTTGGCGTTGTGCGGGGATGCAAAGAGGTCCAGTTCTGGCTGACCCCATCTTTCAAAGAGGACATCTATAACTTCTTCTTGTAGTTCCCACTCATTCTGAGACCGAGAGCGACTCAGGCTGTCTGTGAGAACATTGTGAATGCCTGAAACATGTACTGCTGTAATGTCCAGTTTGTGATCCACTGCCCAAGACCAAACTCTCATTGCCTCTCTGCACAGGGAATATGAATGTGTACCCCCTTGCTTGTCGAGATGGAAAACTACTGGGGTATTGTCCGACTGGACCAGCAGAGGTCCAGGAAGGAGCACCACTTGGAAGGCTTGAAGGGCGTACAAAATGGCTCTCTTCTCAAAAATGTTTATGTGAAGAGCTCATTCCACTGAGTTCCAGGAACCTCTTGTCTGATGAGAAGCAAGATGTACTACCCCATCCCAGTCCCGATGCATCGGTAGTCAAGAGTCTGCTGTGGACTGGGTCGCTGGAAGGGAACCCCTATGCTTAAATGGGCTGGAGTGATCCACCAGGTCATGGATTGTCGGACTGCATTGGAGATAGAATGGGCTCCTCTAGCTGATCCGTACCTTGATCCCATTGAACCCTGAGGTGCCACTGCAGGATACTCATGTTCAGATGCAAGAATGGAACCATGACAATGGCTGCTGCCATGGGATCTAGCAGTTGTAGAACCACTCTTGCTGGAACCAAGTCTGAGTCCTGCACCATGCTATTGACCTCTCTTAGCCTTAATGTCCTGTCTGTGGGCAGAAAAGCTATCCCTTGGACTATGTCCAGGACTGCTCCTATGTATTGCAGCCTTTGAGCTGGCCATGGTTGTGACTTGGGCAGGTTTAGGGTAATGCACAGAGTCTGGAATAGGCTGAATGTCTCCTCCAAGGTTCTGTCCAAATTAGTCTTCTGTTCTAGCGGTAAGAAGCCAATCGTCCAGGTAGGGGTATACAAAGTGACCCCTTCTTCCGAGGGCTGCCGCTACCACTACTAGGCACTTGGTAAAAACCCTTGGTGCTGAGGATAGGCTGAATGACAGCACCCTGAACTGGTAGTGTCCTCCTTGGAAGGTGAAGCATATGTGCTTCCTGTGGGATTGCAGGATCTTGATGTGCATGTAGGCATCTGCATGTCTAGAAAACAAAGCCAGTCTCCTTGGTGGAGCACTGGTAATAGGCTCATCAGGGTCACCATTCTGAATCATTTGTATTAGATAACGGTGTTTAGATGACTCAGGTCCAGAAATGGACTGAGGTCTCCCGTCTTTTTGGGGACAAGAAAGAAATAGGAATAGAATCCCTTGCTTCATTGAGCAAAAGAAACCTCCTACATTGCTATTTTGTTCAGTAAGGCCTGTATCTCTGTCCTCAGGAGGAGGAGTGCATGGGAGGGTGAACAGTGGGAGCGGACTGGTGGGTTGTCTGGTGGAAACTGGGTGAACTCTAGGGAGTATCCCTTTTCTACTATCTGGAGGACCCATTGTTATACTGGACCATCCAGATAGGTAGAGGGAGAATCTCCCTCCTACCACCTCCCCTGCACTATCTGTGGTGGAGGGGGGTTTGTAGGGAGTCGTGCTGTGTTGGAGGGTACAGACAGAGGAGGTCTGGGCTCCTTGGGGGTTTTTGGAGCTCTGGGTGCCTGAAGGGACAGAGTGGCCTTTTCTTTTAAAGCCTCCCTTTTGTTGTGTTGTGTCTAGCGTCTTCCTTCTGTCCCTGATTTTTCCAAAAGGGATGGGGACATGTGGATTGTGGCTCCGACCTGTACATCCTGCAGACTTCAGATACTGCTTTGCCAAAATCTTGAAGTCCAGTAATCAGTTTTTCAGTGCCCTGACTGAACAGGACTGGTCCTTGAAAAGGAGCATATAGAATAGCATCCTGAAGATCATGTCGGAAGCCAGAAACCCTGAACCAGGCATGCCTCCTCATACAAATGCCAGTGGCCACTGCTCTTGCTGCTGTATCCACCGAGTCATAAGAACTCCCGAGGACGTATTTGTCTATGTCCATGTCAGACTGAATGACAGCAAGGAGTTCTGCCTTACCCTCTGAATCTGGCTGTGCCCTGGCCAGGTCCATTGCCTTTGCCCACAAGGACTTCTGGTACATGACAATGTGGGCCAGGAAGTTCAGTGACCTAACGGTGGAAGTTGCCAAACAGTACACCTTGTGTCCCATCTGGTCCAACATTTTGGATTCTGAGTCCAGCGGCTGGGCACTCATGTAATGTGGTTGTTGTGCCCTGCCATGGGCAGCTGTCAGGACCATGGAGTCTGCCTTTGGGTGTTCGCCCAGAAAAGGTTCCCCTTTTGGTGTTCTGTAAAGTCAATTGGCCTTACAAGGTACTGCAGTCGTAGTGGCTGGATGCCTCCATGTGGACCTGGTGACTCTTGAAAAGGTTCCACCAAAGGGGGGGGGCAATGGCTTAGTGTCTGTGGCCCCCCAAGACTTGTCCAGTCTGTGCCTTTCTGGGTCCAGTTCTTCAGTGTCCCATTGGTATAGCACTTGAATATGGTGCATAATGTCCAAAAAGACAGGTCATCCAGGGGTGACCTCGGCGAGTCCCTCGGATTTGGAGACATAATGAGAAGCTCATCTTCTGAGGAATAGTCTGAAGATGAATCCCCTGCATCGTCCCCTGAAGACAATGGTGGGTGTCTGCTGGAGGATGGGATGGATGACGGGTGTCTTTTATGGCCATCCAACCCAAGCGTCTGCCTGTCTTCTTTGTCTGGTGGCAGGAGTTCCTTTGGCGATAAGGGCTGCTCAGGAGTGAGGTCTCTAGGTGGAGGACGTACTGGGGACGGATCCCTAGGACTTGGAAGAAGATCTCCTTTGATGGTATTCCACCATGCATTAAATAGTGCTCCCACCTCAGCTAGTGGAACGACTGGCAGTGGGAGTGTCTAGTTCGAAGGACAGGAAGGTCCAGGTATCTGATCTGGAGGTGGTGGCGATTGGTCCTCGGGCACTTTGTCAGTGGGTATGTCAGGCATCAGATCCTCAGTGTCTGGTGGCCTGACATCCGGTTCTTTTGATGTGAGTCCAGTACCCCGTGTCTGGGGAATCTAGTCACCGGGCTGACTGCTGGTCCTTGGGTGCTGTGACGCCCTTTCTTTTGCCGGGGACACTTGCTCCTATTCCAACACACAATTGGAGTGTCTGGTTGTCTGGGAGGCAGACAATACTTGGTGCTTGGGTGGGGGATGCGTCTGGTACCTGACAACCTCCCAGCATTTTGTGGGTTTGTCCGGCTTCTTATGTTTCTTGGATGACCCAGAAGGCTTTCGAGCACCGGACTCTGTGGATTTGCCCAAAGCCAATGCCTGTCCCTCATGGGTCGACCCATGTTTGTGGGGTCATTGGGCCAAGGGGATGTGGGTGGACGGGCTGTCCCTCAGAAGAAGACTCCCTACCTTTCGTATGTGTAGAGGCAGTCGACTTCTTGTGGGTGTCCCCAGAAGCTGCTTTTGTACCTGGTGGGACAGATTCTGACCTCCCACCAGAGGTGGAAGT
Organism: Neoceratodus forsteri; assembly: GCA_016271365.2. NCBI lineage: Eukaryota > Metazoa > Chordata > Ceratodontiformes > Ceratodontidae > Neoceratodus > Neoceratodus forsteri. Next base: position 130,728,532 of record CM057452.1, read on the forward strand.
AGTAGATGCCCGGTGAGGCGACTTTGGGCAGGACTCTGATCTGGCCCTCTCCTTCTCCCAATGGTGGTGTTTCCCTCCTGATCTCTTCTCCTTGGAGGGAGACTCCCTGGTTGAAGAGGATGAACTGTGTCTCGATGAGGCCTTTTGCATGGCGGCTACTTGCTTCTCAAGAAGAGAGGCCTTTAAGGTGTTTGCACGATGAATCCTGGTCTTATTGTTAAACCTATGGCAGTGCGGCAATCGTCCAGCTGGTGGTTTGGGCCTAGGCAGATCAGGCAGGCAGAGTGGCTGTCCTTTGCCTGGATCTGCTTCTCGTACGTACACTGATTTTTGCTGCTGTGTCAATGAAGACATTAAACTGATGAAAAAACTGTCAAGGAAAAGTTATTTTATCCAGAAAAACAATTGCGCAATGCGCGAGAAAAAAGGCAGCTGACTGCAACTATGGCATCCGTAGATCCAATGTTCATGGGTCAATGGTGAGAAAAGAACTGAGGTGGTGCTGGGGGACCGCCCCCTTTATGCCACGTCTGACACTTGAGCAGAGCCAATGTCAGGGGTGGTCCCCCATCATAGACTGCTAGCTGGAACATTTTTCGTGGGGTCCTAACACCTGGTGGCCTTAGTCCTAATGGTATTACCTGCTACAGGAGCTCCCCCTCGAAGTGAGACCTGTGGCGTCAGGTGTGGGTAAGCTGCCAGAACAGATAGAGCAGTGATCATGTTTACATGCAAATGTCTTTAGTAATAAAGAAGGGTGAGAATTACAAAAAAGAATTAACAAATTTAGGCAAAATTGTGTCTAAATATTGTATTGTTTCAAAGTTGTCACAATGGCATCAGGGGCTCTTTAAACACTTCAGAAATTTTCTAGAACAAATAAAAAGGCACCTTTTCATATTATGATGGAGTATAATAATGTGACTGTCTCACAATTTTTGCCACGGAGGTCACATTACGTAATGGACCACTCCTGGTGCATGTAACCAAAGAAACCAACAATAATGTTTAAAATAATAACATCTGGAGAAGGGTGTGTTTATTCTTTGAAAGAAAAAACATTAATATCGTCTGACAATGTAAGAACACTGAAGTACTCATGTTTAACTGCTGAGTCATTGTATGAAATAACAATTTATGTTGTGTAGGTTTATGAATATTGCTGTATGTTTTTAGTGTCCAATGCGAATTCATGGTATAGGCTGTATATATTGTCAGTGTTTTAAATATCAATACTGTTGTTTACTTGCAAGTGTCAATATTATTTTTCATATCAGCATTGCTGAAGTAAGTCTATTTCATATTATAGATATATAAATTGCTACATTGATAAATTGTGTTACAACAATTTTATTGTATCAAAACAAAAAACACAAATGATTTTACAAGCATTTGTAAGAACCCCTATTTTAAAGTGTTAAGGAGTTTCAGTTCAAATTTATTCAGTTTAACAAATAACTGCAGTTTACAACCTTCTAACCCTAAACGTCAAAGCCTATTTGGTGTTGCAAACATTACAGTCTTCCCCCTACCACCTTTACTCTTCCTTGCTTTCGCAGGCTTTTCCTGCAAAGGTGTTGGAATAGAATGATGTTGACTCAGAGGCCCTTTGGACCTTAAATTACTAAGGTTAGCATCCAGTGGCTTGATGGCACTGCAACACTGCCATGTGGGAGATTTGGGATTGGAGCGAGCTCTGGCCTCCCTCTCACCTGTAGCTAGCGTGCAGGAATGTCACGGAAGGGACATGTTCACTTTCAGGGCAAAGCGGTCTACAGTGCTTCACAATGTTGCAAACTCAAGGGTTGATGGCTTTGAACCATAGCTGCTGAGGCATGCAGCCCCCTCCATAATGCTCCCTACCTCAAAAATCGTAACCCCCCCACCCCCATTGCAGTTGTTCCTGATGTCTGGAAAATCACCAAAGTTACCCCTTAAAGTGCATGATCCCAGACTCTTGGAAACCTGTTGCACCTCTGCATACTCTCAGTATTCTCCAGAGTCCTTGAAACAATTGTAGCATCACAGTTAAATGTCCATATTTCCAAGTACAATTTTCTGTTTCCCGCCTAGGATGGTTTTAGAACAAACTACAGCACTTCAGCTCCGGCCAAACTGACAAACAACATCAGCTTATCTATGAACTCTTAACTCCTAACTAGGGCAGTGGTCATTGACCTCGTTAAGGCATTCAACTTGGTCAATCCCTCGCTCCTCAAAACCAAACTCGCCTCCCTTGGTGTGTCAGTCCCTGCAAACTCCCGATTCTCCAACTACCTAACTGGCAAGAAACAGCTAGTTCACCTCCACTCTGCCACCCCCAGTCTTGCTGACATTACCACTGGGATTCCCCTGAGCTCAATCCTGGGCCCACTCCTTTTCTCTATTTATATCAGTGATCCCTCCCTCCCTCAACATTGCCTCTGGCTGCAGTTTATTACTGTATGCTGGATGAATCTGTCCTGTACTACAATGCCCAGACTGTTCCCATCATCCAAAAATCACTCTCAGATGCCATCACAATCACTCAGTCATGGCTATCTGCAAACAAGCTCATCCTAAACAGCAAAAGACCAAGCCCACACTCTTTGGTTCCAAGCTGATACTCCATGCTACCCCCTAAAAACTCTCCATCACCTGTAAGGATGGATCCTCACTTGAGGGTGTCAGCAGTTTCAAATCCTTAGGAGTATGGCTAGACCCCCTCCCTTGATTTCTCCCTTCATGTCTCCTCAGTCTGCAAATCTGTTAAAGCTAAGATGATCATGGCCTTCAGGGTGAAATAATGCCTATCCCCACCTGCCAGACAGTCTATAGCTCAAGATGTACTATTGCCAGGTCTCACGTGTGACCTTCTGGCATTCCTGGGTGCAAACTGAACTGTCCTCTCTAGATATGCTACAACACACAATAATGTGTGTCGCTTTGTCCTAGTCTCTCCAAAGCTCACACATCACTGCTTCCTCTACACTGGTCTGGGCTGGCCTTCCACTGCTGGCCAACAATCTCTTGCTCTAGGCTGTTTTGTGGACAAACTTTCGAAAAGGCTCCCCATTTTCATTACCAAGGTATCTGCAACACCCATCTCCTACATACTTGCTAAGACCTGTCGACTCCCAGCCTCTCACTGAGCATCAGTGCTCCACTGGCCTGGGAAAACTGGCTTTTGCAGACTATGCTCCTAACACCTGCAAGTTTCTAAAGGACTCATGGTGTCTTTCTGGCCCTTGCTCTTGTTAGAAATCAGGAAAAAGAATAGGTGCACTCATGACACTGACAAAGACAGATCTGAACCATAGAATTCAATGCAAAATGTTTTAATCGTAATTCCAAAAGTCCATACAATGTATCTACCACCATTAGCACATGCACCTCAGCGCTTCACCCATTAGGGCTTCGACAGGAGGTGGAGTCAGACAGTAACATCATTCTTTGAATACTATGTCACTTGTTACATCATCATACTATGGACCAAACATCAGGCACAACAGTATTGAAAAGCATTTCAACTGTTCTTTTAAAAAAATATACATTTTGTACCCAAAAGTAAATAGTGTTTAGTAGTATATTATCACACAATTGTACAGCAGAAAGGGATACAGTAACAAGGATACCGAAACAAGTAATTCCTAATTATCACAAAACAAAACAAGATCTGAAGAAATCACATGATAATCAAATATTTATACACAGGGCAAGAACCAATAGGCATCAATGCTTTTATAATATATGTACACCAATAATCTGCCCAAGAATGCTGTGGAGTCTTCGTCATTAGATATATTTAAAAGAAGGTTAGACAAATATTTATTACACAAGATCATCAATAGATAAACCCACTATGAGTGGGAGACAATTCAATGGGCCCTCGGCCTACTTTGTCTATACACACCAAGTTTACCACGAAAATGAACAAGGGCATTTACAGATATTGTCCCCAGCACTGTTAATTACTCATTGGTTTAGAGTATGCTGGGGTTACCATAATCCGTGTGATCACCCAATATTTTTAAGACTAAACTATTTACTTTTGGATACAAGAGATTTTTTTAAAAAAAGAACTGTTGAAAAAATGCTTTAAAATACTATTGTGCCTAGTGGTTGGTTCATAGTATGAGGATGTAACAAGTAACAGTATTTAGAGAATGTTACCGTATGACTCCACCTCCTGACTAAGCGCGAATGGGTGAAGCGCTGAGGTGCATGTGCTAATGGTGGTGAATACACTGTATGGACTTCTGGACTTATGATTTAAATGTTTTGCATTGAATTCTGTGGTTCGAGTCTGTCTCTTTCCCAGTGTCATTAGTGCTCCTATTCCTTTTTCTGGTTTTGAATTTGGGGTAACCAACCCTTTAGAAGCACCCGCAGCATTATTCTATGGCACAGCTGCCTCTGGACATTTGTATCTCCTGCTAGAAACCACAGGATTGGCTGCCCTATCACTGTTTACCTTCCAATCAAGTTCTCTGATGTGTATTATCTTTTATACAAAATGTTATTGCTCTCTGTGTTGTACTTGCACCCGCAAAAGCTTATTTCACTGATTTTTTCACTATGTACCAAGTTTCCTCTTTGCAAGCACATTTTTTGACTGTTGTCTGTTGAGATTAAGCAGACAGATACTTTATTAGTAGACTATATAAAAGCAGGTGACTCCAATTACAACTTCCTGTAACTAGCCTTTGGAAGACAGAAATCTTGCTTGTAGAGCAGAAAGCAGCAAACTAAAAGAAGCTACCATTTTCTTACTAATTTAACACTTCTATCTCAGCAGTAGTCAGTGTCTGTTAAGATTAAGCAGACAGATACTTTATTAGAAGTAGAAGGGGTCTTATTTAGGGTAAAAAAAAGAAAAGAAAGTCAGTGTGTGTTCTGTGGTGGGAAGGGTACCGTATCAACTTACTTTGCTATATCAGTAGGAGGAGAAAGAGCTTAATTGGGGTGTGGCTTAGACAATATAAAAGCAGGTGACTCCAATTACAACTTCCTGTTGCTAGCCTTTTTTCTCACTTCTCTCTTTCTTGCCCTCGATCCCATTCCTCCACCCACCCACCCTAAGCCAGTTCTACCTTTATAGCCACTGGATTTGACTGACAACAGGAACTTTCTGTTTGGCAGTAGGAAGGGAAGGATCATAGAGAAACATTAGTTTTGTCAACCCTAAAGGACAAAAGTAGCTCGCTCTCCCCTCTAGCTGCTGGTGGTCTGACACTGAGCAAGGAAGGAGGAGGCTACTGAAGAATACAGGAAGTTGCTGTCCCAGAACAGGAAGGGTGAGAGTGGTAAGGAGAGGAGAAAGTAAGCATACAGAGAAACAGGAGCGGGGACACAAAATAAGACATGGTAGGAGTGGTGCAGTGCAATGGCTGCGGGGCGGCAGTGTTCCGGGAGCCATTCCGGAGGCTGCGATGCAGCTCTATTTGCAGGCAACTCTCTGGTCTGTGGGAGGAGGTTGCCCGTCTCCAGGCTGACCTGGCTAGGATTTGTGAAACCTCCTCCCCCACCCAGGGACCACCAGGGCCAATGCCACTACCTCAGAGGTTGCCAAGAAAGAGGAGAGGCTGGGCCATGGTGGGCTCAGGGAGGGGAAGGGTGGTGGAACAGAGTTGCATCCCTTCAGCTGTACCTCTCCACAATTCATATGCTCTTCGGTGGATAGTGGTTCCTCTATGGATGCACCTGCAGTGGAGACAAGAGGAGGATGCTGGGAACCTTCACAAGGAGACCCACAAGAGGGTGGCATGGGACCCCACAGGGGAAGGAAACAACTCCTGGTGGGGGATTCAATCATTGGGGGGGTAGAAGTGGGGGAGGAAGGGGAGAGGGAGGTAAGGTGCCTGCCTGGCACCACGGCTTGGAGGGACAGGAAGCGAATCCTCAGGATCGTGGACCAGCTGCACAAGGGAGGGAGCTGGATATCATTTTTCACCTAGGGACAAATGACCTGGCTAGGAATGGGATCAGAGTAGTTCAAGAGGAGTTTGTAGAGTTGGGGAGGGGTCTTAGACAAGAAGCACATATGGTAACCTTCTCGGAGGTTCTGCCTGGCTATAGCAAGGGTGATGCTACGGTACTCCTCACCAGGGAATTCAATGAATGGTTGAAAAACTGGTGTGGAGCTGAGGGTTTTGGCTTCATTGGGGACTGGGGAGCCACCTGGAGGGATGCAGACCTATACTGGCGCGATAGTCTGCATCTGTCCAGGGGGGAACCAGGATCCCAGGTGAGAGGTTTATCTTTTTATACTTCCTTTATTTGGTAATGTATTAATACCTTGGTTTTCAGTTATAACATTCAACAGCATCATCTTTTACATGTAGGTTTTATATAGAAACATAGAAGTTGATGGCAGATAAGGACCGCAAGGCCCATCCAGTCCGCCCATTTCTTTTTCTACCTTATAAATGTGCCATCGGCTTTTGCTCTGTCAGTGGCCTATCTATTCATAGTCATTTGTATTGCTCCCTTATGCCTATCCCATGCCTGTTTGAAGCCCTGCACTGTATTCATAGCCACCACTTCTTGTGGTAAGCCATTCCATGCATCCACCGCCCTTTCTGTGAAAAAGAATTTCCTCACATTCCCCTTAATCGGCCCCCTCTAATCTCATGCTGTGTCCTCTGTCCTGCTATTTTCTTATATTTAAACATGTTAGACTCTTTCACCTTGTTAATGCCTTAAGGTGTTTGAATGCCTCGATCATATCACCTCTCTCCCTCCTTTGCTCAGGGTATACATATTGAGCTCTGTTAATCTGTCCTCATATGTCTTCTGTGCAGTCCCTGCACCATTTTGGTTGCCCTTCTCTGGACTGCCTCAATTTGGTTAATGTCCTTGTGAAGGTGTGGCCTCAATACTGCACGCAGTACTCAAGATGGGGCCTAACCAGTGTCTTGTAAAGAGGGATTATTACCTCCCTCTTACGACTTGTGATACCCCTACTAATACACCCTAACACCCCCTAGCCTTACCTACTGCTTTAGAGGTCTGCTTGGATGATTTCAGGTCATCAGTGATGATGATGCCCAGGTCTCTTTCTTCCTTTGTGACTGCTAGCAACTCCCCTCCCAGCCTACAGGTGGCTTCAGGGTTTCTCTTCCCTATGTGCATGATTTTGCACTTCTTTGCATTAAATCCCAGTTGTCACTCTTCTGACCATTTTGCTAGTTTATCCAGATCTCTTCTCATTCTGCCCACCCCATCCGGATCATCTACTCTGTTGCAGATCTTGGTGTCATCTGCAAACAGACAAGCCTTACCCTCTAGTCCATCTGCAAGGTCACTAATGAAGATGTTGAAGAGGACTGGCCCCAGGACTGATCCTGAGGTACCCACTTGTGACTTGCATCTCTTCTGACTGTATACCATTTACCACCACTCTCTGTTTTCTGCCCGTCAACCAGTTTGCCACCCAGTTGACCAACTTCTGACCCACCCGAGCCTACCCAGCTTATTTATCAATCTTCTATGTGGAACAGTGTCAAAGCTTTGCTGAAGTCAAGGTAGGCGACATCAACTGCTCCCCTTGGTCCACCACTCTGGTTACCCAGTCAAAGAAATCTATGAGATTAGTTTGACAGGACCTTTTGTAAACCCATGCTGTCTTGGATCCTGTGCCCCTATGGATTCCAGGTGTTGCACTATCCTTTACTTAAGGAGTGCCTCCATAATCTTGCCCACTACTGAGGTAAGAAGACTGACTGGTCTGTAGTTCCCCGCCTCCTCCCTGCTACCACTCTTGTGGAGCGGGATCACATGAGCCCTTCTCCAGTCTTCTGGGACCTCTCCGGACCCTTTCTTTTGTGAAGGGAGTAGTGCTCACCTCCCTCCCCCCTGTGTCCATGATGCTGAGCTGTGGGCCCTGCCCTACCTTCTCTTCAGTAAATACTGAGCAAAAGTATCTATTTAGGATAGATGCCTTTACCGGGTCCTCCTCCTCACATGCTCCCTTTTCTCCATTAAGCTTAGCAATACCCCCTCTGGACTTTCTCCTTTCACTAATGTATCTATAGAAAGTCTTGTCACCTTCTTTTACTGTTCGTGCTAGTGTTTCCTCAGTTTGGGACTTTGCCTGCCTTACTGCCTTCCCTGTTTCCCTTAGGGCAGTTTGGTATGCCTCCCTATCTTCATCCCGCTGTGTTCCCTTATATTTCCTGAAGGTCAGCCTTTGGCTCTGACCTTTTCTGCTACTGTATTTGAGAACCAAAGTGGTTTCCTTCTTCTTTTGCACTTCCTTTTCTGTCTAACTCAATGGGATGTTGCTTCAAGTATTGCATCCTTAATGCTTGCCACTTTGCCTGTACCCCTCACCTGTGTCTTTTTGCCAGGGCTAGCTTAACTCTGTTGGCCATCTTATCAAAGTCAGCTCCTCTGAAGTCCCATATTTTTGCCTTGGAATGGGATGATTTAGATGTAGTAGCCAAATTGAACCATACCATGTGATGGTCACTGGCCCCCAGGTGACCTTCTACCTGGAGATCTGTGATCCCTTCCTTGTTAGTCAGTACTAGATCTAGGATAGCCCTGTCTCTTGTGGGTTGCTGTACCAGCTGTTTGAGGCCCTACCCCTGCAGGGAATCCACTATGTGTCTAGTTCTGGCAGATGTTCCTGCTGGTATTGACCAGTCTGTATCCAGCATGTTGAAGTCTCCCATTATCAGAACCTCCCCTTTAGCTGTCATGTTTGTATATCTTCTAACAGTAATGTGTCTATGTCCTCCCCTGGTCTGGGGCCTGTAACAACCCCAGTTCTTATGGCTGTCCCATTTCCTGTTTCAGGGTGACCCACAGTTCTTCTGGCTCCTTATGTGTATTCTGAATTTCTGTAGCTTTGATATTTTCATTGACATACAGGGCCACTCCTCCCTTTTGCACCTCGGGTTCTTCTGAACAATACATAGCCAGGTACTGAAGTCTCCAAGTGTGGTTATTGGTAAACCATGTCTCACTAATTGCTACTATGTCCAGTTTAGCCTCTGACATTATTGCCTGCAGGTCTGGGATCTTATTTCCCAGGCTGTGAGCATTGTGTACATGATTTTCCATTGGCCAGATTTTGGTGTTTAGTTGTTGGGTGAGGTTTGGCATTACCCCTGTGCGTCGTATGGGGAGACAAACCTTTTTTCTTACCTGGTGATGCAAATGAACTGCAAACATGCTGAATCCCTTTTGACCACTAGCTGAGGGGGGAGGGGTGTTCTTCCCATTCGACGTATGGGGTGCTGCATCCCTCTCCCCATTTGCTAGTTTAAATATTCTGCAAAGACGTCAAACTTCTGCCCCAATGCACTGACTCCCTCCTTAGTCAGATGCAGTCCATCAAATTTAAAGAACTTTCGCTCCCAGAACTGTTGCCAGTTCCCTACAAATCTGTGTCCTTTTTCCTGGCACCAGCCCTTGAGCCACGTGTTTAGCTCCCCTATCTCCCCCCTTCTCTGACCTTCCGTCCATCTGCTCCTCTCTCCCAGACTGGCAGGATCTCAGAGAAGGAGATGCCAGACGATATAGATGATAGTTTGTCACCCAGCCTGGTCAGGTGTTCCTTGGTCTCCACAACTGACCGGCTGGTGAGATCATTAGTCCCTATGTGTACTGGGACATCAATGTTTTCTCCTGCTTTGTGAACAATTTTAGCAATGCGGTCAGTGTCTCTCCATGCTAATGTACCTGGGAGACATCTGACCATTACCCCTGGCTGGAGATGGGTATCAACTCCCCGAATCATGGAGTCTCCTATGATCAGAAGTTTTTTGGATTTCCTTTTTGCTTTTTTTGTTTTGGTTCCTGATTTGGGTGAGTTTTGTTGTGCTAGCTCCCGTGCTGCAGTGTCCTGCTCTGCAGTGTCTTCTGCCTCTTTGTTTGATTTCAGAGATAGAGGCAGATACCGGTTTGTAGTGTTTATATGGTTTTTGGAGGTAATATGTTGGAGAGCAGAGAGTGATGGGGCACCCGATTTGCCCCTCCTAACCACCTGCCAACCTCCTGGACCAACTACCCTCTGCGGTCGAGATTTTTCTGTTGGATGCTGTGGAAATGGCGGGTGGTTCTTATAATGTATTTCCTCTTGAATATGAAATTTGAGGCGTGCAATCTCTGCCCATGCTGCCTGGAGCTGAGCCCTAAGATCGCCAAAGGCCCAGCATGTAGGACAGTGTCCTAAATCCTGTAAGACTGTCCTTCTGAAAATTGTTCCACAGTACCTGCAGTTAATGATATCCATTCCAGATAAGTTGCTGGGTTTATAACCTAGTCAGAGTAATTAGAAGGAAAAAAAAAAAAGGAAAAAATGCAAGTAATGGTTTGATTATGTTTTGTTTAACTTGTTATAACAAGTTAAATTACTAGTGCCCCTGTAAATGAGCTCACCTTGTGGAGGCCCCACTGATCCACCCCTTCCTGCTCTGCCACAGGAAATGTCACAACTGTGGTACCCTATAAAAGGAGTGTAGTGTCGGGTGGTTGGGGATGTGGGTGGGTGGCTGGGCCCTTCCCCTGCCGAAAATGAAGAACCACGGACGAAAGAACAAGGAGGTAAGAGCAGAAACAATCAGTCAACAACAAATGCAGTAACCCTGAAAGCTTATCCTAATGTTAGATAAAACTGTAAAACCTGTAAAGCACCACCTGTAACAATTTCAGAGAAGATATACGCTGTAAGAAACACATTGCTACAGAGAAAAATAAAGCAATGAAATGTTAGCAACAAACAGTAGCAATCCCTGTGAGTAAAAATTAAAAACAACACCACACAGTAAATCTGTTTAGCCAAAATAAGTCTTAATCCTTTTCACTTGCTCTGGTAAGTTTCTCTACTCTGCCTTTCAAGCAGTCTTAGAAGGAAAGAGCTCAGGTGAAGCTAGGTGCCTTGGCCAGCAAACCAAGTCTTTTACTGTTCATAGCTATTTTAAACTATAGCTATTAACATGCACATATTTTGGTTACTTGTTAAAGTTAATCAAACCCTTAAGACATACAAGAAACCGAAAAAAAAACCCTGTATAAAAATAACATACATTCAATTAAAAACGAACAGATTTCGGGTTGAAGACAGACATAGGTTAAATAGGTGCAACAGATTAGGTCTATTGTTTTATGGAGCTATTCAGAATATAGATTCTATAGTTCATTATCTACCTATGGAGGGATTGACTTCTGGGGGGGCGGTACACCGGGAAAATATTGCATGTTATCTGTGGGTGCTTTCTTTACCTATTAACGTCTCCTGTACCTTCACTACTGAATCTGTTCCTGACTTAATTCCCATCTGGTCCAGTGTGTAATATAAGTTTCCATTTTGTTATTTAGAGCATATGACATTTATTCGTTGTGTTGTATGTTCCGAATTATTGTTTTCCATTACCCTATAGTGGGAGGGGAGTTCTGGAGCCATTTTTTAGTGATGACATGCAGCACCCAATAGAATAGGCCATAAGTATAAAGTGGCTCTATCATTCATTCTTTCCGGTGGTGTACCTAACAATAGGTTAATCCCTGTGATTGGGTGTTGACAGCCTAGTATATTTGCAATATGGCCTGAAATTGTAAACCAAAAGGTGTTTATTTTCAGACAGTCGTAAAATATATGCTTGTATGAAGCCCTACTTTCCCCCCATTGTCGCCAGCAGTTTTCTGGTACCCCTGGGTTTCTCCGAGCCAATGTTATGGGTACTAAAAAAAATCTTGCCCTAACCTTCCATATGAATTCCCTCCACAGGGAGGAGGAAGTGGCAGAACAAGTATTTTTCCATATTTTAGGCCAATCTTTAACACTGATTGCCTGATTGAATTATTTTTCCCAGTTTGCTTTGACTGGGTCCATGGAATGTTTATTTAACAGAATCAGAATTTGTAAATTATTGAGATGGCTTTTTCACCTGAAGATGAGGACCAAGTCTGAAAAAATGGAGTTTGATCTTCACAGATTTGAGATTCCCTCTCCCTTGATCAGAGTTGTTTTACTACATAGTCCCTCATTTGGTAGAAGTACAGCCTGTCCTTCTCGGTCCATGCAAATCTCTCTTGGGCTTCTTCAAAAGTTATAACTGTGTTCCCTTTAATGATTTGCCATGGGGTTACCATACCCTTCTTTACTTGGGAGTTGTACCAAGGTTTTAGTAAGGGGGGATCAAATTGCTTATTTACTATAAACCATTGATATTTCCAGAAGTGATTTAATATCTGTTTATTCTTAGTTCCTCTTCTCCAACCTTCCAGTATAGTGGAGGTAGCTTTCGATGTAGTATGTAAGCTTTGTTTTAATGGGGGCTGCTGGTAGAAGAGGTGGGACTTTCCCTAGACATATCTATTTGTTTCCAGGCTGCTTGATATGTATGGGTTTCCCAAAGTAATGCCAAGCGCATTTGGGCAGCGGCCCACTAATCAGCAAGGGAAGGGAAGAATATCCCCCCCCCCCATCCCATTATTTTAGGAAGTAAAAGTTTTTAAGGTTAAGTCGGGGTTTCCTATGGTTCCACTGAAAAGCGATAAATGATTTCTGCCATGAGAGTATTTCTTTAGGGTGAATGATACAGGGCACACATTGAAACAGGTATAGGAGACGGGGCAGTGCATTCATCTTGAGGGACATGGTGCGAGTGTAAAAAGAAGTTGGGAGAAGGTCCCATCTTCTCATATCACTTTATAATGTTTCAATTAGGGGAATATAGTTTTGTTTGTACAGTTGGGATAGGTCTTTGGGGATCTGTATTCCCTTTTATTTTTTTTTTTTCCGGCAGGACCCCTGTCACTTTGTCGGCCCTGGTCACGGCCCCTGGAAGCTTCTGCCACTATCTATGGCTGCCGGGGTCCCCCAGTCACCCCTTGCTTACCCGGAGGGCGGGGCCATGGTCACGCCTTCTGTGATCTCGGAACTAGTATCTGGTAGAGGACCACTTAGCGACAGTCAGCTGTCACGGTCTTCCGGGAGGAGCTTCATTTAGACAGTGGCCCTCACTGCTGCCTATGTTTTCTGTCTTTTCGCTCGCGAGGCGGGACGCAATGACGCCCAGCGCCCGCCCCCACCTCCCAGACAGATTAGCATCAGCAGCGTGAGATCTTCCGGCCTCCGCCAGGAAGTCCTCAGTGCTCCGAGTGCTTCCTCACCTCCCCGGAGAAGGAGAGCAGTCCATGGGGCCTCCATCCTTCTCCCCCAGGCCAGCCCTCCAACGACCCGGGTCCGTTCCCAAACCTGGGTCGCCGGCATCGCAAGCGGAAATCCCACCGCTGCGCCAGTGGGCCAGCGACGGAGATCTGTATTCCCAAGTGCTTAAGGGGAGAACCATCCATCCCATTTAATGGGAAATCTATTATGGAGCAAGGGTGAAGGTTCATAATTTACTAGTAGAGCTTCAGTCTTGTTGATATTCAGGGTGTATCCGGACATGCGCGAGAAATCTTGAATTTTCTGAATAACAGCAGGCATTGAAGATTCTGGATTAGTTAAATAAAGTAAGAGGTCATCTGCGAACAGCGCTAACTTATGTTCTGTTGTTGAGAAGTTAATGCCTTGGATGTCGGGGGACTGTCTTAGATATTGGGCTAGGGGTTCAATACAGTATGCAAATAAAAGTGGGGATAGGGGGCAGCCTTGTCTAGTTCCCCTATAGAGGGAAAATCGTTCTGATACGTGTCCATTAGCTCGGATACAGTATATCCAGTAGGGCTCTTATAGAATTTAAATAAGGTTTCTGTAAACTGGTCCAGGAACCCAAAGTGGGCAAGGATCTCCCTCAAAAACCTCCATGATACCATGTCAAACGCTTTTTCTGCATCTAATCCTAAGAGGAGGGTAGGTATATTTTGGGATTGAGTGTATTCCAATAGGTATACAGTACGTTTTACATTATCTTGGGTCTGACTACCTGGAATGAACCCACACTGGTCCATATGAATTTTATTAGGGGTGAATTGTATAAGCCTCCTAGCCATGATAGAGGTTAAGATTTTGTAGTCTGTATTTAATATGGATATGGGTCTATAGGATGCGCAATGGGTGAGGTCCTTGCCCAGCTCCGGTATAACTGAAATTATGGCCTCATTCCACGAGGCGGGGGACAGTTCCTTCCTTTGATGTAACATATGCATACACTCTACCAAGTAGGGGGGGTTAAGGTTTTGGAGAACGATTTGTAGAATTTCCCCAGGAGTCCGTCAGACCCCGGGCATTTCCCTTTTTTTTAAGTTGCCTATTACCATTTCAATTTCTTTTACTGTTATTGGGGTAATCAGTTGGAAGTTTTGCTGCACGGATAAAGTTGGGAGGTTTAATGAATTAAGAAAATTTTGTATTTCCTGTTTTGAGGAGGAATCTTTGGATTTATACAGCATTGAGTAATAGTTAAGGAATGCCTCAGCTATTCCTCTAGTAGTATTTTGTGTTATACCAGTTTGTGGATGTCTGATTTTCATTATATTAGATTTTGTTTTTTGTACCCTCAGTTGCCTTGCTATTAATCTAAGAGAGCTGGGGCCGCCATCGTAATATTTGTGTCTTAAGAACATTAGCTTCTGTTCTATAGAGTAATCTAATATTTTATTGAGCTCACCCTTTAAATGGATTAGCTCTTTACTTCTGGACTTTATCACTTTAACGCTTTGTAAATCCTCCAACTCTTTAAATTTCCTTTCTAAGGATATTCGCTGTGCGTCCCTAAATCTTTTCTAATTCGCTGATATACTGATCAATTTTCCCCTTATGATTGCTTTGATAGCATCCCAAAGGATAGATGCTGTGGTATCTGACGTATTGTTCTGTTTTAGTGCCTGGGTAATTGTGTCTTCTACAGATTTTAGGACCCGTTTATCCCTTAATAGGGAAAGATTTAACCTCCAGAAAGTTGCTTTCCTGTTTGCTTGGTGGCGAAATTGACAAAATAATCGGGGCGTGGTCCGATAATACAAAATCTCCAGACCAGATCTTTGTTATTTCTCTCATTTGTTCCTTGGGGGTTATAAGGAAATCTATGCAGGAATAGACATCATGGGCTTGGGAATAATATGTATGCCTGGGGGCTGTGCCATGGAAATGCTTCCATATATCATGGTAACCTAGTTCCTGAAGTAACTTCCTCACCTGGCTTGTAGTTTTCTTTCTCTTGCCCTGGGTTTGCTGGGTTGAGTAGTTATCTGTTATATTTAAGTTGAAGTCGCCCCCACATATCATTTGCCCCTCAGACCATTCTGCTAATTTAGAAAAGAAGGATCTATATACCTCGTATTCTGAGGCCGGAGGAATATATATGGATGTAAAAGTTACTAAATGGCCATCTAATTGACCCTTTACCATGGCATATTTCCCTTCCTTGTCAGTTACTTTATCCTTGATTTCAAACTGCGTTCCCTGTTTGATCAGAACCGCTGTTCCCCTTCTCCTTCCCCCCTTATAGGAAGAGGCCTCAACGTGAGAGAAACCCAATCTTTTGAACTTTCTATGTTCAGACTGAGGGAGATGTGTCTCTTGCAGTAAAACAACGTTTGCCCCTGCCCTTTTCATGCTCTGAATAATTTTGCTCCTTTTTATGGGGTTTGTGATTCCAAGCACATTATATGTGCAAACAGTATATGTTATCACACTATTCATAGTTATTTCCCATTTCCCTGGCTTGATTTCTAGGACGCTGCGGCCTCACCCCCACCCCCGTGTCATTTTCTGTCCAAGTTTGTATACCCGAATCTCCTTCTGTCTGCTTCATACACCCGAGTAAAAAATAACAGTTTACACCAGCCAACATGGCTTTAACATGAAATATAACAACTCAATTAACCTCAACTGGTTGCTTCCAAGGTGGGGGCTAATACCCAAAACTAGCCCTTTTGTTCTATCTCTACCAAAAGAAGAACGAGGAGGATTACTAGAGCTTCCGTTACCGGAAGACCTCCTACTGAGCAACAGGTGGTAGTGTGCTCCTGGAATGTGTAAAAGAAAAGTCTGTACTTTAGGTAAAAAAATAGGTATGAAAAATATCTAGGTTATGGGCTGCACAAGGTCCATTCATCCTTGTACCCAGTCCACTGACCCATAGCATATTAGAACCATGTTCACTTTAACAACAGAATGCAACAAAGCCACTAGTTAAGCTGTGAAATGTTATTTTTGAGCTTGGCCAGGTTAATAAGGGACATCGCCCCTCCCTCGAGTACCACCATTGCCTTCTCATAATTTAGTTTTCTTCACATTACAGAACATAATTATTAGCCACCATCTGTATTAACCTTCTTTAATATAGTGGTCCTACAGGTTAGATCCTATAGGTGGAGGTGTACACTCGGTCGGGGGTACAATGGATACCTTCATCCCCTAAATACTATGAGCAATCATCATGTTTAGCTCAGTAAATAAACCCCAATAGTTTTGGCCTTATCTCTGTCTGAAGGGAAGCTAACAAGTCGATCCAATAAATTAATAACCTATAAGAGGAGGGAGAGCTCTGAGACACATTTGTTCCCAAGTTAAATCAAAATGTCTTTTAACCAAGTATTAGAGACTTTCCCCCTTGTTGGGGGTCAACTAGTATCTATAGTTCGAGCTGGCCATGTCCCAAGATGACAGCCTGGGTAAAGAATTGGCTGGAGAATAGGACACAGAGAGTAATAGTAAATGGAGTCCACTCTGAAAAAAGGGGGGTTAGCAGTGGGGTACCACAGGGTTCAGTATTAGGACCGGTCCTCTTCAATGTCTTTATAAGCGACATTGCAGAGGGACTGGAAGGAAAAGTATGTCTCTTTGCAGATGACACAAAGATCTGCAACAGAGTTGATGCACAAGGTGGGATGGAAAGGATGAGAAGGGACTTGGCAAGGTTAGAGGAATGGTCAAATGTATGGCAGCTTAGATTCAATGCTAAGAAGTGCAAGGTAATGCACCTGGGAAACAAAAACCCAGGGGAAGAGTACACAATGGGGGGTGAGATACTAACAACAACAAAATGGAAAGGGACCTGGGGTAGTCATACAGATGACCTAAAGGTGGGCAAGCAATGTGAGAGGGGCAGCAAGGAGGGCTGGGGGATACTGGGATGCATGGGAGAGGCATCACCAGCAGAAAACAAGTTATTATCCCTCTGTACAGACAGCTGGTGAGACCACATCTGGAGTACTGTGTGCAGTTCTGGAGACCCAATCTCCACAAAGACATAGACAGGATGGAAGCTGTCCAGAGGAGGCAACTAAAATGGTGCAGGGTCTGCACGGAAGACATGTGAAGAGAGACTTAGGAGCTTAATATGTATAGCCTCGAGGAAAGGAGGAGAGGGGGACATGATAGAAACTTTCAAGTACCTCAAGGGAATCAACAAAGTCCAAGAGGGTAGCATCTTTCAAAAAGAGGTGTGCAAGAACAAGGGGCACAATTTGAAGATAGAAGAGGCTGACTCAGAGGTAATTTAAGGAAGTATTTTTCACAGAGAGGGTTGTGGATGTATGGAACAGCCTTCCAGAGGAGGTTGTGGAGTCAAAACCAGTGGTGGAATTCAAGCATGCATGGGACAGTCATAAGGCAATTCTAGGGGGTGGGGGTAGGAAGAAGTAGGCTGCTGGTTAACTAGGATCTGCAGCTTATCCATCAGGTATCGAAATGGGCAGACTGGGTGGGCCAAGCGGTCCTTATCTGCCGTCAAATTCTATGTTTCTATGTTTCTATTAATATAGGCTTTCGAGTCTCTAGGTCCATTCATGGCGTGTCACCGTTTCTCCTCCCGCTCCCCCCCCTTCCCACTTGAGCTCGTGAAGCAAAGTACCAAGAGCGACACTTATCTTTTACTAGTCCTCTGGTTTAAAACAAGAGTTCCAGGAGGAATTCCGTTTTAGCTTTCGGCGATTGCCGAAGTTGTCAGGAGTATTTGAAATAGCTCAAGCCGGTTTGTCTGCCTTGTCCCTTTGCTTGTTTAGCATGCTCTGCAATCTGTGTAGTTCTTCTCCGTGTTGCAGTATTTTGGTTCCCATCTTCTTCCTGTTTTGGTTGCACTGCCATAATGAGTCGCCCCTCCCGCTGTTTTGGTTACGGTTTTCTAGTATTTGTATTTTCCTTTGTTTCAGAGCTTCCGTTGTTTCTTCCATTTTCATCCCATCTTCCCAAAAAATCCGGAGTCTGACCGGGTAGGGACTGTGGAAACGAATCACTTTCTCACAAAGGGACTTGAGGATTGGGAGGTATCTGAGCCTTTGCTGTTGCACTTCTTGCGGATAGTCGTGGTCCATAAATAATCTGTGACTCAGGTATTTTATTTCTTTTTTTGTCCAGGCTCAGCGCAAGATCTCTTCCTTATCACTAAAGGAACCAAGCTTAAAAACAATAGAACGAGGTTGGGCCGAAGGGTCCGATGGTTTAGTTTGCAGAGATCTGTGTGTTCTTTCTATATGAAAGGTGAAGGAGCTGGGCAAGTCCAGAATATCTTTGAGCAGATTTTCTATAAACGGAGCCATGGGGGTGGTTTCCATGCCTTCAGGAAGGCCATATAAGCGGAGATTGTCCCGTCGGGAACGACCTTCGAGATCCAGACATTTTGACTGCAATTCTTCCGATTGTTGTATCAAGGCCTGCGTTATCTCGGCAAGCTGGGTAGTGGATTCCTCATTCTTGGCTACTCGCTCCTCTATTGAGCCTGTGGGAGATTCGAGAGTGGTTAATTGTTTTCTGACTGCTCTGAACTCTTGTTTATTTTCGGATCTGGATTCTTGGATCTCATTTAGTAGGGTTTCAAATCTTGTACAGGATAGTTGTTCCGACTCTCTATCGGTATCATACCTAGCCGCGTGGGAGCTTGCCGGGGAGAGAGACCTGCTGGGAGAATCCTCCAGCAATCGGGTACCATCCATGTTCTTTTCCTTCCCTCTAGTTCGATTCCTGGCACTGTAGGTATCCAATTGCTTTCCTCCTGAGTTTCTCAACATCATTAGTTGAATCATACAGGATTTTGGAGGTTAAATCAGCGGACTGGGTAGGGAGCCTCAAACACTAAGCTCCTAGCAGCTCCGTGATGTCACCGGAAGTCCCAGGTGAGAGGTTTAAATGCTTCATTGGCAAGCATTTAAACTCGCCAAGGGGGGGGCACTGAAAAGGAGCAGAGAAATCCCAGACTCCCCCAACAAAACACGGTAATTAGTGAGGTAAACACCAAGGTAGAGAAGTCATCAGGGAGCAGGACAGAGGTAAATGTAAAAAAAGGCAAAGGGAGTAAGGACAGGGATGGGGCTAAAAGGGGTAAGGCCATCAAAAAGTGGAGGGTGATGAGTACCAGTGCCCGTAGTCTGTGTAACAAGCTCCTTGAACAAGTGGCCTTGATGGAAGAGGGTTGCCTGGATATTGTGGCAGTCACAGAAACAGGGTACACAGAGAACCATGACTGGGATGTCAACATACCAGGATACACAATCTACAGGAGGGACAGGGAGGGTAAAAGAGGAGGAGAAGTAGCTCTCTATGTAAAGGAAGGGATCAAAGCAACAGAACTAAAGAGTAAACAGGGAGCAGATGAAGCACTCTGGGTCACCCTGAAGACCGGAAATGGCACCACAGTCCACATGGGGGTTGTATACAGAACCCCATCTCGGGGGGAGGGAATGGACAAGGAAATGATAGAAGGCATCCCTAGAATGGCAGAAAAAAGGGAAATATTGTTGATGGGTGACCTGAATATGCCAGATGTTAACTGGAGCACCTTTGCTGCAGGCACATTCAAGAGCAGGGTCATTCTTGATGCCCTACAAGGGACATGCCTCAGACAGCTAGTATTGGAACCCACTCGGGAGGGAGCAATCTTCGATCTGGTACTCTCAAATGGGGATGGAGAAAGAATCTCAGATTTAGAAGTGGGTAGCCATCTGGGAACAAGTGACCACCAAACAGTGTGGTTCACAATAAACACACCATACAATCAAGCCATACAAAAGCAAGAGTATTGGACTTTAGGAGGGCTGACTTTGGGAAAATGAGAGAGTGCCTCAGAAAAACACTAGCAAACAGGCAAGGAGGAGGGCTGGAGGAACAATGGTGAGTAATCAAAACAACCATCACAGAGGCAACAAGCCTTTGTGTAAAGCAAATCAACAAAACACAACCAAGGAAAAACACGCTATGGTTCTCAAAAGAGGTGGCAGGGAAGGTTAAGAACAAAAGGATAGCATTCAGAAAAATATAAGGAAACACAGAAGGAGCAGGACAGAGAACTTTATCAGTTAAAGCAGGGAAGGCAGTCAGAATAGCAAAGGCCCAAACCGAGGAAAGGATAGCCAAATTTGTTAAGAAGAGAGATAAGACCTTTTATAGGTACATTGAGGAGTGAAGAAAGACCAAAGGAGGGATACTGAGGCTTAATAAAGGGGAGGGAACGTGGGCAGAGGGTGACAGTGAAAGAGCAGGGATACTGAACAAATATTTCTGCTCAGTATTCACAAAGGAAGAAGAGGGGGAGGTACTTAAACCAAACAAGAGAAACACTCTGAAGACGTGGGTTGATACCAGTCCATTTACAGAAGAAAGGGTTCTGAAAGAACTAATAAAATTGAAGGTGGACAAAGCAATGGGGCTTGATGGGATTCACCCAAGAATTCTAAAAGAACTAAAGGTAGAACTAGTGACACCGCTGACTACTCTAACAAATCATGGGAGGATGGGGTAGTACCTGAGGACTGGACGAGGGCAGATGTGATTCTGCTTCACAAAAGTGGGAGCAGAACAGAGGCAGGAACCTACAGACCAGTTAGTTTGACCTCAGTGGTATGGAAAATTATGGAATCACTTCTGAAGGAAAGAATTGTTGAGTACCTAGAGGCCAGTGGGGCACAGGACCCAAGGCAGCACGGATTCATGATGGGAAGGTCGTGTCAGACAAATCTAATAGATTTCTTTGACTGGGTGACCAAAGTAATAGACCATGGAGGGGCTGTGGACATGGCCTACCAAGATTTTAAAAAAGGCATCTGATACAGTCCCACACAAAAGATTAATACACAAGTTAGCCAGCCTTGGAGTGGGTCCCAAGGTGGTAGCCTGGATAAAAAATTGGCTAGACAACAGGACGCAAAGGGTAGTAGTAGTAGTAAATGGAGTCCACAGTGAAGAAAGGAGGGTTGCTAGTGGGGTATCGCAGGGTTCAGTACTGGGACCGGTCCTCTTTAATGTCCTTATAAGTGACATTGCAGAGGAACTGGAAGGAAAAGTATGTCTCTTTGCAGACGACACAAAGATCTGCAACAGGGTTGATACACAAGATGGCATGGAAAGGATGATAAGGGATTTAGCAAGGTTGCAGGAATGGTCAAATGTATGGCAGCTCAGATTCAATGCAAAGAAGTGCAAGGTAATGCACCTGGGAAACAGAAACCAAGGGGAAGAGTACACAATGGGGGGTGAGATACTGACAACAGTAAAAATGGAAAGGGACCTAGGGGTAATTATATCAGATGATCTAAAGGTGGGCAAGCAATGTGAGAAGGCAGTAAGGAAGGCTGGGGGGATCCTGAGATGCATAGGGAGAGACATCAATAGTAGAAAACATGAAGTTGTTATCCCTCTGTACAGACAGTTGGTGAGACCCCATCTGGAGTATTGCGTGCAGGTCTGGAGACCCCATCTCCGCAAAGACATAGACAGAGTGGAGGCTGTCCAGAGGAGGGCAAGTAAAATGGTGCAGGGTCTGCACCAGAAGACATACGAAGAAAGACTAAGGGAGCTTAACATGTATACCCTTGAGGGAAGAAGGGAGAGAGGGGACATGATAGAAACGTTCAAGTACCTCAAGGGAATCAACAAAGTCTAAGAGGGTAGCATCTTTCAGAAAAAGAGATGTGCAAGAACAAGGGGGCACAATTTGAAGATAGAGGGGGGACGGCTCAGAGGTAATGAGAGGAAGTATTTTATCATGGAGAGGGTTGTGGATGCATGGAACAGCCTCCCTGAGGAGGTTGTGGAGTCAAGAACAGTCCGGGAATTCAAGAATGCATGGGACAGACATAAGGCAGTCCTAGTGGGGGGTAGAAAGTAAGCTGTTGGTTAACTAGGATCTGCAGCTTATCTGTTAGGTAGGAAAATGGGCAGACTAGGTGGGCCAAGCAGTCCTTATCTGCCATCAAATTCTATGTTTCTATGACTGCACTGACTTTTTTCTTTGTACTACTACTTATTCATGTTGCCCATTAACTGTAACCCCCTGATGACGCTGTTCGTAATTTATGTATACTGTTTGCTATATATTTTTCCTGCAATTAGCCTGTAATTCTCCCTGGTCGTGCCTGAAAATAAGCATATGTATGCCTAGTGTATCTAGTGTACCTTATCTGATATCAAAAAATAAATAACCACTCGTGACACTGGTGACCCGGGTTTGGGAACGTGCCCAAGGAGCCTGAGGGCCAGCTGGGTGGATGAGGCTGAGCGTTCACGGGCTGCTCACCTTCTCTGGGGAGGTGGGGGGGGGATGAGGCTTGGTGCTTGACTGGCCTCTGGTGGAGGCACCACAAGCACCAAGCCATTTGAAGGGAAGGGGGCGTAACAGATGTTGTCAACTTCGCCTTGATGTCATGGCACGTGTCATGCCTGCAGAACACAGGAAAAACAACTCCCTGTGCTCCAGGAAGACGAAGCACCCAAAACAGATCCCAGTCCTCTACCAACCCCGCTGCCCTGACAAAACAAGAATGTTTGGAGTGTACGGGCCCCACCTCATTCCCGCCGGGGGGGGGGGCCAGCCAAGGCTACATGGGGGAGCACCGTGGGCCCAGGTAAGAGGGGGAACAGATGCCTTGGTGACTCCTGATGGAGCAGAGTACAGGGGGGCAGGGGGAGCATAAATAGAAAGAAAAATAAATAAATACATAAACCCCCCCTGTGCCCGAGTTATGAGATGGACTTAGTGGAAACCATGCATCACCAGTGGCCTGCTTAGCCAATGTAATATGGTGCAACCAGCTCTATGAGGGTTGGGATTTGGTGACAGGGAAGTTCAGAAACAGGTCCGTGCCCCCAGGAAAAAAGCAAACATATTCTATTGCAAGCAAGGCCTGGCCGAGTGTCAGCAAAGATACAGGCTGCCTTCGGTGAGACAGTACAGAAACACATCACAGCTCTGGACAGAGATGGGAACATAGAAGCTGTGTATGGTAGCACTTTGTACATTTCATGCCATTTTCTGATGAAAATCCACAACAGAAATGCAATTTGCATCACACTGGCAAAAACACAAGTTTCCTGTAGATGAATATCGACAAATGACACAAGATTCATACATGTTGCTTCATCTCTTTGTTGCAGAGCTGAAGGAAACAGTGTTTGGCTTTTTGTTTTGTTTTTAGTTACTGATCTACTGCTTTGCACTTCAATTAGTTTATCTTATGAACCTTCCTTCTTTCAGCCAGGTGCACCACCTGCCCATCAACTTCACAGACAGCCCTGAACTCTCAACCAGAGTAACTGTGACAGGGACACCCTGAAAGACCCCCCCCCAACCAACAGGACCTGGTAGAGGATGTTTGCTACCCAGGGGTTATTCACTTTCAGTTCAGTGCAGGGCGGAGCTTACATGGCCTGCTTAGAGCAGTGAGACAAGGTCACTTCCTGGAGCCCTGCATGTCGCTGGGTCTATTTATCCCACATGTTTCTGACCATGGCTCTAGAGATTTAGAGCATTCTTGCTCATGCTCATCTGAGGGGGGGGTGGACATTGTGTGATCACCCACATTGTGAAATGCTGCCCCAATTCCACCACAGGAAGTGCTAGAAGAGTGACGATGCTTCCACCCACTTTCAGGAGTTCCAAGACTCCACTGGTCAAAAAAAGAAAGGCAGCTCTGCAGTGTGAACCTGGGTCTCCCATCCAAACCACTAGGCAAGGGTTGGTACTTCTTTTCTGTCAATTGTTGTTAATTTCCTCATGTGCCCACCAACTACGACCTCCACTGGTTACTTCCAGCACAAATTGCTCATCCACCAAGACCTCCTTACCTGGAACCTGGAGTTCCAGACCATCAGCACCACACTACAATGCTGAACCTCCCTAGGTTGCCCTCTGGGATAGGGTAACTTTATGCACCATGGCCACTCCCCACGCAATCTAGCCCATATCCTGGAGAAGATGAAGTCCTGAAGTATCCCCAGGTTCAAGCAGTAGAGGTCCAGTGTTAGACCTGGCTGGGAGGCAAGGCAAAACATCATCTCCCTAGTTAGTGGCATTTCCCCTTGTTTTTTCCAGATGCTGTTTGTACAATGGCACCCCAGGCACATCTACGAGTGCTCCCATACATAGCAAGCCAGTGCCTAGCAGCACCGCCCCCATACTACGAAGACAGTGTGTGCTATTACCTAGCCTCTTCCAGATGGTAGTCAAGCACCGAAAGCTGGACCCCCCCCCCCAAATTCCCCAGAGGGGGAGAATGATCGCACGGATGCTCAATGCTCTTCTCTGGATGGCCCGCCCATAACTCAGGCTTAGTTCTGAACCTGGACTGGCAGAGTCGAAGCAGTAGTGCTACTGGCACGCCGGTGGGTTGGCCCTACTTTGTATATCTTTTTGGTGAAAATGGAGTTCTGCTACATATCTGCATCAGAAGGTAATGCAATTCCATTTTCAAACTACATGTTTTATGTTTTTTAGATCCCAAATTCAGAATATACTGTAGCTATGCATCATAAACTGATTCACAATGCAGTTATTTCTCCTTCTTGTTTCAGTGGCCTTTTGGCCCAATCACCGGACATGCGGCACAATCACTGTGCAATACAGGATATGCAGTTTCATATTACGGAACAACAATAATTACTTCTAAAAAGGAAAAGTGGACAAAACAGAGGCTAGGTTCTAAACATCTAGTATCCTTAATTTAATTGTCTGATGCAGTCACTCCAGTTCTGAGTTAGAAATAAAGTCACAGGAGGCTGGTAATTGCTGAGCAGAACGGATGTGTATTTTGAAACTCCTGGAAACATTTTTAGTGGTTTGGCCGTTTAGTTGGATGGGCAAATGTTCTTCCCTTGGCATTACTAACCATCAGGACAGCAAACTACAAACTGCCCAAAACAAAGCAGAACATGACAGCGGGACTTTCTTACATTACAGATCCCTTGGCTCCGAGGGCACGTCATTCTAGAGGCTTTGTCGAGAGTGGGGGACTCGTTCAGGCTACGGGATCTCACTACATATTTATATAAAGTACTTTAAGCATTACATAGTACCCCTATTTATTTAGCTTTTATTTATCAGGTGGGTGCACTAGACGCTCACATGCCTATTTTCAGGCACGACCTGAGAGGTTACAACAGAGACAACATTACAGTAACTGGTAACAAGCACATGTATTAACCATAAGCAAACATCAGAAATAGAGTGCTGATACACCAGTTGATAATCATCTATGAAAGAGGAGACATACCAAGCAAACAACAGGCTATAATAACAACCTGTCGAAGTAGCAATTGTGAGGCACAGAGGGAAACAAATTCTAGCGCAACAAATATTGAAACCATATAAGTCCTAAGGTGTTAGACAGTCGGAGAGCTGCAGGCCAAAAATCAAAGTAAAAACAGCTACACTATTAATTACATGTTCATATGTACGGTTGGGTCCAGCATCTTTAATGCTCCGAGTGCCTTCTTGAGAAGCCAAGCTAAGCTATTCTGACACTAAACTAAACATAATGAACATATTTTAAGCAACATGCGAGTGCTGCTAAATAGCAGGATAAAAAGTGTCATCTTTTTTTAACTTTATTCATTTTGATATGAAAACTGACATAACATACGTCATGTCATGGAAATAGCATTGAGTGGCACTACACAGAAGGAGCACATCAGCTCCATTGCTATACAGTAGAAGGAGTATCTCCAGGCTTTTGCTAGGATTAGGAGGGCATGACTTTAATTAAGTCAAAACTATAAAACTTCTAAATGGCAGTAGAACTGTATCCCATGAGCATGTGGTAAAAAAACGAAATGAAAGTCCACAGATAGTCCACCTATGTATCACCCTGCCCCGTAAAGGGCTTTGGACATCGCATGTTTAGTTGAAGTAATGTCCATTGTGGGACAGCAAGAAAGAGTTTCACATCCCACTATATAAAGGAACACAGTAATAAACACTGGTCTGCATCTATAAAAAAAAAACTATTTAACATCCCTCAAGTAACTGGGAGAGCAGTTATACCCCCATACAGCTGACTTAAAGATCTTAAATGTTAGAGGGGATCTGCATGGAACCTGTAAGTCACTTTTCACAGTAGAACTTGATTTTTAAGTACTAGTTCAAATTCTGTTAGTGTTCCATCGCTACAGGCGGTTTTGGTATCCTAGCTGGCATTTCTGATTTACAGAGAGATAGTAAGTGCCATTTTAGAACTGTATGATCTACTTTATGTCCCCTGTTAAGCTCTTCCACTGCTGGAACAATGCAGCCATGTTCTACAGTAGAACTCTGTGGCTACAGAGGAACAAAAACTACATCATATAGTTCTAAAAATGACTCTTAATACCAGAGTGTATATCAGAAACAAATACTGAGGTTACTAACAGGTAAGTATAGGTGTAAAAGAATCTGAACCAGTTTTAGAAAGAAAAGGAAAAACAGCATCTTCTGGGAAAAATTACCTTCAGGTCCAGCACAGTTCTTTAACAGCAGTGATCTATAAAATTAATAACTAACATTGGGGGGGTGCATACGCTGAGAGTCCAAAATGCCCCGACAACCTGCAATAAAAGCAGAGTAAGTACAAATATGCTGTCTACACCCCTCCAGAATAAAGTTATGGACTTCATTATTTAACCTTTGTGTCACAATTCAAAACACAGTTAAATGGAATCTGCAGGAGATCGGACTGCTAGGTGAATGAAGCCTTAGTTGCTAAAGTTGGCTTCAGGTGTTATCTGTTGGCTCTTCTTGGTCCTGCTGGTTCGAGTGTCTGCTGCAGTGGGCTTCAGGATGTGGCTAGCTTCCCTGCATTGATTGGGTCTGTGAAAATATAGACCCAGTCTTCGAGAATGAGCCTGAGCTTTGCTGGAAAAAGCATGGCATGGGGAACACTGAACTCGTGCAGCTTCACTCAAACCCCATCAAATTTCTTCCTGTGTTGGTGAGTTGTGTATGGAATGTCTGGAAACAGGTGTACTGCGTGACCTTCCATGCTGAGCGGACACTTTAGTTTCACCATCCTGAGGACCTTGTCCCTAGTGCCCATGTTGTTAACCATGACCATCAGGACCTGGAGGAGCTTCCTCCGACGTCCTGCTTCGCAGCCAAGCTCTACATGCCATCACCACTTTGCCACCTGAAAAGTCACCTTGCCCCTCAAATTGATCAGCCAGCCAGTCTTTCATGAATAAGGGAGGGTGGGTTCCGATCCGATCCTTCCAGCAGCCCGATAATCCATACGTTGGCACTCTGGATCTGATTTCTTTAAAGTCTGAGTCTGTTGATAATATGCTGGGTCTCTACGGCTCAACCCAGAGTCTCTGATCGACATTTGTCAGAGTGTCGTTAAGCCATTCACCTCACCCCTCAGTTGATCTACAGCTGCTTCTGCAGAGTAATTCATCCTGTTAGGCCATCCAGTTTGTTGTTTATAGCAGTAAAAGATGAGAGGAGCATTTTCATTTTATGCCCCAAGGAATGCATGGTTTCTTCTGCGCCATCACTATCAGCTGGTCCCAGCTGGGACGACCTCATGGCAGGCCCTGCTGCGGCTTTCTTTGCTGGTTCCTTGTGGCGATTACCCAACTGATTCCCTTTTCTTGAATTGCCCATCTGGTAACCTCAGTGTTCAGGTACTGTTCAGTGCCATTTCTGTACTTGTAGCTGCGCAATAATTTAACTTTTATTAGTTTCAACTTTCGTAGATGCAGAGCTGCTTTTTACTGCATCCTCGCTGCTTGGGCTCCACAGCACCACCCCCCAAAGTGTTATCTTGACCCAACACAGTAAAGATAATATTACCTTGCAAAGTTGTGTCTGTCTTAATGCATACTGAACCAATCAGAGAGCAGCCTTTACACAACCAGCCCGCCACTGCAGCAGCAGCGGCACAGTTTATGACGCAGATGACCCAGGTTCAGGTATGAGGCAGGGTCATTGGAGGGCCAGCCGGGGGAAGAAAGACTGAACATCGCTGTGGATGCTCTCCTCCTCTTGGGGGGGGCACTGTCCACCACCTACTGCTGCCACCGGGGTGACCTCAGCTGGTGGTGCAGGGGACAGCGTCAGGAGGGGGGAAGATGAAGCAAGTGCACTCGATGATGTAAGCATGCTCCTGGGGGTGGACAGGACTACAGAGGGGAAAAAATGGTGCAAGTCGGGCAGATGAAACCCCTGCCTGCCGTGTTTGAGTCGGGTTCCAACCTCTGCCTCTCAAGCGATACTCCCCGGTCTTCCCCTCCACTGTGGGCAGACAGATAGACAGCGGGGTAAAAATGCCAAAGTGGCTGAAGGTGTATTGGCCCTGGGGCAAGCCAGGGGGTCAGCATACAGTGTGACATGGGTGGTCAGTGAGATCCTGAGAAGGCTGGTGGTGGAACCTCGACGAGTGGGAACTGGGCATTAGTAGGAGGTGGAAGGAGGTTCCACCTGTGACCAGGAGAGTAAAATATGTTTAGGAACAAAAACCAAAAAAAACAGCTTTCACAAGTTGATGGCATCACACTAGCCATGTGTAGCACTGAAGCCAGCAGCTGAAATCGAAGACACACAGTTGCATAGTCATACAAACAGCAGATTTAAAAGCTGTAACTAGTACACTGCTGATGTTGTATAAGCAGAATATGTAATGGTGTAACTCCAAATATGCAGTTCATCATCACATGTGAAGGGGCAGAACTTCCGTAACTCACTCATAGATACACAGATGCTGTTGGCAGATAAGGGCCTTGTGGCCCATCCAGTCTGCCCTGTTCCTCTTTCTAACGTTTAAGGTACCCTAGATGCTACAACAAGGTCCCCACCTCTGCTAGTCGCGAGTTATGGTCTTGCCCCCGCACACATGAAGATAAATAACATATTTTGAGTTACCTATATTAATCATGTTAAAGACTTCTATTTTAGTAAATGGAACTTCAAAATGTAACATCAAAATGTTTTCCTTTGAAGAATACAACAGAGACTCCTGTATGGAGAATGGATTATGCCAACTGAACCTAGAACTTCAGAATTTTAAAAATATTTGCATGACAGACCCTCTTATTGATTGTAAGAGTGTCAGGAATGTTCAGAAATAAACAGTCCTGGTTGGCTTAAAATGATGCCCTGCTTTATAATTAGGGCTCAGACTGAAAGGCTACTAGTGCTTCATCTAATGATTTACATAGTACAGGATAAGTCTGTGTCTTTAAAAGGGCACCACTGTGCACCTGATGGCCCATATGTTTCCAATACGTCAGCCAAGTCTCTGCTATTCCCAAATGGACATTTGTGAAAAAAGGCTAAGGGCCCATAAACCGCTGGGAATCTGTGGCACATCATGGACTTAGTGGCCACTTTGTGGCACAGATCTGCAGCTGCTGCAATCTAGCATGTTAGTAAGCATATACCCCGTGTGCACCATCTAACATCTGGATCAGCTCATTTACATACAGGCCCACAAATATAATACACATCATAATTAATATTTAATGAATACATGGGGGTTATGCAATGGCTGGACTCAAAATATGTATTTTATCTTTAAGAGTCAGGGGGAACGACGATAACTCAGGAGTAGCAGAGTCACAAGTGAGTTATGAAAGCCCTGACCACTCATAACTGATGCCAAGTGGCGTATTTTGAGTCGGGACATTGCATATTCGATTAATATGACATCAGATTACTAATTTTGCTTTTAAATCTGCTGTTAGCTGGAAAGAATTGAAGGGCTTCTAGCACTATTCAGAAAGCTTTCAAAAAAGTAACACCGAGACACATTTCAGATTATGTTTCCTGTATTTTCTGTGATTCTCTTCCCTTGTTCTTTATCACAGAGGACAGTCTCATGAAAACAAGATCCCTGACCACTAGACATTAGCTCTGGCTGTATGCCTACACCTGCTATCATAATCCACTGTTCATGACATCATAATTATCTCCATAGCAACAGATTGGGATCTCCTAAACAGAACTGTGATGTCTGGTGTACACAAACAGCCAGAGCAGATAGGGCAGAGGAGATTGTTTTCTGTTTAATTTCCACTGCTGGCTGCGAAGCTGTACTAGGCAACTGTGACATCATCAGCATTGTGATAGCTGTTCTCTGATTGGTTCGGTGTTTCACTGTGATGCTACTAACTTTCAAGATATCCATTGTGACAACAGTAACAGCAACGTATTTCTGATATCTTGCTAATACTGTTGCATCAGCCAAGATACAATTTTTATCTCGTCATTTTTACCCCAGTGCTCTTCTATCAATGAATAGAGAATACTGGATGGGCAACTGTGCACAGCCAGTGTTTGTTTATTTTTATTTACTTCAGTTTAGGATTAATACCTTTGAATCCGGGACTTGTTTTCAAAGGTTCCAAGTCACTGTAGTACAAACATTACAAATATAAAGTACAGTTACGTAAGAACTTACTGTAACAGCAGATCTTCGAGAGAGGCTCTTGCAGTAGGTAATTACATATAGAACTGACGTCGACAGGTGGCAGGACACCATGGAAAAATTTCTTGCTAGCAGACCCTGGCGAGGGACCGCCCCCACATCAGGTGACCGGCGTCAGGAGACGTCGGTATAAAGGGGCGGTCCCTCACGCCCGCCTTCCAGTTCTTTCCTGCCAGATGCCAAAGGAGGCCAGACGAGAGAGAAGCGAGTATTTCCCTCACTGGAAAAGGAGCCGAAAAAGCTTAGAGGAATGGAGGGTGGGAAGGTATCACCTACTGCAAGAGCCTCTCTCGAAGATCTACTGTTACGGTAAGTTCTTATGTAACTGTACTATCTTACTCGAGAGGACTCTTGCAGTAAATAATACATATAGGACTGAGTCCCAAGCAGTCTGGAACAAGAAGAAGCACCGGGAGGAAGCTACTCAGAACAGATCCTTTAGCTGTAAGGCCTTAAAAAGGAGGTCTTGCAGGACAGCCAACCTAAAGCCTGCTCCATGAGGCAATATCAAACTGTAATGTTTTGTAAAGGTATGGACGGAAGTCCAAGTGGCGGCAGCACAGATGTCTGCCGCTGACACATTCTTGAAACAAGCCACTGAGGCAGAGACTCCTCTGGTGGAGTGGCCTCTTACTTGACCCAGAAGGGTCTTGTTGTACTTGTCATAACAGAAAGTGATGCAATGAGCCAACCATTTGGATAGGCATTGCTTAGAAACAGCATTGCCTTCTCTTTTGGGTGCAAAAGAGTCGATCAGTCTTTCTGAGATCCTTTGTCCTGTTATTGTAGTATCTCAGGATCTGGTGAACATCCATAGTATGTAGTAAATACTCCCCTTGATTGGAGTACTGCGTAAAGAAAGCGGGTAACTCTATGGACTGGTTCAATGTAGATTCCGCTACCACCTTGGGAAGAAACTTAGGATTGGTGCGCAGAGCCACATGTTCCTTGTGGAAAATCAAGTATGAAATTTTACACATCAGGGCCTGGAGCTCAGAAATCCTCCAAGATGAGGCAATGGCCACCAGAAAAAGTGTCTTCCAAGAAAGGAACTTCAAGTCTGCGGAGGCTACCAGTTCAAAAGAAGGCAGAGTTGGTTTCTCAAGAATAAAATTCAAATCCCAGGAAGGGGCGGGAACTCGAATAGGAGGCCTCAGGAGGAAAACCTCTCTGAGGAAAGTCTTCGAGACTTCCAGCTGAGCAAACATTCTGTCTGCAAAGGGAACGTGATAGGCCAAAATGGCCACCGTGTGGACTTTCAGAGAGGAGTGACTAAGACCTAGGTCAAAGAGATGGCGCAGGTACTCCAGCAGACATCCCGTGGGGCAGGAGAAAGGCTCAACGTCTTTCGAAGCAGCTCAGAGTGTGAACCTTTTCCACTTCATGGCATAGGCAGACCTAGTGGAGGGTTTCCTAGCCTCCACCAGAATTTCCGCCACCTGGGGAGAAACTCCAAAGCGGGCTTGGGCTATGTCTGCAGGAGCCATGCATGTAGCCGAAGGGACTTTGAGACGTGGATGGACCAGGGTCCCCCGATCCTGGGTCAGTAAACATCGTGACACAGGAAGAGGGAGTGGAGGTTCCTCTGAGAATTGTTGCAGAAGAGAGAACCAAACTTGCCTGGGCCAAAATGGAACGATCAGAATAATTCGTGCTCCTTCTGAACCTAGTTTCTGCAAGACCCATGGGATCAGAGGAATTGGGGGAAAGGCATAGACAAATCTGTCCTTCCAATCTAGAGACAGAGTGTCTCTCCAGAAAATGGCTCGCTTTTGAACGAGCGACCAGAAATCTGGAAGTTTTGCATTTTGCGGGGAAGCGAACAGGTCGACCTGTGGTGTTCCCCAATGTAGGAAGATATCGTCTAGGACCCCATGATCCAGTTCCCACTCGTGCGCCAGGGCGGACGAGCGACTCAGCTTGTCTGCCAAGGTGTTCTCGGCTCCCGGAACATGAGTTGCCATAAGGTGAAGGTCGTGTTGTGTTGCCCAATCCCACACTCTCATTGCTTCCCTGCAAAGAGGGTAGGACCGAGTCCTTCCCTGTTTTTGATGTACCATACCACACACATATTGTCCATCTAGGCGGCTAGGTGGCCTGGAAGGAGATACAGATGGAGGGCTTGGGTGCATAAAGCACTGCCGGAGCTCGAGCACATGATGTGAAGTGTTTGTTCAAGCTTGGACCAAGAGCCCTGGGTCCGATGAGGACCGAGATGGGCTCCCCAACTTTGCCCGAGGCATCTGTGGTCAGAGTCTGGTAGGGGGAGGAAGGAAGAATGGAACCCCCCGAAACAGGTTCTCTCTGACTATCACCACTGCAAGTCTCAAACCATGGGAGAGGAGACCAGGACCAGCTGATCCAAGTCGTCCTCCAATTAATCCCACTGGGAGCGAAGCGTCCACTGAGAAACCCTCATGTGGAGCCGAACACAAAGAACTGTCGGGATAGCAGCCACCATCAGCCCGAGAAGGCGAAGAACCGACCTTGCAGTGACTCACCTATGGCCGGACAACAAGCTTGCCTGAGTCTGAATAGTGGCCGCCCTGTCCGGTGGCAGGAAGGCCCTGCCCGGGGTCGTGTCCAGTATTGCCCCGATAAACTGGAGTCTCTGGGATGGGATCAAGTGAGACTTGGAATGGTTGATGGTAATACCCAGGCAGGCAAAGACCTGTTGGGTAAGGGAGAGGCAGCGCTGGAGTTCCTCCCTGGATGAGGCCGCCAGGAGCCAGTTGTCCAGGTATGGGAAAACCTGCCTTCCCCTGGGTAAACAGGTAGGCTGCCACCACCGCTAAGCATTTGGTAAATACTCGGGAAGCGAGGAGAGGCCAAATGGAAGTGCCTTGAACTGGTACTGGTCCCCCTGGAAAGCAAAACAGAGATATCTGCGATGGGACAGGTGAATGGATATATGCAGGTAGGCATCCTGCATATCCAGAGTGCACAGCCACTGGCCCAAGTGGAGATGGGGCAGAAGGCTCTGCAGTGAGAGCATTCTGAACTTCTTGTATTCCATGAATAGGTTCAGGGAACTGAGATCTAGGATAGGTCTTACATCTCCTGTCTTCTTCGGTACCAGGAAGAAGTGGGAACAGTAACCCGTTCCCTGTAGGGGAAGCGGGACAGGTTCCATTGCCTGTTTCAGCAACAGTGCTGAAATCTCTTCCTGGACCAGAAGAAGATGTTGCCGAGAGTAGGACGACCTCTGGGGAGGGTGACGAGGTGGTTTCTGTAGAAACTCTGAGTGTCCTTCTGCGATTAGCTGGAGCACCCATGAATCTGTTGCTATCCTCTCCCAGCCCGGCAGGTGGAGGGAGAACCTCCCTCCTACCAGTTCCTCCGGGAAGCCCGGAGGCTGTGGGAGAGGTAAGGAGTCAAGTGGTGTGGGGCAGCGCTGCAGCTGAAGCACCCGCTGCCTTTTTGGGTGGAGGGGGCTTGGCAGTTGAAGGGGCCCGGCATTTAGTGGCCTACTTTCCCGGAAGTTTCGCCTTTGGCCGGTTCCGTCTGCGAAAGGGATGGCACTGCGGTTGATGGGGATGGTACATAGAGTCAACGGACTTTAGTGCCGTCCCCTTCTCCTGCAGATCGGTGATGATGTCCTTGACATCACCCCCGAAGAACACCGACTCCCGGAAGGGCACTTCCTGTATAGTGGACTGCACTTCCGGGACCAACCCTGACACACAGAGCCAAGCATGACGTCGTAAGCCTACGGCGAAAGCTGAGCTCCGTCCAGCAGTGTCCACTGCATCGTAAGTCGCACAAAGCATGTGTCGACTGGCCAAATGTGCAGAGCAGACGAGGTAAGACAGTTCCTGCTTGACTTGAGAGTCCGGCAGGGAGTCCAATTTGGTTTCCACCTCAGAAAGAACTGCCTTCTGGTAATCCCCCATGTGACTGACATAGTTCAGGGCCCTGATTCCCAGTGTGGAAGAAGTGAAAATCTTCTTGCCATACTGGTCCAGAAGGCAGGATTCTTTATCAGGTAGCGACGAGCTAAGGTGTTTTGGATTAGCTGACCGGCCGTGAGCGGCGCTAATCACAACCGAGTCAGCTCGACGGAAATAGTCAACACCCTCTGGAGCCTGGTATAGCCTGTTCAACTTCCGTGGAAGAGGGGCTAATGCCAACGGTTGTTTCCAAATGGTGGTAACAAGGTGGGCATGAGGCTCGATCCAGGGTGGCACCAAGGTGGGAGCTGTCATGGGCAGATCCAGATGCTCAGCGAGTTTTAACCACTGTGGATCTGGCTCTAAGGATTGCCACTTATGCACTGCCTGGATTTTACGTAGCAGCTCCGTGAAGGAAGGATCCTCCAGAGGAGACTTCGGAGGTGTCCTTGGCCTGGGCTTTGACGGAGAGCGAGGCTCGTCGGCCTTCTTGGAGCAGCCGTCAGAGGCATCCAAGGCGTCTGAGGAGGAAGAGAAAGAAACTGAAGAAGACGACGACTCCCTTTCCCATCTAGGGAAAGGAACGGATCCCTTAGGAAGCCCTCGGGGAAGCATGTCCTGCCCCCTCTCTGGACCCAGAGGGTTTAGCCCTGGTGTCTGGAGGAGGGGAGGGAGTTTGTCGTCGTGGACGTACGCGAACTGGTACCATCGCTGGAAGACAACTCTCCACCTCTCTGGTGAGCTGAGCTTTGGCCTCAGCCCACCAGGAGGCTAGAGTCTCCTGCAAATCCATCGGCGGCTGGGGGGTGGAGGAGAGTAGAGATATGGTTATACCCATACAGCTAGTATCCATAACCTGGCGGGAAGTCCAGCGCCGGTGTAGCCAGCGTTGGGTACTGCGGCGTCTGATACTGCGGTCCCAGGTACGACAGCGTCGGATCACGACAATTAATGTGCCCAGGAGCTGGGGAGCTGCCAGAGCAGGCGGCCTCCTGAGGCCCGCGAGGCAAGACTGGGGCAGAAGGCCGGAGGGCCCGGAGTCCGGGTGGCATCCGGAAGCGGGATGTTGCCCGGAGTCAGCACCCACCGGCGTGGGGAGCGGCGGCGAGTGCGGTGTGGAGCCAGCGTTGGGAGCCGACGTCAGAGCAGCAGGAGGCTGGTCAAAGGAGGTGGAACAGGACCTCAGCATCACCCGGGATGGAGAAAAATCCCTGGGGTCAGGCTGAGGAGACTCGGGTCCCGGAGGGCAGCAGGGCTGCGGCTGGGAAACGGCCAGACGTGGGAGGGTCTGGCATTGGCTTATCCGCCGTGCGGACATCGGGCGGGTCAACATGCGTCTTGCCAGCTGGATCCTGGCGGGCGCCAGAGGAGCCGGCGTCCGACTTAACGGAACCTTTGCCGGAGGCAGGCCACGATGGAGGGGTGGCCTGGTCTGGCGGAAGAGGGGTCGCGCACCGCCCCGAAGGTTCCGGCGATGTACCGACCCTCTTCGTGAGGACATCGGAGGAGCCAATATCCGGCTTATTGGAGCGCCCGCGATTGGCGCGGCTGCATCTTTACTGGGGCGGAAGCCTCCAAGAGCTCAGAGGCACCTGACAGGCCCGAGTGTGAGCCAGACGGGCGGGCCGACACCGCCTTAGAAGCCTCTAAGGCGGCCATCGAGGAGCAGTCCCCTGGGAGGGGGATGTTACCTTCAACACGGCGACTCCCAAGGGAGTCGCAGTGGGAGAGGAGCCCTTGTCCTGGTGCTTTTCCTTGTCCTTTCTCTTGCGATGGCCTTCAGGGGAAGTTGACGCCTGCTGAAGTTTTTTTGAGTTCTTTTTCCATGGAGCTCATCTTCTTTTTGAGAATGTGGGCTTCCAGGGACTGCTGCCGCCTTCTCTGGGTGGCCGCGTTGAAACTCAGGCAGTGCTGGCACTTCTCTACTTGATGGTCGGGGCCTAGACAAAAAAGGCACAGGGAATGGCCGTCCTTGTGCGGGAGTTGGGCGCCGCATAGGTTGCACTTATTTTTGTGCTCAGAGGTGTAGGGGATGACATACACCGACGAATGACTGACGATTACTAAGAAAAAAGCGAAAAAACTCTGTAAAATAACAGACGAAAGAGCCCGCCGAGCAAAGAACTTTTCCGCGAGGTGCTGGTATCGGCTAACGGCAGGAAAGAACTGTAAGGCGGGCGTGAGGGACAGCCCCTTTATACCGACGTCTCTTGACGCCGGTCACCTGACTTGGGGGCAGTCCCTCGCCAGGGAATGTTAGCTAGAAATTTTTCCATGGGGTCCTGCCACCATCAGTCCTATATGTAATTACCTACTGCAAGAGCCCTCTCGAAGTAAGATCAGTGTTTACAGAAAACAGTTACACAGGCATTGAAATGCCAAGAAATTATATACAGCATGCACCACTTATATCGGCTCCTGAAGTAACGGACTTCTGCTTCTAACAGACGTTTTGTCTATGGCAAATGCCATTTGCTATGTTGGCAGTGTTATAATTGCCCAAAAAAAGTGGAAAAAAAAAAAAAAAAGCTTCGGGCTGGTTAAAGGCTGTAAGTATCAACCAAAAAGTCACGATCATTCGAGAATGCCTGGAAACATGCCAATCTGAAACCTCAATCGACAGGAGAGTGACTTGCATTGGAATCGGAATACGACAACATCAATGGTATACTCATCTGTGCATGTGTGTGTGTTGGGGGAATGAACACAGGAATCTAGCAGTCTTGTTTTTTTTGTGGTGTCGCTCTCCATTCAAGGAGACAGCCTTGCTCTGCACCGAGTTGCCAGCTTATCCAAGATTAACAAAAGTTCAATTCCATACAGTCAAGACCTTGGTAGTGTCGCTATAAACTTCTGAACTTTGACCCAGGCTGGTTATGCAAATGCAGGACTCATACCTCTCAACCTCCTGCCTCATAAATCAGGGACAAGGCTTAAAAAAAAATCAGGGACAACGGACCAAAATCAGGGACACTTCTTCAGAATTGGAGATATTCACTCAGGAAGCTGGTGGAATAAAGGGCTTAGTGCAAAATGCATTTTCTAAGGAAGAACAAGTTTGTAACTTTAATGTTTGACATTATTTTGTGCTTACAAGCCCCGCTGTTTGGTCACAGAAACACTATTTTTAGGAGGGATAGAGTAAACTTTTGAGGCAAAATCAGGGACGTCCCTGAAAATCAGGGACAGTTGAGAGGTATGGCAGGACTCTATTTCAGTTTTTTCTGTGTTGAATTCTGTCTTGGGTAGCCTTCCCCTTGTCAAAATTCGCAAAGTGTGACACCATCCCAGTGACACGCATTATATACCACAAGCATTATATCTGATTTTATTTTTACTTCTGACTAGCTAGCATTTATTATCTACGCTGCTTCCCACAACTGAAACAACAAAATCTAAGAGGCCATGCGGTCCAGTGGCTACAACACAGACTTGTGACCCTGGAACTCTTCCTCCAGACTAGCACAGCCCTTTGTTCACCTTATGCCTTTGACGGAATATAAACATGTCCTTCTGTGAATGAGATGTTATG
Source organism: Neoceratodus forsteri (assembly GCA_016271365.2). Classification (NCBI taxonomy): domain Eukaryota; kingdom Metazoa; phylum Chordata; order Ceratodontiformes; family Ceratodontidae; genus Neoceratodus; species Neoceratodus forsteri. The sequence continues at coordinate 130,766,497 of CM057452.1, forward strand.
TATAAGGTGGGCTGTCCTGAGGAATGCGCATTCATAGTTAGTATGGGGCTGCTTGTTAGTGGCATATACAGTAGTGATTGCTTGGAGTACTACTGATGTTTAACAACTGGATCCGTGGCAGTGGCTCAGCAGGTTGCACATTCGCCTCTGAGGTTGGAGGATAGGAAGGTTGTGGGTTCTAGCACTACACCAGGAACTTGAGGGTAAATCCCAGTATTGACAATGTGCTGCAGCATAGAGGTGGGGTGCAGTCTTTCAGAAGAGATGTTAAACCGAGGTTCTGGCTGGCTGTTCTGGTGAACGCTAAAGACCCATGGCACTTCTCGAAAATAGTAGGGAAGTTTTTATTGCTGAAAGAAAATCTATGTACAAAAACACATACATAAATCTAAACAAATCAAAACAAAAATCTCATCCTCTCTCTCCACTCCACCTCCCCCCACCCACTCTCTCAGATCAAATGATGCCCGCACCTTGATGGTCCCTCCCGCTCCACCCTCATCGGTCAGATCATACCGCTCAACCGTTTGTCCCCCAGATATGGAACACTGCATCTCAAAATGTGGAACAAATGAGCAAAATGTGGAACACTTAATCAAATCTTTACCTAGGAGGCTCAGAAAACTGTTAAAATGATCGCATTTATGTTCATAAAGTCTGTTATTAATTAAATAATATATTTTTTGCATCATTTATTATAGATTTTTGATTTAAAATTTTAAGACTGAATGTGGAACGAGTCCTCACAATGTGGAACAGGGAGCTTTTGTGAAGTAAAATGAGGAACGTTCCTCTTAATGTGGTACAGTTGAGAGGTATGGGTCAGACTGGTTTCACCCATCGTTTCCCTAAAATCTGGAATTCCTTCCCCCCTAAAATACGACACTCCTCATCCAACTACTCCCTTACCTCTGCCCTACACAATTACATTTCCCTCAGCTATTTCTGCTTTGACCCACCTTAATACCTATCCCCAGTTTCTGCCCTCCTCATGGCCCCCGGCAGGAGACTCTCCAACACCCTGAAGGGGGGAAAATCAGGAAATGGCTAGCCTTTCTCCTCATATTCAGTTCTTGCTTCTCCCCCCTCTCTTCTCCATCTGCCCTTCTGGCTCACCAGTGTGTACAACCTAACTCCATCCTTTTTACTCCAACAGCACTTGAGTACTACCTTGAGCCTGCTCCTGGTACACTCATGCACTATAAATGGTTCTACTGCATTATGTATGTTCATATGTTCTTTTTTATGATTTTGGACATCTATTGTAATTTACTCAATGTTCCACTACTGTTTATTGTACAATACCTTGTGTTCCCACTGCTGCACAATCTTACAATGTTGTATTGTTTGTACTACCCACATGCTATTGTAACTGATCATCCTTCACAGCCCTATGTAACCCATCCCTCCAGGTCACACTGTGAGACGAGCAACTTGTTGTTCAGTGTGCCCTCCTGGTGAAACATTTCAATAAATAAATAAAAAAAATGTAAACCGACCTCAGTAATCCTACTACTACTCAAAATGTGATCACGTCTCATAAAAACCAAAAAACTTCCATTCTCTTTAGACTCCTCCCATTTTCCTAGCAAAACAGACATCACAAACCTACCCGCCACCTGGTACACTCCCTTAACCAAACCAGGTTACTTTCCCCCACCTGGAAATACCTGTAAACAGCTGTTTAGGGAGAGATGAATATTCATGATTTTATATATAACTATTTGATTTAGTGCCTTTCAATTTACCAAAGCACTTTACAAAAAGTAACTAAAAACAATGACATAAAACAGCAATACAAATAATCATTAAAATCTCTTACTAAATATACTTAACTAGCAAATGCTTGGCCCTATAAATAAGTTTTCAGTGCCTGCTTAAAGCCCCCCAGGGTCGCGCACTCCCACAGCTGACTGGGTAGAGAATTCCAAAGAGCTGGGGCCGTGTATATAAATGCACGGGCCCCTGAAGTTTGTAACGATACCCTTGGATCTCTAGCAACCCCTCGTCAGTCAAGCGGAGCTGTCGCTCGGGGCAGTAGGGAGTCGGAAGTTTTTTCAGGTAGTCTGGGCCATGTCCATGTAGGGCTCTGTACGACAGTAATCCGACTTGAAAGGTGATCTGCCACTGAACTACCATACATAGTTCAGCAGTAACCATACCAAATCAAGGAAGGTACTGGAACTGACTTTTGCTGAAAAACAAATTAACAACTAGCCTTTCAAATAGTCCATTTCGGGCAGGCCATAATAACACATAACGTGCTATAATCCCAGGACTTTCAGTAGCCTGTAAAAGAACAGTAAATCAAATTATCATATGAAACCTTGGCAAATTCTGGAGTATCCTAGATCTACTCAGTTACACAGACACATAGAAACATAGAATTTGACGGCAGATAAGGACCGCTTGGCCCACCCAGTCTGCCTATTTCCCTACCTAATGGATAAGCTGCAGATCCTAGTTAACCAGCAGCCTACTTCTTTCTACCCCAACCCCCTAGAATTGCCTTATGACTGTCCCATGCATGCTTAGATTCAACCACTGTTTTTGACTCCACAACCTCTTACAACCCTCTTTGTGAAAAATAGTTCCTTACATTACCTCGGAGTCGCCCCAATCTTCAAATTGTGCCTCCTTGTTCTTGAACACTCTTTTTGAAAGATGCTACCCTCTTGGACTTTGTCGATTCCCTTGAGGTACTTGAAAGTTTCTATCATGTCCCCCCCTCCCTCCTTTCCTCGAGGCTATACATATTAAGCTCCTTAAGTCTCTCTTCATATGTCTTCTGGTGCAGACCCTGCACCATTTTAGTTGCCCTGCTCTGGACAACTTCCATTCTGTCTATGTCCTTGCGGAGATTGGGTCTCCAGAACTGCATGCAGTACTCCAGATGGGGTCTCGCCAGCTGTCTGTACAGAGGGATAACTTCCTGTTTTCTACTGGTGATGCCTCTCCCTCTGCATCCCGGTATCCCCCAGCCCTCCTTACTGCCCTCTCACATTGCTTGCCCACCTTTAAGTCATCTGATATGACTACCCCCAGGTCCCTTTCCATTTTTGTTGTTGTTAGTAGCTCACTCCCCATTGTGTACTCTTCCCCAGGGTTTTTGTTTCCCAGGTGCATTACCTTTCACTTCTTAGCATTGAATCTAAGCTGCTATACAGTTCAGTCCAAAAGTCTCTAATATACATGTAGGAGAAAAAAGATGGATCACAGTCTCTCAATCCTGAGAATGACTCTTGCAGGCAAAACCTTTCCATAGTACATTTATAATTATGGTTCCCTCTGACTTGTAATTTACCATGAGAACAAATCCACACCAAATACCTAATTTTTCTGGTATTCATGGATCTGTGAGCTGTTTGGTAACCACTTCAAATCGGAATACCCATAGCCTCCTCATAAATAAGTACTGTAAAAAGATTAAGCTATAGAAAACAGTTTATTTTTTTTGTGAGTGAATGGACATCTATAGAGTATAAAACAGTAGGGAAACTTCCTCGGTGTGCAAGCCAGATTTCCCCTAGTCATCAAAAATACCACTAACGGCTTAACATGATTTGGTATGCCAGTTTGCAGCTCTATCAACCCTCCCGCGCATGAGGCTGAAAATAGGTAGAAATGCCAAGCCCTCTCTTCCTGTTCAAAGAATAAAGAAATAAAATAAATCTTTAAAAACCTCAACTCAGAACATAGCTCTCCTGCCTCCTTGCTTGTGATGTCTTTTTTTCCTGTGTTACTTTATTACTAAATCATATTTACGGTTGGTAACTGCGTCCTATACCGTACATTATGGAACAGACACATTGACAATGGCAGCAGAAAAATACCATTGGTTCATTCAGTTTGCCCATAAAATCCTAAAAAAAACCAGGACCCATTGTCCATACAGGCTTCTAACCCCCACTATTCAGCCACATACACCCCCACCCTACAGCTACCACCCTGATAACCACTAAGCCCTTCACTCTTCCCAGCCATGTTGGAAAACGCTCTGAGCCAGATATTCAGAACTTTGACCCAGGGCTAAATTAGCACTGCCCGGCGGGCAAACTTAGGCAGGAGCACAAAGCAAACTATACTGAAAAGGAAATAGCCCGGTGCAAAACCAGCTGAATATAGCAAGCAAAGGAAGCCAGGCAAACAGGGCCAAGAGTGCCTGGGAATAAGACAGCACTGAATATAGCAACACGGAAGTGCACATTGCTACTGCAGCTCCTTAGACCCTGGAGAAAGCCAGTGTTGCAGGTGGAGAACATTGTAAGTAACTGCAAAGAGATGTCTGACATCTACTGCAAACAACAATATAAGCCACACACTGCAGAACTGTGCTATGCTGAAGTAAGGTTTGCCCGGGACTAACCTGATTGCATAGTGCTAACACATTAGCCCGGCACAAACTGGTTAGCCCGGGGCAAACCGGAGCTATATTCAAAGCTCCCATGCAAATGAGCCTACTTAGGTAATCCGTGGGTAAACAGGTATATTTGCATCTCATTAGGTGCTGCTTAGCACACATCACCATGCAGTTTGCCCGGTGCTACTGCATTGAGCACAAAGCTCCCCCTTTTGGTCGGAATGGAAATACAGACTGAATGCTGCAGCTAAGACATGCCCACAGCATCCCCTGTTGGTCAGCATGGAAGCACAGGTTGGACGCAGCTGGAACTGTGTGCTGGCAGGCACAGTTGGTACATAAATACCTCCCAACTCCTTGCCTCCTGAATCAAGGACAAGGCTTATAAACATCTGGGACAAAGACCCAAAATCAGGGACGCATCCTAAAACGTGGTACTATTCACTCAGAATGCTGATAGGGGATTTGTGATAAGATGCATCCTTAGAAGAGGAATAAGTCTGTAACTGTAATGTTCAACATTATTGTGTGAGTGTATTCTACACTGTTCTGTCACAAAAATACAACTTTTATGAGGGCCAGAGGAAAATATGGAGGCAACATCAAGGACAGTTGAGAGGTATGGGCGCATACAACGCACCCATGCATGTGTGTGCCTGTTACACACCAGTTTCCCCGGTAGTCTAGTCGTCCTCCCACCTCCCCATCACGAATCCTGACCCCTGTCCCATGTAACTGAAATGTATTTACTCTGGTAGTCTAGTGGTCCCCCCACCCCCCCAGCATGATCCCTGACCCCCGTAGCCACAGTAATGTAATAATTTCCCTGGTGTTTTAGTGGTCCCCCACCCCCAAGCCACGATCCCTGACCTCCATAGCTGCAGTAAGAAAATAATTTCCCAGGTGTTCTAGTGGTCCCCCCACCCCCAATCATGAGTCCCCAACCCCGTAGCCATGGTAAGAAAATAATTTCCCTGGTGTTCTATCAGTTCCCCAACCCCCAAACCACGATCCCATGTGCCACGTAATGTAATAATTTCCTGGTGTTCTAGTGGTCCCCCACCCCCAAGCACTATCCAGTAGCCCGAAAGACAGCAATACCTGGTGGTCTGGTGGCCCCCTCACCCAGAAGTCGCCGCCGTCTTCCTTTACACTGACTAAGTGCGGTGCGGCGGCGTCAGCCCTCCTCTCACCACCACAGCCGGCTGCTGACTGCGGTATGCATGAGTGCTCTCCAGTCAGCGGCGACCGTGTGGTGAGAGGGCTGAACCGTCGCAGGCGCTGTACCTAGTCGGTGTAAAGGGAGGACGGGTGGTGCACCGGTAGGGGGACCATCACACCGTGGCTACGGGGTCAGGGATCGCGCTGGGGACCACTAACCTGGAAATTATTACATTACCGCAGCTATGGGATCATGTTGGGGAGAATCACTAGAACACCATGGATATTTTATTACTGAGACTACAGGGTCGGGGATCGGGATCATGCTTGGGGTGGGGGTCCACCAGAACACCAGGGGACTTACTTCATTACCGTGACCACGGGGGTCAGGGATCGCGCTGGGGGTGGGGGGGGGACCACTAGCACACCAGGGATTACTGTGCTTATGGGGCTACTGGGGCTCGGGGATCATGCTGGCTGGCCAACGCTGCATTACCGCCAGCATTTTGTCGGTGGTATTTAGCGCCACGCTACAGGTTGCGCTAATGCCTGTAGCGCGGCGCTATACATTTGAATATGTCACACAGCCAGCATTCATGGCCACTCCCCTAACTCCCGCCCCAGCATACATTTACTTTTAGCGTTGGCGCTATCACACAGTGCCAGCACTAGTAGGGCTTCTGAATATTGCAGCCTGGCGCAATTGCTTTGAGTATTTGGCCCTAATAGTTTTAGCGCCCACCACATCAGCCGGCAGACTGTTCCACAGCTCCACCACCCTTTCAGTAAAGCAAAACTTTTTAACTTACCTCCTAAACCTCCCCCCTCGACAGTTTCCACTCGTACCCCCACATTCTTGATTCACTACTTATGCTAAATAGCTCCTTGCTGTTTACCTTGTACATTCCTTTCAGGAACTTGAAGGTCACTGTCATATCTCCCCTCTCTAGCCTGGCCTCCAGCGAGTACATGTTTAGTGCCTTGAACCGATCCTCGTAAGATATAATGTATAGAGATGGAGAATATTGTGCTGCAGATATTCTCAAACAACTCAGTTACCCCTCTCCTGTTAGTGTCGCCACACTGTTACACCATGTTACCCATGTCTAGTCTTCTTACAGCGAACTCAAGTGTTGCAGTGCTCATGCTGCAGCTATGTTCCCATTTGGAACACTTCAGTAGTTTCAGAGAAAATACAATGTTTAGTGACAAAATAACATTTGCAATCACAGTATTCTCTTCCGTACATTACATACAATAACAAATGGTGCTGGCGGCAGGTTCTTGTGAAATTGTCATCCAGGTAACCCTCACAAGCTTCGCTTATGAGGGTTTCTGGACAACCATTTCTCTTGAGCCTGCAACAGCACCATTCTGCACTCCCCACCACTTGTTAATAGGCATTGTAACATGGGCAGAGACGTTTCTGTGATTTAACTGGTGGAGACTGACCAGGTGACCATTGATTAATTTATGTTAACTTTACAGTATCTGCCTGTGGTAAACCGTCCCTAAACAGACAGATCAAGAAGCAAACTGAACTAATTATTTCAGACTCTGAATGAGTCTGAAACACAGCCATTTTTTCCCCGCTAAACGAGTCTACCGCCCACCCACCCTCCTGGTGGACCTCAAGGTCCTAGCAGATCGCCCTTTATGTAGGGAAGTCCCCTAACCCTAGATGTTAACCCAGCACACAGTTCCCCCTACTCTGTCACAGACACAGAAACAGAGAGAGAGAGAGAGAGAGAGTGTGCCAGCATGTCTCTATAGCAGTGCGATCGCACCCCAGAGAAAGCGCACCAGAGAGAAGCTGCTCGCTAATTGAAAAAGGTGCAGACTTGGGAAGTGCAGCAATGTTGTGTGTATCCATCTGCTTCTGCCACACACCTGCTGTGCAGACCTCTGTGAATCTCAACATGATGTTCTCCTTGGAGGTAGCGAAGAACAACAGCAAGCGAACAGCACAACTAGTGAGTCACTCGATGGAAATATAGTACTGTCTCTTAAAATAAGTCAGAGCAATCAGCAGGAGAGAAGGATCCCATGCTCGAGACAGAGCCACACACAGGGAATTTCCATTCGGAGAGAAGAAGACTGAGAAGGTAAGAGGAGTTTTCTACTTCTCTGTTACTGCTCGTTTCTCTCTGTAAAGTAGCCCAGGCCATTAATGGGGCATCAGACAGCTCTGTATGTGTATCTCTGTGCCACTCCCTCTGTAGTGTTACGCAGGGTATCTGCAGTGTATGTAACAAATGAAAAGTAGCAAACAGAGATGATTAAAACAAGGGAGAGACACAGGAGGAACACATTGACAGGACAATAACAAGATAGACCTGCTCTTTGATTTTAATTACGAGGCCTGTTTACCACAAACTTACGTTAGTAGTATTATTTTAGCTGGTTTTACTGTGGCAGTAAACAAAAACTGTGGTACTGCAGCCAGAAATTGTGGAAGAACACAAAATAGTTCTCACATTTCCTTACTATAATTCCACAATTTTTTTTCCATTTCTCTCCACATATGGCCCATGTTATAAGCGCAATAACCCACTACAGGGTGTGCGGTTACTGGGGATTAATCAACATCCCACCGCACACCCTGGAGTGGGTTATTGCTTACATAAAATGAGCAACTAGTCAAATAAAAAATTATACAGTTTAGAACACTAAAAAAATGTTTACATTTAATGTAAAATAGTTCATCTGCCATTGGGAGCCACTAGGGGGAGTTGGCAAGTTTACTGTTATTGTGGGTTGGTTGGCTGCATAATAAATTGCTGCTGTCTAAAACCCAAACATTCTAAAGGATTGTTAGCATATGCATTGTGCCCAGGTGGGCAGCACCTGTTTTTAGGACTGCATAGCAATAGCTATGCAATGCATTATTAACAAGAGGAGAGGAAGCCGGGCAGACAGGAACAGGAACCAAATTATATTACCATCTACTTCCACAATGGAGTCTCATCACCTCATTGGTATGCATGAAATCCCTGCTCTTCTGCATCTGTCTGTGCCCCCCAGCCTCTTACTCCACCCAGATCGACTTTGTTCATGAATCTATGGTTGTGGCACTTTATTCTGTTTACTCTGCCACCTCTGCAGCTGGAAGAATGCTGCTGAGTACACACAACACTTCACACAGCAGGAACAAAGTGTCAGTGATGGAAAAACAATTCCATCACCAACTAATATAGTTCTTACATAGGCAAGGCAAATTTTATTTTTCAGGCGCCCAATCCCAGAGGTTCTGGGTGCCACACAATCAAATACATCAGGAACAATTAAAACACTATAAATAAAATATAAAACATTCCAGTTAAATACTTAAAATCACAGCACCAAAATGGGGGTCTGACCTAATAGCAGAATTCTAAGGGGCCATTACAAAAAGTATCTCAGAAACATTAACTAAAAGAACAGTATCTGGGAATGCCTGGCTGAATAAAAAGGTCTTGAGGTGGGCTTTGAATGCCTCAACTGAAGGGGTCTCCCTTACTGATGGAGGAAGCAAATTCCACAGGGTGGGGCCGCGACACTAAAAGCTCTGTCACCGGCAGTTTTTAACCTTATCCTGGGAATCGCAAGGGGGCCCCCAGAGGAGGATCCAAGGGAGCGGACTGGGGCAGCAGGTGTTAGAAGGTCCGACAGATAGCCTGGGCCCAGTCCATGTCGGGCCTTAAAGGTGAGCAAGCCCATCTTAAAGAGAACCCTCCATCGAACAGGCAGCCAGTGCAATTCATGCAGCACCGGGGTGATGTTACAGTATTTTGGCTGTCCTGTCAACAGCCTGGCAGCTGCGTTCTGCACTAGCTGCAATTGATTGGGGGTACCTCCAGAGACCCCGAGGTACAGCGCATTACAGAAGTCAAGCCTAGATGTCACGAATGCATGTACCAAGGTGGAGAGGTCCAAGGGCGGAACCAGATGTTTGATCCTAGCGATATTCCCCAGGTGGAAAAAAACTGGACCGGACAACAGACGACACCTGAGATTCAAGTGTCAATCCACTGTCAAGGATAACACCAAGATCGTGCACCCCAGAGGAGGCCTTCAATGGCACAGATCCCAGAAACAATCCAGTCTCTGCACCAGAGGCCATCCCATCACGCCTCCTGTTCGACTCCACCACCAGTACCTCAGTCTTATCTTACTGGGGTTCAGTCACAACCAGCTAGAGGCCATCCAGTCATTAATCTCAGCCAGGCAGTTGTTCAGTACGTCCACTGCATTGGATGTCCCAGGGACAAAGGATAGATACAGTTGAGTATTATTGGAATAGCAATGAAAATCCAGACTGTACTTCCTAATGATCCCACCCAAGGGCAGCATATACACGGCAAACAGCACTGGTGACATGACCAAACCCTGAGGTACTCCACAAGACAGAAGGCTAGGGAAAGAGGATAAATTCCCCATCATAACCCTTTGCCTCCTGTTTGTGAGACAGGATTCAAACTAGCAGATGACAGTGCCAGCGACTCCACAAAATTCCTTCAGGTGGTCGAGTAACACACAATGGTCCACCGTGTCAAAAACTGAGGAGAGATCAAGGAGAACGAGAATTGTCCCCTCTCCTCGATCTCTCACCCCAAGGAGATCATTATGCACCCGAACTAATGCAGTTTTCGTACAATACCCAGCACAAAACCCAGACTGGAGTGGTTCATAGCTATCAAAAGCCACGAGGTGTTCTCCAAGCTGTTGTGCCACAATCTTCTCTATAACCCTTCCCAGAAATGGATGGGGGGGCGTGGCCAAGCTACAGAGCAGAATGGAGGCTTAATCTTGAGCTCTGGTTCAATCCATTGAATATCTCTTCCATCCTGCAGTAGTTACTGGTTCTTTGACTAAATAATAGTAGCTAAAGGGAAGACAAATGCCTAATAATGTCAAAACTTCCGAAAAAACAAACAAGGATTTCATTTAACAGATCTAAATCTCAGCTAACCAACAAGGGCCTATCTTGTTCTACAGGACTAACTGATCCACAGCACTCGCCTGGGACCTCTGCTGGAAACAAGCTTAATCAGCAGGAACTGCACTCAGAACAAATGATGGCAAAGCACTACAGATCAATTGAGAGACTGATACAAGACTTAAAACATGATTTAGGGACTTGCATGGAAACAGGATTTAAGAAAGTAACATCTCAATTACAGCATCTTCAACAAAATGTCAATGTTTTATCAGAGACTGTGGATGCTCACAAGTTGCGGATTGAGGAAATGGAGGCCTGAGTAAGTTCTCAGCAAGGTGCTAGTAATGTAATGCATATTGATTTACAAAAAGCACTGAAAAGATATTGAAAGGTTGAAACAAAACATCGACGATCATGAAAACAGGGAAAGGCGCTGTAATATAAGAATAGTGGGCCTGCCTGAACCTGTGGAAGGTCGACATTATGCAAGTTATATCCAAAAGTGGTTGAAACAAGAGCTGAATCTCCCACCTGAAATAAAATTGGAGATCCAACGAGCTCATCTATCGCCTGGCGCCAAACCCACTCTGGATCAGAGACCACGCCACATGATAGTAAAATTTCTCAGGTACTTGGACTGACAGAGAGTGCTAGAAAAACCCAGAGCCCACGGTCCCTTAATGGTGCAGTAGAGCCGAGTGAGTATTCCCCAACCCCCCCGATTACTCCTTTTAATTGCAGCAACAGAGACAGGCGTTTGCAGAGGCGAAGAGAAGACTGCACGCCATAAATTGTCAGTTTTCCCTGAGTTACCCTGCCCGCCTTGTTGTAAGGCCTCAAGGAAAACCACCGCGTTCGTTCACCTCGGTGGAGGCAGCCCTGCAGTTCATGGGGGATTTGGAGGAAGAGAGAAGGTGCAGAGAGTGCCCTGAAGAAATTTACTGCCGATACAAGGACAAGAAAGTGAGTAAAATGATACCTACAGATGGGATTAATGCAGAGCTGGTGGATTCCTAGTAACTGACTGCTCAAGGCTTTGTTTTCTCCCTTTGTCCCGTAACTCCGAGAAGGGGCCTATAAAGGCAGGGACACAGGAGTTGAACTGTACTGTATTACGGAGCCTATTTTGATCAGTGTAAACGCTGGGGAGATCAAATGGCAAATCAGACAGTCTGTGTGGCCTTATGGACACGGGGAAGTTTGTTTATGTTATATTTTATTAGGTCCAATTGATAAGGGATGAAAGTCTTGTGGAATATACATGGACCATGACTCATACTGGACCTAAGTTACTGGGTGACCTTTGGGAAACACTGGTACATTGCTTATTATGGAGTTATTTTCCAGGGATTAGCCCCTAGTATGTGTGTGAACGAAGGGATGAAAGATAAATACAGTACTACTGGTCTAGATGTGTGGAATATTGTGGACCCCTTAACCAGATCGGGTACAGGAGGTAGTAGGAGCAATCTTTGCTCCGCTTATTTAAATTAAACTGAGGAGGCTTTAAAATAAAAAGAAATGGTCAGAGAACCAACAACTTTATTTTTCTTTCTCTAAATACCCCTGGCTGGTGGGAAGAAAGTTATGTTTAAATATTTAATACACTGGGACGGGGAGGGGTATGGTGGACAAAAGATGCTACTGTTGATGGGAACCTGTCTCCGGAGGGCAGGCGAAGGGGTTGTATGAGGGCTCGGGGAGGGTAGGTTGGACAATCCTGATTTACCTCTCTTTAAAATATAAATGTGGTCATTGGAGCAATGTTGGTTTTAAACTGTGAAGCATAGTAAATGGGTCATTTCACCCCAGGAAACTCAGGCGAGGAATGGCTTGGAAAGGCACTAGAAGGTGTGGTAGTTCATAGGGGGTGAGAGCTCTGTCTGTCCTGGCCACAGGGTACGGGGGGTGAGAGCCCTGTTTGTCCTGGCCCCGGGTGTCCTTTTCAGCTTTGGGAGGTTGAGGTCATCTCCAAGCCGCCTCTGCTTTTGCTTCCTCTTATCTCCAAGGATGGAGATATTTTCTCCCGCCAGTCGGGGGCTTATGGGATGGAAGGGAAAGAGGTATAGAGGGCTCCAGATTAGTGAGCCCTGGAAATACCAAATACCGGGTAAATAATGGTTTTGATGGATTGAAAGCTCTATCCACGAAAGTTAGAGGTTGTACAGTAATGGAATGTGGGGTGGGGAGGGACGGTTAAGAGAGTAAGGTTGGTAACTGTTTTAAAGTTATGTCTTCTCCCGTTGGAGATACTTTTGTATGGTTATAATGTTACAGTTGAGAGGTTAAGGGGTGATATCTTGGGGACTGTTCAGTTTTTCTGTTTTTCATTCAGAGTCACATATACTATTATGCCTGTTACACAGAAGGATATGTATAAGAACATCAAGTATACTTCATGGATCGGTTAAATTTTTTTAACATGGAATGTTAATGGCCTTAAAACTGTGGTTAAGCGGGAAAAAAAATGGACAACTATTAAAAAGATGAAGGGAGATTTTTTTTGCAGGAAATTCATATGGATAAAGTGGAGGCTTCATTACTGGCGGCCTCTTTGGGGGGTTCTCTGCTGGTGTCCCTTTTACGTCCAAAGCTGGGGGGGTGGCCATATGGATCTGGCCTGGGATCCCCCATAAAGTGCTCTCTACTCTCTCCTCTCTCTCCTCTCTCTGATACCCAGGGCAGATATGTATTGGCTGAGGTGGAACTGGGGTCTATGAGGCTTACCCTGGGTTCCATTTATGGGCCAAATTTTGACTCCCCAGATTTTTTTTCTTTTTACAAGATTAGGGGTTACCCTAGGACCTTTCCCTGATAAGATAATTTTAGCAGGAGATTTTAATACTTACTTGGACCAGGAATTGGACCATTCTAGGGGAAGGACAGGACCCACTCCTAAGAGCTCAGCAGCCCTTAGAGCCCAAACACAGGGTAGAGCACTACAGGAGGCTTGGAGATATATGCATCCAGGGGAGCGGGAATATTCATTCTACTCCCATGTCCATGGGCTATACACCAGATTGGACTATATGTTCCTTCCTCCAGACCTATTGGGAGGTATTAGTGGGGCATCATACGGCCCCTGGTGGTCTCGGATCATGCCCCATTGCAAATAACTATTTTAATACCAAAAGGCCAAAAAGCAGAAACTCAGTGGCGCATGGACCCAACATTGCTGAAGGATCCCTCATATATTAAACAGATTAGGAGTAAAATAGAAGAATTTTTGGAGTTTAACTTCCCATAAGACACAGGTATTAATAATGTATGGGGCTGTTTTAAGGCCTTTATAAGAGGGGAGACTACTTTGTATGCAACATTCAGGAGTAAGAATTCGATCAAGGAGGAGAGGGAACTGGAGAGTGAGATGGGGAGGTTGGAGAGGGCAAATATGAAAAATCATTCATTAGGCACCTCAAGAGAGTTGAGACGCCTTAAGGGGCGGCTATCACAACGGACCTCTTTAAAAACAGAATGGAATTTAATAACAACAAAATCACAGAACTACTTTGAAGGTGATAAGGGAGGAAAGCGGCTTGCCAGTCTAATTAAGGGGGAAATAGCAGATAGAACAATTCTCTCTATTGAAAATATGGCAGGGAATATTATTTATGACCAACAAGAAATTAATGCTACCTTTAAATCATTTTATTCCTCCCTTTATACCTCGGAATTTCCAGTAGGGGGTGATGTTTCCTCTTTTCTAAATGGTATTCAGATGCCATCTCTGGGGTCTCAGGAATCGGCAACCATAGTCTCTCCAATTTCTTTGGAGGAGGTAAAACAGGCAGCTTGGAAGGCAAATGGAGGTAGGGCACCTGGGCCTGATGGAGCTCCACACTAGCTACAATCACGGTGCTGCCTAAACCAGGGAAAGATCCCAATAAATGTGGCTCTTACCGCCCAATATCTTTACTTAATTCGGATTATAAGGTGATAGCAAAGCATATTGCTTCCAGATTGGAAAAATATCTACCTAAATTGATTCATATGGACTGGGGGGATTTGTAAAGGGTAGGCAAGCCAGACATAACTTAAGAAGAACCCTAAACATAATGCATAGATGGAGGAGAGGGAAAGGAGAAGGCCTTTTGGCACTTGATGGAGAAAAGGCATTTGATTGTGTAGAATGGCCTTTTATGATGGCAGTTCTGTGCAAGTTTGGGTTTGGGAAGGGGATTGTGGGATGGATCCAGGCATTATATAGGAGCCCTAAAGCTCAAATCTTAAATAATATAACAACGACTCCATTTGCCCTGTCCCAAGGAACTAGACAAGGGTGCCCTCTTTCTCCTCTGATCTATGTTCTTACAATTGAAGCATTGGCTGAGACAATCAGAAGTGAAGAACAAATCGAGGGTCTTATTTGGAAAGGAAACAAAAACGTGATTTCGTTATTTGCGGATGATATTCTGCTTTTTCTTAAAAATCCAGACAAGGCAATGCCCATTCTGTATAACATTTTTCAAACCTATGGTCCATTATCAGGACATAAGATAAATTGGTCCAAATGTGAGTGGATGCCCATGGGGAAATCTGGAACCACCCTCTCCTTGGGAGATGCGAGGATCCCTCCTTCTACCTCACTTAAGTACCTGGGTATAAAACTGACGACAAA
This sequence comes from Neoceratodus forsteri, assembly GCA_016271365.2. NCBI lineage: Eukaryota > Metazoa > Chordata > Ceratodontiformes > Ceratodontidae > Neoceratodus > Neoceratodus forsteri. The sequence continues at coordinate 130,781,557 of CM057452.1, forward strand.
AATGTCCCATATGGCTAAAGCTAATCTCCTTCCGTGATTCAAAAAAGTAAAAGGACAATGCATTGTCTGGAGGGCTCTACCTCTTACTCTACTGGGGCGGGTGAATCTTGTTAAAATTAGTGTTCTGCCACAATTCCTATATATTTTTCAGACACTTCCATTGTGTATACCTAAGAAATACATTAAATCAATAGAGGGCGCCATCACACAACTTCTTTGGCAGCGGAAACGAGCTAGAATTAAAAAAGAAATATTATGGCTTCCAATTGATAAGGGGTTAGGCCTCCCGAGTGTCAAGCACCTTATGTCGCTACGCAACTGGCCCATACTCTAGACCTGATGAGGGAGAAACCAGCACGCCCGGGTTGGGTGGAGTTTGAAGACGGAGGAAGAGGCTCTCTTTATTATTATAATATGATTAAATTTCTGTACAGTGGTGAACATGTCAAATTACCAAACCCCTGCTCAAACTCGACTCTTATGGCCTGGAAGGAAGCCCATACTACGCTCCAGCATCCTAGATCTCTTTCGCCAGACCTAGACCTCTCTGCCTTACTGCTAGATGACCCTGTTAAGAATAGATGGGACCTTAACACTCTTAAAATATGGAAAACAAAGGGTTTATATAAAGTGGGTCAACTGTGGCAAGATGAACAAGCAGTCCATTTTAGCTTTCTGGTTAGAAACTTTAACCTGAATGCTTCTCACTACTTCTTGTGGGTTAGGCTTCGGGGGGAAATGTGCTCTAGTGGGCTAGGGGGTCAGAAACCGATGTGGTCTCCTATAGAGGAATTATTTGTAGGGCGGAAAAAGGATGAGAATTTTAAACCCATACAAAGCTGTTACAGAATACTTATGGGGGCCCGTCAGGATCCCATAAGCCAATAAAGGCAAAATGGGAGCAAGATTTTTTACCAGATGGACTGACAGGGGGGACTGCTTGCAGATTATAAAACATTTATTAAAGTGTTCAGTCAATAATAAACTCCAGACGATCCAGTATAATATTTTTGCTAGGGCATATTTTACTCCAGAACTGGCAAATAGAATAGATCCCCAGACAATGGACCTTTGACCCAGATGTTGTGTCCACTCAGGATCTTTTTTTCATATGATATGGAGTTGTCCAAGGATTCAGACCTTCTGGGGTGGGGTTGTGGAAATCTTGGCAAATGTGCTGGGGTACCCAGTGGGGTTGGATCCGGTGGAGAGTCTCCTGGGACTTTATGTGGGCCATGAAGGTCAGACTAGGCCATACGAGGATCTCCGCAGACTAGGAGTGGTAGTAGCAATTAAATGCATTTTACTGTACTAGATGTCTAATGAGGTCCCCACATTAGTTTTTTTTGGTTGAATTCCCTCTTAGAGTGTATGAAAATGGAAAGAATCCAATATAATGTAAGAAATCAGATGGATAAGTACCAAAAAATGTGGGGTCAGTTAGAACAAGCCATGACCCAGAACTGGTTCCCTATGTTTTAAGTACCTGGGAGGAAACAGATATGTCTAGGACACAAGCTGCGAAATGGATTTCGGTTACTTGGGTAGAAAGGACCACCCGGGGGGCCTTAAATACATTCCTAACCTTTTTGGGGGATTTTATTTACATGTACATCCTAGTCTCTGGAAATATGTACAGTGTATGGAGTTATGTATATGATATCATATAAGTTACACAGACCTGTTACTTCTTATTTTTAGAAGACTGGGGACTTCTGAATGTACAAGAATGATAATCTAACTTCTGTAAGGTTGGATTGATGTGATTAATTTGATAAATGGAACTAGAGTATTAAACTTCTGTTGATCAATGGATATGTACTCTACAAAATGGTAAATAAAGTTTTACAAAAAACAAAACAAACAAAAAAAAAACCTTTCCCAGAAATGGAAGGTTGGAGACAGGATGGTAATTCGCCTCAACGTCAGGGTCTAAAGTTGGTTTCTTCAGAAGGGGTCTCATTAGTGCCTCCTTCAAGGCATCTGGGAAGACCCCCTTCAACAAAGAGCACCAGACAATCGAGGTGAACACCGGGCCTACAGAGTCAACACATCTCATTAAGAAATGAGTTGGTACTGGGTCCAGTTCACAATATGTGTGCTTCAGCCTCAATAACACCTCAATGACCTTGGCCACCTCCAATGGTTTAAACTCCCCCCAACCAGGCAGAGTGCACCTCAGACAATCTGGGCAACCACTGTCGACCACACTGTGGCTCACTGGCAGAATTTCATGCCTGATGGCAGACACTCTGAGAAGAACCGAGCAAACTCATTATATACAGCATCAGAAAACGCTTTTTTGGCTGTAGACAAGCTGGATGTAATAGCCTGTCCACAGTCCGAAAAAGCATAGCTGGTCGCTTCTTCCCAGCGGCAATCTCCCTGGACAGGAATACTGCCTTCTTGCGGTTGACTGCCCCCTGGTACACAACATACTGTGCACGCAGGGCCAGTCTGTCCGTCTCCAGTCCGGTCCTCTGCCAGCAGCACTCTAACCTCCGACCCTTGATCTTCATCGCCTTGAGCTCCCCATCAAACCACGGGGACCTCAAGTGAGAGGATCTGGGTCACACATGGACCGGTGCAAGGGAGTCGAGTGCCCCAGAAATTGCGTCATTACAGGCGGTGACTGCTTCACGCACACCCCTATGCATGCACTACCCACACTAGATAGGTCCACCACCGCCAGAAAACCCTCCGGGTCAAACCCCCAAAGGGTGAAGCACCATCTCTGTAGGGGGAGGGCTCACGGGGACCCTGAGCAAGAACTCCACCATGCAATGATCGGATCAAATGACCCAATCAGTCTTAAAATTATCAATCTCAAGCTCCAGTGAGAAGACCAAGTCCAACATGTGACCACCCTGATGAGTCGCGGTAGAAACCTCTTGCGACAAGCCCAGAGATTACATCATCTGGAGGAAGTGATAACCCAGCCTAAACGATTCATCATCAGTCCAAACATTGAAGTCCCCCAGAACTAAACACCTGGGGGCCTCCAATGTTTCACTGACGATAACATACTAACGTAATAACATACTAATTGCCAGCAGATTAGGCCTTATGGTCTATTGAGTCTGCTCGAACCTCAGATCCCTAGTTGGGTGCTGAGGCCCTCCCCCCCCCTTGTGTTCCAGAAACCCCTATCATCCATCCCCACCCCTCTGGGCCAGGCCACCATCTGATGCATCTGCTTTCTGTGTCTGTCCCACCCTCTCTTGAAGCTCTCCACTGTGGATCTCTGAACCAGCTCGCCAGGCAGCGCATTCCAAGGGTCCACCACCCTCTCAGTGAAAAAACCTCCTCTTTTCCCCCCTCACCCTTCCACCTTCTCACTTCAAACCATGCCCTCTGGTGACACCTCCCTGCTTTAGTCTAAAGATCCCCTCCGTGTTTACCCTATTTAATCCCTAGAGGTACTTGAAGACCTCAATCATGTCCCCCCTGTCTCTCCTCTCCTCCAATGAAAACAGGCAGAGCTCCTCAAGTCTGTCCTCGTACGTCAAATCCCCTAGTCCTCGTATCATCTTAGTTGCCCTCCTCTGTACCCTCTCCAGGAGCTGTATGCCCCTCTTCAAGTGTGGTCTCCAGTACTGTACACAGTACTCAAAGTGTGGTCTAACCAGTCCATTGTACAGCGGCAGAATCACTTCCCTGCTCCTAGAGGTGATCCCTTATGATGCATCCCAACATCCTGTTTGCCTTCATAGCCGCTCTCCTGCACTGCTCAGAGTTATTCATACATGCATACACCATGACCCCTAGGTCTTTTTCCCCTGTTGAGGCCTCCAGTGCCTCCCCTCCCAGGGTGTACCTGTGTTTAGGGTTTCCCCGCCCAAGATGCAACACCTTGCACTTGGTGATATTGAAATTTAATTTCCATGTGTGAGCCTAGCTTTCCAGGGTGTCCAGGTCCCCTTGCAGGGCCAACCTCCCCTCTTCCCCCTCAACTACTGCTCCCATCTTGGAGTTGTCAGCAAAGAGACTCGTTTCACACCCTATACCCTCCCTGATGTCTAATATGTATGCATGAAAAAGGATCGGACCCAGGACTGAGCCCCGCGGTACCCCACTACCGACCTCTCTAGGGTTCAAGAGCTCCCCACCAACCACTACTCTCTGGGTGCGTTCAGCTAGCCAGTTTTCAATCCATCTGACCATCAAAGGGCCTACTCCCAACCCCAGTTTCTCCACCAGACCATTGTGGGGGACAGAGTCAAACACCTTGCTGAAGTCCAAGAATAATACATCCACAGGCTTTCCCCTGTCCAGTTCTGATGTTACCCATTCGTAGAACTCCACAAGACTGGTTTGACATGATCTACCTGGCACAAACTCATGTTGCCGACTATCCAGACCTCCCACCTCCTCCAAGTACACCCCCAATCGTTCCTTTAGTATACTCTCTATTAATTTTCCCACCACCGAGGTCAAACTGATAGGTCTACAGTTACCTGGTACTTCCCTCGACCCCCCTTTATGGATTGGCACCACATGTGCCTCTTGCCAATCCCTAGGTACCCTCCCTGTCTCAAGTGACCTGTTGAAGAGCTCTGCCAGGGATGCAGCCAGTATGTCTGCCAATTCCCACAGTACTCTCGGATGAATGCCATCCAGCCCAGGAGATTTATCTTTAGGGCCTTGAGGGCTAACCACACCCTTTCGGTGGAGATGGCATCATCCGTCCCCTCCACCTTACTGGCCTTTTTATCCTTATCCTGATGTGACACCCCTGGGGTACCTTTCCCTTCCTCTTGCTCCATTTCTGTTGCTCCCCTGATCCCACTCACTACCGCTTCTATCCCCATCATGCCTTGCTTTGTAGATATCCCATCCCCCTCCCTAATGAACACAGAGACAAAGTACTTGTTTAATACCTCTGCCTGGTCCCTCGCCTCTTCCACCCACCCTCCTTCTGATCTCAATCTGCCGAGACGGTCCTCAGTTTTTCTCCGCTCCCCAATGTACCAGATGAACCTCTTTTCCCCTCCATGTATCCCCTGTGCCAGCCGCTGCTCTTTACTGGACTTTGCCCCTCCCTCACCATCCGGGTGACTTTTCTAGATGCAAGATGGTACATTTCCTTTTCCCTGTCCCCTCTTGCTGTTTTATATTTTTTGAAGGCCACCTTCTTTTCTCTGAGCGCTACCTGAACCTCACTGGACCACCAGCATGGTTTAGGTGACCTTGCTCCCTTACATTTCACCCTAGCGCAGGTCCTGAATGCCTCATGAAGTCCCCGTTTTATAACCTCCCATCTCTCTTCCACATTTGTCATTGATGTAATCCCCTTCAAGTGATCCTTGAGAATATTTCCCATGCCCACAAAGTCTCCCCCCTGAAGTCCACTGCCAGTGTCCTAGATCTCTCCCCCCTCCCCCCATGCTTATTTGAAACCAGACAGTATTGTGGTCGCTCCCCAGTCAGGATCCTCTACAACCAGGTCCCTTACCAGATCCCCATCTGCCAGAACCATGTCTAGGACATGCCCCTCTTGTGGGCTCCATCACATGCTGTGTTAAGAACACATCCTGGAAGCAAATCAGCAGCCTCTGCTCCTTCCCAGCACCTTAAAGGACATGGTTCCCCAGTTTGTACCTGGCATATTAAGGTCCCCCATCAATACCACTCCTTCCCCTTTTGGTCCACACTGGGCAATGATGTTGTCCAGCAAACCATCCTCCAGAACATCACCCATCCCGGGGGGGCCTATATACTACACCAAGCTTGACCTTACCTCCTGCTGGGGTTCATAAGGTGACCCATAAGGCCTCACATTTCCATCTGCCTCTTCTACCCTAGCAAGTTCTATGTCATCTCTAATGAACATAGCCACTCCACCCCCTCTGCCCTCCTTTCTATCCTTCCTAAGCACAGTGTGCCCCCTCACGTTTAGGTCCCAGTCATGGTTTTGTTGGCCACGTTTCGTGATGACGCGCCCATCACCCCACCCCACCCCCACCCCAAACAGCATGGTTTGGAACTTGGCAACTTGTTTCCCAAGCTTGGCATTTACTAACACCACCCCCACCCCCTTATCCCTGATCCCTTTGTCGAACCCCACCCAGGTTCCTTATACTTCCATCCTCCTCTGTTTCCTCCTGAAACCTCCTCCCAGTCCGCTTCCCCTCCCTTGGGTTTGAAGGCTACTCTCCTCATCTGGAGGAGAAGGCTTCTGGTCAGCCCCTCCCTCACAAATTTAAACCCCAACTTTCTTGAATGTAATCAGCCACCCCCTGTTTAAGGACTTCCTTCCCTAACGGGGCAAGATTAAGCCTGTCCTTGGCATACAGTCCTTTATCCTCCCAAACTCCTTTCCAGTTCCTTAACACCCCCAACCCACTCTCTTCACCCCACTTCCTGAGCCAGTCATTAACCTCTGTGATCTTCATTTTTTCCTCCACTGAGGCCTTTGGTACTGGCAATATCTCCAAAAGGAAATGTTGCATCCATTATCCCGACAGACTCTGGCAAGTTCTTGGAACCGTGCTTGGATTTCCAAAACTCTATTTCCCTCTAGATCGTTAGTTTCCAAATGCACCAGGAAATCCGATTTCCCTCCACAATCCCTAACCAGATCGTACACCATGAACTTTGCTCTGTGCACGGTCAGCCCAGAGATACTCACTACCTTCACCTGGCTATGGCATCCACCCCCCTGTCCCTCCCACTGGATACCCCTAATCATCGAGTCTCCCAATAACAGAACCTTAACACCGCCATCATCCTTATGAGTACCTCCACTATGTGCTCTCAACCCCCCATCCCCCCCCTTTATTCGTGATCTTAATTCCATGGGAGTCTTCCTGCCTTATTACAGACCCCCTTGTCACCCTCCCCTTTCTGCCTCCCTTGTTATTTTGCCCACTTAACTCAGATCCCCCCTGAATAGGTGTCCCTTTTAACCCTCTCTTATCCGAACCATTTATCCTGGCCCTTCCTGGCTACTTACTACAGGAACTCTCCTGCTGCCCTGGGGATGGTAAATCAGGAGAATCCTGCAACCTGTGCCCGGACCACCACGGATGGCCACACATTCAAATGAACTTGGTGTTCTTACTGGGTGCACGTGAAGCCTAGCTGCAACCTAAAACAGATTGCCAACCTCCGCATTCCACTCTGGGGCAGTGCAACGGAGTACCCGTAGCAGAAACTTTTTTTTTTTTAACTGCCACAGTATGTCTGTACTGCAAAAACAGACAAATGGTGGAAAGAGAATGTGACAGGCAGTCTGTCATTATGCTGATGACTCCAATTTACATACGTATGCAGAGAGTAGCAATGTAAACCGAATCCTGAGCTCTGGATTCTTCTGCTGCTTATCTGGTCACCAAGGAACACTGCCACTCACAGCTAGAACTGTGATCTGGGATTGTGAACCTTATCAGCAATGCACTGTACCAATCCAAGACAAACAAGTAATTGCACTGCTTTTTATCAGAACAGAATGGGTGACACCTTTTATTGGACGTTCTGAAAGCTAGTCTCAAAAGCAATTTTGTTATTCTAATAAAAGGGGTCACCTGCAACATATTTTGCTTCTGCATCGCAGACTTTACTAAGAAGGCTGCCATATTTCTCCATCAGAATAGACACAATTAGATCTACACTGTTATACACATCTTCTACAGAAATCAGTGGTAGAGGGGGAGGGGAGAAGAAAGGATAAAAAAATGAATGCAATAGTTTTGTTGGGAAAGTGCACTTCAACACTTGCTTCTTCTTAATAGAAGCAGAACAAACTCCCATTTAACCTGTTGCAAAACACTATAGTAATTCCTGAGTTTTGGACCATGCAGCAGACGCTGCCTGCCAGCAACTGAGCAGCAGGGGTCGTGAAGGGGCTCTACAGTGCCTGCCTACCCCTAACCCCATCGACTGCTGCAAGACCACCAGGACTAGCTCAATTTGGAGCTTTGCTGCACCTCCTCTTTTCGATACTGTCCAGTCAGAGTGCAGGAAAGACAAACCAGGAAGCAGATGCCACCAGCCAGCAACCGAGCAGCAGGGGTTGTCAAGGGGCTCCACAGTGCCTGCCTACCCCTTGATCGCTGCGGTATCACCAGGACTAGCTCTGCTGCACCTCCTGCTTCTGATACTGTCCAATCGGAAGGCAGCAAAGACAAACCAGGAAGCCCTTATTGAAGGGCTCAATCTTTCAGAGACCCTGCAGTTGTAAGCCATATGGCAGATGCAGCAACCAAGCAGCAGGGGTCATGAGGGGACTCTACAGTGCCTGCCTACCTCCTCCCCCAAATCGATCGCTGAAGGACCACCAGGACTAGCTCCATGTGGAGCTCTGCTCTGCTCCACCTCTTCCTTCTAATATTGTCCAATCAGAAGGCATCTACTGATATTTACCGAATGCCCCCAAAGCAATCCTTCCATGCTGCAGTCCTCACGTGAAGGACAAGCTCAAAGCACATCGTTAGTCTGCCTGAGAGTCAGCCATGGAGGAAGTCATGAGCCGATCATGCTGTCCGACTGCCGGTGTGCAGCACCTGCTAGCCTCCATCCCAAACAATTGAGTACTGTTCCAGCCAGTAAACAGGGTCATTTCTCTTTATAAATCGTACTTCACTGCCTGGACTCTTGAGTAGTACAGTATATAGTGTTTACTGTGTATAGTGCAATCCATTTCTCAATAGGCAATGGCAGAAACATGAGGTGCCTCCTCCACTATAATGTTGCTGTATGCTAATGGAACTACAGACTTACAGCCCTAGTTTCTACGCTGTACCTCTGCATGTTGTACTGCATTAATATATTTCACCATTCTCCACATTGTGGATGATAATACTGCAGTTTCTCTCCAGACCCTTCCCCCTGTAAGCACAGTCTTTTTTTTTGTCAACTCTTTTTCCCTCTGGTCTTGGCTCGGGGGAACTCTCTCAGGCATCCTCTTCCTGTGCCTGCCCGCCTGAGGCACTCTGCGGTCTAGTGCCTTCCCCCCCCCCAAGCTGCTAGCAGCCCCAGTTTAATCCACCCGGGACAGTAGCCAGACTCCTTCCTTGGGCTCCTTATTTTTTTAGGCAGACTCTTGCAAGTAGGCGGGGCCCGGGTGGAGGAGTGATGAGGCATGGCCAAGTCGGATCTGGCGCTGGGCATGGAGGATAGGTGCCGTCGCTTATCCCTCTGAGCTGGGTTTTTCCTTTTTCTTGGCCCTTCCCCCCTTGCATCACACCCCCACACTTGGCGCGGCAACCCTGCCAGCGTCCCGGCCGCTGCGCGTGCCGCCCGCTCTGCGGTGCCCCTGACCTCCACCAGGGCCGCCGAAGCGCTGGGCATCCTAATACCCTCCCACCGGGCACTCAATCCGCTCCCTCCCCTGCCAACCTACGGTGCCCGAGCTTGCTCCAGAACTCGGGTCGCCGGCGTGGCGCGAGGTGTAGCGTCCAGCGCTTCAACACTCAGCACCACCGGGCCAGCCATAAGCACACTGTCTTACCTGACACTCCCTAACCAATGACACATCCTGTAACTTAACAGTTGTGCTTTGTCCTAATTTCTCTGCAACTGGGTAACTCTTTTTCCCTGTGGAGCTCTTTGGAGTCACTGTTTCTCAGGTATCATTGCTACTACAAATCTTTAATACGGGGGCTTCTTATTTGGAAACTGTGGCTTGCTGTAATTCTATGTAGTACACTTTATATCTCTCGACTCACTTCCCTTACTAGCTATACTCAATGTTAAACCCCTGGAATATGTAGATTTTACTATGTCCAACCTCGTAACCCACTATTATCCCTACTGCGTTAACCAGATTCTTACTGGCACTGTACTGTTTCTATAAGATGGCAACATTCCTTAAGAATATCTAAACTAGCAAATGGGGAGAGGGTGCAGCACCTGATACATCGAACGGGAAGTTCCCCGCCCCCAGCTAGTGATCAAACAGGAGTTCAGCATGTTTGTAGTTCATTTGCATTACCAGCTGAGGAAAAAAGGTCTGGCTCCCCATACGACGCGCAGGGGAAAAGCCAGACCTCGACCCACAATTAACACACTGAAATCAGGCCAATGGAAAATCATGTACACAAATGTCTGCAGTCTGAAAAACAAGATACCAAACCTGGAGGCAACAATGACAGAGGCTAAACTGGACATAGTAGCCATTAGTGAGACATGGTTCAGCAGTAACCACACTTAGGAGACTTCAGTACCTGGCTATGTACTGTTCAGAAGAGACCAAGGTGCAAAAAGGGGGGTGGGGGAGTGGCCCTTTTATGTCAAAGGAAATATAAATGCTACAGAAACTCAGAATACACACAAGCAGCCAGAAGAACTGTGGGTCACCTTAGAAACAGGAACTGGGACAACCATACGAACTGGGGTTGTCTACAGGCCTCCAGACCAGGCGGAGGACACAGACACATTCATAGGTTGTACAGAGCATTAAGAAGACGGAGTCCATTTTGCTCGCTATAATTAAGAGTATCCTCTAATGCACTTATTAATTAAAAAGGTGTCGAGATTCGCCCATGGTCTTACTATTTACAACTGGGCATGGTAGTATATTCCAAATCTCTGTCACCCTGATATTAAACCATGTTTTCCTCTTCTTTGAAGCACATCTGCCCTTATATAATTGGAAAGAATGGGCGCGAGTGTTGTAAGGTTGCACCCTTAATACCAAACCTAGCTGGTACCTCATATGTGTGTCATTAAGGGCCCAATATATCAGGCACATGCCTCCCCTTAATCTACGGTATTCTAATGAGAACATATCCAAGTGTTGGAGTCTCTGTTCATAATTTAGGCCTTTAACATCCTTTATATTTCTTGTAACTTTCCTCTGGATGTTTTCCAGAGCGCTAATGTCCCTTTTATTACCAGGGGCCCAAAACTGGGTGCAATATTCCATATGTGGGGAATAAGGACCTCTCTGTCCCTACTTTTAATGTGCCCAAGTATACACTGAGTTTTAAAATTAAGGTCATTACATACTCTGATGCCTAAATCCTTTTCATCCCATACCATTTTCAATTGTCTGCCTTCTAAGGTGTAATTAAAGCTGTTATTGTGTTTTCCAAAGTGTATTACAGTGCACTTATCAAGATTAAATAAAGATTTCTTGGTATGAGCCCATAACGCTAGATCGTTAAGAGCAGCCTGTCCGGTGTCCCTATTATTCAGATTGTTCACTGGGTAGCCCAGACGAGTATCGTCAGCAAATTTAGAGAGCCATACCCCAGACTGGGGTTGCATTGAAGAGATGTATAAATTAAATAAGCAGGGGCCCAAAACTGATCCCTGAGGGATTCCAATAGCGAAATCAATCCGACCAGAATTTTCACCTCCAATACCGACTCGCTGTCGCCTCTCATGCAACCAAAACTGGACCCATCGTACAATATGCTTACTAAGTCTATACTCCTGTAATGCATTGACTAATTCAGTATGTGGGACTTTGTTGAATGCCTTGGCAAAGTCAAGAAAAACCACATCTACTGAATGGCCGTCATCCAAGGCTTTGCTAACTTTGCCGTAGAATTCCAACAAATTTGTCTGCCATGACCTCCCCTTTGTAAAACCTGCTGTGCTGAGTCATTGGCTCCTATGAGTCCCATGAAATCAATAATATGGTCCTTAATGATTCCTTCCAGGATCTTGCCCAGTACCGATGTTAAACTAATCAGTCTATAGTTCTCTACTTTCTGCCTAGAGCCCTTCTTATATTACTGTTGGAAGATATACAAAACATGCGCCAGAATTAGACACATAGTGGATTCTCTGCATGGGGAGGGCCTCAAACAACTAGTACAACAACCCACAAGAGACAGGGCTATCCTGGATCTAGTACTGACTAACGGGGAAAGGATCACAGATCTCCAGGTAGAAGGTCACCTGGGGGCCAGTGACCATCAAATGGTATGGTTCAATTTGGCAACTAGAACTAAATCATCCCATTCGAAGGCAAAAAAATGGGACTTCAGAAGAGCTGACTTTGATAAGATGGCCAACAGAGTTAAGCTAGCCCTGGCAAGAAGAAATACAGGTGAGGGGGGTACAGGCAAAGTGGGCAAGCATTAAGGATGCAATACTTAAAGCAACATCCCACTGTGTTAGGGAGAAAAGCAAGAGCAAAAGAAGGAGGAAACCACCTTGGTTCTCAAAACAGTCGTAGAAAGATCAGAGCCAAAAGGTTGGCCTTCAGGAAATATAAGAGAAGCATAGCGGAATAAGATAGGAGGCATACCCTAACTTCCCTAAGGGGAAGCAGGGAAGCAGTAGGCAGGCAAAGACCCAAACCGAGGAAACACTAGCACAAACAGTAAAAGAAGGTGACAAGACTTTCTATAGATACATTAGTGAAAGGAGAAAGACCAGAGGGTATTGCTAAGATCAAAGGGATAAGGGGAAGTGTTTGGAGGAGGACCAAGGAAAAGCATCTATCCTAAATAGATACTTCTGCTCAGTATTTACTGAGGAGAAGTAGGGCAGGGCCCACAGCTCAGCACCATGGATGCAGGGGGAAGGGAGGTATGCACAAGTTCCTTCACAAAAGAAAGGATCCTACAAGAGCTCGATAAGCTCAAGGTGGACAAGGCAATAGGACCTGATGGCATACATCCCAGGGTACTAAAGGAGCTAAGGGTGGAAATAGCAGAGCCATTAGCAAAACTGTTTCATGAGTCTCTGAGCACAGGAGATGACCCAGAAGACTGGAGAAGGGGTCATGTGATCCCACTCCACGAGAGTGGCAGCAGGGAGAAGGCAGGTAACTACAGACCAGTCAGTCTTACCTCAGTAGAGGGCATGATTATGGAGGCACTCCTTAAGGAAAGGATAGTGCAACACCTGGAATCCATAGGGGGCACAGGATCTAAGACAGCATGGGTTTACAAAAGGAATGTCCTGTCAAACTAATCTCATAGATTTCTTTGACTGGGTAACCAGAGTGGTGGACCAAGGGAGTACAGTTGATGTCTCCTACCTTGATTTCAGCAAAGCTTCTGATACTGTTCCACATAGAAGATTGATCAATAAGCTGGGTAGGCTCAGGGTGAGTCAGAGGTTGGTCAACTATGTGGCAAACTGGTTGTTGGGCAGAAAACAGAGAGTGGTGGTAATGGTATACAGTCAGAAGAGATGCAAGTCACAAGTGGGTACCTCAGGGATCAGTTCTGGGGCCAGTCCTCTTCAATATCTTCATCAGTGACACTGTAGATGGACTGGAGGGTAAGGTTTGTCTGTTTGCAGATGACACCAAGATCTGCAACAGAGTAGATGATCCAGATGGGGTGGGCAGAATGAGAAGAGATCTGGATAAACTGGCAAAATGGTCAGAACAGTGGCAAAAAGGGTTTAACGAAAAGAAATCCAAGATCATGCATATAGGGAACAGAAACCCTGAAGCTACCTATAGGTTGGGAGGGGAGTTGCTGGCAGTCACAAGGGAAGAAAGAGACTTGGGCATCATCATCACAGATGACCTGAAATCATCCAAGTAGACCACTAAAGCAGCAGGTAAGGCTAGAGGGATCTTGGGGTGTATTAGTAGGGGTATCACAAGTCGTACGAGAGAGGTAATAATCCCTCTTTACAAAAACGCTGGTTAGGCCCCATCTGGAGTACTGCATGCAGTACTGGAGGCTGCACCTGCACAAGGACGTTAACAAAATGGAGGCATCCAGATAAGGGCAACCAAAATGGTGCAGGGACTTCATCAGAAAACATATGAGGACAGATTAACGGAGCTCAATATGTATACCCTAGAGCAAAGGAGGGAGAGAGGTGTTATGAGCAAAACATAGAAACATAGACTTTGATGGCAGATAAGGACCACTTGGCCCACCCAGTCTGCCCATTTCCCTCCCTTTTGGATAAGCTGCAGGTTCTAGTTAACCAACAGCCTACTTCCTGCAACCCCCCACTATAATTGCCTTATGTCTGTCCCATGCATGTTTGAATTCCCCCACTGTTTTAGACCCCACAACCTCTCCAGGAAGGCAGTTCCATGTGTCCACCACTCTCTCCGTGAAAAGGAATTTCCTCACATTACCCCTGAGCCGTCCCCCCTCTAACTTTAAATTGTGCCCCCTTGTTCTTACACATCTCTTTTTCTGAAAGATGCTACCCTCCTGGACTTTGTTGATTCCCTTGAGGTACTTAAAAGTTTCTATCATGTCCCCACTGTCCCTCCTTTCATCAAGGGTATACATATTAGCTCTCTCAGTCTCTCTTCATATGGTTTCTGATGTAGACACTGCACCATTTTAGTTGCCTCCTCTGGACTGCTTCCATCCCATGTCCTTACGTAGATGAGGTCTCCAAAACTGCACGCAGTACTCCAGATGGGGTCTCACCAACTGTCTGTATAGAGGATAACTACCTTTTTCTACTTGTGATGCCCCTATGCATCCCAGTATCCCCTGGCTTTCCTTACTGACTTCTCACATTGCTTACCCACCTTTAGGTCATCTGATATGACTACACCAGATCCCTTTCCATTATTGTTGTCGTTAGTACCTCCCTGCTATTGTGTACTCTTCTCCTGGATTTTTTATTTCCCAGGTGCATTACTTTGCACTTCTTTGCATTGAATCTAAGTTGCCATATGTCTGACCATTCCTCCAACCTTGCCAAGTCCCTTCTCATCCTTTCTACCCCCCCTTGTGTATCAACTCTGTTACAGATCTTTGTGTCATCCGCTAAGAGGCATACCTTTCCTTCCAGACCCTCTGCAATGTCACCTATAAAGATGTTAAAGGACTGGACCCAGTACTGAGCCTGAGGTACTCCACTAGAACCCCTCTTTCTTCAGAATGTGTTCCATTCACTATTACCTTCTGTGTCCTGTTGTGCAGCCAGTTTGCTGCCAGGCTACCACCCTGGGACCCACTCCAGGCTGGCTAAGTTGATTATTAATCTTTTGTGCGGACTGTGTCAAATGCCTTGCTAAAGTCTAGGTAGGCCATATCCACAGCCCCTCCCTGGTCTATTACTTTGGTCACCCAGTCAAAGAAATCGATTAGATTCATCTGACATGACCTTCCTGCTGTGAATCCATACTGCTTTGGGTCCTGTGCCCCGCTGGCCTCTAGGTACTCAACAATTCTTTCTTTCAGAAATGATTCCATCATTTTCCCCACCACTGAGGTCAAACTAACAGGTCTATAGTTTCCTGCTTCTGCCTTGCTCCCACTTTTGTGAAGGGGAATCACATCTGCCCTCCTCCAGTCCTCAGGTACCACCCCATCTTCCCATGATTTGTTAAAAAGTGTGGTTAGTGGTGTCACTAGGTCCTCCCTTAGCTCTTTTAGGATTCTAGGTGAATCCCGTCAGGCCCCATTGCTTTGTCCACCTTGAGTTTTAGGAGTTCTTTCAGTACTCTTTCTTCTGTAAAAGGACTGGAGTCAACCCCACTATCCAGAGTGCTTCTACTGTTTGGGTTAGGTAACTCCTCCTTTTCTTCTTTTGTGAATACTGAGAAAAAGTATTCATTCAGTATCTCTGCCTTTTCACTGTCTCCCTCTGCCCACCTCCCCTCTCCTTTATGAATCTTCACATTCAGACACCTTAAGGGCATCAACAAGGTGCAAGAGTCTAACATATTTCAATATAAGAAAAATAGCAGGACAAGAGGACACATCATGAGATTAGAGGGAGGCCGATTAAGGGGTAATGTGAGGAAGTTCTTTTTCACAGAAAGGGTGGTTGATGCACGGAACGTTCTACCTCAGGAAGTGGTGGATATCAATACAGTGCAGGGCTTCAAACAGGCATGGGATAGGCATAAGGGAGCAATACAGATGAGTATGAATAGATAGGTCATTGACAAAGTACGGGCCGATGGCACATTCATAAGGTAGAAAAAAATGGGCAGATTGGGTGGGCCTTGCAGTCTTTATCTGCTGTCAACTTCTATGTAAGATGCGGCACTGGTGCTGTAACTGCATAAACCTGTATCCTTGGTATAGTCCCCTAATTTATCTTGCTCTCATAGACCTCCCATCAGCTGGTGATGTTGGGCTACATCCAGGTCCTACCTCTGCCATGCCCTCTTTCCATCCCATGCTGTAGCAAAATGCCAAGGGCCTCAACATAAGAAGTCTGATCCCCAAACTAGACGAGTTCTCAGTGCGAGTCACACACTACCACAATGATATCCTTGGAATATCAGAAACATGGCTAAAACCTGCCATATCGGATGAGCTGTGTGTGCTTCCAGGATATAGTTCAATCTGCTGTGATCACCCTGGCCCTGAAATGAACTTGAACTGAATCAACTTGAAAAAGCAGATGGCACACTAATGTACTATAGATCCCACTTCCTTGTAATGGTTCCATATCACCCTCTCTCTCTCTCTCTCTGGACTCCCACATGCAATGCTGCTATGGTGAGCTCACAGTGGGTGGTGCAAAAAAAAAGCTTCATCTTTTCTGCATTTATGTCCCTCCAACTGGAAACTTGAACTTACTCTCCACCCTGACCAAATTCATAAGTTTGCTAATCAAAAACCACAAATTCATCATATTCGGAGATTTTTTTTTTTTTTTTTTTTAGTAATTTCTGTTTCTAGGCCTCCCCCCCCCAATATTCTTACTCTGACTCAACCTCCTTCAGGTCCCCACAAGGCAAGCCAGCCATCCTCCTTACCTACAGGTCTCAAAATGCTATCCCCCATGGAGCCAAGGTTTACTCCCAGGTAGGGACAAGGTGAGGGAGGGAGGCCTATCCCTCGAATGCTTCTGTGTTTCACTGGGATGCTGCTTGGACTTCAAGTGAGGGATTGTGCTAGTGCTGGGGGACCTTCATTCTTGGGAGGGGCTACCGCAACAATTTTCTAGTTTCATTCACCAGCCCCACAGGAGTCATGCATGCAAGGGCTGCAAGTGTGTACCTCAGCTAGTAACATCACACTTAGCCAGCTTGACTCCTCAGACTCCTGGTCACACCGAGCTCAGCTGTTCCCTGCATCCAGGGGGAAGAGTGGCAGTGGCAGACAAACCCCTTCCTCCCCGAGGAAGGACAGTGTCCTCTTGGACACTTTATCCTTCTCCACCACAATCAGCCCCCGACGACCCAGGCTCACTTCTAAACCTGGGTCGCTGGCACTGTGAGCAATAGCGCTACCGCTGCACTGATGGGACAGCATATTTGGAGACTTCAATATTAATTGGCTCAGTAACCTCAACAAAACGGTCGTACAGGCCCTCAGTGTGCTCAACCTTACAGGTCATCTCTAAGCCCAGTTAGTGCTCTAATAATGGCAGCACACGTACCCTTCTAGACTGGATACTCACACCTAGGTCAGACAGAATTAAAAGTTCAGGTGTTCTGTCTGATGCCATTAGCGACCACTCACCCATCTTTCTCGTGTAGCGTGCTAAATAGGACAAATTTGCCCCATTTACCAAAAGGAGGGTGCATGCCCGATTACTAAATGGCTGGATAACATGCTATTAACCAAATGTATTTAATAAAAAATAGGATGATTTTAGGCCTTCTCATTTTATTTATTGAAAAGTTTCACCAGGAGGGCATACTGAACAACAAGTTGCTAGTCTCCCGGTACATCCTTGAGGAGACAGGAGACTGGAGAATATAAAACAAGAAAAGCTGGTAGACAATATGCGTCAATACAACTTAAACAATGCAGGACAGTAATGTCAAAGTAGGATGTAGCAATACAATTAAGGCAATCAGAACTACAGTAATACACAGGTAAGTAGAAATACAGCAGTACAAATAGGGCATTCATAGGACCCTGTGCAAAACCTGTAAAAGAGCTGTCAGGAAAAACTGCACAATACTATTTACCTCCACTGCCCAAAATCTTAGACTGTTCTGGATGCAAATCAAACAAGCCAGATCAGCTGGGGAATCATTCTTCCTCTGACAAGATCCTGAATGGAGAAAACTACAATAAAAGCATCACCATAGCCAATGCGCTTAACTCTCATGTCTCAGATCTGGTCCTCATACATGCATGCCTTCACTAATTTGCCCCTTCCCAAACAAATAAATGTACCCCTCAGGGCCCACACAAACCCTATCACAGTCCCCATTTTATTTTAAATGGGTCAGTCCTGCTGAGGTCTGCAAACCCCTTATGCATATCCCGGTCTTTAAATTTGCAGTCATGGATAGTACTAAACCCCAAATTCTCAAAACTGCCACAAAAGAGTTAGCCTCATCCTCACTACTGGCATAGTCATTGACCTACGGAAAACCTCACCTGTTGTTCTGGTCCTTAAGAAGGGAGATCCTAAAATTCTAAATAAATACAGGCCCATTGCTATTCTCCCTGTTCTAAACAAAATACTTGAAAAAGTAGTGGCTTCACAATTCACTAGCCACCTCTCTGCCTATAGCCTTTTATCCCATACACAACACGGTGGAAATGGGAGGGAACTCGGTATAAAAATGCACCATGTAATGAGAAACATATCCTCAGACAATAGACTCCTGTTAGACATGTTAGAAGAAAGGGTTCTGAACGAACTCTTAAAACTGAAGGTGGATTAAAGCAATGAGGCCTGATGGGATTCACTGCAGAATTCTAAAAGAACTAAGGGAAGAACTAGTAACACCACTGACTACCCTTTTTAATAAATCATGAGGATGGTGTGGTACCTGAGGACTGGAGAAGGGCGGATGTGATTCCCCTTCACAAAAGTGGGAGCAAGACAGAGGCAGGGAACTACAGACCTGTTACCTTTGGTGGTAGGGAAAATGATGGAATCACTTCTGAAGGAAAGAACTGTTGAGTACTTATAGGCCAGTGGGGCAGAGGACCCAAGGCAGCATGGATTTACAGCAGGAAGGTCATGTCAAACAAATCTAATTGATTTCTTTGACTGGGTGACCAAAGTAGTAGACCAGGGAGGGGCTGTGGACATGGCCTACCTAGATTTTAGCAAGGCATTTGACATAGTCCAGCACAAAAGATTAATAAACAAATTAGCCAGCCTGGGAGTGGGTCCCAGGGTGGCAGCCTGGATAAAACACTGGCTGGACAACAGGACACAGCGGGTAATAGTAATTGGAGTCCACAGTAAAGAAAGGAGGGTTATTAGTGGGGTACCGCAGGGTTCAGTACTGGGGCCAGTCCTTTTTAATGTCTATATAAGTGACATTGTGGAGGGACTGGATGGGAAGGTATGTCTCTTTGCAGATCAGACAAAGATCTGCAACAGGATTGATATGCAAGGTGGGGTGGAAAGGATGAAAAGGGACTTGGCAAGGTTGGAGGAATGGTCAAATGTATGGCAGCTTAGATTCAACGCAAAGAAGTGCAAAGTAATGCACCTGGGAAACAAAAACCCAGGGCAAGAGTACATAATGGTGGGTGAGATACTGACAACAACAAAAATGGAAAGGGACCTGGGGATAGTCATATCAGATGATCTAAAGGTGGGCCAGCAATGTGAGAAGGCAGTAAGGAGGGCTGGGGGGATACTGGGATGCATAGGGAGAGGCATCACCAGTTGAAAACAGAAAGTTGTTGGCCCTCTGTACAGACAGTTGGTAAGACATCTGGAGTACTGTATACAGTTCTGGAGACCCCATCTCCGCAAATACATAGACAGGGTGGCGGCTGTCCAGAGGAGGGCAACCAAAATGGTGCAGGGTCTGCACCAGAAGACATATGAAGAAAGACTAAAGGAGCTTAAGATGTATAGCCTCGAGGAAAGGAGGGAGAGGGGGGACATGACAGAAACTTTCAAATACCTCAAGGGAATCAGCAAAGTCCAAGAGGGTAGCATCTTTCAAAAAAAGAGATGTGCAAGAACAAGGGGACACAATGGTCAGTGCCCTCAACCTCCCCTCATCCGTCCTACCCTGTTGACCCATGATAATTTTCGCTCCCATCTCCAGCAGTTTTATGTCCTTTTTAAGGTAATGGTACCAGTACTGTACAATGCACTTCAGATGCAGTCTCACTTAATGACCTGTACAAGAGCTGTGTTACCTCCTCACACTTGCTGCTGGTCCCTCTGGCAATGCAACCCAATGTTTTATTTGACTTTGCTGCTGCTTTCCTACACTGCATGGAGTCCTTTCAGGTCACTAGTTATCTTCACTCCCAGGTCTTTCTTTTCCACTGATGCAGATATCTGGACCCCTCCCAGGCTGTACTCAGTCCTCCAGTTCTTGGCCCCAATGTGCATACTGTTGCATTTCTTTCCACTGAAGTCAAGCTGCTGAATCCTGGACCACATCTCTAGCTTTTTCAGATCCTCCTTTAGATCTTGTATCCCTTCTGCTGTGTCCACCCTCCCACACAGCTTGGTGTCATCTGTGAACCCTTAATACCATCCCCAGTATCATTAATTAAGTCACTGAACAACACCAGTCTGAGCACCAAGCCATGCGGGACCTCACTGGTGCTGGAGAACTCACCTCCCTCCACTACACTCTGGTCCTGTCCCTCAGCCAGTTTTCCAACCACCTGGCCAACTTCTCACCAACCCCTAGATCCATCAACTTCCTGATAACCTCTTGTGGGGTACAGCGTCAAATGCCTTCCAAAGTCCAGGTAAAGGATGTCCCCCGCTTGACCCCTGTCCACTGTTTTAGTAAGCCAGTCAAAGAAGTCAATCAGATTTGTCTGACATGACCTCCATCCCATACATCCATGCTGCCTCTTATCCTGGAGACCATTCTCATCCAAATACTCCACTAGCCTTTCCATGGTCTCCATGAGCTTGCACATGATCGAGGTCACACTGACCAACCTGTAGTTTTCTGGGTCATCTCTGGGACCACTGTTATGGAGGGGCACTACATGTGCCTTTCCCCAGTCCTGTGGTATCATGCCCAATTCCAGTGAACTATAGAACAGGTTAGCCAAGGGATCTGCAAGCCCCTTCACCAGCTCCTTTTGCACTCCTGGGTGTATGTCATCTGGGTTTGGGGAGTTATTTACTCTCAGTGCTAGCAACCTTGTCCTTACCTTGTCCACCTCTATCAAAACATCTTTTGCTCTCACCCCTTTTCCCCAGTGGCACTTTTTCTCTCTCTCTCTCTCTCTCTCTCTCTCTCTCTCTGTCTGGTGAAGACAGAACAGAAGTACTCAATTAGTACCTCTGCTTTGCCTCGATTTTCTCCCACCCACCCATCCTCTTTCCTGAGCCTAAAAATCCCATCTTTCCTATCACTTTTGTTGCTAATATAGCAAAAAAGAGCCCCCCCCCCTTTTCATTCCCTCAGCAACCTGCAGCTCCTTTTGAGATTTAGCCTGCTGTACTATGTTACCTGCTACGTTAGCCATCTTCAGATAGCGCTCCCCATCTTCCTCCCCCTGGCTCCTTTTGAATTTCTTTCAGGCTAACCTCTTTTTCCTTAATGCCTGGGTGACCTCAGTGCTAAACCAGATGAGTGTTCTGGCCCTCAAGTTCTTCCCTTTCAGCCTACTGCACTCCCTTGAGGCAACCATCATTCCCTCCTTGATGATGGACGACCTTTGGTCCTCGGACATATCCATGTGGATGCTTGCCAGATGACTCCATAGCAGCTTGTCCATCCTTCTGAAGTTCACCTTTCTAAAATCCAGGATTTTAGTCTCAGTGGGGGCCTTTTCCCTTCCCATATCCAACCATAACTACACTGCACACTGGCTACTCCCACCCAGGGGCTCCTTGACCTTTAACATCCTGGACATGGTCCCCGTTCGTCGGCACCAGATCAAGGCATGCCCCCTTCACAGTGGATTCTGTGATGCCCTGAGTTAGGGACCCACTTTGCAGTACATCTAGGATCATTTGACTCCTGGTGGAGGTCATGGCCAGTACTCTCCAATCCACCTTGTGTAGACTGAATTTCGAGCAGTTTCCGGAAGGTAGTTAAATCCTTGCCCCAAAAACATTTTCCCATTGTCCAGAATATGTGGGATTTTTTCATCACAATAATGCAACAAGTAAATTACAACTAAGCCACACATTATTCTATATCACTTATCATGCTAATGCATTAACGTACGTATTGGCTCTGAGCAGAGTTTGTCTGCGGTTGTTACTGGTCTCACCATGCATGGCTGTGGACCAATCAGATTGCAGTATTTTCCATACCCATTTTAGAAGTTAATCTAACCCTAGGGGGTTATGAGATAGCCATATTATTCAAAAATATCACTAACAGAAAATTAGGACTTATGGTGAGGAACAGGCAGCAGGAGCGAATGAATACTGAGGTATATAGATCAATGTCTCAGGCTCTAGCCAGCCAATGGGAGCATACCTCTCAACTTCTTGCGTCAAATATCAGGGACAAGGCTTAAAGAAATCAGTAACAAAGACACAAAATCAGGGACACATCCCAAAAACTGGCAATATTTACTCAGAAATCTGAGAGAATCAGGGTATTAGTATAAGATGCGTTTTATGGAGAACAAATCTGTAACTTACATGTTTGACATTATTTTGAGCTTACAACCCCCAATGTCCAGTCATAAAAACACATATTTTATGAGGGACAGAGGAAAATTCTGAGGCAAAATCAGGGGCATCCCTGAAAATCAGGGACAGTTGAGAGGTAAGAATGGGAGGTGCTCGAACAGTGAGGTGTTACTCCCTCTGAAGCTTTAGTGTCTGTGTCTGTGATTCTTGCAGCTTCCAGGGCTTGGGCTTAGAGTCAGGTCCGAGGAACAAACCTGGGAAGCCCACAAGGCAGCACCACCAGGGGGTACCGCTTTAAAGAATGCAATATTATCTTGAATCAGTTTATGACACTAGTGCCTGTAAAATCTAACAAGGAAAAGAAAATCAGACTTTTTTGACCTGAACCAAGGAAGGGGGGGGCGGAGTTCCTTGCACATCCATTTGATGAGGAGGACCCTTAGAACCCTCCTCCCTGTAGTCAATAATAATGCAAAACTCTTGTGAAAACTATAGAATTGCTCTAATTTTTTTCACAGTTTTGTTTTATTATTTATTTATTTTACCATTTTTGGACAGGAAGGACACACCATGCTGAGGCTTTTTTCCAGGTACGTCCTGGGAGCACAGGGAAGTTAAGTGATTTGCTCATGGTCACACAGTATGCAAGTGGGGCCTGTGGGATCCATATCCAATTCCTCAGTTATGCAGCTCAGTGCTCTTAACCACTACTCATTTATTTATTTAGTTGGTTAGTTATTTAAAAGTTTGATAATCGGGAAAGGCACACTGGGCTGAGGCTCATTATCAGGTGCGACCCGGGGGGGAGGGAGGGGAGAGGGATAAGGCTAATAGGTAAGTACAAACACCAGAGAAGCAAATAATGTCCAATAAAAGTGCTGTATACAACTGGCAGCAGAATCTAAACTGAGAGGCATACAGTATAACGTGAGGGTACAAAACTGGGGGTACAAAACTGGTCTGAATAGGCTGTGGCAAGAAAGAGGAAAGGAAGCTCAGGAAGAGGGGTGACAGGGAAGAGGGAGAAGAGAGCCTGAGTAGCAGTAATGATGGGTGGGGAGAGGGAAAAGTCGAAGGGGACAGGGGAGAGGGGCTTGGGTGAGATGATGCTCACTCATAAGGGAGACAAAGCAGGAGTTAGGAGGCTCCAGTTGCAGAAGCTAGTGCACAGAGGCTGGAGAAGCTATGACAAGAAAGGGAGATTAGGAGTCAAGAGGGGCGGCAGGAGCAGGGAGGTGGAGGTGAGAGTCTGAGAAGATGTTTTAGAGAGGGGAGAGGGGGGAGAGGCATAGAGGGAAGGGGATCAGGTTCTGCAGAAAGGGGAGATAGCAGAAGGCAATTTGGCCAGAGCGTGAGTGGGGATGAGGTAAGAAGGAGGTGCGGAGGTCCCTGGAGCATAGGAAGTGGGGCCGGGGGAGAGAAGTAGGAGGGAAGAGAGCTGAACCAGTATTTGGCAATGAACGGAGGTGCAGTGGTATTGGCGACAGAGGGGTGCGGGGTGAAAAGGGAAGAGTATGGGGAGCAATGGTAGATGTGGGGAGGAGAATTAGAGGCAAAGTGACAGGAGGCATTAAGGAGGATGTCCAGTCTGGCAAGACAGGAGGAAGGGGCAGAGCTGTATACCACATCAGCATAATCAAATATTTGGAGGATCATTTTGGTTTAACAGTGCTCTGCAGATTTGGGAAGGGAGGCAATCCTTGTTACAGTAAAGGACACCGGGCTTGGGGCACAGTTTGGCATGAATAGCATCAATATGGACACAGAAATTGAGTCTGCTGTCCAGCCAGATGCCAAGATATTTGAAGGCGGGGACAGACTCCAGATGAGTGCCATCCAGGGTGGATTACGTTGGTGGAAGTGATGGCCTAGCTAGTCTCTGGGGGGTGCCAAAGGTCATGGTCACAATCTTTTTGGTGATGACTTTGAGTTGGTTATCCTGAAACCAGCATAGCACATTGTGGAAGTCACTTTGGAGAGAGGCTTCAATTGCAAAAGAAGAGGGGTCCCATGAGTAAATTACCGTGTCATCAACGTACATACAGTATGTATATGGGATGAGACACAGGTAGAGGGGAGATCACTGAGAAATATTAAGAAAAGTATAGAGCCCAGGATGGAGCCCTGGGGGACTCCAGCTTGGATGTGGAGGGGGAAGTGATTGTTCAGGTGGGTGGAGAACTGACTGTTGTCAGCCCGTGGGGTAGGTGCAGAACCAAGCTACTGCAGGGCCAGAGAGGCCAGCTGAGGATAATTTATTCAGAAGAAGAGGGTGAGACTGAGTCGAAGGCTTTTGCAAGGTTAATGAAAATGGCAGCAGTGATGTGACCTTGATCTATTCTGGAAAGAATGGAGTCAGTGACATGCAATATGGAAGAAATTATAGTGTTTTTTTTTTTCCCTAAAGCCAGACTGGAAAGGTGAGAGAAAGGATGAGGCATCTAGCAAGGTTGCTCCCCTTCCTTTGTGTAAAGGTAGAACACTGGCAACTTTCCAGGCACGAGAGACAGAACAGAGGTAGAAGGATAGGTTCAGGAGGCGAGTGAGGGGATGGACAATGGCAGGAGTGGATAAGTAGAGATGTTTGAGGTCCAGACCATTAGGGATATGTCTGGAGGGGTTAAGGGACAGGAGGGGGTGGTAAACTTCATGAAGGGAGACTGGGGGAAGTTGAAACCACTAGCAATTTTGGGTGGGGGGAGCGGAGGTGGATGGGCAGGAAAGAGCACAGGTGAATAAGAAGTTGTTAAAGAGGGTAGCAACATTGAGGTGATCCAAGACCAGGAAGCCATCCACTAGGAAGGAGGAGGCGCAGAGTGGGCTGAAGGGTCAAACAAGGAGTGAATCACTCTCCAGAATTGGATGGGGAATTAAGGTTGAACTGAAGGCTGAACTTGAAATAGTGGACCTTGGCAGCACAAATAACCTTACTGCAGGCATTCCATAGGGACCTGTAAAGTTGGTAGTCGGATGGAGAGTGGGAGGTCTTGAAATGGCCCATGCAAGGTCCCGAGTCTGGCACATGTCAGTTAGGTCAGGCGTAATCCATGGGTGGTTGGAGCATTTCACAGAGGTATTGTGGAGGGGGGGAATGAATGTTCCAGGTGTTGGATAGGAGGGAGGTAAATAAAACAGGGTTGAGTTGATATCCTAAGTGGAGTAAACGGGACCAATCTGAGGAGGCCAGGTCCAGAATGAGGGCGTTAGTGTTGGGTGATCTGAGATGCCTGTGCCAGATGTACTTGGGAGTTGATGGGGGGAAAATAAAGGTTACTCACCTGTAACAGGAGTTCTAGGAATGGTATATGTTGTTCATCCACACTGTCTGGCAGGTATCCTTGCCGCTTTAAATCTTGCCGGAAGGTCTTCAAGCTGGCTCCTCCTACCCACCTGGGTGGTAAAACTCTCGGCTCTGCCCCATGACGCCAGATCTGGCCCGCTGGAAGCTCAGGTTGTGCGTCGAAATGGGGAGGTTGGGTGGGTCGTGTGGATGAACAACATATACCATTCCTAGAACTCCTGTTACAGGTGAGTAACCTGTATTTCTAGGGACATGGATATGTTGTTCATCCACACTGTCTGGCAGACTCCTAGCAGTTCTCCGGGAGGGGGGAGGCAAGGCGCACACCCCCTACTTATGGAATAGAGGCTGGAGAACCGAGGCCCCAAAACCAGCATCCCGCATGACTCAAGGTCGATGTGGTAGTGGGTGATGAAGGTGTGTGCTGACTTCCAGGTAGCAGCCCTGCAGATTTCCTGGATAGGGACGTCCCTGGAAGCAGCCACCGCTGCAGCAGTATGGCGGGTAGAATGTGCTCTTATCCCTCTGGGAGGCTCCATGCCCGCCAACTTATAGCAGAGATCTATGCAGGAGGTGACCCACCTGCTTATCGTCCGCTTGGCTGCAGGTCTGCCAGGTGCGACTTCAGCGTAGGTGACAAACAGCTGGCGAACCTCTCCCCAAATTTCAGCCGTGCGCTCCTTATAATGTGAAGTGCCCTTCTAGGGTCAGAGTATGGAGCCTATATTCGGCCTCCAAGGTGTGATTGGTGTAGAACACACGGCAGAGTCAACACCTGGTTAAGGTGAAACTCCACACCACCTTCGGAAGGAATTTGGTGGGGCACAGGACAACCTTGTCCCTGTGGAAGACCAGGTAAGGAGACTCGATGGAAAGCGCCTGGAGCTCTCCCATCCTTCTGGCTGGCGTGATAGCCACCAAGAAGGCGGTCTTCCACGACAGGTGAGAGAGATCACACCTGTGCATTGATTCAATGGCTTGCCCATGAGCTTTGCCAGTACCAGCAGTAGATCCCACAGAGGTGGAGGTTCTCGCACCGGAGGGGAAATGTGATCAAGGCCTTTGAAAAAGCGCCAGACCACCTTCTCCTGCGCCACCGACTGCTCCCCGGCCTGCGCCCAGTAAGCAGAGATGGCTGCCAGGTGCACCTTAAGGGTCGTCAACCTAAGCCCTTGCTGAGAAAGGGACCACAGGTAGTCCAATATGCTCGCCAGAGAACAGGAGGAAGGGTCAAGGCCCTTTCCCTGACACCAAACGGATAAAGTCTCTTCCATTTGAAGGCATAGCATTTCCTGGTCGACTCCTTACGGGACGCCTCAACTACACTGAGGACCTCGTTGGAAAGACCCAAGGCCTGGAACTCTAGCCGCTCAGGAACCAGGCCGTCAGGTGCAGGGATTGAAGGTCCGGATGGAACACCTTCCTCTGATTGACTGAGAGCAGGTCCAGGCGAGCTGGAAGCTGCCTCGGGAGCCTGGAGCTGAGGCTGAGGAGATCTGGGTACCAGAACTGGCGGGGCCAGTCTGGGGCTATCAGAATCACCTGTGCCTTGTCCCTCTTTGCTTTGAGAAGCACCTTGTGTATCAAGGGGAACGGGTGAAAGGTGTAGAAGAGGCCCGGGGTCCACCGCCTCGAGAAGGCATCCCCCTGCAGCGAGC
This sequence comes from Neoceratodus forsteri, assembly GCA_016271365.2. Classification (NCBI taxonomy): domain Eukaryota; kingdom Metazoa; phylum Chordata; order Ceratodontiformes; family Ceratodontidae; genus Neoceratodus; species Neoceratodus forsteri. The sequence goes on from CM057452.1 coordinate 130,808,866, forward strand.
CCTGCTGAGGGGGGCGGGCATTGAACAGCCTCAGCTTTGCGTTCTCCTTGGAGGCAAACAGGTCCAGCTGAGGTGTGCCTCAATGGGAGAACAGATCTTGTACTACCTCCGGCAGGAGAGACCACTCGTGGGACGCAGCCCCTATCCGGCTTAGGGCATCGGCCAGTGTGTTGGAGGCTCCTGCCACGTGAATGGCTAGGAGATCCGCCTCCAGGCTGCGCACGAGTGACCAAATGCGGAGAGCTTCCTTGCATAGAAGCATGGAGCGCATCCCGCCCAGGCGGTTTAGATAGTACATGGTCGTGGTATTGTCTGTCTGGACTCGGACCATTTGACCCCGTAGAAACGGAGCAAAGGCGGTGAGAGCTAGGCAGACTGCTCGGAGCTCCAGCAGGTTGATGTGACATCAAGACTCCCGCAGGGACCAGAGGCCGTGCGCTCGGTGTTCCCCCAGATGGGCACCCCAACCCATCAGAGAGGCATCGGTCGATAGAGAGACCGTCGGCTCGGGGCGGACAACGGGATGCCCTCCTGCAGATGAACTGGAACGGTCCACCACTGGAGAGCGTTCCACATCTCCTGGGTCACCGTCACTAACTGGTCCAATGGATCACAGGCTGTGACCACTGACTGGCCAATCCCACTGAAGGGCCGCATGTGCCAAGCGGGCCCAGCGGACCCGCGCTGGTACAGAGCCCCATGAAGACCAGGAGGCGCAGGAAGTCGGGCAGCAATTTCCCAACCAGAAATGATTGGGCAAGGAGGAAAGAACCTCGGCCCTGTCCCGCCGGGAGCCATGCTCTGGCCGAAGAGTCGACTCTTCCCGATGAAAAGAATCACCTGCTTCGGCTCGAGTTCCGACTTGGCCTCGTTGATGAGAAGGCCGACTTGAGAGCAAACCTGGAGGGCCAGATCTCTGGACCGCTCCACCTCCTGCCTGGAGGGGGCTGCTATCAGCCAGTCCAGGTAAGGGTACACCCGGACCCCTCGGCGCCGCAGGAATGCTGTCACCACTGCTATGCATTTGGTGAAGACCCTAAGAGCTGGAGACAAGCCGAAGGGCATGGCTCGGAACTCAAAAAGGGATCCCTCCACTCGAAAGCGAAGGAATCTCTGATGTGACGGACGGATAGGGATGTGAAGAATGCGTCGTGCAGGTCCAGAGAGCAGAACCACACGCCGCGTTCCAAGGATGGTACTATCTGAGCCAGAGTGACCATCCTGAAGGTACGAGACCTTAGGAACTTGTTTAGGTCGTGTAGGTCGAGAATGGGGCACCAGCCCCCCGTCCGTTTCGGAACCAGGAAGTACCTGGACACAAACCCCGGGTCTGAGGGAGGGTCCGCTACCTCTCTGATCACCTCCTTCTCGAGGAGGAGAGCGATGTTGGCTCAGCGAGCCAACAGTGAAGCTGCGAACCCCGAGGCCCCTCTGAGGTGCGACGGCTCTGAAGGGCGGGGCCTGCTCTAACTCCAGAGGCAGGCCCTTTCCGACCACTTCCAACACCCACCGGTCTGTGGTAATAGCGGACCAGAAAGAAAGTGGCGGAGCCGCCCCCCCACGGGGGGAACCTGGGGTGAGGTGACGGGGTTGGGGACACCTCAACCGTCACTGGCCAGGCTTGGAGGAGGACGGCCGAGGCCTCCGGGCCTTACCTCCCTGCTTCCTGGAGGAGGAAGCCAGGGCTCAGGTTTGGGATACCGCTTCTGGCTCTGGCCCTGACGTTGCTGGGCGGATGTGCAGCAGGGGCAGAGGGACGAAAGGGCTTAGGCTGTGGTCTGCGGCCTTTGTCCTTCTATGCGGATGAGACCGAGTCCAAGGTAGCATTGGACTTCTCGATCCTCTATAGGTGACCTTCCACCCCAGGACTGAAAAGGTCAGTCCCCAGGAAGGGGACATCCGCCAACTTGTGCTGGGTATCCGAAGTGAAGGTGGATATCCTCAGCCATGCCCGACGGCGCATAGCCACTGTGGCCGCTACTGACCTGGCACATGAGTCTCCAATGTCCAGAGTAGTCTGAAGCTGCTGTTTGGCCACTGCCCTGGTCCCACACCTGCCTAACTGTGGTCTGCAGGTCCGCCGGAAGATGAGGAACTACCTCGTCAAGGGAGCCCAACAGGGCATGAGAGAAATGTGCCATGAGTATGGCTGAACTGGCCTGACGAAGGCCGAGGGAGGACTAGCGTGGACTTTTAGCCCGGCATAGTCCAATTTCTTGGACTCCTTGTCAGGAGGTTTGTCCGACGCCCCTAGCGTTCCCGGCACGCCGGAAAACGCTGTCAGTAACCAGCCCTTGGCTGAGGGGTGTTCTAAAACGGACAAGGAACCGTGTAGGGACCGTGATACTTCCTGGCCATCCTGGGCCGAGGGCGAGGACAGGAAGCAGGGCACTGCCAGAGCTCCAAGGCTGGCCCACTATGGCCTCGGCCACCGGAAAGGCCTCCGTAGGGAATCCCGGTCCAGTATCTCCGTGAGGATACTGGCCCGTTAGAGACGGGTTCGAGCTTCATCCCGTGGACTCGAGATGAGCGAAGCAATCCCAGAAAGGACGAGGCTATCGTCCAGCGACTGACCTCCAGAGGACTCCAAGTCTACTCGCCTGGAGAAAAGGGAGGAATCGTTGTCGGACTCGGAGGAGTCCGCAAAGAGCTGCCTCGGGCCTGAGCCACCCTCCACCTGCCGAGGTCGATCGGGAGTGAGGGTAACAGACAGCCTATGGGGCAGGCCCTGAGCCAACCGAAAATTCTTGGTCGGAGCCCCAAATAACGGCTGTGGAGGCGGAGGTTCCACTGGAATCGGTGGAGCAGCTGGTTTGGGCCGAACAACCAGCCTGGGAACAGGCTCCTCGGGTAATTCGAGAGGTTGTTTCAGCGGCTCCGGTGACAGCCACTTAATGGCCAGGGAAGGCGACGGCGTCGGCTTGTTCCCAGCCAGAAGGAGCTGTTGCCACATGATGTCCTCATATCGCCAACGTAACTTACGCCGGGAGCCTCCCTCGTCCGAGGAGGAGGACGAGGACGAGCGGCGCGCCACTTATCACTGTGCCGAGACAGAGACCGCCTGGACGGCGGATCGGCTGACCACGGAGAAGTCCGGGACCGAGAACCTCGGCCCGAGGACGGGAGGGGACGGGTGGAACTGCCCCTCGTTCGGAGGGTTCACCGAGGTTCGGAACCGGAGGCACTGGTGCAAAGCCCACAGGATCCTCAACTCCCACCGGGGAACCGGAGAGGATTCGCTGCGCCTGCGACAACCCATCCAACGGTCGAAAATCTCGACTGCGCCGGACGGGAGTCTCGTCAGCTGACCTGACGGGACACCGTGAGACCAGTGGCCGAAGTCGAACGATCGACTGAAGTTGATGGCCAACAACTCGGGGAGAGGGACCTTTCCCATTCCCAAGAGCGTCGACGGAGGGACTTACCCTTGTCTTTCTTTTTGGACCGAGAAGAAGGTCCAGCAGACACTGGTCCCTCTCCCTTAGTGGAGAGGGACAGACAAAGCTCCTTAAAGGAAGCTGTATAAGAGGAACCCAGGGAGAGCGGGATAAATGCCGCGACTGAGGAAGATGCGGCCCGCACTGCCTCCTCTTCTAGGGCGATCATCTGCTCTATCTGATCCACCGAGCCTGCCGCCGTGGAAACCGCCGACCGGGCCTCTTTTGACTTCACCGGAGGGAACGTTTCTCGGGACGCCCCAGTTGTAAGCGGGCAGCACGGTTTCTGAGGCGAGGCTAGAAGGAAAGAGCACAGGTCACAAGCCTCGCGGTCGTGCTCAAGGCCTAGACAGTAGACTCACGTGGAGTGCGGATCTGTCCGAGACATCTTCTGCCCGCAAGGGCATCTCCGAAAACCGGGAGTCGATTTGTCCATTGCAGCCACGAGGGATAGAAGACCGAAGTCTAGAAATGTAAAAACTTTTAAATTCGCAAAACTGAAGAGTTAGGAACCAGTCTTATATGCAGAGCGTTAAGGAGGGAACCTGAACTTCCAAGCGGTAAGGAAGATCTGGCGTCATGGGGCGGAGCCGAGAGTTTTACCACCCGGGTGGGTGGGAGGAGCCAGCTTGAAGACCTTCCGTCAAGATTTAAGGCGGCAAGGATACCTGCCAGACAGTGTGGATGAACAACATATCCATGTCCCTAGAAATGAACTTTTCTTATGCAATAGGTAAAGCAGTGATCACTGAAAGCATCAGAGAGAAGGCCTGCAGCCAAGATGTGAGGGGGGTGGGAAGATAACACCCAGTCCAGGAGGGAATGGTTAGATGAGCGAGGGCTGAGTCTGGTGGATTCAGTGATTACTTGTGTCATGTTCAGGGACTCAACAGAGTGGAGGAGGAGCTTCAAGGCAGGGGACAGCCAGCTGACACCGAATTCGCCATAGATGATGAGCTCATTGGACGAGCAGAGGGAGACAAAAGAGGTGAGGGAGTTGAGGAGGGAGGAGTGAGAGGCTTTAGGGGAAGTATAAAGGACACCTACAAAGATGAGAAGGGTGGAGGGGAGGGACAGTTTTACTAACAGAAGTTCATAAGAGGTGGAGTAGACTTCCTTGAAGGAGATGGGGCAAGAGAGGGTTTGCCGGACATATAAAGCAATGCCACGATTGCATCTTTCTTGGCGAAAGAGGTGAATCAGGGATGGTGAGGTAAGAGTGTGATTCTAGAGGAGAGCCAGGATTCAGAGATGCACAGGATGTCGGGGGAGTGAATAGAGATCCAGACTTTGAGAGAGTCGAGCTTGGGGAAGAGGCTTCCGATATTGAGATGACAGATACCAAGGCCTTTGGGTGCAGATGGGGAGGGGGAAGGCCAGGATTTGGTTCAACGTTGCCAGCCAGGAGGAGGAGGAGGAGGAGTAGGAGGTGGTGTGAGAAGAAGAATTTCCACTTCCTGCGAGACTAAGGAGGGAAGAGGAGGTAGGGGGAGGAGGGAGCACTGACGAAATTCAAAATTTAAATGAGGGACAGTGCAGGAGACAGGGGTGGATATAGAGGGTAGGTGTGGAATGAGGTGAAAAGGTGGGAGGAAACAATGGAAGGATGGGGTGGGGGAGAAGCAGGGAGAGTGGGGGAGGGAAGAGCAGGGGGATAGAGGGAGAGACAGGGAAGGGCTATACTGCTCTCCCATTTAATAATGATCTTTATGAACATACAAACATAGCGAGTTTAGGAAAGAAAGACACCACCTTCTCTGAAACACAGTGTGTGTCATTTTATCACTGTACATCCAGAACAGCTGCATTTGGTCTGATGGTGTTCTCTCTTTCTAATATTCAAATATTGTAATCACGTCTCTCTGGAGTCTCCTGTTTTCTATGGAGAACTGTCCCTGTTCTGTCAGTCTGTCCTTATAGCCTAGGTTTTTCAAACCTTTAACCACTTTGGTTGCTCTCCTCTACTCCTTATTCATGTCAATACATTTCCTCATATAAAGGGACCAGAACTATATACTACATTCAGGATGCTGTCTGACTAGTGATCTCTACTAGTGCAGTACGATATCTCTTTACTTATTTCTGAGGAAACAATGCAAGAAATTGTGAAATATTAGCGGGCACGCCATTCAGGCATCTTCAGGAGAGCATGCTTTTTGCTTATGCACTACTTCACTTTAAAATATCACCACTGTGAATATATGCACTCAATAAAGGAACTTATCACTTCAAGAACAGTGCTTTGGTGAGTGTCTTTTCCTTGAAAAGGGCGAGTGAGTAGCCCTCTTGTCTTTTTGTACAAGGTACACATTGTAGAGGAGCACCACACCACAATGTATACGACGGGGCACACACTTTTTCTTTATCACAGTAATGAAATTCCTTAAATTCTTAGGCCCAGTCCACAAAGATCGCCCAGATATACACCAGTAACCAAAACCATGGCCTCCCCACTCCGCATGGCCTACACTGTGGAGAGACACAGCAGAGCAGGACCAAACAGTGGGCATCTAACTGGATGCCTGCCCCAGCGCTAGAGTGGATCCCCTGCTCCTCATTGAGTAGGGAACTGTGGGATATGGCAGTCTTGCAAGGGCTGCTATATCCCATTTGGAAAAATAACAAATGTAATGTTAAGCTCCCCAGAGTTCCATGCCAGCCTGGAGGGCTGTGGCAAGTTGCGGCAAGTCCAATCAGGCCTCAGGAGTGTCCAGGTGGTATGGGTGACACTTTCGCAGAGGACGGGCAAGTGTTACTGCAGCCCCGGGGTTGTGTAATGCTGCTGCCTTTCACATTCCATCCCCAGTGTGGAAAACGTTCTATGACTCACATGGATACACATGCCCACTCCAATCCCACTTCCCACATACATGTGAGGGTGGAGCAGGAGTGGGTCAAGAAAGGGCGCACTTCCATCACTGACATGTCATAAAGTGTCCAATATGCGGGGGAGGTGGAAGGGGAAGATCCATGGCCATGCCATTACCTCTGCACCTGCAGAGGGACAAATTTCCTGTTATGGATTGGGCCCACAGTAACTAAAGTTTGTTCCCTTTCTCTGAGGCGACAGGCATCAAGAATGCTTGAAAATATAGACAATGAAATTTAAACACATAAACTAGGCAACATAAAAATGGTGTGTTGCATCAGCTGGCAGGGCTGCTAATAATTAACATAGGAATCAAAGTCCCGTTTAAAAAAAAAAAACAGGCCCTTCTGTGGTTCTAGCAGTATTGCAATGATAATTAATCTTGATAACTCTGGAAACAGATGATCATTGTTAGACAATGCAGAGACTAACACTGACTTAAAAAGAACTAAAAGAAAAATAGACTAATGAATAATAACTGTACAAAAGGAAAAAAATATCTAACAGTGCTGTGTTTCTTCCACGTTGGCAGTATAGTCTAGAGGTTAGAGAAATGAGCTTGGTACATCCAGAAGCTCTGGGTTTGATTCCAACAACTTCCATTTGCATACTGTGTGACTCTTTGAGCCTCCCCCAGGGCTCCTGGGCCACCCCTTAAAACAGGCACTTGTGCCTCATGGCCCTTATTCAGTTACCAAAGAATAAAAAAAAAAACTCAGGAACAAATATCACTCTTAAATATCTGTATCACACCAAACAAGCTGCAGATGACTTACAGCCTTATACCTGCTATATAATTACTTTTATACGCAGATGATGCCATTTTATTTTTTCACAGTTCTTCAGTTAATACAATCAATACAACTTTGGAAGCCAGTAAATATTGTTTTTTCATAGAAGACTTTCTTCCCAGCCCAGCGTAGGCTACCTTCTGTGGGCCATGCCGCAGCTAGCACGGTTAGATGGAGAGCGTTTTCGCCTATTTTTCAGTTTCATCCCACCACTCACCATCCTAACGATGGCAGTACCAAACTTCTGATTTAGCCTCGGACACTCCAGCTAACAGGGGGTGGGGGATGCAGGCTCCTTGCCCCTAGACGGGTATTACTGTGGTGCCAGGTACAGCATCATTCCCTCCTCGGACTGGGAGCCACTGGCAACGCAGCACGGTTCTGTGACCGAGTCACCTGCTCCGCACATCCCATGTCAGCTCCTAAGCCTGAGTCATTGGCACAGAGGCACACAGGCTAATGGGAGACCCCGGCCAATGAATATTTTAAGTAAGTATGGTTTTAGGAGCAGACAATGCACAGGCACTGCCTTGATTAGGTTCAGGGATGCAGTCCACATGGCAACACAGAACTCCGCAGAAGGAAGAAGCGCACTCAGACCAAAGCAGCGATAAGTTCATTTATTTGAACAACTTATTTCATATGGCATGCAGATCGGGACTGATATCCCATCGCTTCGAAGCTTAACCAACCTCTTTGTCAGGGGAGGCAGCAGAGGTAGGTTGCCTTACTGGGGCTGTGTTCTTGGACCTAATCAAGGCATCTGACCTAGTCAATCATTCTTTCTTGTTAAATCGTTTGAGGACTCTTGAGTGTAGGTAACTCTGCCCTGTTATGGCTGGACAATTATCTTCATGATAGATCTCAGTGTGTCAAATGTGGAGGGGAGTTGTCATCATGTATAGGTGTTCAGTATGGGGCCCCCCAGGGCGCCGCCATACTGGGCCCCTTTACTTTTCTCATTATTCACTGACCCAATGGGAACAGTTGTTCAAGACTGCCAGTTGCTTTTATCTGCAGATGACACTGTTCTGCTTTTTTTCCACAGTTCTTCAGCTAATACAATCAATATAATTTTGACTAATGAGTTTGCTAAGGTACAGGGCTGGCTCTGCTGCAATAACTTGGTTTTAAATAAATCAGAAACCAAGACCACGTTGTTTGGCTCTGCTCCAAAATGAAAAAAAAAAATGGGCTGCAACTTCAAAGTCTCGAGTTGAGACAGTAGCCTGTAAGATCAAATTTACTCTTGGGGTAGTATTAGACCCAGTTTTTAATTTCAGCTTACAAATGGACAAAGTATTAGAAAAAAATTACTCAAAATTGGTACACTGTATCATGTGTTACATTTTTTATCTAAAGAGACTTGATTGGCCATAACACAGCTACATCTTTTCTCATTATTGAGTTATGCATCTCCCCCTCGTAGTGCTGACAACTAACAGGCTCCCTGTTGGGCACAGTTATTTAGTCTGTTCCTGTATGTATCTGACTGTGTTTACTTATTCCAGCTTTAGTTTTCACTGTATTTTTTGCATTCCTTTGTTTAAAGACCAAATGTACCTAAATGTTCTCATTCTAATTCTATTACCTTGTTTGTCTCAATCCTCTGTATAGTCACCTACTTGTTCTAAATGTACTAACGTGGAACCTGTGTAAAGAGCTCTGAGCTCAAAATGGTTAATCCGAGATTTGAAATAAATAAATGCATCTACTATTATTGATACGACACCTGCATGTACCTTGGTTAAGAAGGAAGCACTGCTACAAAATATCAGACAGTTTGCTCTGTTAGCACCAAATGGTACTCATCACTGCCGTGTACTGGAGAATTTAAACTGGTTATCTGTACAGAATACCTAAATAAATTGTCAGTTTCACATTTTGTATTTAAAGTTATGCAAACGGGTGTTCCTAGTTGTCTAAATAATGTCACAGCAAGATATGGTCCTGCTTTTGCATCGTGGTCTTGAGCTGTATTCTTAGTGACTAAACCTTTCGTCCGTGCAGTTGCAGGGAAAAGACTTTCTGCATACTGTGCAGCATTTCTGTGGAACTCATTACCTGATTACATTAAAGAGCACCTTTACTGGCATCCAAAAGGAAAGGCAGTATGACGACTTACTTTCCTCGGAGTTGATCCATACAGAAAGTACGATGTTTAGAGCCAGGGTTTATGGAAGGGAAGGGATCATATTTTGGCTCCAGGGGGCCGAGCCACCGATCTGTTCCACTTCCTTGTCTTGAATGTCGTCCCCGCACTAGCATGTTTTGTGATGCATTTATATGGCGAGCATGGGGACATGCACCATAGACTACTATAAAGGCTGAATTTTATGTCTTTTTTTTTTTTAGTTCAGGGTTCCGATTTGGATAAATCAAGGCTACTGTTCAACAAACAAGGCTCTTGTTAGTTGAGTGGTGGCCTAGATTTATCTGAATCAGAACCCTGAACTATTAAAAAAAAAAAAAAAGACATAAAAGTCAGCCCCTACAGTAGTCTATGGAGCGTGTCCCCACGCTCTCCATATGATACATCCTAACAGGTACTAGCGTGGGGCCAGCACTAAAGACAAGGAAGTGGAAGGAATCAGAGGTTCAGCACCACGGACCCAAAATACGATCCCTACCCTTCTGTAAATTGTGGCTCTAAAAATTATACTTTCTGTACGGATCATCTCCAGGGGACGTATGGCATTTTAACATTAGTAAGGCCTTTGGGTAAAAATGCTGCACAATTCTTTTTCTCAAGCAGTTTCACAGTGTGTTGAGAGCACTAATTCGTGCTCCTGTTACTGACTGCAGACTGTTATAAACTCTGTATAATCTTTGACTATGAGATCATTTTTTATCTCTATGTATTTTTTGTATTATACTCAATTTTATTTACCTCAGCTCATACCTGAAAAAGGAACATATTGACGTTCCAGTGTCCCTTACCAGATATCAAAAATAAAAATGAAATGAAAAATAGTAGTTAGAGTCTTACTTTATATTCTCATTCTACTGTTTCTCCTTGATTGGTATTTTTGGGGTAATATCAAATACAATCTTTCATACATGGTATCAGCGAAGAACAAACAAGGAACCTGTGAAATGCGAGGAACAGGTACTCATACTGGAAAAATACATGGGGTAAAATAGAAGATAAAGGAGATTTCAGAAGCTAAAGGCCACTGAAGAGGTGAACTGCTCCATCAACTCAGTAAAGCAGCAGGGTTGACGAAAGAGGGTTATAAATTCGTAACTCCTGTTCCTTGGTTTGTGAAGGGATGCTGCAGTACAATAAAGTGCTCAGCAGGTGGCAGTGAAAATAAACCATCATAGTGTCCAATTCAGAAACCGACTGTGGACCAAGAGTGACAATTTGGGGAAAAAAATCTACTCTCATATGCAGGAGGTTATGTGTTGGGGTGCTGCAATAAGCAGGGGAAAATGAACAAGTGGGTTCTGTAATCCGTACACTGGGATCTTCTGCAATATCAGCTAGTGGGAAGCCGCTACTGCATCCGGACTCAGTGGTGGAAGAGCCTTCTGTTTGGAGCAACATAACTGCAAATGCAAATCTGGTGTCCCCCAGTTTAAAGAACATTGTTGTACTAAGCAATGCTCAGCAGGTGGCAGCAAACGGACCATTACAAACAGGAACGGAGAGGAGGAATGCTGTGCATGGGTGCCGACAACCACGGGGGAAGGGGGAGAGCTGCGGGCTCAGGCCACCAACCCCCCAAACTTTTCCACGTTTACTTTGTACAGTCGTAATTAGTGTCATGGCCCCCTGACCTATAGTTAACCCTTCCCCCCAGCCATAATTCATTTATGTTTACTAGTTTGTCTAAACATGCGGTAAATAACTTAACAATGACTTTTCATAGTATTTGTAGATTTGTTTATAGATTGCCTTGTAGTACACATCATTGTACTTTATATCAAGTTTCAGGGTTTCTACCGCTTAACTTGAGTTCCATTTACTCTCTTTGTTATAAAACAGATAATGTATTGAGACAAACAAGTCTCTCTCCCTTGTATTCTCTGATATCTGTAAGGGAAGCTCAGAGAAACTTGAGATCAAATTTTCTTTCTTGTTTAAATCTGAAAGTCACTAAAACTAAAATGGGTGCTCAAGCTTTTTCTATCCAAGCACCAAAATACCGGAATGATCTTCCAACTGAATTGAGAACTATGAGTAGTCATAAATTAGTCCAAAAGAAATTGAAACATCATTTATTGAGTAGCTTGCAATGTCACTGCTATTTTAAATAATTTGTATTATATTGTTTGTCTTATATGTCATGTATTTGTATTCCTGTATTAAGTGAATGTAAACGTTATCTTTTTGTATAACATCTTGTGACTATTTTATAGTCTCGGGTCGCATATGAAAAAGGGTCTTGGCTCATATGAGTACCTGGTTAACAAAAGAAAGAAAAAAATCAAAAGTACCCCTGATGCTGTGCCATTAAGGGAGGAAAGGCTGTGGTCTGTATTATGCAGAATGCTGTTGTCACTGTTTGGCTCAACTCAGGGGCCAAGAACAGAGAAAGCATTTCAGAGCAGCAGAGGAGATTTTAAAGGGGAACTGTCATCTACAGGATTTCATTCTTTCTTTTTTATTTATTAAACTCTTGGATTACAATTACCTTTGAGCAAAAACAGCTCATTTACAAAGCTGCTACGTGAGGAGGGTAAACAAACATACAAAAGTCAACATAGTTGCACAGTATCAATAACACAGAGAAGGCAGAGGTATAACTATTAAAATGATTCATGAGGAGACACTACTCATGACTAAGATCTAAGTTGAGTTCCAAGGTCAACTATTCGGAAGAGCACAGGAAGCATGAGGAGAAGATGGGATGGAGGGCCACTGCCAATGTGGGAGGAGGGAAGGAAAAGTGCTAGGTTGATAGTGGAAAATGGACAGGAGTCAGAGAAGTGCCTGTTTGGGGTGAGGGTAAGTGTGAAAGGGGCGAGGGGGGGGAGAGGTGGGTGATGGAGGAAGGGGTGGGGAAAGGGCGAACTGGGGGAACTGCAGAAGCAATTAGTTACTTGTGGAAGAGCACTGTGAGCCAACTTCCAACTAGAGTGTATGGGGAGGTGGCCCCCTTAGGAGAAACAGTCACAGCTACTGGTAGAGGTGAGGTGCTGCCGAAGCAGTCGTTTGAAGGGGCCAAGTTTGGAAGTTGTCAGGATTTCTCTGTTGAGCACATTATACCACTGAGGAACCCTGTAGGCAAACGACCTCTGTCCCATGGAGGTCTGACATTTGGGGACCTGGAAGGTTTGATGGCTAGCACTTCAGGTATGCTGGGAGCAACAGTGGGCATTTAGGAGCTTTTCGACACCTGGCGGCGTGAGACCAAGGAGTACCTCTTTGGTTAACAGGCATGTTTGATATTGGATCCTGCTAAGGAGTGGAAGCCACCTAACTTGGGCATACAGGTCACAGGTGTGTGTTAGACGGGCAGCACCCATAAGAAGTCTACAGGCCTTGTTGAGAGCCACAGTTATCCTAAGGAGGGCAGTAGGGGAAGCAGAGCCGTATATGGCCAAACTGTAGTCAATGATGAAGGTGAAAGAGCTATGAATTGCCAGTCTAAGGGCATCCGTAGTCATGCAGTGCTTATGTCTGTGTAGTAAGCCGATTCGAATATTAGCAGCCTTTGCAACATTATCAATGTGTTGTGAATAGGAGAGGGAGCTGTCCAATGTGATGCCAAGATATTTATTTTTTAACTCAATTTTATTAAATATAATGAATTATATACATTGCAACCACAATCACGAAACATGACAGGAGCACAAATGATGTTCAGATTATGTACATAAAGTCAGTTCTTTGATGTGTAAGCAGTAAGACATGACAGGGTGTACGTTAGACACTAACACATGGCTAGGAGGCGTAGTGAGGCACAAGGCCAACGGTCAAAAACTACACATCTCAAGGCTGGTTCTGTGGTGCCAACAGGTATTGGTGCCCCATACCAGGATTTCTCTGGACTACTAGGACTCACAGATAAACACAATGGCTCATTCAAATTGGCTTTTTGTGGGCTTTCACACATTAAGAAATCCTGTAGATGACAGATCCCCTTTAAATAAAAGAAGAGGGATCTTGTACAGGATTTATAGGCGACTCAGAAGCCAGTAAAGATTCCTCACGATGGTGGTGATGTGGTCTTAAGGATCTTGCAATTAAGAATCAGGAGGCAAACACTGGAGTACTGCACTTACTATAAACAGACAGTTGGGAGGGGTAATGATCAGGGAGATTTAGGCCCCATCCACACTGACCTCCATTTGTTTTTTTTATTTAATACACTTTATTAATTTTAAGAGAATACAACAATACGTGAAAAGGTAGATAACAGTAACCAATAATCATCAGCCAATAACATCATACATCAAGCCAGGTTATAAACAAAAGTAGAGAAAAAAAAAAAAGGGGAAAAGCAATAAAAACAACCCCAAAACAGCCCCCAAAGAAAAAAGGAAGACCAAAAAGAGAACCTCTCCCACCCCACCCCGACCAAGAGCGCCCCCTTCCCAGACTGCAACAGAAAGGATGAACAAGCAAGGACAATCATGAAACTCAGGAATCTGTGTTACCATAAAGAATGGGGCGATCACCGAGTGCATCGAAAAAGAAGGATGGGCAGGGAATGACTGCTGAGCAGCCTATAGGAAGCAGCAACTTCCCATAGCTCCTGGTAATTTTTGAATAAAATTTCATTTAAAAGTGAATTTCCTGAGCACAAGAGGTAGCACAAGGTGTGTGGTGGGCTTAAGAACGCAGCTATGGGGAACTCAACGGGGGTGTCACCTCATCATCTGACTTTTTTTATTCTGAAAATAATACAGCACCAACGGGAGGAGTGGCGTGTGCTTTCTGGAGAAGCTGTGGCAACCAGTGATTCATCCTCGGAAGCGGTGCATCCCTCCTAACCATCCAGGCTACACTGACTCAATTAGTCAGATCGGTCCAGGATATTGAAACAAATTGGATTCCCTGACACCCAGAGTCTCAGCATTGGAGAACAGGATGTACCACTGTGAGCTCTTGTTTCAACTTGGTCCTTAATTTCTTTCTGGGAGCATAATATTTTAAGCTACCGATTCCCCTTTGCCCTTCCTTAGCTGCATGCTTTGGAAATACTTGCTGTTATACGTGGGTTTTCCCCCTTATGGTGCACCTTTTGGGGAGGTGTCCTATATATGACAGTTGTGCATGAATATGTTGCTTTATTCTTTATTGTTATCCTGTGAATGTACTGTTCTTGTAAGTTTTGGCTTGCAAAAATATAAATAAATAATGCAAAAACGAAAAAAGAAGGATAAGTTAGAGACCAGGTGGGTGAGACCCAGCATCCACTCAAAAACAATAAAGAACCGCCAGGGGTGCAGTGTTCTGGGAAGCTGCCACACTTTGGTCCTCGGATCTTTTAGTGGCCCTGTCACGCTCCAGTGTAGCTGGAGGAATGTGACCGACTGCAGCTCGTTTCATTTCTGCCTCCATCGTCCTGCTGAAAATCACCAAAGCACCACCACTTTCAGACCCTGAGCTGCTATGGGTGTCAATCGGTCGATGTTTCGTGAGTTATAAATTGATTTTTTATTAGTATTTTAATCATAGAGAGGTTGGGAGAATGAAGGGAAGCAGCTACCTCAAGCAGCCCAAAATGTGACTCCATACTGACCTCCATTTTCAAAAAGTGTTTTCAAAATGTTTGATTTCCGTGTTTGAGCATAGTTGTCAGAGAATCCACAGTGCACTCAGACACCGTGCTTGCTCCCTTGCGAATCCAACCAGCAACTGTGTCGATCTGAAACCATGCTAAAACCCTGCTCCGATCAGGGTTTTAGCATGGTTTTTTAAACACAATTCGTAGCATGGTTTTATCACCCTACGTTTTACCATGCTACGTGTGAACGTGATCCGTATTTGCCGTTCTTGTAATGTTATAGAATGCTAGTAACTTTACAAGAACGGAAGTGTGAACGGGCCCTAGAGACATAGCGGTGTAAGGGAGTAATAATACTACTGTAAAAACAGTTATTTTCATGCAAAGCAACTTTAGTGCAAATACAAATGTAACCTTAATTGCTTAAATTAAATTTAGCACAAAGTCATTAGGATCACATACACTAGAAGGGGAAAAGTGATAACACTAATTAGCAAAAATGTATTTTAGCTCAAATTAGTGCTTTAATGAATATAGCAAAAATTATTTGACAGTGAAAATTTCAAGTTTTACAGTACATTTATTTATTTAGATTTGCATACACTAGGATAGCCTGATTAGATACCCATTTTTCAAGAGGGTCCTAGGGACAGTTATAACAACTCAGACGGTACGAGACAAATGTGAAGGTAACAAATATAGCTAAAGATGTACAACTATTAAAACGTACAACTAAAATACATTACATATCTACATATTAATATAAGTACATTCTTGATAGTAGTAAGTTTAAGTCAAGGAATGATAAAGCCATAAATTATTTTTAACAATGTCTTTAATTAAGCCAAGATGCAACATCTCATTAACAGAAGTTTTACTTAATTACACAGCTAAGGGCTTTGAAGCACAAAGCGGTCAACCGCTTGCTTAAGGTTACCCTGTAAGTAGGTCATGCTAATGGTATCTGAACCTGGATCTTCTGAGTCCCAAGTCAATAATATGGATTCTGGGGCTGTCCCACCAGTGCAGCAGTAAAGGTTACCACTTGCAATGCTGGCAACCTGGGTTCCAGAACGGACTTTGGTCACTGGAGGGATGACTAGCAGGAGTAGAATTGAGCGCCATATGGGTTGCTCTCCTCTGGAGAGGGAGGGTTGCCGCACCTGCTGCTAGACTGCCACCCAGTAGCCACGGCTGGCAGTGCAGTCAGGGTTACCTTGTGGGAGGAGAGAGCATCGTCTGGAGTCGGGAGCGGCCACATGTCTTTGTGTGTGCCTGTCTCCATGGACTCCCTTGCATGGCGACACCCTCAGGGGACTGAGTCTGTAATGAGGTACAAGTGAAATACCCCGAACGTTAGGGATCCTGGGGTTGTTGGTCCCCTGGTGCCATGGCAGGTGATGGCATACCGTAGTGTCAGAACTGTACCTTGTGGCAGCCCCACCACGGAGAGGTGAATCCGTGGGGTTGATGTCCTTCGGTTGACTGGGGTGCCTTGCATTGGAATCACCTCCTGGGAAGGCCCTACCATGAGGGGTAAATCTGCAGAGTTGATATCCACCCGGTCAGGGGATGTCAGGGGCAACCTCGTCAGATGATGGCCGGGTGTAAACAATAAATAAAAAAATATATATAATGGATTATGTGGCATTTAAACATTTACTAAGCTCAGAGGTAATAAACCAGAGAAGAGGTTTGCAGGAAGAGCATTCCATAGGATATAAAAACACAGAAACATAATTTGTTGGCAGAAAAGGACCACTTGGCCTACCCAGTCTGCGCAGATTGTTCCTGCCTAGTCTATCTCTACAGACCCTAACTGGTCTCTGGCAAACCCTCCCTCCTCCCTGCCTATTCACTAATATTCCCTTATGTCTATCCCACATATGCTTGAAGACCCCTCTGTTTTTGCCTCTACCACTTCTGCTGGCAGTCTATTCTAGGCTTCTACCACTCTTTTAGTGAATTAGTACCTCATCACATCCCTTTTCAACTTCCTCCTTCCAGCTTCACTGCATGCCTTCTGGTCCTGGCACTCTTCATCCTTTGAAAGAGACTCCCCTCCTGCACCCTGTTCACACTAATGAGGTACTTGCAGGTCTCTATCATGTCCCCTCTTGCTCTCCTCTCTTTCAGGGTGTACATGTTGAGACCCCTCTCTCTCTCCTCATAGGGCTTCTTCTGTAACCACTGCACCATTTCAGTTGTGCTACTCTGGATTGCCTCCACCCTGTCTACATCCTTTCTATGGTGTGGCCCCCAGAACTGGACACAGAACTCCAGATGGAGTCTCACCAGTGAACTTACAAAATTTGCCAGAAGATAAAGGCCAGTGGTCTATCAAGTCTGCTCGAATGTACAGCTAGCACTCCTTATTCTGCAGCTGCCCTCCCTCCCACCCTCCCTTTTCCCTGTCCCAGCCCCTTTTGAAGTAGCCCACTGTTCTACTGGATATCACTTTCACCGGTAACACATTCCACTCAGCTACCACCTTCTTAAAACAAAGTTCTCCTCATCTCCCTCCTGAACCTTCCTCTCTCCAGTCTCATATCGTGGCCCCGGGTGTCCCTCCCCTCCCTTACTTTGAATAGCCCCTCCATAACTGTCTTGTTTATTCCTTTTATGTACTTGAAGGTTTCAATCATGTCCTCCCTGTCCCTCCTCTCCTCCAGCAAGTACATGTTCAACTCCCTCAGCCTCCTCTCGTATGGTAAGTCCCCCAGCCCCTGGATCATCTTTGTCACCCTGCGCTGCACCCCCTCCAGTAACTTAATGTCCCTCTTCAGATATAGTCACCAGTACTGCACGCAGTACTCCAGGTACAGTCTAACTAATGATTTATACAGTGGCAGAATCACCTCCCCCCCCCCGGAGGATATACCCCTTGCAATGCAATACAGCATTTTGTTGGCCTTTGCAGCTGCCTTCCTTCATTGTGCCATGCTGTTCATTGACCGGACCCCGTAATGAGCACCCCCAGATCCTTCTCCTCCTCTGTCTCAGCTAGCTACACTCCCCCCAGCTGGTAAGTCCTCCTTGGGTTTTTCACCCCAAAATGTAGCACCTTGCACTTTTTGGCACTGAACCCCAGTTGCCAGGTGTGCAACCAGTTTTGCTAGATCATCCTGCAAACCCTGCCATCCCACTTGGTCGTCCACCACTATTCCCATCTTGGTGTCATCAGCAAACAGACTGGTCTTGCTCTTGATGCCCAGTGATATGTCTGCAATGAATATCCCAAACAACACTTGTCCCAACACCGAGCCCTGCAGAACACTGCTCGTCACTACCCCTGGAGATGAGAGCTCCCCACCCAGCACCACCCTCTGTTGCCTTCCCTGATGCCAGTTCCCTACCCATCTCACCAGCATTGCACATGCTCCAGTACCTTCTTACTTACTTCCCAGCCTCACATGTGGCACAGAGTCGAATGCCTTACTGAAGTCCAGGTACAGGACATCCACTGCATGGCCCCCATCCAACTGCCTAGTTCCCCAGTCACAGAACTCCACCAGGGTGGTTTGGCAGGATCTGCCACTTATGAAGCCACGCTGTCTGCTGTCCTGTAGCCCTTTGGCCTCCAGAAGGGACACCAGCCTCTCCTTCAAAAGAGTCTCCATCTGCTTACCCACGATGGACGTGAGGCTCACTGGTCTGTAGTTCCCCGGTTCATCCTTGGGGCCGCTCTTGTGGAGGGGCACCACATGAGCCATCTCCAATCCTGAGGTACATACCCAGAGTGTAGTGGGGCACTGTACATGTCTGTCAAAGGTCCTGGCAGGACCTCTGCCAGCTCCTTCAGTATCCTGGGGTGGATGCCATCTGGGCCTAGTGCCTTGTCCACCCCCAGTGCCCTCAAACCCTCCAGAACCCTGCCCCCCATGTTTCCTCATTTGTCACCTCCTCCCCCTCTGTTCCTGCCCTTCCTCCCCCCTTGGTTATCACCCCCTTCTTCTTAGTAAATACTGAGCCAGAATGTCGTTTAGATGCCTCTGCCTTATCACCCCTGCTTCCACCCACCTCCCTCCTTCCTAATCCTTACGATATGGTCCTTACAGATCCTTTTCTCCATGACATACCTGAAGAGGTCCTTCTCCCCCATCTTAATGCCCTGCGCCAGCCTGAGCTCCTTAGATACCTTAGCTGCCCTTACTGCCCATGTCACCTCCTTCAATCCCTTACGGTACTCCCTCCCTGTCATCCACCCTCTGTTTTTCTGTACCTCCTAAAAGGCAGCTCTTTTCCTCCTTACCTCTTCCATGACCTCACTGCTCCCCCAGCTAGGTTTCTTTGCCCTAGCCTTCTTGCTCTGGGCCTTGCTGCAGGTTCTGGTTGCCTCCACTGTTCCCAGCTTTATGAGCTCCCACCTCTGGTTAGTGCCCACACTAGGTTGAATTCTGGCCTGGTACCCTTTTACCACTTCCCCCGTCCTCCCAAAGTCATCCCTTCTAAAGAACGATACAGTGGCAACACCACCTCCCACCTCCTGCTGGAGATACCCCTCCCAATGCATCCCAGCACTGTACTAGACCTATCCACTACTATGTCACACTGTCCTGCCACTTTGATGTAATCAGATTAGATAACTCCAAGGTCCCACTCCTGCTTACTGACTGACAGTACCTCCTCATCCTATACTCAGTTCCAGGGTTCCTATGCCCTAGGTACATCATTTTAAACTCTTTGGTGCTATACCCAAAACAGCCATGTTTTTGACCACTCCTCGAGTTTCCCAAGAGCCCTCTGTATTCTTTTCACCTCTCCTGACTGTCCACCCTATTACAGATTTTATCATCTGCAAAAAGGCATACCGTCCCTTTCAGTTCATCTACACTGTCACTTATGAAGATACTGAAGAAGACTAGTTGCAGTACTGAGGCCTGCAGAACCCAGCTTGTCACGTTTCCATCCTCAGAGTGAGTGCAGTTAACCACCAGCCTCTGTCTCTAATTGGTAACCAATTTCTAACCCAATTCACCACTCTGGATCCCACCTCTATGCTGCTCAATTTCTTAATCGGTCTCCTGTGTGGCACAGTGACAAAGGCCTTGCTAAAGTGCAAATAGGCCACATCCACTGCGCTCCCGTCCTTATTTCCCTGGTCACTCAGTCAAAGAAATGAATCAGGGTGGTCTGGCATGATCTCCCCTGTGAATCCGTGCTGCTTTTGGTCTTGTAGCCCATTTGATTCACGATACTGCAACAATCTTTCCTTTAACAGTGTTTCCATTAATATATGTCAAAGGATGCGAGGAGACAGAAAATATTGAAATTGTTTGTTTTTTTATACAGCCCTCCAAACCAAACACCTACTGTAAATCCTTACTCCCAGGGCAAGGCAGCAGAGGTATGCAAATCCTTGTGGAAGGCAGGCTGAGAAGGCTTCGCCAGCACATACTGCATGCTGTCTTCTAAACAGGCTTGAACACTTGATCAAGTACAGACTGAGCATCATAAATGGATTTGGTATTCAAATGAGAGCTATTGCCAAGGAAGATCACAATGTTTCTGGCTCTGTTTTTCAAGCTAAGGGGAGAGCCGAAAGACTCCCTAGACAGCAGTGGGTAACCTGAAAATGCTCTCCTCTGCCCCCACCCCCAAACAAGGAGTTCTAATTCAGAGACACTATATTGAAGAAAATTAGTTTTCATTGAGCGTATATGAGGCTGAGGCAGCCAGACATAATAGATATTGAGCTGTCTGAAGCCTTGAAAGAGAAGTAGTGCCCCCGGCCCAGGGATTCTTGCCAAGCATGAACTAAGACCACGCAGCAAAGGGGAAAAAAAGGGCAAGCCCCGGTTTTGGGGAAGTACGTATGGCATGGTGGTTTAGAAACATAGAAACATAGAAGTTGACGGCAGATAAGGACCGCAAGGCCCATCCAGTCCGCCCATTTCTTTTTCTACCTTATAAATGTGCCATCGGCCTTTGCTCTGTCAGTGGCCTATCTATTCATAGTCATTTGTATTGCTCCCTTATGCCTGTTCCATGCCTGTTTGAAGCCCTGCACTGTATTCATAGCCACCACTTCTTGTGGTAAGCCATTCCATGCATCCACCACCCTTTCTGTGAAAGAATTTCACATTCCCCTTAATCGCCCCCTCTAATCTCATGCTGTGTCCTCTTGTCCTCCTATTTTTCTTATTTAAACATGTTAGACTCTTTCACCTTGTTAATGCCCTTAAGGTGTTTGAATGCCTCGATCATATCACCTCTCTCCCTTCTTTGCTCAAGGGTATACATATTGAGCTCCATTAATCTGTCCTCATATGTCTTCTTGATGCAGTCCCCGCGCCATTTTGCTGCCCTTCTCTGACTGCCTCACTTGGTTAATGTCCTTGTGAAGGTGTGGCCTCCAATACTGCACGCAGTACTCCAGATGGGGCCTAACCAGTGTCTTTAAAGAGGATTATTACTCCTCACGACTTGTGATACCCCTACTAATGCACCCTAACACCCCCTAGCCTCACCTACTGCTTTAGAGGTCTGTTTGATGATTTCAGGTCATCAGTGATGATGATGCCCAAGTCTCTTTCTTCCTTTGTGACTGCTAGCAACTCCCCTCCCAGCCTATAGGTGGCTTCAGGGTTTCTCTTACCTATGTGCATGATTTTGCACTTCTTTGCATTAAATCCCAGTTGCCACTCTTCTGACCATTTTGCTAGTTTATCCAGATCTCTTCTCATTCTGCCCACCCCAACTGGATCATCTACTCTGTTGCAGATCTTGGTGTCATCTGCAAACAGACAAGCCTTACCCTCTAGTCCATCTGCAAGGTCACTAATGAAGATGTTGAAGAGGACTGGCCCCAGAACTGATCCCTGAGGTACCCCACTTGTGACTTGCATCTCTTCTGACTGTATATCATTTACCACCACTCTCTGTTTTCTGCCCGTCAACCAGTTTGCCACCCAGTTGACCAACTTCTGACCCACCCCGAGCCTACCCAGCTTATTTATCAATCTTCTATGTGCAACAGTGTCAAAGCTTTGCTGAAGTCAAGGTAGGCAACATCAACTGCTCCCCCTTGGTCCACCACTCTGGTTACCCAGTCAAAGAAATCTATGAGATTAGTTTGACAGGACCTTCCTTTTGTAAACCCATGCTGTCTTGGATCCTGTGCCCTATGGATTCCAGGTGTTGCACTATCCTTTCCTTAAGGAGTGCCTCCATAATCTTGCCCACTACTGAGGTAAGACTGACTGGTCTGTAGTTCCCGCCTCCTCCCTGCTACCACTCTTGTGGAGCGGGATCACATGAGCCCTCTCCAGTCTTCTGGGACCTCTCCTGTGCTCAGAGACTCACTAAACAGTTCTGCTAATGGCTCTGCTAGTTCCACCTTTAGCTCCTTAAGTACCCTGGGATGTATGCCATCAGGTCCCATTGCCTTATCCACCCTGAGCTTAGCAAGCTCTTGTAGGACCCTTTCTTTTGTGAAGGGAGTAGTGCTCACCTCCCTCCCCCCTGTGTCCATGATGCTAAGCTGTGGGCCCTGCCCTACCTTCTCTTCAGTAAATACTAAGCAAAAGTATCTAATTAGGATAGATGCCTTTACAGGGTCCTTCTCCTCACATGCTTTTGGGGTTTTGGGGCTCTGAGCTGCAAACCTAAGTTTTAATCCCACAGCCTCCATTTGCATACTGTGTGACCCTGAGCAAGTCACTTAACTTCCTTGTGCTCCCAGGTCTCACCTGCAATCAAGCTTCAGCTTAAACAATTTCCCCTTCCCTATACTATTTAGGAAGAAGTTTGTAAGCCCACCACCAATGACACAAACAAAGCAGACAGGTGTGAAACTGGGCGGGTGGGGGTGGGAGGTAGTACCTAAAGCGACAGAAGCAAGCCAAGTAGACTACTATAGACAGTGATACTTAAAGCAGCACAAAGGTCAAATCCCACCAGGAAGGAGAGAACAACCCCAATTGCTGGGCAGCAGTAACTGACTGAGTAGGCAAAAAGGACAATCTCTTTGGTATGTTACCTAAATGAAAGCCTACGTGGAGCTTGTTAGGGATAATAAAGTATGTGCTTAAGAGACATATTTCTCAACTACAAGTCTACTTGGAAAGGTGAGATGGAGATCAGGTCACTCGTGATTTCTTGTATGGAATGGAAGAACCTACACTACTGAAAATTCAGATTATCTTAAGGATTTAATCTATCCCTTTATTGTCGCTGAACTGAGCATTCAGTGTAACAAGGGGGCAATAATATATGTTTTTAGAGATTCTAATGCCTTAAGATGCTCCACATTATGTTTCGATTAAGGATCTGAACTGGCGAATCTATCTGGGCCAAACCAAAAGGCTGAGAAAAGGTAGAATTAACCACTGCCTTTTCCATTTCATGGCAACCTGTTCTAAATTAACACATGGGAGAAGAATGCTTACTTTGCAAAATGTATGCTAAAATATCACTGTCGATTTTATTTGCTCATCTGAATGGGAATCTCTAAGGCCCTCTGAATGTATGGCTTATATCATGGGACTATTCGGCCTTGACTCATCACACAATGAGAATGGATCCTCATTACACCAGACAGTGACCCTATAAATTACAAACATTTTAGAAATTGATGCATAGATATTATTAAGACGCAAAGGCCAATGGGTACAGTGGGAAGCTCCCAGGTCAACATTTAGGTGAAAGATTAATTACTGGCAAATCAGATTCTTCAACAAAGTCAATTTCTAGATACATCTGGCTTACACATTACTGATATGGACCAGCTCTTTAAAGGAATGCCTTGTATCCAGAACCAAAATATTGCCGATGTCCTTATGGGTATACAGCCATCTTTGGAATTTGAATCTGGCCTAACAAACAATAGGAACTGACCTTGTAAAGGTAACCTACTAAACATACGACTAATCGATAAGTGTATGTTGATGTCATCCACAAAGAGGCAAACCTTCCCTTCCAGCTCCTCTGCAATGTCATCTATAAAGATGTTAAAAAGAACCACCTTCTGTACTGACCACTAAGGCACTCCATTGGTCACCCTTCCCTTCCCTGGATTGAGCTCCATTTACCACCAGCCTCTGCTGCCTATCTCCCAACCAAATTTCCTACCCAGTTTACCACCTCAGACCCCACTCCTAAGCTACCCAGCTTGCTTACCAGTCTCCTGTGTGGAGCAGTGTTGAAAGCTTTATTGCAAATTAGATAGGCCACATCCACCGCTCCACCCCGATCAAATTCATTGACACCCAGTCAAAGAAATCTATCATACGAACATATGAAACTGCCTGCAGATACAGGCCATACAGTCTATCAAGTCTGCTCGATTGTGCAGCTAGCAATCCCTTAAACTGCAGCTGTCCCTCCCTCCATACACACCCTCCCTTGCGGTGACCCACCCCCTTCATTTTATCCCCCCCTTGAAAGTTGCCCACCATCTTACAGGGCATCACCTCCTCGGGCAGCGCATTCCACTTAGACACCATCCTTTCCATGAAGTAGTGCCTCCTAATTTCTCTCCTGAATCTCCTTCCCTCCAACCTCAGCCCATGTCTCCTCGTGTCCTTCCCTCTCCTCAACTTAGAAGTCCCCTCTGTACCAGCCTTGTTTATACCATTCATGTTTTTAAAGGTCTCAATCCTAGCCCCCCATTCCTCCTCTCCTTCAGGGGATAAATATTCAGCTCCCTCAGCCCCCCTCCCCCCCCCCGTAGGGTTTGTCCTCCAATCCCCAAATCATCTTTGTTGTTCTGCAACAAATCATATCATATAAATGTATCAGATGCTTTTGACATGACCTCCCATGTGAATCCATGATGCCTTTGGTCATGTAACCAGTTGGATTCAAGATAGTCCACAAGCCTTTATTTCAGAAGTGTTTCTATTAACTTTCCCACTACCAATGTCAGGCTGTCTGGCCTATAACTGCCAGCCTCCTCCCTGCTACCACTTCTGTGACATGGGGCTACACCTGTTCTCCTCCAGTCCTCTGGAACCACCCCGGTTTTCAACGAACTGTTATACAGGACTTTCAGAGGTGCAACCAGTACCTCCCTCAGCTCCCTCAACACTCCTGGATGCACCCCATCTGGCCCTATTGCTTTGTCCACTTTCAGATTAGCGAGTCCATTCAGGACTCTCTCCTCCGAGAAAGGACTAGTGCCCACCTCCCCTCCTCAAAGCTCCTGTTACTTCTTTGTGTCCCTCCCCTGACCATTCTTCTGTGAACACTGAGCAGAAATGTTCAAGATGTCTAGCTTTTGGAGACCTCTTCTACGCAAGGACTTAGACAGGATGGAAGCAGTCCAGAGGAGGGCAACTAAAATGATGCAGGGTCTGCAGCAGAAACCATATGAAGAGAGACAGAGAGCTTAATATGTATACTCTTGATGAAAGGAGGGACGGGGGACATGATAGAAACGTTCAAGTACCTCAAGGGAATCAACAAAGTCCAGGAGGGTAGCATCTTTCAGAAAAAGAGATGTGTAAGAACAAGGGGGCACAATTTAAAGATAGAGGGGGGACTGCTCAGGGGTAATGTGAGGAAATTTTTTCACAGAGAGAGTGGTGGATACATGGATCAACCTTCCTGAGGCGGTCGTTTGGTCTAAAACAGTGAGGGAATTCAAACATGCATGGAACAGACACAAGGCAATTATAGTGGGGGGTTGCAGGAAGTAGGCTGTTGGCTAGCTAGGATCTGCAGCTTATCCAGTAGGTAGGGAAATGGGCAGACTGGGTGGGCCAAGTGGTCCTTATCTGCCGTCAAAGTCTATGTTTCTTTTCCTGACCCTCCTCTGCACAGTTCTCCCCTTTCCCTTTTTAATCTTACAATTCCTCCCTTGGTCTTCCTCTTTTCATTTACAGACCTAAACAATGTCTTGTCCCTTTCTTTACTGTCGGGGCTTTCTCTCTTTAGTTTGTGCCTTTGCAGACCTCTGCTTAATGCCTCATCTGAAGGATGGCACTTCCAACTGTGCAGCTTCCTGCTATTGCAGCACTGTCACTTAAGCAGTAAGGCACGACAGGGGTATGCATTATTGTAGGATAAAGACACCAGAGGAAGTGAAGCAAGATGTAGTGCAGAGTGCCTTACGCAACCCAGACATGCCTTTATCCACACCCTACAATGCCTTATTGGGACTTTAAAAATGGTTCCTCTGAATGCTATTTTAAATACTGAGTAGTGAGGCAGAAAGTTAAATATTTCTGACCTGTGCTGTTGTGTAGGAATAACAAACGGGCATGTGATCAGCTCCAACCAATCCCAGGTCTTGGTTTCTCCTACTCATTTCATAATGTTGAGTATTATCCCAAGCAGCTGGTGCGGGACTTGAGTTCTCAACCATTCAATCTCCATGGTCCAACATGGCTTAAATGACCCGCCAACTCTGGCATTGCTTAGAGATTCTTTCTTTTGTGAAGTAACATGATACTATGCACTAATATAGATTATTGTTCCTGGAATTTATGGCAAAATGCAAGGCAGCTACACAAATAGCAACACAAAGGCCTTTGAGGCAATGTTAAGAGTCCTGATACAATCCATTCTAAAGTCGATCGGGGGGGGGGTCCTCTTGATATTCCAGACGTAACCTGCAGAGCCTGCTTGGCTGGGTCCCCTCTGACTTGCACAGTTGGATTTTGTTTGAAGCCCTCATAAAAGTATGCTGCTGTTTTTGTTTCAGGTAAAGGAACAAAAAGGCTCTTCTCTGATTTCAAGGGGAGTGGAAGCGTATCCTAATGCCTATCAGGACAAAAAAGCTTTTTATGTACTACCACTGTTGCCATGGATACCAGTGTTTTTGAGGTTACAAGAGCCATATACTTCTAATCTGGAACAAACAGGTCTCAAGCATGGTGCATTACACAGCACAGCACAAAATGTATTTAATCATAATAATAATTTTATTCATGGCACAACGGAAAGGCAACTGAGTCAGGGACTCTTCAATAAAGGTTTCCAATTGATTTCCAGTCTTGTACTCCTCTGCCAGATGCCCATCAGGTTGTTTCTTTTCCTGTTATCTACCAGTCACAATGACCCCTGTCCCCACATTTCTCCATGGCAGGGCTGTTAGGAGGGCATGGTAGAAGATGGATCCTGGCACATCAGTGTCTCCCTACATAAGCAACAGGTTCTTTTCCTGACATATAGGCATTCAGAGTAAATTCCCTTCTACTCTTGTCCTTGCCTGGGTTGGGGGTTGAATCAAGACTTTGTGGAGGATATAGGCACCAGATGGCAAGCAGTACCTCGGCCTGAAATGTTCCTTGAGAGCTCCAGAGGAGGAACTGGACTGGAGTAATGATGGGAGCATAAACAGTAAGTATAAAAAAAAGCAAACTGTGGGGCATTCCCAAAAGCCCAGTGTGCAGGTTACCCAGGATCAGAAGCAGACTTGGCTCATCAGTGTCAGGAGTAGGTTAGGGCTGAGTGCAGCTGCTTATGGCCATTCGTCTTAGCTCTGAAGGGTCCTGTTGTGGGTTCTGATTCTACAGTGACCCCTACAGAAGGGCCACAGAGCTGGTGCCATCAAAGAAATGTGCTGTGAGTGCTCACATTGAGTGGAAGAAGGTGGGCTAAAAGAGAGAAAAACCACACTGCCATTGGGATAATGGCCAGCAGGACTTTCAGGCACTGCACTACGGACCCCCACCAGTGAGACAGGGTTAGCAGCAGATGTATGGGTACCAGATTTTGGGATGCCAAAAAGAGGACACTTAGTCCTTCACCCGAAGAGCCCTTGTGCCAGACCCCAAGTAAATAGGTTTAAAGTCCCCACCACCATCACAGCTCATTTACAAGGAGATTCTAGGTAGGAGACAGTAAAAAATTATAAACACAATAATAATAATACAAGAGGATAGAGAAGGTACATGAAGAATATTTGGCAGCTGGAAAAGAGGTCATGTCCTCAAAAAAGAGGACATCTGGTAACCCTAAGCGGATGGGATTTGGAGCATTGCTGGGGTTGGGGGTATGCCTTCAGGCCAAACAACTGTGCAGATGGCAGCAGAAAGAAAAAGCTGAATTAATTAAAAAAAAAAAAAAAACACTGTGAAGGGATGACCTGATGTCCCAACACATGGGCGACTTGGGTTCAGGAGTCAGCCTGAGTCTCTCGAGTCTTGTAGCCCAAGAGCTGGGGGATGCCGCCAGCGGGAGTGCTTCATGGCTGGGGAGGGACTGAATCCAAAGTGCAAACAAGTTCTGGGTGGGTTCCTTTCATCTTGTATAAAAAGAATGTGTACTGCCAGCCCGCCAGCACAACGGCAAGGCATCCACTTGCAGCGCCGACATCCCGGGTTCGGTGACAGACTCAGTAGTCAGATGGCTGGCCTGGGGGAGAAGGACTGAGCATCCCAGGGACTGCTCTCCTTCTCCAGGGGGAGGTGGGTAAGTGTGTCCGAGCCACGTGGACCCCTAGCGGAGGCTGGGGTACTGTTTCTGTCAGCGCCTCATGCTATGGGGGCTGGGACAGGCGCTGGCATCATTGCATGTCCTCTGCGATCTCCAGCATCTCAAAAAAATAAATAAATAAATAAAAACATTTCCAGGCCTGTTCATGATGGTCCCCACCTCCGCCACTGCTCCTACTGTGACTAATACCCACCAGGGGTTCCTGCTTCCATGGCCCCATCCTGCGGGGGCAAGCCAGGGCTATGAAACTGTGCTCTTTGGGGAGGGGGCACCTGCCCGGCAGCCCCACCCAGGGGTAAGCCTGGGTATGGGGTGGGTAGCGGGTGGGGGGTAGGTACCTTCAAAGAGGGGGAGGGAGCCCGAGACAAAAGAAGTATGTGTGCTGTAGGAGCTGGTAATGTGAAATCCACACAGCAAACAGTATTTAAACCCACTACTGAGTCCACAATTAATAGTTCCAGTAGCTTATTAACCATCCATCCATTAAGCAGAGAGCCCCCAAGCCATGCCCAATGTTTTGCCCTGCTGACGGGTTCACCAAGGAGAGGATCTGCCTTAGAATCGTAAAAATTTAACAGCACAATTTCAAATAATCCATTGTCAGGTCAATAGGCCCCTACCACACTAGCTTACGTGGATGATACCTGTGTACTGTTCCAAGATGCTGCCTCAGAATCAGCTGTGTAGTACATTTTAGCTGGCTACGATGCAGTGGCTGGGGCTAAAAATATGACAAAAGTCTTGGTATCCGGATTGGTACAAATCAGTGACAGGGAACTCAGACCTTGTAGCATCACCAATCTTGCCCAGGCCCCGTTAATATATTGGGGGTACATTTTGGGTCACTATCAGATGCAGAGCACAACTGGGACTTTGTACTTACCTCTGCCCTTACAGTAAGTGGCCCAACGGAAATCTAAAAGTGTGTCCAGAAAGAAACATGTTTTTTACCAGAGGACTGGAAAAAGGCCACTATAGTGCCCCTACACAAAAGTAGCAGCAAGGAAGAGGCAGGAAACTACCAACCTGTCAGCCTCACCTTCATCACAGAAAAAATCATGGAGTCTATACTTAAGGAATGAATAGTGGCATACCTGGAAGCCAGCCGGAAGCTGGACCCTAAACAACATGGTTTCTCATCTGGACGATACTGCCAAAACATGGTGGAATTCTTTGACTGGGTAACTAGAGTAGTAGACCAGGGCGGAGTCGTAGATGTAATATACCTAGACTTCAGTAAGGCCTTCAACTCTGACCCACACAGAAGGCTCATCAACAAACTGGAGAACACAGGTATAGGAAGTAAGATTGTAAACTGGGTGAGAAACTGGCTACAGGGGTGGACCCAGAATGTTCTAGTAAATGGCACTCTATCACAGGAAGGGAACGTAACTAGTGGGGTCCCGCAAGGGTCAGTGCTGGGACCAATACTTTTCAATATATTCATCAGTGACATCGCAGATGGATTGGAGGGAAAGGTATGCCCGTTTGAAGATGACACTGAATTCTGAAACAGGGTGGATATGCAGGAAGGGACGAAAATGTTGGAGTCGGACCTAAAGAAACTGGAAGAATGGTTCAAGACTTGGCAGTTTAAGTTCAACACCAAAATGACGCAAACTCATGCACCGGGGAAACAGAAACCCAGGGACAAAAATACTCATTGAGGGGGTGAAACATTAACCATAACAAACCTTGAAAGAGATCTTGGAATCATGGTATCAAACTATCTGAAGGTGGGAATGCAATGTGAAAAGGCAGCACAAAAAGCCAGCAGCATCCTAGGATGCATAGGCAGGGGTATTACAAGCAGAAAGTAAAGAGTTGATAATCCCATTGTATAGGTCTCTGGTGAGGCCTCATCTGGAATGCTGTATCCAGTTCTGGAGACCACACCTTAAAAAGGACATACACCGACTAGACTCAGTGCAAAGGAGAGCTACAAAGATGGTCCAAGACCTCCACCATGAACCCTATGAGACCAGACTTCGGCAATTATACTTGTACTCCTTGAAACAAAAGACAGACGGGGAGACATGATAGAGACCTTTAAATACCTCAAGGGAATCAACTCAGCACAGAAACAGAGTCTCTTCACTGAGAATGGAGAGGCACGCAGCAGAGGGCACAGCAGACATTTGGTAGGGGGTAAATTCCGGAGCAATGTCAGAAAGTAGTTCTTCACAGAAAGTGCTGTGGAACCTTGGAACAGACTACCACAGGAGGTGGTGGACGCAAAGACAGGGAATTCAAACTATCCTGGGATAAGCACTGTGGGATACTAAAACAAGGAAATATATCCGGGGGTTAGTCAACAAACATGGGCAGACTAGATGGATCAAGCGATCCCCATCTGCAGTCACATGTTCTTATGTTTTATTAAAAACTTGAATATTACCCTTATTCTTCCATTTAGCTATTGTCCTTTCACCCCCCGCCTCCACAAAAGCAAAACTGTGTTATATTTTCTTTCAGGGCCTCTGGAGGAGTCACTGAAATCCCTTACAAACAGATATTACTAATCTGGATTATTCTCAGGGAAGGAGTAAAAATGTTTAATCCGTTGGTTTTTCTACACTGCATTTTTATTTCTGCTAATTTCTATCCCCTTTTGGCAAATAAAATAAATCTTTGGACTGATGTAGTGTTACTGTATGTTTTTTTCCTTTATAAAGGCTAAATGGGATTGAGGACCATTTAGACTACCCTCTCTTCTGGGGACAACTTGGTTGACTAAGCATTCTTTGCCCAGTACCAAAAAAGAAAAGGCAGTGGTGAATCACTCTTGTCCATACTGTTATCAAACTAAGGAAACTAGTGTATCAATTTATTGTACAGGAGCATTTTTTTTTTTTTTAGTTTGATATGCTTTTTCCACCCCTCCACAACCGGCCCCCATCACTACAACTGCCTGCCCAGCCCTGTCACCTGCCATACCCGGGACTTATCTGCACCTCGCCATGTTCCCCCATGGATACCCCTTGTTGGAAGGGCTGGCCCCATAAACCCTTGGCAGAGTGGAAGCTCCGGTGAGCAAGGCGTAGAGCACAGTCAGTAGTGCGGAGCCTGCAACGAGTGGCAAACGGCATCCTGCAGTAACTGAGGGAATGTTCTGCGTTTTTCTGTCCCTCTTCTAACATCAGGAGGCCTTGCTGATACCCAAGCATCACGCCATCATTGTTCCCCTCCCTAGCTCCATGGCTCCAGCTGCCCCTCCACTTGGGGTCACCCTGGTGGTGGTGTTGCAATGGAGGCCATTCATCCTCCCTCCTCAGAGAATGTGAGCGCCCCCTGGATGGTCCGCTGTCCTCTCCCCAGCCGACCCAATGACCTAGCCTTGCTCCTGAACCTGGGTCGTCGGCATCACGAGTATTAATGCTACCACCGCACCGGTGGGCCAGCTATACAGGAGCTTTTTTCACCTCCCCCATGCAATTACCTTTGTGCCCCTCTGCTAAAGAATCTGAGGCCTTCCTGCAGCTAACTGACAAATGGTAGCTGATAGAACTGTGGGACCAAACGTGGCTGGCCGTTCATGGTAAAATAAGTGTACAAAATGCTATGAAACATAAGGCATTTGATGAAAGGATGTGTCCCAGGCCCACTTGCTCTAACACTGTTGAAATGCAGTTTCACTTTCTTTTGGATTGATTATCCTCCCTTGCAAGAATTCTGCACACATTTAGGAACGATTTGGCCTTTACTGAGGAATGTCCAGGTATTCTTCGAAATGATAGTCTTTGGATTATACTCCCCATCTCTTTCTGCAGTACGTCACAGTACTTTAAGGGGTTTTTTTTTTTGGTGGTGGGGGGGGGGTTGTAAATATTATGTACGGCAGGCAAGATGAGCCTGGACAGTTCAGCAAAAAGTATGACCACTGGGGAGGTAGTATCTTTAGAGATTAATGCATTGCTGAGAATTTATTCCAAGGAATGTCTTTGCTGGACGGCCCAGTGGTGTAGAGGGCTGAGGCGCTGGCACCTTACGTCTTACCATGCTGGTGACCTGGGTTCGGGAGCGAACTCAGGTTGCCAGGGGTCGACCAGGGGAGAGACAATAGAGTATCCGACGGACAGCTCTCCTCTCTCCGGGAGGGGTGGGTTGTGGATCCCCCGCAGCAGCGACACCACGCAGAAGCGTGCTGTCCAACAGCTAGGGCCACATAAGGCACTGGTACAGGTGACGATGGATGTCTGCGGGATGAGTGCAGGAGCGCGTTCGTGCCTGCGCTGGATGTCATTGCACATCCACACCTCTGGGAGGAAATACGTAAAAGAGACAAACACCCCTATCACTGGAAGGAAGACGTTACTTCCGCCACCACGCCTACACTGCATCCTCCTCCTCTCAGAGTCCTGATCACCTCCCTCCCTCCTTCACCCTCACCCGCTTTGGCACTAGATAGATGGAAGATCGCCGCAGCGCAGAAGGTGACCCTGCCTCAGGGGGAAGATCAAGGGGTGCCAGGTAGGTGTGCCACGGGTGGGTTGGAGGAACATGATCTCTGGTAGAGGGGATCACAGCAGGGTGGGATACGGTGGGGTGACCGATGGGGCCCCTGCGAGAGGTGACAGGAGGGAAATAAAATTGAAGAAAAAAAGAATGTCTTTGCCTTCCATCTCATGTACCAAGGGTAGTCTGGAACCATTCTGAGTGGATAAAACTGCTGCCATCCCTTGATGCACTTCTGTGGTTTGGCGTGCCTTCATTCTCTTCTTGTTTGTTCCTTTAGTGTTTTTAAATTTGGGTTTTACATGATTTTTTTTCAATTCACCTGGGTAAACTTCCTGATATACTAGGTTTCTGATGTTTTTGTTTTGTTGTAGTATTTTTTATAGTATGGTTTCTGATTTGTAATTATTTGTAATAAAATTCTCCTGCTCTTCTTGTTGGATAACCTCATTTTGATTTTGTACAAGGTGTAGGGGATATTAAGAATTGCTATATTTTTTGTTTTGTATTTCCTTTGCTTCTGATTTTTAATAAAAAAAATTCCCCCACTATTCATCAATAAGTACCATGGGATTTTTTGCTTCTATCTGAACATTGACCAGAGATGAACAGAAGGGTCTTCGGCTTAACGTCTCATCTGAACGATGGCACTCAATTTGTGCAGTGCCCCCCTTGTACTGCATTACAGTGTCATTTATGAGAATTACCACAAGTACCTGACGTGGGGCTAAAACCTACCATGACCATCTGATCTTCCAGCAACAGAGGTGAGTCTGCTACCTGCTGAGCCACAGACACTATAAGACACTGAATGGCTGCACGTGGCTGTAGCTGGGTACGCGGGTTCACAGAATTGCCACCACTTGGAAGAGCAGGAGGAGGTTAAAGGACCAGGATACCCTATTGGTGACAGTGGCTATGGAACACAAAACTGATATTTAATAACACAATAACTAGTTAAATAGGAAGGGAAAACCTGTAAGGGACAGAAATGAAAATGATAAAAGTATCTTGTCTATCTATAGCTTAGGCAAAGGCTGGCTGGCAGGATAATAGGAATCTCTTGAGGGAAAGGGGAAATTGTTTAACTAGGAAAGGCACACTAAGTCGGAGCTTGTTTCCCAGTATGACCTGGGAGCACAAGGAAGTTAAGTGACTTGCTCCGGGTCACACAGTATGCAGCTCAATGCCTTTAAAAAGGGAACTGTCAGCAATCTGGTCCACTGTATATGTGTTAGAAAGTCCCGCCTTAATTGACTTTGCCAGTGTGCACTGAATGGCAGTGTGATGGTCACCCCCAGAAATTTAATTTAGGTCTATTTAAGTTTCACCTCCATTTTCTGAGCTTGACTGACAGCCCAACACCCAAAGTGACGTCACTGACAATCTTCATTGATTGTAGTTCTTTGAATTCATTTGCACTCGCACAGTTACCTTTGCTAGGCTCTTGGATTTTTACTTGCATTAGCCTACCAGCTGCTCCTCCACTATTAAAAACAGGTGAGGGGCATATTATCACCATAACCTTTGATTTGTTACTTGCATACTTTGTACATCTCTAAGTGCTCTGTGCACCGCATCTGCAGGAACAGTTGTGTGGTCGGGATCCTCTGTGTGTGCCACAGTGTGCATTCCAAATAATTTGCACCCCTCAAGCTGTCTAAGTAGAACTGGGAAATTACAACTAAATACTCTGTGCCAAAAGGGCCCTACACTGGGGCAGATGAGAGCGAAAACCCATCCACCGTCTGCCGCATCACCCTGGTGTGCCAATATGCCCCACACGGGGAAGAGAGTTTTTTTTTTTTTTATGATGCCGGTAGACCAGGCTGCTTACTCTGAACATCATGCACGAATGCCAGTAGAATGATTTTACGAACAGACGAAATTTGCCAGCAGATAAAGGCCTAGAGGTCTATCAAGTCTGCTCGAATGTGCAGCTAGCACCCCTTATTCTGCAGCTGCCCCTGCCTTCCACCCTTCGCCTTCACTGACCCTCTCCCTTGTCCTGTCCCATCCCCTTTTGAAGCAGTTCACTGTTCTACTGGATGCCTCTTCTGGAGGTAATGCATTCCACCCAGCCACCACCCTCTCTGTAAAAAAGTGTCTCCTCATCTCCCTCCTGAACCTTCCTCCCTCCAGTCTCATATCATGGCCCCTGGTGTCCCCCCCCACTTACTTTGAACAGCCCCTCTGTACCTGTCTTGTTTATTTCTTTCATGTACTTAAAGGTTTCAATCATGTCTCCCGTCCCTCCTTTCCTCCAGTGAGTACATGTTCAACTCCCTCAGCCTCCTCTCGTATGATAAGTCCCCCAGCCCCTTGATCATCTTTGCCGCCCTGCACTGCACCCCTTACAGAAACTTAATGTCCCTCTTCAGATATGGGCACCAGTACTGCACGCAGTACTCCAGGTGTGGTCTAACTAATGACCTATACAGTGGTAGAATCACCTCCTCCCTCCTCGAGGATATACCCCATGCAATACAACCCAGCATTTTGTTGGCTTTGCAGCTGCCTTCCTACATTGTGCCAAGTTGTTCTTTGACCCTGTAATGAGCACTCCCAGATCCTTCTCCTCCTCTGTCTGGGCTAGCTGCACTCCCCCCCAGCTGGTAACTCCTCCTTGGGTTCTTCATCCCAAAATGCAGCACCTTGCACTTTTTGGCATTAAACCCCAGTTGCTAGGTGTCTGACCAGGTTTCAAGCTTTGCCAGACCATCCTG
Source organism: Neoceratodus forsteri (assembly GCA_016271365.2). Taxonomy (NCBI): domain Eukaryota; kingdom Metazoa; phylum Chordata; order Ceratodontiformes; family Ceratodontidae; genus Neoceratodus; species Neoceratodus forsteri. The sequence continues at coordinate 130,844,209 of CM057452.1, forward strand.
CAACCCCTGCCATCCTCCTAGGTCATCCACCACCGCGCCTACCTTGGTATCATCAGCAAACAGACTGATCTTGCTCTTGATGTCCAATGATATGTCTGCAATGAATATCCCAAACAACACTGGTCCCAACACCGAGCCCTGTGGAACACCGTTCGTCACTACCCTTGAGTGTGAGAGCTCCCCACCCACCACCACCCTCTGTTGCCTTCCCTGAAGCCAGTTCCCTACCCATCTCACCAGCTTTGCACCTGCCCTGTGCCTACTAACTTACTTCCCAGCCTTCCATGCGGCACCAAGTCGAATGCCTTACTGAAGTCCAGATACAGGACATCCACTGCATGGCCCCTGTCCAGTTGCCTAGTTACCCAGTCATAGAACTCCACCAGGTTGGTTTGGCAGGATCTGCCCGTATGAAGCCATGCTGTCTGCTGTCCTGTAGTACTTTGGTCTCTAGGAGGGCCACCAGCCTTTCCTTCAAGATAGTCTCCATTAGCCTACCCACGATGGATGTGAGGCTCACTGGTCTGTAGTTTCCCGGTTCATCCTTGGGGCCACTCTTGTGGAGGGGCACCACATGAGCCATCCTCCAGTCCTGAGGTACACACTCCGAATGTAATGAGGCATTAAGTAGGTCTGCCAAAGGTCCTGCAAGGACCTCTGCCAGCTCCTTCAGTATCCTGGGGTGGATGCCATCTGGGCCTGGCACCTTATTCACCCTCAGTGCCTTCAAACCCTCCCGAACTCTGCCCTCCATGATTTCCCCATCTGTCACCCCTTCCCCCCCGTTTCTGCCATATCTCCCCCCTTCGGTGTCACCCCCCTCTTCTCTTTAGTAAATACTGAGCAGAAGTACTCATGTAGTGCTTCTGCCTTATCACACCCTGCTTCCATCCAACCCCTCTCCTTCCTAATCCCTACTACATGGTCCTTACAGCTCCTTTCCTCCCTGATGTACCTAAAGAAGTCCTTCTCCCCCCCTCCCCTTAATGCCTTGTGCCAGTCTGAGTTCCATAGATGCCTTGGCTCCCCTTACTGCCCTTGTCACCTCCTTCGATTCCATCAAGTACTCCTCCCTGTCCTCTCCTCTCCTCTCCCTGTTTTCCAAATTTTCTCCAGAAAAATCTCCAAATTTTGCAAAATCTTTGATTATTGTGTTGGTTTGCTGTGAACTAACCACAAGCCACAGTCTGTACCAGCTTCACAGCTTGCCAGCTGTACTATGATTGCCCATGGCTTCCGTGTCTGAACACTGCGTTGATGTGCACAGCAAAGCAAATCAATAACCAAAGTTTGCGTAAAATAACTTTACTGGCATTTGTTCATGAAGTTCAGAGTAAGACTTTTATACGCTGCACAAGCTACCCTCCCTTGTACTGAGTTAGCCCCTAACAGCCTAGCTGTTTGCTTCGAGAATGAGATTCTTTCAGTCTCCACAGTCTGCACCCTGTGGAATGGTGGCTATGTATAATCGGGACATTGCCAAATAATTCCCGATACCATAAGAGCCAGAATATTTCTAACCAATGAGAATTTTTTCTGGGGTTTGTTTTATGTATGATCTGGGCGTTAATAGATTATGACTCTCTGAACAATTGTCATTATGCCTCCGAGGAAGGACTGGGTTGGTCTGAAAGCTTAGACATTGTTTTCTTTTTGTAATATCTATGTTGGGCTAGTAAAAGGTATCAAACCATTTGCTTCTGGATCTGTTCTTACAAGGACCAATATAGTAACTAATCTATTTCTGTACGACAATACCATAAGGGCACTTGTATTGAGTCCACACTGAATAGCCTAGCTGTTTCCAACAGGCATCTCCATCCCAACTTTTTGTGTGTGTTTTTTTTTTTTTGGGGGGGGGCCTTTTCTTCTCCCACTGGTGCACTCATGGATGGGACACTTTTCTTCTTACTGTGCCAGCAGCAACAATGTTGTCCCTAAATGCCTCTAGTGTGAAAACCCAGGCACCAAACCACAAAGCTGCGGGTGATGATTGGGAGCATAGAAATGTGGGGGGTGCGAGGACAGAACGCAACAAGTGAAAGGAACCACTGGTGAGTCGTGTAGGCATTGTACTCGACATAAACGGTGTATGTGAGACTGGAAGTGCAGCGAACAGCGATTCCTGCTGACACCAGCAACGCCGCTGAGTGAGGGGACGGTGGAGGCCCTCCATCCGCTTCCAATCATAAAGACAGTGTGAGCCAGCGAAAAACAGGGTACCTTGGAGACACACTGACATGGGCAAGGATGGAGAAAAACGTTTAAACGCTATCACTGTAAGGGAAAAATGTTAGTATTTAAATAATGGAGCCAGAGATAGTTGGTGACATCACTGGGAGGGCACGTCAATGCACATGGGCGAACATGAGGCTGAACAGACGGTGGAAATATACTGCGTGGTAAGTGAGAAAATGCAATTTAAAAAGTAACCTTAACTGCATGGGGAGTAGGGGACGGCTGAGGACATGCATAACCTGAATATACTGCAGCCATCAGATTAGCAAATTGATGACAATTCCCCTTTAACCACTTCACTATACTGCCTCTCTGCCTGAGAACGACTGCAGCTGCCCATCCCAGTAAGAAACCACAACCTTCAGCTGAACTTAACCCACGCCTGTGGTAGGACTTGAGAGTACACTAACAGAAGCAGTGCAGGAAGATGGAGAAGAGGTGATGCAAGACGTGTTACACTAGCTGTGGAAGTTCAGAGTTCTGGGTTGAGAGTTTTTGTTTCAGGTTTCAGAAAATATTTGTCTTGGAGAAACCACCATAGAGTAAAACAATATGAAAGGCTGAAGGGGAAGGGATCCCTCAGACGAAAGATGGCTATGAGTGCTCGTAGTATTAAGGGCAGGCAATCCATAAAAATAAGCAGTTGGAATGTAAGGGAGATTGGGGGACCTCAAATTAAAATGATTGAAAGTCCTAGCCCAGTTAAATGGAATAAAAAGAAGTGGATTATTTACAAGAAACACACCACACAGCGAGAGAGAGGGTCTGTGAAACTGTGCAGGAGATTGGAGGCCAAATAATTTTTCCTTTTTTATTTATTTTTGCTCAGTTTGAAATAAAACGTAAAACATTTACTCAGGATACTTGGCACCATGACAAGGAATAAAATCCCTGAAGACATTGTTTACATAAATAATCGTAGGATTCAAAGGCATGGTATCTGTGGTTACTCCATGAGGAGGCTTTCTCATAGAAACTACGTCTAACATTACAATAATAATCATCTGAAGTAGCAAAATGCCAGACAAATAAGGAAAGAGTAAAGTGCACAACTGAGTCTGTTGAATTTCCTGGGCAAAGCCACAATACAGGCCAAGCAATTTCTGGAAGTTTTTTTTTTTCACTCTTCACCAATGTGGTAACTAACGTGCAGAAAGCTAATAGAAAAATACATAATTACAGAATAAAGTTGTTTAAATCCCCCACCCTCACACACAGATATTTCCACAAATATGGCAACTGCCCTTAGCCCTCCAAACCTATCAACAAGGTTATAGATTGAGTAAGGCCTTGCTATATAGACCAGCAAGTACTAACACGTTGAAAACCTTCAACTAAAATGTTGGATGCATTGGGAAACAAAACAAAATCATTCAACTTAAAGTCTATAACCATACTGTAAACAGCAACCACCAGTGCCATATTAACTTACAGGACGCCCATAGGGTGGAAACTACAGGTGCCCCCCCATGAAACACGGCTCACTCAGTTCAGGGTATGGCAACAACACATTCACAGAAGAACAATTAGAATACTCACTTATGTTGCATTTTCTGTTTATTGTCATTTTAACAAAAAGTAACAGTAGACAACATCTCATGCAGGAACCACACATTTAAAACACATAATACTGCTGCATTATAGATGATTAATGGAAAAAACAAATTACTTTCCTATCCTGCAGTCTGGTGCCAGAGGAAATGGGGGATACCTATAAAATTCTGCGTTCTGTTCATCCCACCCATTTATTAAAAATTAAAATAAAAAAAAACAAAAACACTAAATACCATACCACTGAAGTTTTAAGCACAGCAGTTACTTCATTTCTGTATTTGAGGCACAACAACTGTTTTTCATGAAAGAGAATCAAAGGGCCCACAGTTTCATTTCCTCATTGGCTTGCATTGATTGCCCCAACATATTTCCTTCCACCCTGCCTGATCCAGTGAGTGACCCCACACCACTAGTAGTGTGCACTGTGCATGACTGACGGACTGAATAATGATGATCAATCAGAATGAAATGTCAGGTCATTCACATCAACAAAATCTCATATCCACCATCTCAGAGAACAAGCTGCAAGCAACACTGTTTGTTCTATACAACTCACTGAAGAAAAGTTATTTATCAGTTCATTGTTTTGATTGACTACTCATCAGTCTCACCGTTCGTCCACCCCTCTGTCGTCACCACCACACTGATATGACCGTCGACCGACACTGACCGACCCTGTCTGTCTGTCTGGTCTGGTGAGAGAAACCAGCCTAAGCCCAGGGAAGGGCAAGATTGAAGACCACTGTAGACAATAAACCGACTAGCACACTAGAACAGCTAATATTTTTCCTAGTCAAACTCTCTCTTGTTGGGAGCTGCAATACTGAACATAGGATTTGCAAGAAAGCGAGTTGTGCTCACAACAGAGGGTGGGGAACCTTTCAATTGTCCTTGGTTTGCAGCAGATATACTGCAGGTGGAGGCTGCTTCTAACTGAAAGGTGAAATAAGGAATTTACAATTGTCAGGAAAAGACAGTCTTGTTACAATTCTTAACATTTTCAGTGCAGGAAGATTTTAAACTCTGGGCGAAACATTTGTCACAAATCCTGAAATAAGTGCAGGTACAGGTTGTGTATTTGACCCAGACAGTAAACTGTTTTCTGTGTTTATCTTCGTTTGCCTTAAAAGGCAATTCCAAACTTTCAGAAGTGATTACATCACAGAGACTTAATCAGCCAATAGCTTTGGTAACAGACCTGAGCACAATAGTATTATAAGCAAGTGTTTATAGCAAACTCATCAGAACAGCTAATATTTTTCCTAGTCAAACTCTCTCGTTGGGAGCTGCAATACTGAACATAGAATTTGCAAGAAAGCGAGTTGTGCTCACAACAGAGGAAGGGGAACCTTTCAATTGTCCTTGGTTTGTAGCAGATATACTGCAGGTGGAGGCTGCTTCTAACTGAAAGGTGAAATAAGGAATTTACAATTATTAGGAAAAGACAGTCTTGTTACAATTCTTAACATTTTCAGTGCAGGAAGAGTTCAAAGCACAGCTGACTTATTTTGGGGCTGACTGCTTTCAGATCATAAACCACCAGGCTGTTTAGGGGCTGGGGAGGTTTACCTGTGTCTGACTTGGATGTCTGGATTTTTCTCTGTTTGATTAGCAGGGGATTTTCTCTGTCAAATTGTTGTGTATAGTATCTTGCAGACAGGAATGCACTCATCGCAGCGGTGGGTCACAGCTCTTAGCTGATTGTTTTGTGAGGGCACCGAGGTAGAAAGGTCAGTGGGGGATGCTGCAACAGAAAGTAAAGCCACCAAAAAATGGAAAGCAATGAGTACCAATGCCCGTAGTCTGAGTAACAAGCTTCCTGAATTAGTGGCATTGATGGAGGAGGAACATCTGGATATCGTGGCAGTCACAGAAACATGGTTCGCACAAAACCATGACTGGGACGTAAACATACCAGGATACACTATCTACAGGAGAGACAGAGAGGGTAAAAGAGGAGAAGGAGTAGCTCTTTACATAAGGGAACGAATCAAAGTAACAGAACAAAAGAGAAAACAGGGAGGAGTAGAAGCACTGTGGGTAAATTTGGAGACCGGCAATGGCACCACAATCCGCACAGGGGTTGTATACAGACCCCCTTCTCAGGGAGGAAATGGACAAGGAAATGATACAAAGTATACTTAGTATGGCAAAAAGGGAGATATTGCTGATGGGTGATCTGAATATGCCAGATGTTAACTGGAGTGCAGTTGCTGCAGCCACTTGAAGAGTGGGTTATTCTAGATGCCCTGCAGGGGCATGCCTTAGACAACTAGTATTGGAGCCCACTCGAGAGGGAGCAATCTTAGACCTGGTTCTCTCAAATGGAGATGAAGAGAGGATCACAGATGTAGAAGTGGGTAGCCATCTGGGAACCAGCGACCATCAAACAGTATGGTTCACAATAAACACAGCAATAGAGTCAAGCCATACAAAGGCAAAGGTACTGGACTTTAGGAGGGCTGACTTTGCCAAAATGGGTAAGTGCCTAAGGAATGCACTAGCAAATGGGCAGGAAGGAGGGGTGGAAGAACAATGGGGAATAATAAAAACTGCCATCACAGAGGCAACAAGCCTTTGTGTGAAGCAAATAAACAAAACTAAACGATGTAAGAAACCACTATGGTTCTCAAAGGAAGTGGCAGTGAAGGTTCAAGAGAAAAGAAAGCTTTCAGGAAGTACAAGGAATCACAGAAGGAGCAGGACAGAGAACTGTATCAGTTAAAGCAAAAGGAAGCTGGGAAGGCAGTCAGAACAGCAAAGGCCCAAGCCGAGGAAAGATAGCCAACTCAGTTAAGAAGGGATAAATACAGGTTACTCACCTGTAACAGGAGTTCTAGGAATGGTATATGTTGTTCATCCACACTGTCTGGCAGGTATCCTTGCCACTTTAAATCTTGCGGAAGGTCTTCAAGCTGGCTCCTCCCACCCACCGGGTGGTAAAACTCTCGGTTCCCGCGCCAGATCTGGCCGCTGGAAGCTCAGGTTGTCGCGTGGCCGGGAGGTCGGGTGAGTGGTGTGGATGAACAACATATACCATTCCTAGAACTCCTGTTACAGGTGAGTAACCTGTATTTCTAGGGACATGGATATGTTGTTCATCCACACTGTCTGGCAGACTCCTAGCAGTTCTCCGGGAGGAGGGAGGCAAGGCGCACACCCCCTACTTGGGAATAAAGACTGGAGAACCGAGGCCCCAAAACCAGCATCCCGGCGTGACTCAAGGTCGATGTGGTAATGGGTAATAAAAGTGTGTGCTGACTTCCAGGTAGCAGCCCTGCAGATTTCCTGGATAGGGACGTCCCTGGAAGCAGCCACCGATGCAGCAGTATGACGGGTAGAATGAGCTCTTATCCCTCTGGGAGGCTCCATGCCCGCCAACTTATAGCAGAGATCTATGCAGGAGGTGACCCACCTGCTTATCGTCGCTTGGCTGCAGGTCTGCCAGGTGCGGCTTCAGCGTGGGTGACAAACAGCTGGCAGACCTCTCCCAATTTCAGCCGTCGCTCCCTTATAATAGCGGCGCCCTTCTAGGGTCAAAGTATGGAGCCTGTCAGTAAGGCCTCAGGTGTGATTGGGGTAGAACACCGGCAGAGTCAACATCTGGTTAAGGTGAAACTCCCGACACCACCTTTGGAAGGAATTTCGGTGGGGGCACAGGACAACCTTGTCCCTGTGGAAGACCAGGTAAGGAGACTCAATGCAGAGCACCTGGAGTTCTCCCATCCTTCTGGCTGACGTGATAGCCACCAAGAAGGCGGTCTTCCACGACAGGTGAGAGAGTTCACACCTGTGCATTGGTTCCAAAAGCTTGCCCATGAGCTTTGCCAGTACCAGCAGTAAATCCCGGAGGTCGAGGTTCTCGCACCGGAGGGGAAATGTGATCAAGGCCTTTGAAAAAGCGCCCGACCACCTTCTCCTGCGCCACCGACTGCTCCGGCCCGCCCGGTGGCAGAGATGGCTGCCAGGTGCACCTTTAGGTCGTCGACCTAAGCCCTTGACTAGAAAGGGACCATAAATAGTCCAAAATGTTTGCCAAAGAACAGGAGGAAGGGTCCAAGCCCTTGCCCTGACACCAAATGGAAAATCTCTTCCATTTGAAGGCATAGCATTTCCTGGTCGACTCCTTACGGGACGCCTCAACCACATTGAGGACCTCGTCGGAAAGACCCAAGGCCTGGAACGCTAGCCACTCAGGAACCAGGCCGTCAGGTGCAGGGATTGAAGGTCCGGATGGAACACCTTCCCCTGATTGACTGAGAGCAGGTCCAGGCGAGCTGGAAGCTGCCTCGGGAGCCTGGAGCTGAGGCTGAGGAGATCTGGGTACCAGAACTGGCGGGGCCAGTCTGGGGCTATCAGAATCACCTGCGCCTTGTCCCTCCTTGCCTTGAGAAGCACCTGTGAATCAAGGAAATGGGGAAAAGCGTAAAAGAGGCCGGGGTCCACAGCCTCGAGAAGGCATCCCCTGCAGCGAGCCCTGCTGAGGCGGGCATGAAACAGCCTCAGCCAGCATTCTCCTGAGGCAAACAGGTCCACCTGAGGTGTGCCCCAGTGGGAGAACAGATCTTGTACTACCTCCGGCAGGAGAGACCACTCGTGAGATGCAGCCCCTATCCGGCTCAGGGCATCGGCCAGGGTGTTGGAGGCTCCTGCCACATGAATGGCTAGGAGATCCGCCTCCAGGCTGCGCACGAGTGACCAAATGCGGAGAGCTTCCTTGCATAGAAGCATGGAGCGCGTCCCGCCCTGGCGGTTCAGGTAGTACATGGTCGTGGTATTGTCTGTCTGGACTCGGACCACCTGACCTCGGAGAAACGGAGCAAAGGCGGTGAGAGCTAGGCGGACCGCTCGGAGCTCCAGCAGGTTGATGTGGCATCGGGACTCCCGCGGGGACCAGAGGCCGTGCACTCGGTGTTCCCCCAGATGGGCACCCCAACCCATCAGAGAGGCATCGGTCGATAGAGAGACCATCGGCTCGGGGGCGGACAAACGGGATGCCCTCCTGCAGATGAGATGGAACAGTCCACCACTGGAGAGCATTCCACATCTCCTGGGTGACCATCACTAGCTGATCCGATGGATCGCAGCGTTGTGACCACTGGCTGGCCAGTCCCCACTGAAGGGGGCGCATGTGCCAGCGTGCCCAACGGACCACGCTGGTACAGGCCGCCATGAGACCCAGGAGGCGCAGGAAGTCCCGGCCAAGGCGATTGCCCAACCAGAAATGATTGGGCAAAGGAGGTAAGAACCTCGGCCCTGTCCGCCGGGAGCCGTGCTCTGGCTCAAGAGAGTCGAGCTCTGCCCGATAAACAGAATCACCTGCTTCCGGCTCGAGTTCCGACTTGGCCTCGTTGATGAGAAGGCTGACTTGAGAGCAAACCTGGAGGCCAGATCTCTGGACGCTCCACCTCCTGTCTGGAGGGGGCTGCTATCAGCCAATCGTCCAGGTAAGGGTACACCCGGACCCCTTGGCACCGCAGGAAAACTGTCACCACTGCAATGCATTTGGTGAAGACCCTGGGAGCTGGAGACAGGCCACAGGGCATGGCTCGGAACTCGAAGAGGGATCCCTCCGCTCGAAAGCGAAGGAATCTCCGATGTGACGGACGGATAGGGACGTGAAAGAACGCGTCCTGCAGGTCCAGAGAGCAGAACCACACGCCGAGTTCCAGAGATGGTATTATCTGTGCCAGAGTGACCATCCTGAAGGTTCGAGACCTTAGGAACTTGTTCAGGTCGTGTAGGTCGAGAATGGGGCGCCAGCCCCCCGTCCGTTCCGGAACCAGGAAGTACCTGGACACGAACCCGGGTCTGAAGGGGTCCCTCTACCTCCTGATCACCTCCTTTGGAGGAGGAGCGATGTCAGCTCGACGAGCCGACAGTGAGCTTCGGACCCGAGGCCCCGAGTCGCGACGGCTCTGAAGGGCGGGCCCTGCTCGAATTCTAGAAGCAGGCCTTTTCCCACCACCTCCAGTACCCACCTGTCCGTGGTAATAGCGGACCAGGCGGAAAGGAAGCGTCGGAGCCGTCCCCCCACGGGGGGAACCAGGGGTGAGGTGACGGGGATGGGGGCGACACCCCTCAGCCCGTCACTGGGCAGGCTTGGAGGAGGGACCGGCCGAGGGACCTCCTGGGCCTTTACCTCCCTGCTTCCTGTTGGAGGAAGCCGACGCTTGGGTTTGGGATGCCAAGGTCCGAGCCTGCTGGCCCTGACGTTGCTGGGCGGCGGCTGCTGCGCAGAAGGACGAAAGGGCTTAGGCTGTGGCTTGCGGCCTTTGTCCTTCTGAGCAGAAGAGACCGAGTCCAAGGTAGCATTGGACTTCTCGATCCTCTGCAGGTGACCTTCCACCCCAGGGCAGAAGAGGTCAGTCCCCAAAAAGGGAACATCCGCCAACTTGTGCTGGGTATCCGAGGTAAAGGTGGATATCCTCAGCCAAGCCCGACGACGCATGGCCACTGCGGCCGCCACAGACCTGGCACATGAGTCCCCAATGTCTAAAGCAGTCTGGAGCTGCTGTTTTGCCACTGCCCTGCCCTGGTCCCACACCTGCCTGACCGTAGTCTGCAGATCCACGGGAAGATGAGGGACGACCTCATCCAGGGAGCCAAACAGGGCATGAGAAAAATGTGCCATGAGGACGGCCGAACTAGCCTGACGAAGGCCGAGAGAGGACGCAGCATAGACTTTTCGCCCGGCATAATCCAATTTCTTGGATTCCTTGTCGGGAGGTTTGTCCACATCCCTAGCGTTCCCGGCGCGCGGGAAAACACTGTCGGTAACCAACCCCTCAGCAGAGGGGTGTTCCGAAAAAACGGACAGGGAACCGGTAGGGACCGCATACTTCCTGGCCATCCTGGCCGAAGGCGCAGGGCAGGAAGCAGGCGCTGCCAAAGCCCAAGGCCGGACCCACTATGGCCTCGGCCACCGGAAAGGCCTCCGTGGGAATCCCTCGGTCCAGAATCTCCGTGAGGGGATACCTGGCCGTTGAAAGCGGAGTTGAGCTTCATCCGGTGGACTCGAGATGAGCCGAGAGCAACCCTAGGAAGGACGAGGGGCTATCGTCACACTGACTGTCCTCTGAGGACTCCAAGTCTATTCGCTTGGAGAAAGGGAGAATCATCCTCGGACTCAGAAGAGTCCTCAAAGAGCTGCCTCGGGCCTGAGCCACCCTCCACCTGCCGAGGTCTATCGAGAGTGAGGGTGACAGACAGCCTATGGGGCAAACCCCGAGCCGACCGAGAACTTTTGGTTGGAGCCCCAACTAACGGCTGTGGAGGCAGAGGTTCCACCAAAATCGGTGGGGCAGCTGGAATTGGCCGAACAACCGGCCTGGGAACAGGCTCCTCGGCTACAACGAGGGGTTGTTTCGGCCGCTCCGGTGACAGCCACTTAATGGCCGGGGAAGACGACTGGCTAGGCTTATTCCCGGTCAGAAAGAGCTGTTGCCACATGAGTTCCTCATACCTCCGACGCAACTTGCGCCGAAGCCTCCCCTCGTCCGAGGAGGAGGAAGAGCAACGGCGCCACTTGCCGCGGTGCCAAGACCGCCTATGACGGCGGGACCGCGAAGATGTCTGAGACCGAGAATCTCGGCTAGGCCGAGGACAGTGCGGGGAGGTGTCGGGAATCGGCACTCCCCTTGGTTCGGACGATTCCACGAAGGCTCCAAACCGAGGAGGCACAGACGAGCCAGCGGGATCCTCAACTCCCACCGGGGGAACCGGGGAGAGGGGATTCTCAGCTTCTCCAGCCAACAACCCGTCTAACGGGTCGAGAAAAATCTCGACCGCGTCGTCGGGAGTCTCGGTCAACTGGCCTGACGGGGACACCGTGAAGCCAGTGGCCGAAGCTGATGGGTCGACCGAAGTGGCTATGCGACCAGGGGAGGGGGATCTTTCCCGCTCCCAAGAGCGTCGATGGTGAGACTTACTTTTGCTCTTTTTGGACCGAGAAAAAGGTCCAGAAGAAGTTGGACCCTCACCTTTCGTCGAGAGGGTCAGACAGAGCTCCTTAAAGGAAGCCGAATACGAGGCACCGAGAGAGAGCGGACAAATGCCGAGCTGAGGTAGAAGCGGCCCGCCGCCTGCCTTCTTCGAGTGGCATCATCTCATGAGCTGACCGAGCCCGTCACCGACACCGCCAACCGGCCTCTTTAGATTTAACCAGAGGAAATCTTTCCGGGATGCCCCAGCTGTAAACGGGCAGCACGGTCCTCGAGGACGAGGCCAAAAAGAAGAGCACAGGTCGCAAGCCCGCGGGTCGGCTCAAGGACCAGCAGTAAACGCATGGCGCGGATCCGTCAGGAGACATCTTCTGCCCTGGCGTACTCCCGGAAACCGGAGTCGATTTGTCCATCGCAGCCGCGTAGGAGAGAAGACCTAAGTCTTTTAACAAAAGAACTTTGATTTCAAAATTCAAGAATTAGGAACCAGTCTTATACGCAGAGCGCTATGAGGGAACCTGAGCTTCCAAGCGGTAAGGAAGATCTGCATCATGGGGCGGGGCAGAGTTTTACCAACTCGGTGGGTGGGAGGAGCCAGCTGAAGACCTTCCGCAAGATTTAAAGCGGCAAGGATACCTGCCAGACAGTGTGGATGAACAACATATCCATGTCCCTAGAAACCTTTATAGGTACATCAGGGAGCGAAGGAAGACCAAGGGAGGGATAGTGAGGCTTAATAAAGGGGGGCAGAGGGAGACTGTGAAAAGGCAGAGATACTAAACAAATATTTTTGCTCAGTATTTACAAAGGAAGAGGGGGGTACTTAGAACAAACAGTAGAAACACACTGGATACAGAAGTTGATACCAGCCCATTTACAGAAGAAAGGGTTCTGAAAGAACTCTTAAAACTGAAGGTGGACAAAGCAATGGGGCCTGATGGGATTCATTCCAGAATTCTAAAAGAACTAAGGGTAGAATTAGTGACACCACTGACTACCCTGTTTAACAATCATGGGAGGATGGGGTGGTACCAGAGGACTGGAGGAGGCAGATGTGATTCCCTTCACAAAAGTGGGAGCAAGGCAGAAGCAGGAAACTACAGACCTGTTAGTTTAACCTCAGTGGTAGGGAAAATGATGGAATCACTTCTGAAGGAAAGAATTGTCGAGCATCTAGAGGACAGAGGGGCACAGGACCCAAGGCAGCATGGATTCACAGCGGGAAGGTCATGCCAGACAAATCTGATAGATTTCTTTGACTGGGTGACCAAAGTAGTAGATCAGGGAGGGGCTGTGGACATGGCCTACCTAGACTTTAGCAAGGCATTTGACACAGTCCCACACAAAAGATTAATATACAAGTTAGCTAGCCTGGGAGTGGGTCCCAAGATGACAGCCTGGGTAAAAATTGTGCTGGAAAATAGGACACAGAGAGTAATAGTAAATGGAGTCCACTCTGATGAAAGGGGTCACTAGTGGGGTACATGGGGTTCAGTATTAGGACCAGTCCTCTTCAATGTCTTTATAAGCGACATTACAGAGAGGACTGGAAGAAAAATATGTCTCTTTGCAGATGACACAAAGATCTGCAACAGAGTTGATGCACAAGGTGGGGTGGAAAAGGATGAAAAGGGACTTGGCAAGGTTAGAGGAATGGTCAAATGTATGGCAGCTTAGATTCAATGCTAAGAAGTGCAAGGTAATGCACCTGGGAAACAAAAACCCAGGGGAAGAGTACACAATGGGGGGTGAGATACTAACGACAACAAAAATGGAAAGGGACCTGGGGTAGTCATATCAGATGACCTAAAGGTGGGAAAGCAATGTGAGAGGGCAGCAAGGAGGGCTGGGGGATACTGGGATGCATAGGGAGAGGCATCACCAGTAGAAAACAGGAAGTTATTATCCCTCTGTACAGACAGCTGGTGAGACCCCATCTGGAGTACTGTGTGCAGTTCTGGAGACCCAATCTCCGCAAAGACATAGACAGGATGGAAGCTGTCCAGAGGAGGGCAACTAAAATGGTGCGGGGTCTGCACTGGAAGACATATGAAGAGAGACTAAAGGAGCTTAATATGTATAGCCTCGAGGAAAGGAGGGAGAGGGGGGACATGATAGAAACTTTCAAGTACCTCAAGGGAATCAACAAAGTCCAAGAGGGTAGCATCTTTCAAAAAAAGAGGTGTGCAAGAACAAGGGGGCACAATTTGTAGATGGGGGGGCGGCTCAGAAGTAATTTAAGGAAGTATTTTTTCACAGAGAGGGTTGTGGATGCATGGAACGGCCTTCCAGAGGAGGTCGTTGAGTCAAAAACAGTGGTGGAATTCAAGCATGCATGGGACAGTCATAAGGCAATTCTAGGGGATGGGGGTAGGAAGAAGTAGGCTGCTGGTTAACTAGGATCTGCAGCTTATCCAGTAGGCAGGGAAATGGGCAGACTGGGTGGGCCAAGCGGTCCTTATCTGCCATAAAAATTCTCTGTTTCTATGTTTCTAGCAGATGGGGGTCAGGGGCACCCGGGCATGGGTCGGCAGGCACTGGCTCCGCAAGTCGCTGGGCTGGCTGGCAGGGTGGGATGCAGCAGGGCAAGGGGAGCGGAGGGCAGCAGGCCACAGGGTCACTCTCTAAATCACTCACAGTACAGAGTCTGCTCTGTCTGTCTGATCTGAGTACTCTACTCCGATGATCGCCAGATTCGGTGGCAGCGCGCAGCAGCGAGGGCGAGTGGAGAGTGGAATGAGCGATGATTTGTCAGACAGACGGTGTGGTGAGAGAGTGATGATGACACGCTCTACCTCTCTACCGCCTGGCTCGGCCTCGCTCTGTCCCAACTGTCCGACTTTCGAGACAGCTTCTCTTAGTCTGCAGACTAGTGCTGCGGCACCGGAATGCACTGCACTTTTTTTCAATTGGGTGCACATGCACAGTGGTCTTATGGAGCCTGGGAAGATTTAAAAATCAAAACAATTAATGTGCGGCGAGCGCTGTCTGCTGACTGGACTAGTGTGTGTTCTATCTGGGGGGGCGAGACAGAGACAGTCAAATTCTTGGGGGGGAGGGGGCAACTGGCGAGACAGACAGTGGTGAGGAAGGGGGGGACCAGTCCATGAATCAGCTCAAACAAATAAGTTTTTATTTATTTATTTTTATTTCTCAGGCGCACCCTAACAGCTGGGGCTCCTAGGCTGCAGCCTACTTAGCTTACTGATAAAAAAAACCGGCACTGGCAACCACTTATACAGAATAAGATTAGCACTCAAAGTGCTGCCCCAACCCATCCAAAAAGGAGTTGTCTCTACTATAAACCATGCTGAGAAGCTCCCCCATACCCTGTTGTAGCGACCATCCTCAGACATGAAAATATGGGTAGGGGTGATCTAAAGAGCACCAGAACAAGGGGAGGTGGTCCTGGGTGATAAGAACCTGCTAGATATCAACTGGGACTTTCCAGTGACTAGGTTGTCCCAGACATCGGGCCCTGCTGGATACATTGCAGGACTGCCTGCTGGTGCAACTGGGTAAGGAACCCACTAGACAGGTGGCCATTCTTGATTTGGTGCTTACCAATTCAGAGATGGTGAGTGGAGTGAGGGTAGGGGAACCAATGGGGTGTAGCAACCACACCACCATTTGATTCAGGCTGGACCCTGGGACCAGAATGTCCCAAGCAATGACTGAAGTTCTAGATTTTAGAAGAGCAGATTTTAACCGGATGAGGGAGCTGGTCTGAGACAAACTGACCAGGGCAGACAGCACTGAGGTGCAGAGGAATGATTGGGGGGGGGGGCAATCAAGTGGACCATTCTCGAGAGGAAACAAAGTCATGTGTGAAAATCATTACAAAACGAAACAAGCATAAGAGAGAAATATGGTTCTTGGAAAGGGTCAGTGAGGGCCAAGAAAAAGGCATTCACCAGGTACAAGGAAAAGCAGGCGGAGGAAGAATGGGGAACACTACCAAATAAAAACTAGGGAAGCAAAGAAGACAGTCAGAGAAGCAAAGACAAACACGGAGCTGAATATTGTGGAGGGCTTCCAGGATGGGAAAAACAGTGCATGGGGCCTCCAGGGGGTGTCTCTTGTGGCATAAGAGACTCAGCAGGACATCTGGAGCAAAAGGACCACAAAGCAAAGCTGAACTGTTCTGTCTGCCTGAATCTCACGAGGGGAGTCTCCTATACCATAAGACACACCCCTGAGAAGCCCTATTAACTTATTATAAATCACTCAAATTTATTTGGAGTAATTTATAGTAAGTGTATAGTCCTTTTTTTTATGTTATTGTGCTGCCCTTCCCCTTCCGGCACTGAAGTGGAGTGTTCCTCCAAACGCTCCCACATGACAGCACACTGTACAGAGGATAAGAGGTACAGTGGTTCTGCACACCAATTGGCTGAAATCATGTTAGTGATTCATAATTCTTCAGATATCTGAAGGAAAAAAGGAAGCCAGGAGGGGGTTAATCTTTACGTTACAAGTGGGCGTAGGGCAGTAGAGGAAGTTGAACAAAAAGCAGCTGCCTCTAATGATTACTTATACTCTGTCTTCATGATGGAAGATAGTGGGCTTGAAGACGAACAAACTGCTCTGTCACCGGACGATCTGCTCTGTTCCCTGACATGACCTGCAATGATGATTCACTTCTGGGGGTGGCTAATGAAGGCAGTGAATGCTAGCAGGTGTGTTGGGCGTGGGGCTGCAATTGGAACAGCCACTTTAGGAATTTTGCCAGGGTGGGGGGAGGTGGGAAGCTACTGACTTGTCACGGGTGTGGGGGTCTGGTTTTGCAAACAACAAGACAGTAAAAATCATCTAATAAAACTTTTGAACAAGGGGGTTGGGAAGTGGATGGAAGTGGGGGCTACTAGTGGGTGTGTAGGGTGGGTATCAATAGGACCCTGGAAACTTGTGTCTTTAAACAGTGTGTGGGAAAAGTCCAGAGGAGCAGGAACGCTGCATTCAGCTGCTTCCTAATGCAGGCATGCTCAGTACAGCATGTCGGTCATGTCACTCCTGGGTTACTCAATGGGTTGTAGGGTCAGTCGAAACATAAAATGGAGGGTGCACAGAGCAGAGGAACAAACGTACAATGTTCAGCTACGCATACGCTTGCAGTGTGCTTTAAAAGCCTGTTTATGATGATCACCATATAACACAGTGCCACTTACTTGTATACCGCCACAACTGTTTCCCTTAAATGTTGTAATCAGAGATCCAAAGTCCCGGTCTAATCTGAAGCAAAGTCTAGAATATAAAAGTTTTACTGTTCAAACGTCCCTGCTTCAACTTCCTTCACTGCAAAACCAGCCTGAATTTTTTTTCAGGACACTTTCCGGCATCAAATAGGTCATTAACCAAGAGCGTTTTGCCACCATAAGAGAGACACGGCTTTGGGAGCTGCAAAGAGCGTGTGATTCCCAAGTCATGTAGCCACAGCCAGACTACATCAAATCCATGTTTCCATTCCCGAGTAGCAAATCTGACATCCAGGAATATATGGATCTGTTGCCCAGACCCAATTTGCAGGATTCCCTTGTTCTTGGCTGTACGTGGGATCTCATCTCTTTGGTGCAATCCTCCTGTTATCAGCAGTAAGGCGTGAGGCAATTCTGAGTTACTGGGCTTTTTTCAGGGTGTGATTTGGTAAGCTTTATGCACCATGACTTTCTGAACTGAATCCCCAAATAGATCATGCAAAGTTTTGCTAAATTCCATCGGGTCAGAGTCCTCAACACACTCTGGTAGCCCGAGAATGTGTGGATCTGGGGGTATTTTCAAGCTTCACCTCCCCCTGCTCCTGCCAGACCCTCGCCAGACCATGGCACCCTTTCACCACTGCCATGGTCCCCCTGAGGTCAATTCATGTCACTACAACTTACTTGCATCAATCTGCTTTTGTCATTTTAATCGGGTAGTGGGGCTGCTCAAACACACTGTACAAGAGTTCACAGGTAAGTTAGAAATAGATTAAAAGGCAAGTGATGCACTAGAACAGGTGAGTATGCTAATGAGGCTAATGCATCTTCATGGATGAACGTAAAGTGCTAGGACAATGTACGAGAGATTGTATGTTCAAAAACAACTACGAGACTCATCGTATATGCAACAATACAAAGAAAGGGAATATTTAAAAGTTGTTCCCTTACAGCAATCTATTACACTTTGTTTTTGATGTAACATAGTTATATATTTACTGGTGGGGTATTTATATAGATATATATTTATTTTAAAATCTTTTTTTTAATTTGACATTTCCAGTGTTGATGAATTTTAAATTAGTTTTCACTGTGTAATTTGACAGCCTCTTGAAAAAGCGCATTGTGCAAAACTGTTCGGGGTTTTGCCAGTGTGTCTGACGTCTCCTGGGCTTGTTTCAGTTACTGAGTCGCATTGATTTTTTTGTGCAGTTTTACTTACATGAATAAACTGTTTAAAGCAAGTTACTCCGTGGTTGGTGCCCGTTTCTGCTGCTTTGTATTAAAGGAACTGCAATTGTACTGGGGGGATGGCAGGAAACGGGCTGTGGGTTAACTAGAATCTGCAGCTTATCCAGTAGGTTGGGAAATTGGCAGACTGGGTGGGCCAAGTGGTCCTTATCAGCCGTCAAAGTCTATGTTTCTATGAGAACATGGCTGGTCGATGTTTGGTGGACAGTACATTTGGAGGAAAAGGAGCTTATCTGTCACTCAGCACTGCACAGCAGTTACAGTAGAGTTAAAAGTCTACTGATAAAAAAAGGGGATTGTAATGGCATTATAGGGGGCCAAAATCAGAAATTTCATGATTTCCTATCACGTGCCACTGAAGATCCTACTGGATTGCAAAATAACATTACAAAAACAAGTTAGATGGAACCTAAACCGTAGTATATTACAAGAAACAGAATTTCAAACCTGAATGCAAACACCCACTGAACAATTTTTTGCAGAAAACAAGATGCCAGAAATGAAGGCAGGAGTGCTGTGGAATACGCTGTATAAAGCACTTATATGAGGCCACGTTATAGCTTAGACAGCTGCAAGGAGGAAAACTAGACCTGAGGAATGATGAGAAGCTTAGGGAGCCGAACAAAAAAAGTACTAGAAACAAAAACAGCGAACAGGGGAGCAAACTGGAGCATTGACATCCCTGGAAATGACAAACAAACTTCTCAGCAGTGCAACAAAACTGGGCAAAAAATGTGACACAACCTTTTTTTCACTACATATCGTTGCAGGAATCTAACAGTTTTATTTGGTGGTAAAACTGTTTAGCTCCACCTATATCTGAGTATTTTATAAATGTTTTAATTTAGTTTTTATTCAAGAAGAAAAGAATGCCACCACATTTGGCTTTGAAATAGCACTGCAGACCAGGCAGGGTTAGGACTGAGAAATTTAATTAAAAAAAAAAAAAACTTGTGGTGCACAGCATAGGAGGTACATTTGACAGGTATGCATTTTTTTTTTTTTATAAAATGCAGCTGAAACAAGCATTTTGGACAAATATTTTTTGATGCATTGCTGCTTTAGAGGAATTTGCCCAGCACGGCAAAACAGAAATACTAGGAGAAGCAAGCAGGATGCCTATTAGTGTACAAGGCTTGGCAATGCTGTAATTTAAACTATAACCATGCAAAAAAAAAAAAAAAACCACATATTGAACTGTTACCACAAACCCAACAAAAATTAACCCAGCATTCTAATCCCCCTACAGCAGAGCGGACGTACCACCTTTCCTGAGAGAGGACAGCATTCCCTCAGACACTTGATCCTCTCTCTCCAAGCCAACCCCCAAGTGATCTGTATCCACTTTCGAGCCCAGGTTGCCGGCATGGCAGGCAGTACTGTTACCCTTGAGCCACTGGGCCAGTTAAGGGGCTTTTTAAACACAATTCGGTTACCCGCCTTAGACAGATCAGCGAGGGATGCGCTAGATGCACCCATAAGTGTGCCAGAAATACTGGCAGTTATTAAGGATACGCCAACTTCAAAATCCCTAAGCTGAGATGGACTCTCAGCAGACTGTTATAAAATACTGATGGAAACCCTGTGAATAAACTACTTACTGTGTACCAAGAAATGGAAAAGGAAGCGAGACTTCCTCAATCAATGATGGAGGCCACCATAACATTAGTCTTCAAAAAAGGGAAACCCAAAAATAAGTGTGTGGGATATAGCCCTAGGCCCACTGCTGTTCACAGCTTTCATAAATGAGCTCCCCTCAGCTCCCTCCTCCTAAGACATCCATGTGTATGCTGACAACACAACTGTCTATGCATCCGGTCTTACTACCTCCTCCATCGAGGAGCCCTTATGAAAGGCTTTCTCTGCAGTATAAAAATGGTTTCAGGACCGGCCCGCCACCGCAGCGGCTGGATTTCCGCTTGCGACGCCAGCGACCTGGGTTCGGGAACGGACACGGGTTGTCGGAGGGCCGGCTAGGAGAGCAGGATTGAGCATCTCATGACTGCTCTCCTTCTCCGGGGGGAAGGTGCGGGATGTCGTCAGTGCATGAGGGACCCCTGGTGGAGGCCAGGAGTGCCACAGCAGCTGTCGTATGCAAGGAACTCTGGGGCAGGACAGACGCAGGACGTCACTGCATGTCCTAGCCCCAGTTTACAAGGGGGATGAAAACACTCTGCCCGACCGTCCCCATGATGCCCTGTCCCTCGACCTCTAATTAGCCACCCAGCCGGCTCTCCCAACCAGTCGCTAGGAGCATGGCACTGGTGCCCAGTGGTGCCGTGACCCCACCCTCTGGGGGGTAAGCCAGGGGTAACTGGGAAAGCGCAGACAGATATGGGTGGTGGAGGCTTAAGGGACGCCATGACCAGGGCTGAGATCGACGACCAAGGCAGGGGCAATAAGAATAAATTGAAGAAAAAAAAATGGTTTCAGGACAACAGGCTAGTCATGAACCAGAAGAAAATGGTATCATGCTGTTAGTTAAAGTCAGTGGTTAAGCACCTCCCCAGACTCCCTAAACCTATGATCCTCCCAGGGTCAATGCCTCGACTCCATGCCCTCTTACAAATACTTAAGGCATGCAGTTGGATCATCACCTTAAATATTCTGGACACATTTTACAGGTAACACCTAAGTGCTATGCTAAACTTGGCACCCAGTATGGGGTGAAGAACTGCCTTCAGCCCTACATCTATAAACTAGTGGCCGAACACGCCATCTTTCCTCTGCTTGACTACGGGGACGTGGTACACAGTGGAGCAAACTCCACCACCATGACTAAACTCTCCTCTGTATTCAATGCCTTGTGTAGGTTTGTTCTGGCCCCCCCCCAGGAACTCATTACTGCTCCAGGTGTAACACACTACACTCATAGCATACTATGGTACTGAGTAGGTAGACTCCCAAGCGACCTCTTGGAACCTTTCATACCGGCATCGAACTGTATTCCCTCAGGTCCGAGGAAGGTTGCCAGTTCCAAATCCTACATTACAGGCATAATCTAGTGCAAGCCTACATTACCTACAGGTTTCCTTCCATTTGGAATAGCCTTCCCATAGCAATCACTACATCCCCCACGTACTCCTCGTGAAAGAAACTAATTAAGACCCATCGCTCCTTCTCGATTTTATGATCCAGCTGCCCATGACTCCCCTCCTGTGATTGTTACTGACTCAGGCCTGCTAGTATGTAGTGAGACCACTGCACTACGCCGTCCCTAGTTAAGGGTCTCCATGTCACATTCTACACCTGCCACCAGGATGTGTATTTCCTTCTGTAACCTATGCCTACTTTCACATTGCTTGTTCTATGCAATGTACCCCGTTGTTTAATAGGGGCTTGCATGTATTGCCAACTGCATATTCCTCAAGGTTTGCATACTGCAAACTGCACCGTATTCCACCTTGTATTTGTATCTTGCATTTTGTACCATTTCTGTATGCATCAGAGGAGGAGAAGAACCTGGGAGTGATGATCACTAGTGACCTGATGCACTCCACACAATGCAAGAAAGCAGCAACAAAGGCAAACAAGATGCTGGGATGCATAGCTAGGGGGATCAGTAGTAGGAGAGAGGAGGTTATACTGCCCTTGTACAGGTCACTGGTAAGGCCACATCTAGAGTATGGAGTTCAGTACTGGTGCCCACACCTCAAAAAGGACATTAACCTGCTGGAGACGGTACAGAGGAGGGCTACAAAGATGACAGCAGGTCAGCAGGGTAAGTCATACGAGGAGATATTGAGGGCACTGAACATGTACTCCCTGGAAGACAGAAGAGAGAAAGGGGGGATATGGTTGGGACCTTCAAGTACTTGAAAGGGATAAATAAGGTTTATAAGGAGAGTCTCTTTAAGTTGAGTGGCAACCATAACACGAGGCGGCACAGTCTTAAGCTGGAAGGTGGGAGGTTTAGGAGAGAGGTCAGGAAGTACTTCTTCACAGAGAGGATGGTGGACACTTGGAATGCGCTGCTGGAAGAGGTCATCTCGTTGAAGACAGTGGGCAGCTTTAAGAGAGGCTGGGCTAGGCATAGGGGGAAGGTAAGGATCATGGGTAGGGAGGATGGGAGGAGTGGGGGAGGAGGGCAGGGACATTAGCTCAAGCTGCGGACCCTGCAATACAAGCAGACTTGATAGACCAAATGGCCTTCTTCTGCTGGCTTCTTCGTATAAATTTTAGACCCTTTGTGGTCGAATGCATTCTTCCCTACACTCACCCTACCACCCACTCCCCCAGGTCGCAACTGGAAACAAGCGTCATGGGTTCTGATTGTTTACCTTGTAAAATGTATTTAAATAAAAGAAATAAATATCCTTCCTAAAATGCAGACTTTAAAATCTTTATGAAAATACTACCCAACAGGGTGAGCAAAATACTGTGCAGAGATCAGATGGGGATTATCCCAGGACGCCACGGAGCAGACAACCTCCAACAGGTAATACACCTAAACAGGATCAGTGAACACAGAGGGGAGCCGAGGGCTGTGCTCTCAATAGTTGTGAAGTGCTCCTTCACCTCAACTGAATGGGACTGTTTAATAGCAGTCCTATATAAACACAGCATAGAAGAAAATGTTCTTTCCTGGGTCTAAATACTGTATGTGGAGCCTAAGTCATGTGTCTTGACTAATGGCATAACCTCCCCATATTTTAAGTTACAAAAGGGGAACCAGGCAGAGGTGCCCCCTATTACTCATATTGTTTGTAGAGACTCCCTAACCCCGCTGCACAAAAAATTTGGAACACCCAAGTAATCAATGGTGTTGTGGTCCAAGGGGTGGTGCGCAAGAAAGACGCCTTTATAAGTTGGGGACATGTTGCTTTGGTAACAGAACTGTATGAGGCTATACCCACAATTATGGCAACACTGCAGCCATTTGCCACAAGTTCTGGACAAAAAATAAAACTGCAATAAATACGAGTTACTCCCTCTAAACAAACATTGTAGAATTGAATAATGTAGGCAGAGATTTTTTTTCATATTGCTTTTTTCCTCCTTGGCTAACCTCTGGCAGCTAGCTCCATTCTGTCCCTACCACCTCCTCGATCAGCTACTACCTCCCCCCGGTACTTACCGGATCCAGGGACATCCCCTTTCAGATTACCCCCATGGTGGGGCAAGGAAGGAGAGGGCCATCTTCCCCCCAGCTGGAGAATAATCCAGCATAGATCACTGGGTTGAGGCAGATGGATGGAACACCACAGAGAACGAGTCCACCATTTTTTCCCCTTCATTTTTTTTCCTCCCACCTCCCCTTGTGGGAACGATGACTGCACCAGCATCACACAGTCACAGCTCTCCCCATGTGGCAGAAGCAAGCTCCTTGCTCCAGCCGCTGGGGTTACTGTGGTGGCGGAGTCTGCTGCTAGCCTTCCCTGACTGAGATGCAGTGCCAAGCAGCAGCTATCTCAGCCCTGGCCTGTCCCCTGACGTGACTTCCTGGGCTCGCTTCTGAACCCATGTCATCAGCACGGCAGCACAACATACTGATGCTTGGCCAAAGGAGTGGCACTGTGGGGTTTTAAGTGTGTAAAGGAGCACCTCACATATCTGGGCATCAAAATCCCCCCAAATCCAGCCTCTACTGTAAAACAGAGCCTCAATGGAGTGTAAGAACACTTGAGAGAGAACTGGATTGACGGGAGACACTGAACTTCTCCCTCTGGGGAACCAAGTGGGGTCTGCGGTGATACTATAGGCAGGAAAAGATAGGTAGACGAGGTGGGCCAAGCAGTCCTTATCTGCCGTCAAATTCTATGCTTCTATGTTTTCAAGATGGTAGCTGCACCTAGATTTTACTATCTTTTTAGCAACACCCCAGCCTCCGTTCTGGAAAGATGCTTTTGAACGACAGATAAAATACTCAAAAAATGTTTTGTAGGGGTTGACAACACCCAGACTGTTATAATAAGCTAAGAGCCCATGGACAATAGAAGGTTAGGACTACCCTGGTTAACTGAGTAGTGCACCCTCATATCTTGTAAATGTTATTTGTTTCCTTGCTAATAGATAACGCGTTTTGTGTAACTGCTGGGGATGTGTGTGTTTGCTTTAGTTTGTTTTCACTGTTCACACCAGCCCCTGTAACTAACTAGTCTAGGGGTCTCCATTTTCTGGTTGTTGAAATCTCATTGTCCCTGAGAGTTGCATTAGCATACAAGAACATGATGATGCCACAGCACCCGTTTACATCATGTAGCTCTATGCTGAAAATACACATAACTTTAAAATACTCTACACACAGACAGAATGTAATTTCAAGGAAAGAAAACCGCATTACACATAAGACAGTTCGTAAAACTAACCGAAGGTAAATGCGGTACTTCGCACTTTGCTACAACTTGTTTTATTAAACTGTAAGTAAGCAGACAGGCATACTGTGGAGTCTAAAGGGTGCCGACAAATCACGTTCTCACATGGTGTTGCAGCTCTTGGGCACAATGAGATTTCGACAACCAGAAAATGGGGAGCCCCAGGCTAGTTAGAGGGGCTGGTATGAACAGTGAAAACAAACTACAGCAAACGCATATATCCCCAACAGTTACACAGAGAGTTGCCTCTTGACAAGGAAACAAATAATACTGACAAGATAGGAGGGTGTACTGCTCCTTTAAGAGGATATAGGATGGCCCCCTCTTGAAAATGCACTGAAAGATCCTTGGTTTCCAACCTTTTAATAAATAAGTTATTTGGAGGAACCGTCCTCAGAGCCTCCCTTTTAAAATGTTCTCATTCGGATGGGGAGAGGCTAGTCTTGTAACCTTGACGTTCCACACGAATAGGACAGTATCCTGTGGACCTTTGTGTTATTTAATGCGCCCTTATTGAAAAATGTCTGTTCTACTCTCAGATACATTTATGTTACAAATGATCTACATGATCAATTTGGATTATGTATAGATAGGTATGTTCCATACTTGCTGTTTCCTGGTATTAAATAACGTTTACAAAAAAAAAAAAAAAAAACGGATATAGGATGGCATTCCTATTACAACAATCAAAAAGCTGGCTTCTACATAAAAACTGGAAGAAACAGAAATGGGGGACCTGGGTACAGATATATTGGCATTCTTCTTATACAGGTCGTCGTCGGGGGACTAGTAGGTCAGCCCTGCACTGTGGCTACAATTAAAGCTTGGAATGATGCAAAGCGGCTTACCAAATGGTCAGACCTCCCAGTTGCATCAGGACCACTGTGGGGTAATAAAAAAACCTGATAGACAGGGAAGTGCTAAGGGATGATGGCATGTGTCATGCCCACAGGATACAGCAGATGGAGACATCACAGACCTCGATATAAAAACTCGTATAACATTTGCCCAGGTTCATAGGCAGTTCCGTATACCTGAGACACAATTCTGGAGACATTTAGAGATGCACAATACTCTCAGGCAAGCACTTCCCTGGACTAGGTATACCCTGTAGGAGACAACTGGCCCAAGTTACTACAGAAGATTGGGGCAGAGACAGGGAAGTGGCCTGGGTTTACTCCCTTCTGAGAGACACGTATGTAGTTCCCATACACAGCAAGGCAGGTGTGAGGAAAAGGAGCTGTGGATAACTGGCTCAACTCAGAAAGCACCTTGCCCACTGGGACTGGTCCCCGATTAAGCTAGCCCCTGATGTTGACACTGCTTTCAGCTACTTTGTCTACTCATTTAATGCCGTGTGTGACATCTTCGCTCCCCTTACTAAGCTGTTTATTAAGAAGCACCACTACCTGCGGATTACTCCCTTCCCTTACCAAATCAACTGCGGAGCAGAGACAACCTCTGACGCAAGGCACTAGAATCTGGCAAGACCGCAGACAGGCAAGCCTTCAGTGCTGCACCCAACAAATGCAACTGGGCCATCTGCAAGGCAAAAATCAGACTACTATAGGTCCACCCTTGCCTCCTCCTGGGGGTCTGCCTATAAGTTCTAGGACATTATAAAGGAACTCAATGGGAAAACCATATCACCCCCCCCCAGCCCAACTCGACGTCAATGGCTCGCTCTCCACAGACCCTCAAGCTACTGCCGATGGTCTCAACGTCGCCTTCACAGACCTCAGCTCTGCTCTCCCCACTAATTTCTTCGACCCTGCTCCTGCTCACTTTCCCCCCCACCTCCCCTACCCCCTTTCTACTTCTGGGCCCTCACTCCAAATGAAGCCAAACCCTACCTGCTCAAAGCCCTCAATGGCACTAGCCACAGTAATGACACCCTGGACCTCAAACTCCTACAACTAGTACTGGACGTAGTACTCACACCCCTCACCAGCCTTCTCAATCGCTCCCTCTGCCTCGGCCAATTCCCCCATGTCTGGAAGACCGCCGTGATCACCCCTATACACAAAGGCAGGGACTGTACTTCCCCCAGGAACTACAGACTGATATTGACCCCCCCCAAAAAAAAGCCTTAGAAAAGATTGTAGCAAACCAGTTAACTGACTACCTCGCCAAACACAATCTCCTCTGTGTGGAGCAGCATGACTTCCACAGGGGGCATAGTACCTCCACTGCCCTCCTTGAATTTTCCAACTATATACACATAGCCCTTGATAATGGGCTCCTCGCGGGTGCAGTTTACATCTACCTATCGAAGGCCTTTGATACTGTCAGCCACCCACTGTCAAAATGGAGAAAGAACCCCCATTCACAGTGATAGAATGGCTCCTGAAAATGGGACACCTGACTTCCACTGACAGACTGGCACATTTTGTCATAAATAAGATAAGCAAATATTATGAAATTTGGGAGCCCTTCTTTTAAGTCCCACGTAGACCAGGCAACTAGGTCTATCCACAGCAAACTTGGCATCTTGTACCTGCTAAAAAAAAAAAAAACTTATCCTGGAGGCAAAGCGAGCAATTGCCTCCAGTGTCCTTCCTACATTAACGTATGCTGCCCCTGTAATTCAGGGTATGTCAAAGCATGAGGCTGACAGGCTTCAGGTCCTGTACAACAAGGTGGTGAGGTTTGTGACACTGAGTCACCCAAGAAGCCACCCCTGCGTCTCGCTGGCCCAGCTTCAATGGCCTTCCTTTGAGGCTCATCTTCAGTACCCCCTGCTCTGCCTTGCTTACAAACTGCAGCACCTGGCTGCCCCACCTAGCCTTACAAGAATAATCATTCCTAAGTCTAATCCTCGTATACTCAGGACCACCAGTCAGCCCTACTAGCAATCCCCAGAGTCAAGACTAACATGGGAGGCAAATCCTTCGCTCACACTGCCCCTAATAAGCTATGGAACACTCTCTCACCTTTACTACAGGAAGCCCCATCGCTGTTAAACTTTCGCACAAGGCTCAAGTCCCACCTGCTTGGGGCAAGCTCGTGCCATTGTCAAGGTATTGAATAGTCACCCCCGATCCCACATCCTACACCAATCCCTTTACTTTTCTCACCCAAAATGACTCCAAAAGCATGCCTCAACTCCCTCAATTGTTGCACTTATGTTCAATATATTGAAATATTGCCTTTACTGTAACCTTGAATTTCATGTCTACTTTCTCTGCACCCTGTACTACCTAACTGTATTGTACTGTTTCTGTCTCCCAGGTCGCCCCTGAAAAAGGGACCTTCGGGGCTCAGTGGGCCTACCTGGTCACCAAAATTCAATAAATAAATAAATAAATTCTTGCAGCTTTCTAGGTGCAGCATACCAGGCATGAGGTGTGTTAGGCCCACCCAGTCAGCTACACTGTGGGAAGAAATCAGTCAGTCCTGCAGTTGGGGACAGTACAGATACCCTCTGAGACAGCAACAGGATTATAATGACTGGGTTGGGCAGGCCTCTCCAGGGCACAATCCAGGTTAGCTCTGGAGGAGGGCGCTACTCAGTGGTTACTGGGCTTGTGGCAGACTGAGCCATCACCCTGCTCCGTCTCCACCAGTTTTTCCTCCTGCTTTTCTCACAAACTGCCAAGCACAAAGAGGACACAGCTAGTTGTAGTGATGGAGATGTGCTGTGTTTCTCTGTATGAAAGAAAACATGGCGGTTTTGCACTAAATAACTACAAAACCACCATGTTTTTTTAATTAGTTGTTGTGGCGAAAAAATAAATCCCAGCAATTATATAAAGCAAAGCATGAGATGGTGCAAAACTCGAATTTTATACACACCCTTGGTGTGGGATGCTTTTATAAACAGGTCAAGCTTTGCTCCCAGGGTTTATGTAGCATTCCACACCTTAGGTGTGTATAAAATATAGAATAAATCATGGGTTAGTGTGTGAGAATTTTATACACACCCTCAGTGTTGGATGCTACATAAACCCCTGAGAGTGATGCTCGAGGGGTTTATACAAGCATCCAACACTGAGGGTGTGTGTGTAAAATGTGAGTTTTGCACACTACCCCCCACACACACGGTTTGTTTTATATTGTTGCTGGGTAGCATCTTTTCGCCACAGCAATGATATAAATACAAAGTCTCTGGAGCCGCTGTCAAGGTTAAAGCACAGTCTGCAGTCAAGACTCTGGTTCGGCTGAAGCACCTGTGTAAACCTATGCTGCCTTTTATTTTTTTTTTGTAGCGATCCCTCTGAAACGTTTTGAGTTCAGTATTGTAAGAATTTACTGGGAGGAGTGTCCATCAAGACAAAGGGAAGACTGCGTAGAGTGAGAGAAATCCGGTACCTGTTCACCGTTATAATCAGCACGTTATAATGGTGGATTATAACCAGATTTCCCTATGGGGAAAAAAAGCAACCCGGTTATTATATTCTCATTATAATACATAGACAACGTTTGTTGTCTATGGATTTCTGACACTTCACAAACCCTATTGTACCACTGGTCTGACATCACACAGCTGTAGGGTTACCACCTTTTAAGAAGCCCAAAGTGGGACATTTCTTACTGAACCATGATTATATGCAGGACAGTACATAACCTTGACTAATGCAGCATACTTTTCTCTATATAATCAGAATCAAGGCTAAGTATTGTAGTTTCTTAGTTGCTTCTATTATTTCTTATTTCAAGGTATTTTAGTTAAGGTGTTACAGTTTTTGACATCACTTAGTGGAAACTTAGAAAATATTTTTTCTACTAGAAAGTCAGGACATGCAGTATTTTTCATGTTTTTTGCAGGACACAGCTGTCTAAATCAGGACTGTCCTGTGAAAATCAGGATAGGTTGTAACCCTACACAGCTGTTGTACTATCGATGTGACATCAGATCGATGGTACAGCAGCAAGCTGACATCACACGTGCATGGCACTGACTACTGAGTCATCGGAAAAAAACAATCTTTTTTTTTTTAATATAAACAGTCATGAGCAAACTGTCAAAATGACTGAGCCGACAGTCCTCATAAGCTCTGACATCTGTGCTGAAAGGGAACAGTTTATCGCTGAGCACACATGGTCTCTATACTATAAAAACAGTAGATGGGAGACCATCCACAACAAAGCTGCATTTCCATCTCGGTGGTTAACCTCATCCAGACTTCTGAATCTGTGCTCTCGAGGGCTCTTATAAGGCCATTAACTTCCTTGATGGAAACATAGCCTTGTTGTAGATGGTCTCCTGTCTACTGTTCTACACACATACACACCCCACCCTATGTCTATATATATATAATAACTGATTCTCCCTTTTTCCCATAGGGAAACTGTGGCATAATTTGCCATAATAAAGGAGTTTTTGTTACGGCAAACATGCGCACGGTTTCCCTCATTCTGCTCATGCGCACAATGCAGTTCCTTGCTTTCTGACTGCTCGCCTCAGCTCGCATGCTCGCATTCAGTCTAGAAATAAACCACCAGAAATCAGCAGTAAGTTTTTGGTTTTTTTTAAATGACATAATTTTTCAGCTCAAGATGGAAAGCAAATATTACAGAGCATTTGGAGCAGAGGAAAGCAGAACCGGAGCTCGGCCGCACACCTGCACCAGAACAGCCAATGTTTTATAGAATTGCTGTGGCGAAAAAGGGAAACTCAGCAATTATATAAAATAAAATATGGGGTGGTGTGTAAATACGAAGTTTACACACACCCTCAGTGTTGGATGCTGACATAAACCCCTTGAGCTTCGCTCTCTGGGTTTATGTGGCATCCAACACCTCGGGGTAAAATTCTCATTACACATACCATCCCATACTTTATCCTATATATAATTTCTATGGTAAAATACAGATAAGAGGTGGCACAGGGTTCTAAGTGTAAAAGTTGGTTTTGTTACGTGTTACCGACAGTTTAGACTACATTATACATTGCAGGTCAAAATTCCATGAACTGATAAAAACAGAACATAGCTAGGTATAATGCAAACGCAGAACAGATTCATGCTCTGCAGTACAGAACTGGGTTCTGGCACAGAGCTTAACCAGGCCTATGAGGCACAATGTAGTGCCAAGGAGTGCCACACTCACTCAGGATACCAGTCACACACCTGACACTGCATTCAATAAAACAACCACAACAGATCGTTTTTTAAGCCAATTGCAGATTTATTTAGTGCTACATGGTGGTAAAAGACATGCTTCTCAGTGTGAGGCAGTGCATAATCATTAGACTTGCTGTTTCGCTCGCTACAGCTTCCACAGGGAGCTGGCCGGCGCTCAGTACCTTTATACCACACCTGACTTGTTGGCTAAGCACTAAATAAATCTCCAATTTGCTCAAAACAAAGACCCACTGTGGTTGTTTTACTCTAGTGTAATGCCAGGTGTGTGACTGGTATCCTGAGTTAGTGCAGCACGGCTTATCCCTGCCTCGGGATAACGCTTGCAATCTGGCTATATCGAGTGATCCATACTTGATAAGTGGAGGGCAAGCACTGGGACGGTCGTGCTAGACAGACAATGAGACCAATTCAACTTGCGTAAAAGGCTCACTCACCCCGTCAGAAAGAACACAAACGCAGCTGCTTTAAGCAAACAGAGTCTTTATTGCAGTGTCAGCCCCTGCCAAACGCAGCTTCAGGAATCTAATAGTATGTCACATCATTAAGTACTGTATGTGTGCTTTAACATACATAGTTGCCAGCAGATTAGGCTTAATGGTCTATCGCGTCTGTCCGACACAGCTCACTAGTAGTGTACAGTAGCTGCTCTACATCCCTTTATTCTACCCCCTACCTCCCACTCTCCCCTCCCTGTATACTCCTGATGTTCATCTTACTACCAACCTGTTCCATGCCCCTGTACCTGTCCCAACCACTCTTGAAACCACACACAATATCCATTTTTCCAGGTTATCTGGAAGCATGGTCCAGGGTGCCACCACCCTCTCCATGAAATAATGCCCCCTCACCTCTCCTCTGTACCATCCCCCTACCAATTGTAGACTATGACCTCTCGTAGTCCCCTCCTCCCCTCGACTTGATCAGTCTCTCCTTGTACCCCGCTGTCGCTTCCGTTTTCCAGAGAGTACATGTTCAGCTCTCTAACTCTGTCCTCATATGACAAGCCCCACTAGACCACTAATCATCCCCTTCACCCTTCTCTGGACTCTCTCCAGTAGTGCGACGTCCTTCTTCATGTGGGGGCATCAAAACTGCACACAGGGGTCAGCCCAGTGGCACTGAGGGTTGAAGCGCTGGAAGCCACACCTCGTGCCATACCAGCGACCCGAGTTCGGGAGCGAGCTCGGGTGCCTGGGGTTGGCAGGGGCAGGTAGAGGATTGAGTGCCCAATGGGCTGCACTCCTCCCCGGGGGGGAAGGCGAGGGATAGTCCAGCACACCAGTGGCTCCCGGTGGAGATTGGGAGTGCTGCAGTGCGTGGGCTGCACAATGTACAGCGTGGCTAACGCAAGCAGGGTTATCATGCGCCATTGCATCAGATGTGCCCACGCAAGGGGGGGGGGAGAGGGCACCATCAGAACAAGGAAAACACCGGCTCCGTGGAACAGGTGACGGCACCTGTCCCCCATGCCCTCTGCCGGCTGGCCTTCCAGTTCCTCCTTTGGGGCCCTCACCTGTAGCCAGAGACGGACTTAGAAGAGCGCCCGAAGAGGAGGGGATGACCCATCCCGGATGGGTTAAACTGGGGGTGCTGGCTGGGGGAGGGAGAGAGAGAAGGCACAGTCCGAGGGGGCCTCAGGCGGGCAGGATATGGACAGGATGCCCGAGAGAGGTTCCACAGGCCATGACCTGAGGAAATAAAGTTTGAAAAAAAAAAAAAAACTGCACACAGTACTCCAGGTGTGGCCTCACCAACGAGTTGTACAAGGGAAGTATATCCTCCCTGCTCCTGGACTTTTTTCCCCCTGGCTATACACCCAAGCATTTCATTTGCCTTAGCCGCTGCCCTTCTGCACTGCTCCAAATGGTTCCATTTAGCATCAATCATCACCCCCAGATCCTTCTCCATTGTTGAGACAGCCAGCTTTACTCCCCAAGTGGTAGCTACACCTAGGGTTCCTAGCACCAAGGTGCAGAACGCTACATTTGCATGCATTAAACCCAAACTGCTGCGTGTGGGCCCAGCTTTCCAGTCTCACCAAATCACCCTGAAGTGCCCACCTTCCCTCCTCGATCTCCACCTCATCCCCCAATTTCATGAGCAAGGACTTGAAGTTCCATTAAATACCTGTACTCTAATCAGCTGCTGACTGTACAGTTTGTATGGAAGAACAAAACGTTAATAAAAAAAGACTGAGATAAATAAAGTGGCTAACTGAAAGGCATGTAAACTGGCAGAACTGATGAGCAGCCCTGCAGTCAGGGCAATCAAAAGCTTGCATTTAAGACTGTTGGCTCGGAAAATCTAGACACTCTGATGCATTCCTTGGTTTTATAGCACTGGACTGAAGGGCCCCACCACAGTTTTACTGGTATCACAGAGAAGAAAACTGGCTAAAGTACCTGTGAGCTGGCATGCACAATCCCTCTCTGCTATGGGGATGTTTATGAAGCAGGGCTGGGGCATGCAGTCCTACTGCTAGCCGTAGGAAACAGTGAGAAAGGCAGGCCAGCAGCACCCAGGCATGGCTGGGATCATGCAGGTACAAAGTGGGAAACGTAACAAGTCAGCTAGTGCCAAAAAGGGCTGGCTGTAGTAATTATGTATTTATTTAGGAAACTGGAGCAGAGTAAACAGAGAGCTAAAAAACACTGGGGAGAATGTGCTGTGAGCAAGTCAAGGAGCAAAATAGTGGGGAGAAGAAAAATAGGTGACATACAGATGGAGGGAAAAGTAGAAAGGGAAGTGTGGTGGGAGTTAGGTGCAGAAGCAGCCTTTTTTGTTTCAATTTATTATTTATGTCCTCTCTCTCTCTCTCTCTCTGCTGCAGCCCCCTTCATTGAGTCGGGTCCAGACCAACCCTTCCGTGTCTCCAGTAGTTACCCCCTCCTTGCCCCCAGCTTATCTCCCCCCCCCCCCGAGCCAGGCAATATCCAGGAGGGAGGCTCAGAAGGAACATGGGGAAGTATTATTTTATAGAAAGGGTGGTGCAGCCATAGTAACAGTCTGCCTGCCAAAGTGGTGGGTGCTAAAACTGGTCTTGGCTTCAAGCACGGTTGGGATAGAATGAAGAGTATAGTGGTTGCTTGGGGTGGCAGAAGCTGGGAAGGGAATGGGAGGAAGGATGGGGAGGGTTAAGACCCTGAAGGGACAGTGGGTCCCAGGGTTAAATAAGGAACTTAAGCAGACTGGATGG
Source organism: Neoceratodus forsteri (assembly GCA_016271365.2). NCBI lineage: Eukaryota > Metazoa > Chordata > Ceratodontiformes > Ceratodontidae > Neoceratodus > Neoceratodus forsteri. The sequence goes on from CM057452.1 coordinate 130,877,986, forward strand.
ACCGTTTGTCTTTTTCTGCCATCACTGTTTATGTTTCTATGCCTATGTTACTAGGTTGTGGGGTTATATATGGCCCAATGGGCAGACTTGATAGACCTTTGGTCTTTTTCTGCCATCGCTGTCTGTTTTCTTTGCATGTAATATCACCTACCCCACTCATTCTGGGAGAAGGTGAAGCCAATGGTGATGGGGAGGTTGGTAACAGGAGTTAAGGCAGGGTTCCCTATCAAACATCCTGCTTACACATGGTTAGTTCCTTGTTTACTTGTTCCCCGCTCCCTCAAGATGTTGACATGCACTGAGTTCTGAGTGTGACAGGGTAGAATAGGAACCTGTCCCATTTGTTATGGAGAAAGTGTGTAAATGCAAGAATCTGTCCTTTTCTGTCTTCTCTGTCTGGTTGCGCAACCAAATTTTCCTGTGAGACTTCGGACTTGATCAACCCGAACAGTCTCGCAATTCTTTGCCTCTCTCTGTCTCTCAGTTTTCTCTTGCTGTCTGTTTTTCCTTCCTTGCCTATCTATGTCAGCTAAAATAAAATTAGTAGTAAATCCTTGTATGGAATGAAGCTGATATTGGGGTCACTTTTGTTTAGAAAAAGTTTAGTATTACTGTTGAAATGTGTATTGTATTTTGTCATGACTTTAAAAAAGTACAGTTACGTAAGAACTTACCGTAACAGTAGATCTTCAAGAGAGGCTCTTGCAGTAGGTAATACATATAGGACTGACGCCGCCGGCGGCAGGACCATGGAAAAATTTCTAGCTAGCAGTCCCTGGCGAGGGACCGCCCCACGCCAGGTGACCGGGCGCCAGACGATCGCCTGTATAAAGGGGCGGTCCCAACGCCGACGAGAGAGAGAAGCAGATATTTCCTCAATGGAAAAGGAGCTGAAAAAGCCTAGGGGATGGAGGTCTGATAGAGTTTACTGCAAGAGCCTCTGTCAAGATCTACTGTTGCGGTAAGTTCTTACGAATTGTACTATCTTACTTCGAGAGGGCTCTTGCAGTAGGTAATTACATATAGGACAGAATCCCAAGCAGTCTGGAAAAAATGAAAGGCACCAGGAGGAGGAACTACTCCAAGAAGTAGCAAATGACCTTGCAAACCTCAAGACAGGAGGCCTTGCAAGACAGCTAACCCAAAGCCTGCTCTATGGCGAGAGGCAATGTCCAAACTGTAATGTTTCGTAAAGGTATGGACGGAAGTCCAGGTGGCGGCAGCACAGATATCTGCTGCAGACACATTCTTGAAACAAGCCACAGAGGCTGCTACTCCCTGAATGGAGTGACCTCTGACTTGACCCAGAAGGGTCTTGTTGTACTTGTCATAACAGAAAGTGATGCAATGAGCCAACCATTTCGACAGGCATTGCTTAGAAACAGCATTGCCTTCCCTTTTGTGAGCAAAAAAGACTAACAGCTGGTCAGTTTTTCTGAGATCCTTAGTCCTATCAGTGTAGTATCTCAGAATCCGGTGAACATCCATGGTATGGAGTAAATATTCCCCTTGACTGGAGTACTGCGTGAAAAAGGCAGGTAACTCTATAGGCTGATTTAAGGTAGACTCCGCTACCACTTCAGGTAGAAACTTAGGGTTTGTGCGAAGAGCTACTCGTTCTTTGTGAAAAAACAAATAAGGGATTTTACACTAGGGCCTGGAGCTCGGAAATTCTTCGAGTGGAGGTAATGGCCACCAAGAACAGCGTCTTCCATGAAAGAAACTTCAGGTCTGCAGAGGCCGCAGGCTCGAAGGGAGGAAGGGTAAGTTTCTTGAGAACAAAGTTCAGATCCCAAGGGGGAGCAGGAGTCCGGACAGGGGGCCTGAGATGAAGGACCCCTCTAAGAAAAGTCTTGGATACCTCTAATTGGGCAAAGGCTTTATCAGCGAAGGGAACATGGTAAGCTGAAATAGCGGCCATGTGTACTTTCAAGGAGGAATGATTGAGACCCAGGTCGAAGAGGTGACATAAATATTCAAGCAGAATGGCCACAGGACAGGAGAAAGGCTCCACATTCCTAGAGGCAGCCCAAATAGAAAATCTCTTCCATTTCATGGCGTAAGTGGACCTAGTGGAGGGTTTTCTAGCCTCCACCAGAATCTCGGCCACCTTTGGAGAGACACCAAAGTGAGATTGGGCTAGGTCTGCAGGAGCCATGCATGAAGTTGCAGGGACTTGAGTCCCGGATGGACCAGGGTCCCCTGATCCTGGGTCAGCAATCCTCGAGATAAAGGAAGAGGAAGAGGAGGAACCTCTGAGTACTGTTGAAGAGAGAACCAGATTTGCCTGGGCCAGAAAGGAGCGATCAGAATCATTCTCGCTCCTTCCATTGTTAGTTTCTGCAGTACATGAGGGACCAGAGGAATTGGGGAAAAAGCATAGACGAATCTGCCCTTCCAGTTTAGAGACAGAGCGTCGCTCCAGAAAGCACCTCGCTCTGGAGCGAGCGAGCAAAAGGTGGGAAGTTTTGCGTTTTGGGAAGAGGCGAACAGGTCTACCTGTGGAATCCCCCAAAGCTGGAAGATGTCGTCTAGAACCTTTTGGTCCAACTCCCACTCGTGTGGCAGAGCAGAGGAGCGACTTAGCTTGTCTGCCAGGGTATTGTCGACTCCTGGAACATGGATCACCGTGAGGTGAAGGTTGTGAAGCGTTGCCCAGTCCCAAACCCTCATTGCTTCCCTGCACGGCGGGTAGGATCGAGTCCCTCCCTGCTTGTTGATGTACCACACCACGCACATGTTTTCCGTCTGGACAGCTAGGTGACCAGGAAGGATGTATTGATGAAGGGCTTGGAGAGCATATAGTATTGCTCATAGCTCGAGCACACTGATGTGGAGAGCTAGCTCCAATCTGGACCATAAACCCTGGGTTCGGTGAGGACCCAGATGGGCTCCCCAACCTTCGCCTGATGCGTCCGTGGTCAGAGTCTGGGAGGGGGGAGGATGACAGAAGGGGACCCCCCGAAACAGGTTCTCTCGAACCATCCACCATTGCAAGTCTCTTGTCATCGGCAAGGAGATCAGCACCAGATGATCTAGGTCGTCTACGAGTTGATCCCACTGAGAGCGGAGAGTCCACTGAGAAATCCTCATGTGGAGCCGCGCGCGGGGAACCGTCAGGATGGCGGCCGCCATTAGCCCCAAGAGACGGAGAACCAACCTCGCCGGAACCTTCCTGCGTTCTGATAGCAGGGAAATCTGTGACTGGAGGGAGGCCGCCCTGTCCGGAGGAAGGAAGGAAGGCCTTGCTCGCCATCGTATTGAGGATAGCCCCGATGAACTGAAGTCTCTCGGAGGGGTCCAGATGAGACTTGGAATGGTTGATGGTACTACCCAGGCAAGTGAAAACCTGCTGTGTGAGGGAGAGAAAATGCAGGAGCTCCTCCCTGGACGAGGCCGCCAGGAGCCAGTCGTCCAGGTAGGGAAACACCTGAACTCCCATAGTACGCAGGTGGGCCGGTACCACCGCCAGGCATTTGGTAAAAACTAGGGGAGCCAAGGAAAGACCAAACGGTAGTGCCCAGAATTGGTAATGGTCCCCCTGGAAAGCAAACTGGAGGTACTTCCGATGCGAAGGACGAATGGGGATGTGCAGATATGCGTCCTGCATATCCAGCGCACAAAGCCATTGACCCAGCCGAAGAAGGGGCAGAAGGGTTTGAAGGGAGAGCATCCTGAACTTTTTGTATTCCACGTAGAAGTTCAGGGAGCTGAGATCGAGAATGGGTCTGAGATCTCCAGTCTTCTTTGGAACCAGGAAGAAATGGGAATAGTAACCCGTCCCCTGAAGGTGAGGAGGAACGGGTTCTATGGCCTGCTTCACGAGAAGGGCATATATTTCTTCCCTGACCAAAAGAAGATGGTCCCTTGCGTAGGAGGACTTCAGAGAGGGGTGGCGTGGAGGTTTCTGTAGAAACTCTATGGAGTGCCCCTCCGCGATAATCTGAAGCACTCATGAATCCATTGTTATCCTCTCCCAACCCGGAAGGTGGAGGGAGAATTTCCCTCCTACTGGTTCCTCCGTGGAGTCTGGAGGCAGTGGGAGAGTGGAGGAGTCAGGTGGTGTGGGGCAGCGCCGCAGCTGGGGCACCAGCTGCTTTTTTGGGCGGCCGGGGCCTAGCAGCCAAGGGGCCCGGGCGCTTAGTGGCCCACCTTCCTTGGGGGTTTCGCTGAGGCCGGCTGCGTCTGCTCTGCGAAAAGGACGGCGCTTCGGGGGATGGGGATGGTACATGGAATCCACAGATTTCAGAGCCATCCTCTTCTCCTGCAAATTGGTGATGATGTCCTTGACATCACCGCCGAAAAGCACTGAACCCCTGAAAGGTGCTTCCTGGATTGCTGACTGCACCTCCAGGACCAAACCTGACACGCGGAGACAGGCGTGACGCCGAAGACTTACGGCGAACGTGGAGCTCCGCCCGGCAGTGTCCACTGCAAGGTAAGTCATCCTCAGGATGTGATGACTGGCCGAACGAGCAGAACGGACTAGGTCAGCTAACTCCTGCTTGACTTGGGAGTCAGGTAAGGAGTCAATCTTAGATTCCGCCTAGGTAAGGATAGCCTTCTGGTAATCCCCATATGTGCTACATAATTCAGGGCTCGAATTTCCAGTGTGGAAGAAGCGTATATTTTTCTTCCATACTGGTCCAGGAGGCGAGATTCCTTATCCGGAGGAGACGAGCTTAAATGTTTGGGGTGTGCTGACCGGCCGTGAGCGGTGCTAATCACAATCGAGTCTGCACGGGGGTGAGAATCAAAAAAATCTACACCCTCCGGAGCCTGGTATAGTCTGTTTGACTTCCTAGGAAGCGGGGCTAAAGCCGACTGTTGTTTCCAAATGGTGGAAACAAGGTGGGCGTGAGGCTCGATCCAGGGTGGCACTAAGGTAGGAGCCGTAAGGGGCAGGTCCAGATGTTCGGCGAGTTTGACCTGCTGAGAATCTGGTTCCAGAGAACGCCACTGTTGTACTTCCTGGATCTTCCTGAGCAACTCCGTGAAGGAAGGATCCTTCGGAGGAGTCCTCGGCCGGGGCTTGGACGGAGAGCGAGGCTCATCGTCTCTCTCGGAGCATCCGTCGGAGGAATCCAAGAGTGAAGAAGAAGAAGAAGAAGAATTAGAAGCAGAGTAAGACTCCTTGACCTGTCTAGGGGGAGGAACGGGTTCCTTGGGGGGGATCCTTGGACACGTGTCCTGCCCCTCTCTGGATCCAGAGGGAAGGGCTCTGGAATCTGTAGACGGAGAGGGAGTGTGCCGTCTCGGGCGTACGGGGGCCGGGGGTGGCACCCTCACCGTGAGGCAGCTCTCAACTTCCTTGGTGAGCTGAGCCTGGGCGTCAGCCCACCAGGAAGCCAGAGTCTCCTGCAGATCCACTGGCGGCCTGGGGGGTGGAGGAGGAAGGGGATAACTATACGGATTATATCCGTAAGGCGAGTATCCGTAACCCAGCTGCGGGAAAACCGGTGCCGGGTAGTGCGGCATCGGGTACTGCGGCATCGGCAGAGCCGGCGTCGGGTACTGCGGCGCTGGATACTGCGGACCCGGTAAGACGAAGGCCGGATAGAACGGCGAGTACCCAGGTACCGGAGGAGCTGCCGGAGCAGACGGCTCAGTAGGAGGCCCCACGGGCGGGTCGACATTGAGAGGCCCGTGGGGGGGTCGGGCCCGATGGAGGGGGAAAATCCCCCACCAGCGTCGGTGGGGCCGGCGTCGGAACCGGTGTCGGCGAGGCCAGCATCAGATCAGATTCTGTAGGAGGAGGGTCTGACGGTGGAGGAATATCCCCAGCATCGCCCAGGGACGGAGGAGAAAAGTCCCCGGGGTCAGGCTGGGGCGACTTGGGCTCCCCGGACGGCAGCGAAGGCTGCAGGGAACCTGGGACGACAGAAGTTGGAGGGTCCGTCGTAGGTTCCGACGCCCGGCGCACGTTGGAGGAGCCGATGTGTGACTTAGGGGCTGGATCCCGGCAGGCGCTGGAGGAGACGGCGTCCGGCTTAAGGGGTCCCTCGTCGGAGGCGGGCCGAGGGTGGCAAGCGGCCTGGTCTGAGGGGGACGCGATCGTGCGCCGCCCCAAAGGGTCGGGCGTCTTATCGATCTTCTCCCGGCGGACGTTGGAGGAGCCGACGTCCGACTTATGGGAGGTGCCCGCGCCAGTAGGCCGCAAGCCTGCGGCGGTACTGGGGGCAGAGGCCTCCTTTAGCCCGGAGGCGCCCGCAGGGCCGGAGTGCGAGTCCGATGGGTGGGCCGACGCCTCCTCCAAAACCTTGGAGGCTGCCGTCAGACGATCCCCCAGAGGGGATGTTACCTGAGCCGCGACTCCGACGAGGACGCCTTCTCCCTGTGCCTTTCTTTGTCCCGCTTCTTGTGGTGTCCTTCAGGAGAAGTCGACGCCTGCCTGATCTTCTTTAATTCCTTCTCCATTGAAGACATCTTCTTTTTGAGCAGATGGGCTTCCAGGGACTGTTGGCGTTGTCTGAGGGTAGCCACGTTGAAGTGCAGGCAATGCGGGCACCTGTCGACCGGGTGGTCGGGGCCTAAACAAAAAAGGCAGAGAGAATGGCCGTCCTTGTGTGGCAGTTGGGCACCGCATAAGTCGCACTTGTTTTTGGAAGGTGTAGGGGACGACATACACCAACGTTGACCTGACGATGTGAAGAGAAATACTCAAACCTTTTCGTTAAAAAAAACGACAAAAGAACAGGGCTTAGCTAAGCACAAACTTTACCACGAGGCGCTGAACGAGCTAACGGCAGGAAAGAACTGGAAGGCGGGTGTCCGGGACCGCCCCTTTATACTGACGTCGTCTGACGCCGGTCATCTGACGTGGGGGCGGTCCCTCGCCAGGGACTGCTAGCTAGAAATTTTTCTGTGGGGTCCTGCCGCCGGCCAGTGTCAGTCCTATATGTATTACCTACTGCAAGAGCCCTCTCGAAGTAAGATCTAGAGGTTACTTGAGTGCAAATGTTTACGCCTTGTGCAGTGGTTGTTGGGGGCGGGGGGGCACTCAAGAAGGTCTGTGTTCTAGCAGATCCTGCCTGAAACTTACAAGGACAGAATGTTTCTAAGGATGGGGGTTGAGAAGATTTATAAAGACAGCTAAGCTGCTTCTGCAAGACATGTTTTTTTGTTGTGCTTTTTTTTTTACAAGAAACATTTGATTTTGCTTCTGTACATAGTTATTCTGAATAGGTTTATGTTTTTTTATGTTACTGCAACTACAAATAAAAGTTTTGTTGAAATCTACAACTGCTCCTGGTTTTCCCTATGCTTCCTGACCTGTGCCTCGATGACACTGAACACTAGGACACTAGCTTGTAATGAGAAGCATGGCCAACGCCCTCCCATCCACTATGCTTTCCCACCGCATTGCCACCTGTTGTAACCCTGGTGGCAGTACAGCCGTGGTGGATAACAACCCTCCTACCCAAAGGAGGGAGGATGCCCAGTCCTACTTATTCCCTGGCCATTCCCCGACAACTGGAGCTCATTCCCGAGCTTGGGTCACCAGTGTTGCAAGCATTAGTGATACCTCTGGGCCAATGGGCTGGCACCAGGAGTTCTTTTTCATGGAGATGTTGGTAGAGGGGTGGGTGCAATGTCAGTGGGGGGATTCATGTGAGGAGGTGACAGATACAAGAGCTTAGTAAAGACCACATCAAAAAGGGAGTAGGAAAGGGGAGAGTGAAGACCCACTAGGACTCTCTGATTCAAAGTCAGTTAGGCAGGAATGGGCATGATGGGCCTTTTTGTCCAACTGATTCTATTTCTATGGCATGGGTAACAGAGTAAAGAGAAAGAGTGGGGGCACAGTGGAGTGGAGGGAGCAGGAGACGACAAGGGACCAGAACAAGAAGGAGCTGAAATATCGGGAGGGAGTCAAACCAGAACTTGGAGATGAAGGTGATGTTGTCACTCTCTGTCTTGGAGACAGCGAGACAGAGGGAGGAGGGAAGAACAGAGGCAGGAATGGCGGGAACAGTGAAGGGGGCTGGGGAGGGCAATCAAGGGCAAAGCAATAGAAGGAGTGGAAGAAAGGGTCCAGCATGGTGGGATGGGGTGGAATCTGACTGCAGTGCTATACACCATATTCCCATAGCTATCGGCTGGGAGAATATAATTTTCTTTTGTTAAAAATGTTTTAATACAGATACACCAATATATCAGGCACTCATTGGGCAGTATTAGATTTTGAACAGTCTCCCACCAGGCAAGCTTTGTTCCAGTACAGTGCACCAAGTTAAGGGAGAAGTCTTTTGTGGGTGGTGTAAATATGACAGGAGTTATTGAGGAGACTTCCTCCAGTTTGGAGCCATCTAGGTTGAGAGGACTGGGGGAGCCTGGATATTAGCTGGATGCTGCCTGGTGCTTATGGTCACTGAAGCAGTCCTTTTTGGCATTCAGTGTAATCTGACTGAAGAGGAACCACTGCTGGACACTGTTAAAGGCTCACTGGAGTTGCACAGCCAAATTGGGGCAGACGGACAATAGCTAAAGAGCACAGCATTGTCTGTGTACATATGAATGTATGAGGAGCCACTGGCCTTTGGGAGGTCATTCAAGAAAATCAAGAACATATGGCCAAGGACAGAGCCTTGGGAAGCTCCAAATCTGATGGGGAGAGGAGGAGGGGTCACCAATAAGGACAGCCTGGGACGTGCCTGCCAGGAAGAAGCTGAACTGTTTCCCTGCACCTTCAGATACACCGGCAGTCATCAGCTTGTCCGGTAGGAGGGGTGGTCAACAGTGCTGAAGGCTTTAGTCCATGGAGGACAGGTGTGATGCATCTCTGATAACATCCCCTTCAAGATATCAATGAGTCTCAGTAGGGATGTAATGGGATTTCCTAAAACCAGACTAGTAAGAGTTACAAAAGACTGAGATGTTAAGGAAGAATAAAGAAGAGAGGAGAGCTGGGAGAGAACCAAACAGTCCTGGAGTCTGACCAGAGAGCAGGAAAACAACTGCCAACACTTGAGAGTCAAGGGTCAATCTCTCATCAAAGGACTACTCCTAGGCTACGCACCACCCTAACCGCCTCAAGCTGAACACCATCAACCATGGCAATCGATTTCTAATGACTGCCATACACCATTTTAATAGTATGAACAAGTTGTCGTCAGGCACAAAGGACAGATACAGCTGAGTGTTGGAAGCATCGCAATGACAATAAATGTTCGTCTTCTTCCTGGATTTCTTGCTGTGATACGTTTCTCTCATTTTACCACTCAGGACATAGCAGGTGCCAAGAGAGCATTTTATTTGAGTTTTTTACATCTCCTTTCCACAAGAGGCTGCCAATTAGTTTAGATGCATTCCAACCTCAAGAGGAGGTTTGTTTACTTCCTGCAACAAGTACTCTTTTTCTTACTCCCAACTCCCACACAGATGACAGATGTCTTTAGTTAAAAATGCATCCAGATTACAGCTTTCAAGCTATGTCTGTGCTAACACTTCTCATCTGCTGTGACTGAAACTGTCAGAATAACAGCAGTTGCATAATTGTGCCATTTTGCTGCTGG